>CM060928.1:736386099-737636099 GCA_030765085.1 Allium cepa | reverse complement strand
ATCACTACTATAACAATATTTATTGACGTCTGATTAGTTGTTGTGGCTCTAGGCAAGGGTTAACACCTAGATGTCCGTCTCTCTTAGTCTAGACACTAGATGAGGCTGTGACACCTAAGCATTTAGGATGCTATTTTAAGAGTACATAATTATATGGTTCACTGTCGTGGACGAATACATGCTAAATAATATGAAGTATTCAACTAAAAGTATAATATTGTCTTCCCATCAGCCCCGAGAATTGAAAGTTGAATTTCTACTATTAAATATATATACATAGGTATATTTATATAGTAGTAAATAAATATTGCATAAATTTTTAAAATTTATAATAATGGATTTATTTATCAGAAAATTCTAACTTTGATTAATCTTCGGTTGATGCCCGCCTAAGTGGTTAATTTTTAGTCCAACCCCACCAGCTAGCGTCCCTTCAGCAATTTTTACGAGATTTTAGGAGACTGGTACAAGTATCTGCACCTTCACATCATTGAATAATCTTTGAGTGATTTCAATGGCCTTGGAAAAGATGAGATAATTAGTTTATATATGCACCTTTACATCTTAGCAGTCAATAATTGCTAACTAACGATCAAATCAAAACTCACAAAAGTCCAGCATCACAAAACATATTCTAGCTGAAATTACACCAACATACTCCATTAATTGACCGATTTTATCTTCTATTAGTGTATCATGGCCGTAATTCCAGAGTGGACAACTGGTGAGCGTATGCTTATGTATTTTTGGCTAGAATTTGTTCCGGGTTTCCTGATTTTGTGACTTTCGATGTTTTAATTTTTAGTTGGTCATTATGGATGATTGAGATGTAATAGAGTGCCCTATGTAAACTCATTATATCACTTTTTTTATTATGTTTTTGAAATTACTCCATTTATCAATATATGGTAGCCTATATTAAATCAAATTTCTATGTATCTCTTGTAACAAAATTTCAATAATAAAATTTCTTTCATTGTAAAGTTGGTCTATGTTATCACATTTTGAACCATTACAAATTTTGTATCTTCTTCAGTAGTAATTGATTTGTAAATCCTATTACTTGTGATTGTTATCTATTGTAAAATTATAATACCTGTATTTTGTTGGAAACTATATATTTTATTAGCCGTCAATTTTAGCGCATTTTTGGCAATGGGAGGTTGATTCGAGGAATTGAACCTCAAAATATTTGAAATCCCTTTGATCCTTAGCAAATCCCCAATAGGGGCAATTACTTGGTGACTGACCCCCAATAAGGGGTCGGTGAGTACAAATATGGGCTCACCGTTGACTACCAAGGTCGCTTTGGTGACCTTGGTAGTCAATGGTTTACCTTGCATTAATGATGTCGGACAAATAATTAGCATTAATAATGCTGGTAAACCAAGGTAACGGTAATAGTAATACTACCATTACCATGTTATCCGGCATTATAATGCTGGATAAGACGACAGTAATATTATTTTTTACCGTTGTCTTATGTTTATAAATATGTTAATTTTATTTTCTAAACTTACAAACTTTTTATCTACTTTTTCTTCTTTCTCTCTTAAACCAAATAAACCGCACTTGCTATTAGCCGTAAGAAAGCCAAACAATCAAAGAGGAAAAAAACCCGATGTCCTTATTCCAACGATTTCAAAAATACATTCAAAATTATGATGTTTACGATAATTTGTCGCCAAATCGACAAAGTAATCTGAATTATCAGCAAAATTCTCAATATGCATCCCAATATTGTTTGCAACAACATTCATAGTGAATGAGTCAATGCTACAATGATCAATTTAACAACAAATACTTGAATAGTAGTCCACACTATCGATCACCAAATTTTAGAGGCGGTCTGTGAGGCAAGTTCACACAAAACAACAACTTTAGTAGAAATTTAACTTCTAATTTTGAAGCAGTTGACAACGGTTTCAATCAAAATCGAAATGATTGTGGATAATTTATGGAAGATGAAATCTTATGGGATGGAAATAATGATTTAAGCCAACAATCCTAAAGGACTCAAAAAAGGGAAAATCCAGGAAGAATCAACATAAAACAAGTCCCGAATTCCATAAGTAAATGAAATTTCGTTTAAAAATGCTGCTTCTACTTAACAGAAATGGCCGTAAGATAAACAAGAGGAACTTATTATTTGTTGGCTACACTGTTCTGTTAATGAAAAGAAAGGTACATCGCAAACTGAATTTGTTTTTGGTGTTTATTTCAAACCTTTTCCATGCTTATCTACCCAATAGTATTTGTAGATCAGTTGAATCTTTAAAATCTCAGTGGAGACGTATGAATGGGGCTTGTCAAAAATGGAATGAGACCATGCAGTTATGGAGACGGGGAAAAAAAGTGGGGCTATAGATGTTAACTTTGTGGGTTTTATTTATTAACCATCCTTGGAGTAAATCATTTATTATTACACTTCACAAATGTTTTATTTTAATTTCTCGAACAGGCTTATGAGGCCTGCGTATAACAAAACAAGAGAGTTGCTTTCAATCTTTTGCATATTTACAATCTCCTTAAAGATTAAGACAAACATAGCACAATAAAAAACGGAACACACTAGATTTCAGTTTGCACTATGAAGAACGAGTACATATGCACGCCCAAGTGAGCCTGTATTTAATCACAACGTGCATGCATTTTTAGTTGTACCTGTAGAAGTAGATTTGATAGTAGCATTCCCATATTTGAACTCCACCTAGGCAGAAGCCGCTATTTTTTTGTTCACACTACAATGACTTTTTCATATTAACTCGGAATCAGGCGAGACTTCGACCGATGAACTCCTATCTAAATTACGGATTACGGATAATATGGTACACTCGGATAATTCATCTTTTGAACACACACTGTAGTTCTCCATGGTGAATAACAGCTGTACTTAGAAAATAATAGGCTATATCCCCATATTTGAATATTATTTCTCTATGAGACGTAAAAGGGTATATTTCGAATTTCAAAGGACACCAAGTAAATCTATTCAATGAATACTATTTATTAGTAGTAATGATATTATATTAATTAAATCTTATTTAACTAAATTTTAATTAATTAACTCTTTATTTAATTTTAAATTTGTATTCCAATCAGTTCTTTATTAGTTGTAAAGCAAAGTAGTGGTCATATGCGATACCTACTCCAGTACAATTGATAAAAATAACGCCTGGGTTTCTTGCCAAGACAATTTATATTTCAAATACTGGATATCATCTTTTCCTATAAATGCGCAAACGGACAAATGAAGGCATCCACACACATAGATACACGGATATGAAGAATACACACACACACCTAGAAATGTGCACAAATATACGAAGAATATATTACATTAAATATACTTATCGTATAACCCTTTTATAATGTGATCATAAATCCAAATGATCACAAATACCTTATTTTTACATTGTTGTTTTGCTGCTGTCGCGCTTTGGTTCCATCTACATGATTACTTCCTCCATTCGACCAGATCTTCTACTGTGCAGGTATAATTTTGTTTTCCTTACTGTTTTATTGAATGTTGAAGTTTATTCTTCTTCTTAGATTTGAATTTTACATGTCCTTGATTTCTTATGTAAAGTTTTGGTTTCCTAGACTGAAATAAAAATTTGTATTCCATGATTATTCACCTTTATCTGCATTATTTAACAATCAAAAAATTATACTTTTAAGGTACACATTGATTTGTATGAAGTGTTCTATTTTTGATAACAATCAAAAGATTCTACTGCTTATTTAGTTTGAATTTTACAAATAATTATTGAACGGCTTAAACCTGCAAACACTTTTAATTCTCCAAGCAAATTTTAGGCAGGTATTTGTATTAACTTTTAGAGATTACTTATGTCGTTATATGTTCTTCATTGCTAATCATGCATACACATGCGCACACACATGCTTCTTCGCAACTACTTAAAAAATATAAAATTTTGTATAAAATAGTTTATATGTAAATAAATTCAAATTAAAATTGATAATCGAATATAATTTAAATTTGTTATACGTTGCTATTTGGTTTTATATTTTCTGATAGCTTGGATGACTTTAAATAGCAGTTTCGGGTCCCATGTTTACAATAATTTTTTTTAGCATATTTTCTTTTTCAATTTTGTGCTGCACTTGGTTTATCAGGCTTGCACCTCTATAGGCTTTATGGTTTGCTCTAATTGAATTTTGACGAAAACAACAAACTCCTCCTTTTTTCACTGAAAATCTTATTTTTTTAATACTGGTTTTTGTCTTTTTATCATATTTAGAATTATAGGAATTTTTCCATAGGAAAAATCTTCCAAGTTCAGCAATTTGAGAAGCGTAATATTTAATTTGCAAAAGTGCTTTATTTTATACAAAATGGAGTACTGAAATAAGTCTTGAACATTTGTGTCATACAGCTGCTTTCCTTTGTGTGTTGTTCTAACCTTGACCAAACCTGCTTTTTCTGCTGCATTCTGCCATCACACTTGAGTTGAATTTCCGAGCAATTATGATATTTTTAAGTTCTACAGTATGTTCCGATCAGCATTGATTTGGGTGTATTTAAAATCTTTGTTTGTGTTGTCATTACTTTAGATAATTAGAGCTTTGAACAGATTCATTTTGAATTCTTTTTTCCATACCCGCCCACTACCTGTATTTGTCATGCATAAAAAGTATTTTTTACTCACTTTGTTATGCATATTCACAGGATACATGTAAAGAAACCCAAACCATTACAATAATGATTAATCTGTATATCCATGGCCATAAATAAAATGAATTCAATACATCAGGATATTATGGTATGTTTGTAATGTTGACATGTGTCTCCTACGATAGATTCCTCTATTTATTAGGATTGTTTTTCCATTATGAGGAAATCATGAAAATGTATGCACCTTACCCTCCAATAAAGAAATCAAGTATCCTTTTAGCTGCCTTGATATATGCATATGAGTTGGAATCTGGAGAACGCCTAAGTGAAATAAACATTTATGCATATGAAGCCTTTTGTTTAGCCTGCATAAAACTCACGTCATTTCACCAGTTTGAATTTTATCAAATGAAAGTGCATGGAGGCAAAAATATGGATCTGGTGCACATTCTCCGTTTTCCTGTATACTGTCCAAATATTATTTTCATATTAACTTTGGCATGTAGGACACGAAGAAACTAAGTACAACATATTTTTTCTACGACATGGCCTCACGGATCATTTAATTTGTTTTAGTGCTAAAGTAGTACATATCAAATATGCTTCCACAAATTATACGGTTGAATTTTAGACATGGCCTCATAGATCATCCATAAATAGAGTCTTGTACATTAACCGTTACAGTTGTTCTCTTAATCAGTTTTACTATGTCCGAAACAATGAATACATAATGCAAACAGAATGAACGAAAGCGTTTGTCAATTATGATATGAATCGCACCACCTTTAATGAGCTTGATTTATTGTGCTAAAATAAGTTCTAAAAAATTAGTGAATATATGTCATGATAGCTGGTGAATACAATCTTTGTATAATGTATATTGTTGGAAAATTCTTTTCTCGCCTTATCCATGATTACTGTTGCATTCATATAGCAACACTGCATATTCATACCTCATACATGCATTATATTTCCCGACACTCATTGTATTATAGGTTTCCAAGTATTTGAATTCTAATTGGCTTTTGATTTGGGTGTGTTTAAGTAGTGAGTTTTCTACAATAAATATTAGTCCCACATCATCCAATATATAACTATTGTTGGTGTACATAAGCTAAGAGATGAATCAACAATTAGTTTATGTTGAGAAAGTTGGCATGCCATTTTCATGGATGGCTTGTGCAAATTGAGAAATATTCAAAAAATTAAGGTAATTTCAGCCCGCTTGCCATGCCTCTCTTTTATTTCAACTGAGAACCATAGGTCCGCCATATATGTGAAAAAGGCATTTTTGGAATTTCAAAAAAGACACCATGTAAATCTGTTCATTGAAATCTCTTTATTAGTAGTAGAGATGAATCTTGATTCTAGCATAGGAGATTTTGGTTTCCCGGAGGCGGCTGAAGAATAATAACCCACATCATTTCACAGTAACAATGAAGCGAGGGTAGCAGGAAAATAGAGACCGAAGAATAAAATTGATAATAGTATCCATTATGATAAATTGTCAAAACTATACTTGCAATACATAACGATACAAAATTCTTGGAGGAAGAAAAGGAACAGAGGAGAATGCAGAAATACTATAAGCACAAGGCCGATAAAGAAGAACAAAGAAGACTGGATTTTTTTTGCAAGAAGAGTATTTGGAACTGAAAAGAGATCAAATGATGCAACTGAAAGAATACTCCATTTTGGCTATGATGACTTATGATCTCTCTAAGCTCAAACCTAAATAATGTGAGGTAATGTAGACAGAAATTAAAGAATATCATGCTAGCATAGGGTGTTCATCCAATTATTAGTCATATGTTGTATGTCTATGGGTAAGTGTAACGTTGTTTATGTTGTACCAGTTTATTTTGAGTTTAGTTTCAATTGAAACTTATGTATGCTGTAATGAAAATTAATTTGGATTCCAGTTAATAGTTAAGTTGGCACTGTTAATGTAATTTAATCATTTTATATTAACTAGCAAATTTGAAATTTAGTCTATTTGTGATATTAGTATAGGT
This sequence comes from Allium cepa, assembly GCA_030765085.1. NCBI lineage: Eukaryota > Viridiplantae > Streptophyta > Magnoliopsida > Asparagales > Amaryllidaceae > Allium > Allium cepa. The sequence goes on along the minus strand of CM060928.1, from coordinate 737,629,445 downwards.
CTTGTCTATCTTTTCCACAGTGTGTATTAAATATTTTGTATAATAATATTGTTCAATTTATTTTCCTATCTAAGTATTAAATGTACTTCTCTTTGGTTATAAAATGAATTTATCTTGGTTTGACATATGACTTCAACCTAAGATGTTAAGATAATGAGAAGATACATGATTCAAAATATCGAAATTCAATAAATGACTACTACTTTACGATCAAATGGAAATTGAAAGATACATGAATAAAACTAGTTAGTCCCGAAGTGGATAAACATCTAGGTTGAATGATTACAAAGTAGATATTTTCTGGTTCATAACGTTAGTGAGTTGGTTACGAAGCCTCCCGATCTCCTCTTCCAAATCCAAAGTGTAATTTTTAGGTCGAAAACAGAATTGATTGTCTATCCATCGTCCAAATTCACATCCATTAGGGTAAAGTGGACAACGAAAGTATCTAATGACCAACATTATTCCCATTTCATATGACTAAAATATGATTCAAAACCACAAAAGCATATAACATTTGTGGATTGTACATCATCAACTTCAATTGCATTTTATACTTATAGTATTACCTAACATAATTCTTATGTAGGGTGGATAACTAGTTGTTGATGGTCTATTCACAATTGTTGCATCCTCGATTCAAGCTCTCTTTGCTTATGTCCTCGTAATGTCGTTCTTCCATTTCAAGTACCATGTTATTGGGTTCTAGATGGAGATGGATTAGGATTTGGTAGTCTATATAAATGATCGTTATAATTATATGATTTTGGATAAGAAATAGGCATTTTAAGAGTTGGTGGATTCTAAGTTGTAGAATAAACTACAAACATTTTACTTAAGAGGTATTTAATAAAAATAAACTTTTACACCATCCAAATCTGATTTCATATCCCATATGCTTATAATGCAATTTCAAAATTTTGTCATTGACAATTCAAATTAGTAGGACAGTCGAACTAGGTGCTACAATGTAAAGTTGGAATCTATTCAGTGATCGATCGCATCACTCTCTGAACTGAGCTGCTCGATGTCATGCGCTACCGTGTAAAGTTAGAATCTTTTCGGTGATTGATCACATCACTCTCTAAACCAAGTTGCTCCTTGTCATGGGCTACAATGTAAAGTTGTAATATTTTCAGTGATCGATCACATCACTCTATGAACCAAGCCGCTCCAAGTCATGTTCATATGCAACAGTGTAAAGATGGAATCTCTTCAGTGATCGATCACATCACTTTCTAAACCAAGCCGCTCCATGTCAAGCGCTACAATGTAAAGATGAAATCTTTTCAGTGATCAATCTAATCACTTCCTGCCATGCTCTACAAACCTAACTGGAATCTTTGGAGTGACCGATCAAATCAATAATAAACAATTCAAATAAGCATTCGATTGTAAGTGTTTATAAATGTGATTTTCCACAATGTCAGCATTCAATTTGGTTTCGGTCAAGAATATCAACATAACAGCGTCGAACACAAACTCAAATAACATCTCAATTATTAGTGGGTTTAATAATCCAAAAAACAAACAAGTTCAAAGTAGAAGCGTCTATTATGGATGTAGAGTTGAAGCAATCACACTCATTTCTGAATCATGGGAAAATGCAGGTTGAAGATACTTCGCATTTAGGGATAATTGGAATGGATGTGGCTACTTCCATTGGATTGAACCATGACTCTATCGATGAGGAAGCGAATATGCGTTTGTAATGCAATCGAGAGTGAGAAGATTAGAACTTATACTTAACAATCGTAACTAAGAAACAAAAATACCTAGATAGAGTCTAAGTATGCGTGTTTACTAGTATTCTTCACAGGTAGTTATCGTCCTTGTCTGAATTTGTAGTATCATGTATTTTAGGTAATCATTATTATGTGTTGGATGATTACCATGCTGTATCTGTTTTTGAAAAAGTTAGTGGTTATTATATGTTTCAATTTATCCCTTCATTACATTTTACTAAACCCATATGCAACAATAATTCATAATCTCAGCAAATCCATATAAGGATGTTAAACTAGAAATATAACAACTGTAACTAGTACAATGTCCAACACTGGAAATAAATACATAACAACAATTTTTTTAGTACTCAACGATTACCTACAAAACGATGACAGTGGTCTGCTAGTTCTCTACGCAAATACATATGAGCCTCGGGATCTATGATCTTCATAACTCTAGTCATGTACTATGCAAAGGTGTTTGGTTCTTTAAAAGGAGAAGTCTCAAAAGCACATACTAGTTATGGATAATTATGCAACTGTATTTTATAACCACCTCTCTCTTCTGTAACAATCATGTTGTGAAGTATTATACAATAGTACATTATGTCAGATATCACTTTAAGGTCATTGTAGTACACTTTCTTTCTCAGAATTTGGAATCTACCTTATAGAACCCCGAAAGCAGGCTCAACCTCTTTTCTTAAATTGACTTGATGTGTAATAAATTTTTGTTCCTTCTCGTTACGAGGATTTTTGAAACCTTTGACCAAAATTTTCCAAATCGGATATAGTCCATCAACAAGGCAGTATCCTATGTTGCGTTGTATATCCCTTATCATGTAATTATAAGCTAGTGCAATATCGTTAGATAAGGAGCTAAATAAGTAAGATTGATATAGCACATTAATGTCATTTAAAGACCTAAGTATACCTAAAAAATGTGCCATATATATAAATCAAATGAAGCACAGCTTCCAAAATCATTGTTGTCTTGTGGTAATGTCCGATGTATTGTCCTTGCATTGTAACTGGATAATATTTCCAACGACAATGCATACAATCTAAGCTACCCAATATACTTGGAAATCCATGTTGGTCACCTGTAGCCAATAGTTGATTGACGTCATTATCATTCAGCACTCTAGATACTTCACACCAAATGCTAGGACCATTGTCCTATGAAATTCTTTTAAGCATTTTTTGGCAGTAGAATCTCCAATTTGGACGTACTCGTCTTGCCTATCATTGCTTTCCCAAAGCTAACATTCATCAGGCACTTTTCATTCTTTGATGCATTAAAAGACCCAATTGGCCATATTTATTACTTCGTTGTGCGAAATATAAGTTTCTCTCCCCTAACCTTGCCATGACTCGCTCAAATATGTTTCTAGACATTCGATACTTTAATTTGAGCTTTACCATATCAAAATATGGATCGTCGGTAAAGTCATCTGCTATTATTTGATCATGCCTCAGTTGATAATTTATTTTTTCTGCATATCTTTACGCCCAATAACACTATCGCGTTGGTTGGAAGATTCCCCCATCTCTTGTAACTGAATAAACTCTTATGCTTTGGATGTTATTACTCGTTGTTTAGATTCTTCACATATATGACTGTCACTCGAAGTTGACGAAGATGAAAAGGAAGAAGAAAAGAAAAATAACCTTTTCATTGGATTCATTTTTATATTTGATGTGTGTTTTGAGTTTCAACATTAACATCTATATATAAGCTATTGGATATTTATTATACCTTGTCCCACCTGTTGAGATATTTATTGAAGTTTGTACTATATGTGTAGATATTTATTGTACCTTGTCCCATCCATTCAAATATTTATTGAAATTTGTACTATATATGTAGATGTTTATCATACCTTGTCCCACCTGCTCAAATATTTATCGAAGTTTGTACTATATGTGTAGGTATGTATTATACCTTGTCCCGCCCGCTCATATATTTATTGAAGTTTGCACTATATGTTTAGATATTTACTATTGTTTGTCCCACCCGCTTAGATATTTATTACAGTTTGTACTCTATGTTTAGGTATTTATTATACCTTGTCCCACCCACTTAGATATTTATTGAATTTTGTACTATACGTTTAGGTATTTAGTATAGTTTGTCCCCACCCACTTAGATATATATTAGAGTTTGTACTATATGTTTAGATATTATACTTTGTCCCACCCACTTAGGTATTTATTGATGCTTGAAGTATACAGTAGACGTTTATATGGCAATATTGCAATATCAATCATAGATAAATGATAGAATTTAATCCAAAACAAATACACATAAATAACATACTCATAAATAAGCAGAGAACAACATGATTAACATTAAATATACTCCAAAACAAGTGCAACAGAGTCCAATATGATACAACATAATCCAAATATAATCCTAATACAAGTTCATAAATGAAACAAACTAAGAAACAAAACAAATATCCTAATCATCATTGTCATAATCATCCTCATCTCTGTCAACATTATTGTCATAATATAGAATTTCGCTATCTGAGCCAACTCCACTAACTCCAACATGCATAAAATCTAAAGCATCACCTAAGTCAATTGTCATATCTGGGTGAGGAATGCATCTAGGTCGATGTTGGTATCTATCCTCATCATCATCAGTCAAATCCTTAACACATCTTGTAAGATCTAGAACTCTCTACTTGTACTCCTCTATGTTGTGTTTGTTCTCTTTGTTTGTACATCTCTAAGTCTAACTTGCATCTAAAATAAATCCTCATAAGGAAACGACGCTAGGTTTAGATAACCAATGATCGACATACATGGTATGTCAACATACCGATCCTGGCCGGATGAAGTAGCTATAGCAACGGACCATCCATATACTCCATCTAGAATCTCAGGTTATGGAGAAACAAACCTCTAAGTGGGTCAAGAGAAGTCACACACAGCTGGGGGAGCAACATCATGATGGATGGAAGATGGTCCGACTAAATCAATAGCTCCTCTATGTGTAAAATCCATAGAGGATGGTGCCATGTAGAATCTATGCCAAAATTATATATAACCAAAGTGAGGAATAATGAAGTAACTCACATTCCACCAACCATTCGCCGCTGCAAGCTGTAAGGGGGCCATGGAATACACATTGAGAGTAGGTTATGAGGATGACGATCATCAGGAACCATGTCTCCTCCGACTATCCGACGCCAACATCGCTCACCCTAAGGATCATCGGGAACCATGTCTCCTCCGACAATCTGTGTGACGCCCCACCTCTATACTCACGCTAGCCAAGAACATTACGGAGTAATGCCGTCAACTAGCATGAAGAATAAGGCTGTTGAGGAGCGACCATCCATGTAATTGCTTTGTGCGAGCACCGATATGTCAGATAGTGTAACATGCATTTCATTTCAAGAGGAAATCCGACATACCGATACAAACTCAAAACTACTACACTGTGGCTATAATATCTTTGGAAACAAATATAGAAATAAGCATAACACAAATCAGTCACAGAAGTTCATATCCCTAAGGCGGAAACAGATATGAATATAACACATGAAAGTGTGTACGTCATAGTAGTGGTCAAACAAGGTCCACAATAGCACAAAAGAATAGATACAAGTGCTACACAAAAGAATATGTATACATCAAAGAGTCTCTATCTCAAATGTATATCAACAAAAACTACAAATCTAATGTAGTTAGACAAAAGTCAGAGATGGCTTACAAAGAGTCAAGCAGAAGCACCTGTAACATCTCGGTCAGATAAAATGATATAGGATAAGAGATATGACAAAAACGTATGATAACCGTAAAGCCATACCGTAATAAGTATGTAATTGAAAATCAACCAGAGATTAATCAATATCACAAGAATCTTCTCAAAGATCAAAAAAAATGTCATACTCTTTATTTTTATTCACCTAGTCACAAATATTGGCAAACATCACAATGCCAATCGTAAAAGTTGGTGAAACACAAATTCACAAAAGTTAGTGAAACACACATTCACCAATGCATAAATATTGATAGAACTTATCAATGTAATCACAAAAATTGGTGAAACAAAAATTCTAGAAATCATCAATAGAAATCCAGAAATCACAAAAAGAGGGGGGTGGCCTATCACAAAACGGGAGCATGAAAACTCACCAACCCGTGTATCACAAACGAAATGCTATTCCGTGGTTGCTAACCGTTAATTTTGAGTCGAAGCTCCACAAAACGGCCCGAAGACCATGGGTCGATACCTCACCAATTTTTGAGCTGAAGCTCCACAGAAACGGGGTTTAGTCTCCCTCGTAGACAAAGAGACATCGCACATTGCTAGTCTAAATCACAAAATGATCATCATCGATCATCAAGAAGTGTCAATTACACTAAGCTAATAAATAGATGAGTTTAGCTTCATGTCCCATAACCACTTGCTTAACTTAAGTATTTACGAACAAATTGTAAGTCTCCACTAGAAAGTTGTCAAAAAAGTTTCAATCGAACAAGTTCAAAATTTAACCGACGAAGTAAACGCATGCGTTTCATACCACTTATTTTACTAAGTCGTTTAATTAGATTTCTCAGACGAATGAGGTAAAGGTTTGTATATACTAATAGTTTGGAAAACGGTTGAAGAAACAAGTTTTGTAATAAAATAGTGTCGAAATCGTTTTGATGAAAGAGTTTTGATATTTACTACTAGTATGGAAACCTTTGTATTTATAAAGTGACAAATCACAAAAATGATTGTAAAACAATCAATCACCAAAATTCACATCCGAAGCCGTGAATCAAATCCATAAAAAATCAATACCGAATCCATCCAAATGGATATTCCTAAAATTTCCAAATAAAGGAAGTCATCAAAGTCGATGAATGATAACAATAAGTCGGATCAACCCGAATCGATTAAAATTGAAAACCCAAACAACTTAGGCAAATTGGGCTGAGATAAGCAGATTCAGACGTCTGAAATTTTCAATTCAGACGTCTGAACCTGAAAAAATAAATATTTCCAGTTCAGTATTCAGACGTCTAAATCAATAATTTCAGACGTCTGGAAATGGCTAATTTTTGCCTATTTCCTTTCTGGTTGAACACGAGCAATTTCAGACGTCTGAAATATATATAATTCAGACGTCTGAATCTGGAAAATAAAGTTTTTCCCAAAACAATTTTCAGACATCTGAATCCTTTATTTCAGACGTTTGAAACTGAAGCTTTGGGCATTTTCTTGCCTAGGCCAATGATGGCCAAACCATATCGGAAGCAATCAGATGGGTGACGGTTACGAGGGGTTTACGCCAAATGACTACCCAACCTAAAAGACTCACCAATACACTCCGATCAATATGTCCAACATCCATATAAGGATTTTCATAGTTTTTGTTTCCAAAACTCCAAAAATTGGAATATTCACCAAATCAATCCAAATCAAAATCAAATGAACACGCAAAGATGTTAGGAATTCATACCTAACAGTCAAAGATAATTATAGACCTAGATGTGAGATAAAAATCTCACCTTTTTCAAAAAAACAAGGATGGAGAAGCTATAGAGCAAGGCATGAACAATCACTCTTCAATTCCAACCTAAGAAGCTTGAATCTAAGCTTAAAAGAAAAACATTTCCTAAGTTAGACTTTAGGGATTTCTGAAATTGAAGGTGGAATGAGTTGGAGAAGAAGAAGATGATGCTTACCAATAGCTTCTCTTTGAATTTGGAGTTAGAACTTGGATTTGCAATGGAACTAGGGCTTAGGAATTCTAATTCTTCCTCCATTTTTATGAAAACTTGGAGTGTTAGGAAATGAAAGTGAATGAAGAGAAGTAGAGGTGGAGCTAGAGTTAATAGTTTAGGCTAACCCAAACCCAAAGTCCAAAGTGCAAAGGTCAAATTTTAGCTAGCTCCAAACATATCGAAGTTTATAATCAAAATGGTCGCAAATGGCGTTTTAAACAGGAAGTGGTCTCGAGTCCTAGTTCGATCATATGCAAAAAGTAGCATTTCGGACAATACTCCGACTAACGATGTTGTATTTAAATATACAATCGTAAAATATGCGGGTTGTTTCAATCTGATGCTAACATCGCTCAGGCTGATACCACATACAACCAGCCATTAGAGGAGATAATACAAATGGAAACCGTCTGGCTGACAAAAATAACGCATGTGAAGTACTAGGATATATCATATATGAAGATCCATCATATGGCCGCCAAATAATGTCAAAACATAACTCTAACTAGTTGCACACCACTGCGAAAACATGACTAGCCTCACCGCCATGTACTCTTTGCCTACTCTGCACGGGCACGTAAAAATTCTCAAAAGAATAATGATAACTGGGTGTCTTTAGTCGGGTGATCCATTTATGGCTATACTTATACCACCAATACTGTAAAACCTCCTAAAAGCCATATAATGATGTACCATGACTAGTCACCACACATTGTAAGTCCAATGACCTATACAAGTAGGCCATGATAGTCGTTCCCTGGTCATAAAGATCAAGGGAAGAAAGATAAAAGTCTGCAGCTGTTGCAATATGTCATAATAACAGTGTTGTGGAAGGATTGAAAAAAAAGGTTTCCCATCATGTACAAGAAAAATAGCCTAGCTATCTCCAAGTCATTGGAAGAGTCGTACTATCGAAGCAGTTTCACAATAATGCCCCTAAGGAAACTAACTCTAATCCGCGTACCCCCTGATAAGCATGGCGGAATAGGATTACTAGGTAAAACATGTAGAAGGTTATCGTGTCTTTGGTATCGCTTATCGTAAGGTAAAAGAAGATGTAACCCAATGGAAATCCTAGTAATCATAACAAAATCTAATGAACTAATGCCCACCTCTCTAAAAGCGAAGTGAAATGTGTGAGTGGGCTGTGATGACCCATAAAATTTTAATAATTTCGACCGTAAAATTTTAATAATTTTGAATGGTTTTATTTACGTATTTAATTGAATTTTTGTATTTTTATTCATCTTATTTAAAACTTTGGAGTTTGATTACTTAAAAATTTGAATTTTAGAAATTTCTTGAATGGATTATAAATCATTTGCCCAAATTGTAATAAATATAAACAATTTCTGTAATTTTGATTTTGGGTTAAAGTTTAACTTTAATTGAAATTTTAAATTTTAAAATTTTAACTTCCAAATCTTTTATTTAAACTGTATATATTTGTACAACATTTGTTCCAATTTTGTTTCTTTTAAATTGGTTATATACTTTTAAATTAAGTAATAAATAATGTGTAAAAAGAAATAAATTTATACATTTCTTTTATACGTATATACATCCATTTTCTTAGCAAATTAATAAACAAATCAAATGGATGTAACAAATCAAATTTAAATTAAGAAATAAATAATGTGTAAATAGCTATTTAATTACACGTTTTATTTGGTACGTTTATATCCGTTATTGTTTAAATTATTTGGCGTTATATAAATGATACGTTATCTTCTGAAATAACTTTAGCACATATTTTACTAAATAAATACGAAACAAATAAATTCAAAGTACGTTACTTTGTTATTAATTTTGGGCGTACATTTCTATTCAATTATTGCCTCTCTAATGCGCACACTTTTGATTTCTTACCTTAGCTGTTAAAATCATCAGCCGTGCATTTTAAAAGGAATGAAAAATCTTGCCTTACACTTCACGTGTAAATTATTTCATCTCTTTTACACTTTCCTTTTGATTATTTGTATTTAATAGGAATGAGATCCTATAATTCCTCTACCGTTTCAAATCATTTATTTCTTGCCTTTCATACACCAAATCAATGCAAGAATGTGTTAAATACAAAAACCCACGTACACAATTTCATCCGCATCTTATATTGCCTTCATCTTCTCGCACATGCTTCTTCCTGAAGGTAATGGCCGCACATATTTATTTATTTATTTATTTATTTTCTTTGTATTTTCTTGTTCTTCTTTGTTGTTTTTTTAAAGTTTAAAGACCGTCGATAGTAAAATATTTATATTACTGTTTAAGACAAATTTTCCCACAGCTTTCAAAATTACTTCATATGGTTTACCTTTCCTTTAGCTATTTTATTACATTTTTATATATAAAGTGTACAGTTATATATTAGCTGTTTTACATTTTATGGATCGCGTGTTATATATATACATTGGGTTTTAGTCTTTGATCCTTTTTTTATAATTTACAAATATATTGTTCCCAATACACATGTTTAATGAATACTGATTTTAATATCTAGAGATTTTGATTTTTAAAATGTGTTTTAAATACTAATTTTAATTTATATATATATATGTATGTATACTTGTGTGTGTGTGTGTGTGTGTATATCTTTTACTTTAATTGTTTAAAATTTTTATATTTTGTTTTGTTGATTTCGGTTATTAATGGTATGTTAATATACATTATATTATACCGGTTATGTTCTGATGTTTATATATGTGTATTCTTATAAAGCAGGAAATACAAGTTATTTTGGTTACTAATATGTATTTTTATATTATTATGTTAGTTTATATGATACTGGGTATTACTAGCTATAGTTATATTTATAGTTTGATTGCATAAGTTAAGTATATGTATGTGTCCTCTATTGTACAGTTTTAAAGTTTATAAAAATTATAAAGTTGTTTATATACTAGTTTGTTTGTTTTAAAGATTATATTATATTAGTCTCTATTTTTTTTAAAGCTTATGTTATACAATAGTTATATATATTATTTTATATAAACTGATACTTATATTTTGTATAGTATATAAAATTTAATAATGAAAGTTTTGTTAATTGTATGTGATAATATAGGTGAAGTAAATTTTGTGTTACTGTATTGGTATGTTGTTTACAATATAATGAAATATGTTAATATAGATATTTTAATAACTTACATTTTTAAAGCATATAATATAGTGTATTTGTTCGTATAACATACACTGTATTAGTTCTGGTAACATACATGTTTAATACTGAATAATTTGATAAGTAAGTTAGTTATATATAGCTGCCTATCAGTTTATATATATGAGTATCATTTTAAAATAGAATGTGTGTGTATATATATATGTAGTTTATATAAGATTTTGTGTATGTTATAAATATACATGTAATATGTTGTTTATCTTTATGAGTATATATATTCATATATTTCAAATTTTACCACGTAAATATATGTTGTTTTTATTTAAAAGCGATGATTTTGAAATACATATATATTTAATTTAATATGTGTTTAAATTAATATTGATTTGAAATTAATAATAATAATGCAACGTACATTTCGTTTCTGTCTCTATCAAGATTGATTCTGATTAATTCTCACCGATTTTTCCATTTATCAGCTTATTCGTCGTGTCTGTTTTCTTCATCGAATCGTGTCTATCTAGCGTTGCTTTGGAATTCGTAACTCAACTTCATTGTCTATTCTCTCTAGCATCGAAAGGTGAGCAATCACTCGTGATTAACGTTCTTTTATTTATTAAATTTGATTTCAATTGGAACGACGATTGAAATATGTTGCTAAAATTTAACTGTTAATTGTTTGAATTGTTATATATATGATATGCATTTGTATGGTTCACCTATGGGATATGACACCATATCCTGTTGTTTATATTATATTGTTATTGATGATATATGCCTGTTATTATTGTTGTCATATCTGTTATCACTTTGCAAGTTCCCTGTTAGTGTATAATTCACTATGAGTTGAAATGATACATACCCGAACGAACTTTAGAATAGGAGAATTTCGTGATGCATTGAAATGATAGACCCAAGCGATTTTCAATTGAATTGAATTTGGGATTGCGGGTGGAAATGATATCTACCCGTATATATTTAAATTACAGATTGAAATGATAAATATCCGTGTCACTTGACCATAGGATGGGAAATTATATACAGACACTGTTGGTCTATATATAAATATTTTAAAAATGATTTCTATGATTTTGAAAGGGAATATATATATCGTTTTATTTAATATTGGAAATATCTTTAAGTTTTTATATAAAGTAGATTTAATAATAAACTTTAATCTAATAAAGTTTGATTGAATTAATATAATATGTCTCAGTATTATATCTTTGAACAGATTTTCAAGGATTTGTATAAGTTAAGGAAGATAAAGTTGAATTAAGTAAAATTGTATCTAATTAAGAATTCTACTTAATTAAATCGATTTGAATATTGAATTTGAAGTTTAAGATTTGATTTTATAAGTTGATTTTTTGATTTAAAGTAATTAAATGATATTTCAAGTTTAAGCAAATCGGAAGGAATATTTAATCTAAGGGTAAAGTAAGGTTATTTAATAATACTGAGTTTGTTAAGTGAATATTTCAAGACTAAAAAAATATGAGGTTAAATCGAGATCTGTAGAAAACTGTTAAATTTAACTTCGAAATGCTGAATATTTAAACTTTGAAATATACTAGAAATTAAATGGTAAAATTGTGATTCAGATCTGTATTCGAAATCAATATAATTTGAACTTGTTATTTAGAAAACTGAATTGAATGGAAATTGATAAGTTGAGATTGAATTAATTTGAGTGGGAAAGTCGAGTTGATTTTTGAGGAAATTGCAAATACCTTACTTTATAAATTATTTAATATATACATACCATTTTGGGAAATAGATCTATTTGAAATGGAAATGGTATTTTTGGTTTTGAAGTATGAATTAATTTGAAATGACCACGGTGTTATAGTGTATATTTCTACATTGTAAATAGTTCCATGGATCCTTAGAGGATGGTTATCCCAAACATCCTTTAAGTTAATTATGTTTCAGTTGATATTTCACTTGAGTTGGATTTATAGATATAAGAATGTTAATCTTGACTCGAGTGTTTTGTGTTTTTCTTTACGCTCGGGTTAGACTGAGTGATACAGCATTCGAGACTCGCCTTTGGAGTTTGGAGTTTCAGTTGGAGATCCAACTATCGATTCAGCTTTCAGCTTTTCCAGTTGATTGGTTCAGAGAAGTCATCGGTTCACACTGGAGACTTCACTGTATTTGAGATATTATGCTGTATTTTATTTCTAACTCTGATGTTCATATAGTAGCTTCATGAACTACTATTTATCTATTCTGCTGCGTTATTATTGTATTACTCTGTGTCTGTGATTCCGTGATTGATTTATTTACTGTATATGTTGAGTTTTGCCAAATTTAAATTAACAATCTGATATTTTGAGCAATTCAAGTCCGACTTGTACAGATGCGAGTGGTTGAAAATATCGGGTCGTTACAGTTGGTATCAGAGCTTTGGCTCTTGGAAAATTTAGCATGTATGGTAAATTTAATTACTGAATCACTTTCGTTCGGGCTTGAACTCCTTTCTCTTGATTGGAAGTTCCTTTGAATTTTGGAATGTCCCTCGGTCCCGAAATTCATTCTTGTCTCTCCCTATTTATATTCGTTTGATTCTGGAGTTTCCCATAACTCCACTAAATGATTTGTAAAGGGAGTGAAAACTCCTTTTCAATTGGCATTGATTCACCAAAGATTTCCGTATCCTTGGTTTATGATGCTGTTATATCTTGATATGTCGAATTCTATATCTGGCAATCGAATGTCATTTGTTTTGTAATTCCGCATCGATTATATTCCTGAAGTCACGGTTGACCCGGTTAAGGTCGCCTGCGATTTATAGAAGTATATCCATCTTCTATTTTGCAATTTAATTATCTCATCTTCGATCGAGCCTATCTTCGAATCAGGATTCTATTGGTTAGAGTTCCTCTAATTAAATCTCTATCTTTGTTTTGAAATCCATTCTTGAATCATCCTTTGAAAATCGGGCTTTGTTTGTATTTTAGAAATTGTTTTATATACCAATTTTTTTTTTGATAACTATGATTTTATTATATATATGAAAGTGAAAATGTTTTCGATAGGATTATATACCTTTGTAAAAAAAACTAGAATTTGAAATTTCGAAAGGATTTGAAATTTTGAAGATTATATAAGAAATGGATTTATATAAAGGTTTTAATTTGAAATTCGAGAGATTGAATTCCGGTGTTTTGAAATTGGTTTTAAGATTTTTGAAAATATATAATAATACGATTTGAAAGTATTTTCTGAATAAGAAGTGTTTCAAATAACTCAAACGAGTTCCAATGATTTCAAAGAAATTTCAAAGAATTTTTAAGAAAATAGAAGTCCAGAACTCACTTATGTCGCTGGAGAATAATTTCAATGATGAGTGCACGCATCATCGACATTGATTTTCGAGTTTCAAAGTGGGGGAGAGGCCATTTTGATAGCTTCGCTATGCGAGTGATTTTGTGAAACCAATTTTGATTTCAAATTCCGAAGTATATTTCGATATTCAAAAGATATATGTATATATATTTGAAATGATTTGAAGTGAGCCGGTGTTCAGCCCTCGAATTACGGATTTGATTTGGTATAACCCTAACTATTGAAATTAATTTACTGATTTGTTAATGATTTCAACTTTTGGATTTGAAATTTGATTTCACCGACTATTTTGAATGTTCGAACACTTTCAAATCAAGGTTTAATTTTCAAAGCTAAGTAGTTTCGAAGGTATAAATTATTTGATAAAGCATATAAGTTTAGTTCGGTATATATAAGTACAAAGTAATATGATTTGTATAAGTTTGAAAATGTTTTGTTGAGTAAAATAAATAAGACTATTTTGAATTATACTAATATGGAATTTAGTTTTGAAATGTTTTGAATAAAATTTAGTTTTCAATAATAGTTTTCAGAAAGGTAAATTGGATATTTCAAATAGAAATAAATAGTTTAAAGGTCTTAAAGGGATGTTTATAAACTTGGTAATCATTTGGGTATAATTGATTTTTGAAAATATTTGGTTTCAAAAATAGATTTGGAATTCAAAACCCAGTATTTATATGATGATTTTGGAAATGAATTTGATTGACCTAAATTATGTTGATTTGAAAACTAGGATTAATTTCTAAACCTATTATTTTGGAAATTTTGAAACTGAAGATATTAAATTTGAAAGAAAATTTGGTGAAATCGTATATGATTTTGAAATTGAACTGATATTGAAACGAATTAAAATTGAGAATCTTGTTTTACTAAATACTTGATTTGAGAGTTATCAAACTTATATAAAATTGATTTGTATAAGTATGAAGTTGATTTGAAAACTATTAATTTGGAAAGGTACTCAATTTGAAAAGTGAAATCTTATATTATCGAAGTCTATATAGGTGTGATTTGATATACTATTGATTTTGGAAAGTATTCAATTTTGAAATGAAATCTTATATAAAATGGACTTTATATACGTACGATATTTGAAATGGATTTGAAAGGTACTATATGATATATATTTTCAAAGTAATGATATGGAAAGTGCCTTCTGCTTGACATCCGCTTTGTGGCCACATTGTGGATTCATTCTATCGATATTATTCTCTCTGTTTTTGGTTTTTCGGATGTGATACTCGAGTGTCCTACCATGGCGTAACCCATGGTCGTTTTTTTGGGTAGCGTAATCCACAAGGCAGAGATTGCTTAAAGGGTATGGATGTTTCCTGGGAGATCCAGGCGTAACCATTGTTGTGGATCCTGCGGTCTACAATTTATTATGGTGGCGAAATCCGCAAGGCAGAGATTGCTTAAAGGGTATGGATATTTCCTGGAGGATCCAGGCGTAACCATTGTTATGTATCCTGCGGTCCACAGTTTTGGTTATCATTGCGAAATTCGCAAGGCAGAGATTGCTTAAAGGGTACAGATGTTTCCTGGGGAATTTAGGCGTAACAATTGTTATGTATCCTGCGATCCAGGTGATTTATTTGGATTGTACTTTCCATATCGGTTTTGTAGGTTTTTCAAGTATTTGCACTGGGTGTTGGAACAGATCTACTAAGTACTTGAAGAATTCTAGCTTTGCGTCTGATCAACGCATGGCCAGAGTTTGCAAGAACGAGGATAAACTTGTTGAAACATCGAGTTATAGAAGTATTTTCGAAAGGAAAATTTGTTTCGATATAAAGGCATTTTATTATAAAGGTATCTCCAGAAATTTTGTATTGAATTAACTATTCGTGTCCGATACTATTCTTTTGAATCTACCTTATCGGCTCAGTTTATTTATTCACATATATTCTGTTTTTCCGAATCTACCTTCTTTTCCTTGTTGACTATATCCTTTTTTTAATATTGTTTATTTATATACTACATTGTTTAATAGAAAATTTTAGCGTTATAAATATTTTAGAAGTTATTAATTAAATAAAACATATTCAAAGAAAATGATTATTGATCTACTAATAATGTTTGAAAGGTATCTTGAGATAAATTAATAACTTCGTGAATTATGGATTTAAGGTTTTCAATAGCTTCTTTGTAAATGTAAATAATGATGTAAATAATTGTTTTCAAATAGTTTTCTTATATTTATAAAGGTGTTATTTAAACATATAAGTGGTATTTATAAAGAAAGCAAGGAATTTTACAAATGGGTTTTGAAAAGTTTTAAAGTATTAAAGATAATTGAATTGCAAATGAAGTTTTCAAATGAATATTTCGAGTAAAATTTTTATACAATCTCAAATTAATTGTTCAAATCTTGACTTTCAATCTACTTTTATTTCCGATTGTTCTATCCACCTACCTCCTTCCTTTTTGGGGACGAAAAGTTTTGAGTGGGGGAGAGTGTAATGACCCGTAAAATTTTAATAATTTCGACCCGTAAAATTTTAATAATTTTGAATGGTTTTATTTACGTATTTAATTGAATTTTTGTATTTTTTTTCATCTTATTTAAAACTTTGGTGTTTGATAACTTAAAATTTTGAATTTTAGAAATTTCTTGAATTGATTATAAATCATTTGCCCAAATTGTAATAAACATAAACACTTTTTGTAATTTTGATTTTGGGTTAAAGTTTAACTTTAATTGAAATTTTAAAATTTGAAATTTTAACTTCCAAATCTTTTATTTAAACTGTATATATTTGTACAACATTTGTTCCAATTTTTTTTCTTTTAAATTGGTTATATACTTTTAAATTAAGTAATAAATAATGTGTAAAAAGAAATAAATTTATACGTTTCTTTTATACGTATATACATCCGTTTTCTTAGTAAAGTAATAAAAAATCAATTGGATGTAACAAATCAAATTTTAAATTAAGAAATAAATAATGTGTAAATAGCTATTTAATTATATGTCTTATTTGGTACGTTTTATAACCGTTCTTGTTTAAATTATTTGGCGTTATATAAATGATACGTTATCTTCTGAAATATACTTTAGCATATATTTTACTAAATAAATACGAAACAAATAAATTCAAAGTACGTTACTTTGTTACAAATTTTGGGCGTACGTTTCTATTTAATTATTGCCTCTCTAATGCGCACACTTTTGATTTCTTACCTTAGCTGTTAAAATCATCAGCCGTGCATTTTAAAAGGAATGAAAAATCTTGCCTTACACTTCACATGTAAATTATTTCATCTCTTTTACACTTGCCTTTTGCTTATTTGTATTTAATAGAAATGAGATCCTATAATTCCTCTACCGCTTCAAATCATTTATTTCTTGCCTTTCATACACCAAATCAACGCAAGCCTATGTTAAATACAAAAACCCACGTACACAATTTCATCCACATCTTATATTGCCTTCATCTTCTCGCACGTGCTTCTTCCTGAAGGTAATGGCCGCACATATTTATTTATTTATTTTTCTTTGTATTTTCTTATTCTTCTTTCTTGTTTTTTTTCAGTTTAAAGACTGTTGATAGTAAAATATTTATATTACTGTTTAAGACAAATTTTCCAACAGCTTTCAAAATTACTTCATATGGTTTACCTTTCCTACAGCTCTTTTATTACATTTTTATATATAAAGTATACAGTTATATATTAGCTGTTTTACATTTTCTGGGTCCTGTGTTATATATATACATTGGGTTTTAGTCTTTGATCCTTTTTTTTATAATTTACAAATATATTGGTCCCAATACACATGTTTAATGAATACTGATTTTAATATCTAGAGATTTTTATTTTTAAAATGTGTTTTAAATACTAATTTTAATTTATATATATATATATATATATATATATCTTTTACTTTAATTGTTTAAAATTTTTATATTTTGTTTTGCTGATTTCGGTTATTAATGGTATGTTAATATACATTATATTATACCAGTTATGTTCTGATGTTTATATGTGTGTATTCTTATAAAGCAGGCAATACAAATTATTTTGGTTACTAATATGTATTTTTATATTATTATGTTGGTTTATATTATACTGGGCATTGCTAGCTATAGTTATATTTATAGTTTGATTGCATAAGTTAATTATATATATGTGTGTCCTCTATTGTATAGTTTTAAAGTTTATAAAAATTATAAAGTTGTTTATATACTAGTTTGTTTGTTTTAAAGATTATATTATACTAGTCTCTGTTTTTTTAAAGGTTATGTTATACAATAGTTATATGTGTTATTTTATATAAACTGATACTTATATGTTGTATAGTATATAAAAGTTAATAATGAAAGTTTTTTTAACTGTATGTGATAATATAGGTGAAGTAAATTTTGTGTTACTGTATTGGTATGTTGTTTACAATATAATGAAATATGTTAATATAGATATTTTAATAACTTACATTTTTAAAGCATATATTATAGTGTATTTGTTCGTATAATATATAATGTATTAGTTCTGGTAACATACATGTTTAATACTGAATAATTTGATATGTACGTTAGTTATATATAGCTGCCTATCAGTTTATATATAGGAGTATCGTTTTAAAATAGAATGTGTGTGTGTGTGTGTGTGTGTGTGTGTGTGTATGTAGTTTATATAAGATTTTGTGTATGTTATTTATTTATACATGTAATATGTTGTTTATCTTTATGAGTATATATATTCATTTATTTCAAATTTACTATGTAAATATATGTTGTTTTATATGTGTTTTTATTTAAAAGCAATGATTTTGAAATACACATATATTTAATTTAACATGTGTTTAAATTAATATAGATTTGAAATTAATAATAATAATGCAACGTACATTTCGTTTCTGTTTCTATCAAGATTGATTAGTTCTCACCGATTTTCCCATTTATCAGCTTGTTCGTCGTGCCTGTTTTCTTCATCGAATCGTGTCTATCTAGCGTTGCTTTGGAATTCGTAACTCAATTTCATTGTCTATTCTCTCTAGCATCGAAAGGTGAGCAATCACTCATGATTAACGTTCTTTTATTTGTTAAATTTGATTTCAGTTGGAACGACAATTGAAATATGTTGCTAAAATTTAACTGTTAATTGTTTAAATTGTTATATATATGTTATGCATTTATATGGTTCACCTATGGGATATGACACCATATCCTATTGTTTATATTATATTGTTATTGATGATATATGCCTGTTATTATTATTGTCATATTTGTTATCACTTTGCAAGTTCCCTGTTAGTATATAATTCACTATGGGTTGAAATGATACATACCCGAACGGACTTTAGAATAGGAGAATTTCGTTATGGGTTGAAATGATAGACCCAAGCGATTTTCAATTGAATTGAATTTGGGATTACGGGTGGAAATGATATCTACCCGTATATATTTAAATTACGGATTGAAATGATAAATGTCTGTGTCACTTGACCATAGGATAGGAAATTATATACAGACACTGTTGGCCTATATATAAATATTTTAAAAATGATTTCTATGATTTTGAAAGGGAATATATATATGGTTTTATTTAATATTGGAAATATCTTTAAGTTTTTATAAAAATTAGATTTAATAATAAACTTTAATCTAATAAAGTTTGATTTAATTAATATAATGTGTCTAAGTATTATATCTTTGAATAGATTTTCAAGGATTTGTATAAGTTAAGGAAGATAAAGTTGAATTAAGTAAAATTGTATCTAATTAAGAATTCTACTTAATTAAATCGATTTGAACTATT
This sequence comes from Allium cepa, assembly GCA_030765085.1. Taxonomy (NCBI): domain Eukaryota; kingdom Viridiplantae; phylum Streptophyta; class Magnoliopsida; order Asparagales; family Amaryllidaceae; genus Allium; species Allium cepa. Next base: position 737,609,750 of record CM060928.1, on the reverse strand, counting down.
GAATTTGAAGTTTAAGATTTGATTTTATAAGTTGATTTTTTTATTTAAAGTGATTAAATGATATTTCAAGTTTAAACAAATCGGAAGGAATATTTAATCTAAAGGTAAATTACGGTTATTTAATAATACTGAGTTTATTAAGTGAATATTTCAAGACTAAAAAAATATGAGGTTAAATCGAGATCTGTAGAAAACTGTTAAATTTAACTTTGAAATGTTGAATATTTAAACTTTGAAATATACTGGAAATTAAATGGTAAAATTGTGATTCAGATCTGTATTCAAAATCAATATAATTTGAACTTGTTATTTAGAAAACTGAATTGAATGGAAATTGATAAATTGAGATTGAATTAATATGAGTGGGAAAGTTGTGTTGATTTTTAAGGAAATTGCAAATACCTTACTTTATAAATTATTTAATATATACATACCATTTTGGGAAATAGATCTATTTGAAATGGAAATGATATTTTTGGTTTTGAAGTATGAATTAATTTGAAATGACCACGGTGTTATAGTGTATATTTCTACATTGTAGATAGTTCCATGGATCCTTAGAGGATGGTTATCCTAAACATCCTTTAAGTTAATTATGTTTCAGTCAATATTTCACTTGAGTTGGATTTATTGATATAAGAATGTTAATCCTGACTCGAGTGTTTTGCTTTACGCTCGGGTCAAACTGAGTGATACAGCATTCGAGACTCATCTTTGGAGTTTGGAGCTTCAGTTGGAGATCCAACTATCGATTCAGCTTTCAGCTTTTTCAGTTGATTGGTTCAGAGAAGTCATCGTTTCGCACTGGAGACTTCATTGTATTTGAGATATTCTGTTGTGTTTTATTTCTAACTCTGATGTTCATATAGTAGCTTCATGAACTACTATTTATCTACTCTGCTATGTTATTATTGTATTACTCTGTGTCTGTGATTGATTTATTTACTGTATATGTTAAGTTTTGCCAAATTTAAATTAACAATCTGATATTTTGAGCAATTCAAGTCCGACTTGTGCGGATGCGAATGGTTGAAAATATCGGGTCGTTACATGGGCTCTTGACAAGTAGACTGGCTGGATCAAGCAGATTCTTTATTCGAGTATGTCTCCCATTTTGGTTAATGGTAATATAAAGGTTTAATTAAGTTTGCTCGTGGTCTGCCACAAGGTGACCCCCTCTCTCCCCTTCGATTTGTTCTTATAGATGATGTTTTTAATAAAATGAATATGTTGGTGGTCTCCCACTCCCTTCTAGTTGGTATAGGTCTCCCTAACTTCATGATCTCCGACATCCAACACGTTGATGACACTATCCTTTTCGCTTTCCCTTCTTCGGCCACATCCATAACCTCAAGCCACTCCTTTACTCCTTCGAACTCATTTCTAGCCTCACCATTAACTTCATCAAAAGCTCGATCATCATGGTTGAGGGGGCTGATCGCCTTGGCCCCTCTATTGCTTTGTCTCTCAACTGCAAACTCGACCATTTCCATATCACATATCTTGGCATCACCATCCGTCCCTTCAAGCTCCTGCATGATGATTAGCATCCTATCATATCTAAAATTTTGAACTGCCTAACTACTTGGAAAGCTTCTTCACTCTCTAAGGCTGGAAGACTTATTCTTGTCAAATCGGTCCTCTCCGCCATTCCTTCTTACTGGCTCTCGTTTCACAAATTTCCTAGCTGGGTCAGTGTCAAAATTGATCAACTTCATAGTAACTTTCTCTGGCATGGCTACTTTACTAACAATCTCATGAGCTAGCACTTAGTTTGCAAATCCACTTTTCAGGAAGTTTTGGGGATCCCTAACATCAAGATCTTCAATGTGGCTATCCTTACCAAATGGATTTAGAGATGCATCTCTAATGAAACCTCTATGTGGAAATCATGGATCCTGCTTAAACACTACAGATCACATCCCTCTGGAATCCTCCACTCCAACCCCGTCTGCAAACCCTCCATATTCTGGTCCAGTGTTCTTTCCTCATTTTTTTGGGATCAAATCTTATGTTACTATCAGAATTGGTAATGGAGATAATTGCAACTTTTGGTGGGACCCTTGGATTGATGACTCTTCTCTTCGCCTTACTCTACCAGACCTCTTTTCTTCTGTCTACAACCACTCCATCTCCATAAGCGAGGCCATCAGGCTTGGGCTTAGTAGTTTCCATTCCAACCATGCTATTACTGGCCTTGCTCTAAACCAGCTCCAACTTCTTCTATCCTGGCTTCACAAGCTTCCTACCTCCTCCTCCCCAAACTACTGCATTTGGGACCTTCAGTCCAGTAGTAAATTCTCTGTCAGCTCCCTCTACAGCCACCTCGATGACTCTGGTAGACACTTCTCCATTCCCACATCGTAGAACTGTAAGGTCCCCCTGAGAGTTAATTTCTTCATGTGGCTCCTTTTCACGAGAAGATTAAAACTAAAGACCGCTTACCCCACAAAGGCCATAACATTGATCCCACCTGCCCTATGTGTTGCTCCATCCATGAAAGTGTCAACCATATGTTCTTCGACTATGATTTGGCGTTCTCTGTTTGGGTTACTTATGTTGCTCATCTTCTCTACTCTATCCCCTCCCTTTCTTCTTTTTTCGATCATTGGCAATATAACACTAACTCCTAGCAAGTCGACGCTCTTCTTTTAGCTTTCAGTTAGGTTATTTGGGCTGAGAGGAATGCTAGATGCTTCAATAACAACATAGTCCTCTCCTAAAATTATGCCAAAATATTTTACCTTTTTCCTCTGTTTGGACATGTCGAAGCTTCCTCCCACTTCAGTTTAGACTGGGCAACTCCGAGCTGGACAACAAATCTGCCAATAGCTGCGATGTGATCCAACCATTCATTTCTGGTGATGTCGACTCCTCTGATGTCGATTAGCTTTGTGCGTGCTTAGCTTTTTTGTTGCTGGGGTAGGTTTTCTTTGTGTTACTATATTTTTGTTTAGTTGCTCTATTTTGCTGCAAATATGTATTATGCTGCTTGTAATTTACTATGTTGGTGTGACCTGCTCCATCCTATTCTAGACTTACCTCATTTTGTTGCCACCGATCAGGCATGTTGATCAAAGGACTTTTTTATTTTTAATTTCGCACTTAGCTGTGTAGTCGTGCACTACACATCTGTTTCCTCAAAAAGAACTAATGCACCACACAATTATGCATTAGAATCTAAAGTCAACTGTATGCCTATAATAAGAAATATGCTAGGATAAACAAAATTCAATGCGGTTTTTCTTACATCTTAATAGTTGGCTTGAAAGCGCAAACTTTTGGTCTGACCGTAAACTTCCAAAAATACCCTTTACTCGTATATGATTTAACTCTCATATATATATATATATATATATATATTACAAAAGCCCTTAAAAATTGAATTTAACAGATAAACTCACTTTACAAATTCAACACGTGCCTTTACAAATATTAATAAACGTTAATATCACTTGAAAATAAGATCTGATAAATAGTTTTTTTTTTCAAATTCAGAACGCCCAAATATAATCAAATCGTAGTGTCACTTTAAAATAGGATATAACAAATGAAATTCCTTTACAAATTCTTTCTTTATTAACTAATAACAGAAATATAAATTCAAACTACAAAAAAATTAGATATTGAAACTTAAAAATAAAAATTCAACAAATTATGCATGAGTTCAACGTAAAATACAACTAAATATTTCTGGAAATTGTTTTTTTTTTTAGTGTTTTGAAACATATACGATTTGTAGAATAACTCATCCGCAAATCGCATGTCGTAAGGAAACACTGAAATCTCATGTCGTCCAAAAATTCGATAATACGCCGATCAAGATCGACTACTACGATATCTTGATAATGACGAAAATGGATGTAAGAGATCATGCGTTTTGCCTTTCCTCGCTTATTGAGAAAATTATTTTGGCTATTAACTTCGTAAACTAAATGTATAACCGTACAATTTATAAACTAAAATGTCAATAATATGATCAAGCCTAAATATAGAACCATACAATTAGTATATAACCATACATTATATACCATATTTTTTGAACCCGTAAATAATTTACAATAATTGATGTTATTCATTTCTCGTTGTGTTTGAATTTAACATTTTACTTACGGTGACGTCGATACGGGTAAAAACGTGTACTTGTTCATCGGACAAAACACGAGAATTGATCGACTCCTTCTTCCGTCATATGTTTTGATTGATATTCAAAGCCAAAGCTGAGTCTTCGAAAAACAATTCCTATGCGCCGCCTTCATGATACCGTTGTTACGTTATCCTCGTACCTTCTCGAAAGACTAGAGACAGGGCCTTCATCATCCTCATCTACGTTGCCTCCAAGTTTTTGGCAAGATCTACCACTACCGTGAACTGCATGCAGTATTCTTCTCATTTTTAGGCAGTTTTTTTAATAGAAAATATAATATAAAATGGATTGAAAATGAGTGCGTCTTGAGGTTTTATTGAATTGAAAAACGAGTTTTTGAAAGTTGAGGAGAAGAGAAAGAATGGCTAGCTAAGCAAGAAAGCGGATCATTTTATACTGGTTTATCCGGCATTTATATAATGCGGAATAAACGAGCGGTTAAAATTTAATAAAATAAAAAACCCATGCAGATTGCTGCATGATTTTTGCTTTATTTGCTATTTTGATATTCGATATTATAAATGCCGGATAAGTCGATAACTTTTTTTTCTCGGCATTGGACTGGAGGGGGGATCGGTCAGTCAAATTAGCCAAAAGTGCTTTTTTTACATCGTCCTTTTTTTTTTCAGCGAAAAACGATGAAAGTTCGATCAGCTGTAAAATATTAACTATTAAGGTCCAAATTGCCAGTGCTGATTAACAGATCTTCACATAATTTTTTAGTCGAGTTTCATTCAAACAACACAGTCTTGAAAGTTTCCGCATTCAAGTATTTTGTACCAAGATTCCGAAGTTTCGTTTTCTCAACCTACAAAATCATATAGAATATGGATGATATATAATTCCAATAGACAAATATTAAAAAGCTGAGAACTTCTACAAATTCATTTTGCGATATATTTTAGAAATATAAATTGAGATAGTATGGAAATTAAAAGGCAGTAGATTCTTAAAAGCCAAGGGTTAATTCTTAAAAGCTCTTATTCATTTGGTTTTTACAGACAAAAGCATTTGGATCGATATGCGTCCATATGGTTCATTGATTACTTCTAAATTTGACCACACGTTTAACGTATGTTAACATTGTCGTCCAACAAGTCTGCATTAGCATGTAAATATAATAAAAAGTCAGCTACAGCATGGGAAGCACACAAACGAGGACTTGCTTCATTTAAATTGAATTAAGACCCGATATGGCGATATTCCACATAAAAATTTAATATTTTCTTGAACTATTCCGGTGTTGGTTCCAAAGCTTTGAAAGTAATTAACTGTGTCCTTAATCAATAAACAATACAAGCATATATTACCATACAAAATTTATGTTTCCAACGTCTTTTAAATATTGATTATTTTCAACATGATTACGTGCTGCGTACAAATCATGTTATAATATTCGTACGTTACAGCCTTTAAAATAGAGCATATCACTATGTTAAGCTGGAGAAAATCGACAACTCGTTTAATAATTTAATCGTTCCAGTTTTGATCTGACTCGTAATAGGAAAATATTGTCCTTGCAAAGAAAAAAAAGTTGTAGTGACAACAAAAAAAATTAAAAAGGTAGGCCTTAAGAAACAAACTCTGATATTTAAACATATGAGAATGTACTTGATAACATGTGCACTTTCGGTGGAATAGCATTACTGTAATATTGTTTTGGCACCATTGCTCTGTTTACGTACTTTTATAACCATCACGGTGAAATTAAAAAGGAAAAGATGGATTGCGTCCTTTATGTATGTGTTAACAAATGTAGAAAGTTGAAATGATGTGGTAGTAGTTGGGTGAAGGAGAGGGACTCCTACAAGGGATAAAGCCATAAATATACAAGCATATGATTGTGTGTTTCTTCTTTTCTTCTGCCCAGTCTATATTGTTCAAAGAGTTGAGTGATTGTGTCTCGTCCATAACCGTTCCGTTTTGTTGTTTCGTATTTCTCTGTCTCACGTTTCTTTTTATTTTTTATAGCAATGAGATGGGGGTGGCTTACCAGTTCGTTACTGCGTTTAATTTGAGGGGTAAAACATCCATGTCATGTCAATTATTGTGAAACACTTCCATCCCAATATAGTGGAGCATTTGCGTCATTTGAATGAAGTTGGAAACGCTGATGCAAATGAAAATGGTACTAGCGAATCAAAACGTTTGTGGTCGTTTCAGCCAAGTGAAGTAGTAATTGATTGACATCAAATTGTAGTACATTAGCAATAATAGCACTTGAATTTTGTTTGTTTGTTTGTTGTTTTTATAATGTATGTTACCTACTCGATGGATGTTGGATACAAACAAATAAGGCCCCCACGCGCATTTTATGGAAATATTCCGTTGCTTTCTCCTTGTCTCTGGTGAATACAAACCAACATTAGATTGGTTTGATGTTGAACTCCTAGCCCAATCAAGAACTGAGGCCCAAATTACAAATCAAACATTACATTGTTTATTTCTGGCTTGGCCCGCCTAATCGTAATTAGCATGAAATAAAAAGTGAATAAGATATATGGACCTGAGAAACAACACGCACTCGTCTGGCAAGATGGAACAAAATAGGCTCCACGCAATCAACGAAGACTAATGGCCAGGCACATCGGCAAACTTATATATATATATATGTATGTATGTATGTATGTATGTATGTATGTATGTATGTATGTACCTCACTTGGAGCCTCCGGAAATTCAAAAAAATTTGGATGAGACAAGAGGAAGATAAGCATTTCAAATAATGTGGAGTGGAAGAAGAAATTGAAACATGCTAGTCATTGTAAATACAGGTGAAAGTGCAAGTAAAACAATAGTTTTTTATATGTTCTTAAAAAAGAAACCAAAATAACATTTTCAATTTTATATGGTACAACCATTTTTCAAATCAATCATTTTCTACTCAATTTTCATCTTTTGTACATATAAGTACACATTATGCACAAGTATGCACACATAAATACGAGCTAGGATCAATAGCTCATTTTGATTAGCATCATTTGCAGCCTCTCCGTATCAGACGTAAGTTTATATTTAAACTAGTGAGAACGGTGCTACGTACACGGTGTTCACATAATTTTTAACTGAACATTTTCAGAGTGTTTTAAGTTATATGAAGGTGAATATATGTTTTTGGATTGTAATTGTTTCAAATTGGTTTTTTTAATACTACTAAATACTAATAAACCTTGAATGATAAATACGCTTCAACAATTTCAACTCGTATAAAATATAACTAATATTTTTGGAGACAACGATATTATACAAAAGAGGCTATCATCAACTATTATCATCAACTATAAGTTATTTTTAATTAGAAGTGTGACACTTGTAACGATCCGAAATTTCGGGCACTTCATATTTAAATATTCGAATTATTTAAATATTCAAAAATTGGATTAAATGTGATAAAAGTGATTTAATAACCTTGTTAAGCCCTTTCTAAGTAACAACTAATGATGATAGACTTGTTTTTTGAAAAGTGTTTGTAAAAATATACAGTTTGATAAAATACCGATAAAATGACCAAAAATCATTTTATCGATAAACATTTTTTTTTTCCTCAACAAAAGTCGCTCAAACTTTTTATGCTTGTTTAGTTAAGCAATATTTAGGTAAAGCAACTAAAAATATCTTGTGTAAAAATTTGAAAGAAACTTCTAAGAGTTAACTAGTTAAGTGTGAAAGGAGAAAGATTTTTTAAGTGGATAATGAGGTGTAAAGCGGCACACAAGAAAAGCATGTAAATTAGATGGAGGAGGCTCTTTGTGGCCTGCCGGGGGGAGGGAGGCGAAAGGTCTTTAAACACTTCATAATTTGCTAAAGCTTCGAATGAACAAAAATGATAAAAGTGATTAGCACTACTTCACTTCCATCTTCATTAATCTTTATCTAATTAGTCAAATCTTCTCCAAACTCCACCAAACTTTCGCCAACACCTTAGGAATTGCAACGACCCGCCTTTTCAACCCCTAAATGTCGACACTAATACATCTATGGTATTTACATACCGAGCACCCAAGTGTCGGGAAAACGAATTGTTATGGTAAAATAAAATGAAAAAGAAAAGAAAAAAGAGAACATAACATCAAAATCTCGCTAGTGGAACTTTAATATAAAATATCAACAATACAAGGGTTGCTTCGATATAGAAATTTCAGAGTTATAAAACATAAGGACCATCATCAGCTTGGATAGTTATAACTGCCTCTCCTCATAAATGCTCAATATAGTAATACGACGGAAATAAGAATACTACAGTATGTGAAACATTCAGCTCGTCTTCTCGAGCTTCAATGAACATCAACGAATACCTGCCTTTCTCAAACTACCCAAAAGAGTACGCGAGGAATTTAGGAAAAACAAAAACCAACGTTGGACATAAGTCTGGTATGAGAAACTCAAGAAATATCTGTATAGCATGTAACGGTACTTTTGAGACCGCATGAAATGTCATAACGATTATCCCTTCAAAAGAACCACTCGTCTAATATAAGGTGATATATTAGATAATGTCTAGGGTAAAGAATAAAACTAGGAAACAGCTGGAATGGTTACATTGGTTATATTCAGCAACATATTAGGAGTATAAGAAAAATCGATAAGGTACGTTCACATAATGGATCTTCCATGGAGATTTGTCTGATGGAGCCAGATCCAATCCCCTGCATAAGGGTCCAAAAGTACCTTCAAGCGACCTATATTTCAAAATAAAATATACCTTTAGGTAAACACAAGCGGCCCATCGTACGAATATAAACATGAACAACGTGAACCACATATCATCAACTCCCCGACAACAACAATCGATAAGTATCTCTAGATATGGAGTTGATAACACTCTGACGCGGGTCAGCTAAACCCTAGGTTGTGAGGCCTACTCTGTTTTTAGCCATTTCCATTTTTGAGGTTACATTCGGCGTTTTTTCCTTAAGTATTCATCATTCGAACAGAACATGAATCCCTAATTGGATTCTCACATCTCAAACAGATCTTGAAACCACACATGGAATCCAATATCTCGAACATATTACTTCCAAGAGATAAAACACGTATTTCAGTCTTGAAGTGGTTTTAAACAAAACACTTACCGATCCCACTCTCTTCATGAATCAAAAAATTTGGCCATATTCAATAATAATGAGAACAATCACATATGAAAACCAAATCTCGTATACTTATCAAGTTTTCGATATTTGTTCAAGAGTGAAGCCGGTAGGTTAGAGCTCTATTCTCATATCCATACTCGAACATCAGTCTTAACTCTCGTGGACAGACAAACCTACTTTATTGGCTTTTAGTGCTAAGTACATGACTAAATGTTTTCGCAAAGCCGAACGGTTGTCAAAGGGTTGCTTTCCGCGCGTGTGCTTCTCCTTGGGCTGGCTCCCCGACCCGTCAGATTATGTAGAAATTCTGCACTGCCTTGCGATACGGAGGCCCAATGGTCCTATGGCGTGACCGACCCAACTGGAAAAATGATCGACTGTCCTCCTTGGGGTTGGTGGGTAAGGCGGGTGCCGAAGCCGAACTGCTGGATAGGTCGAAGGGCAGTTTGCCACGTGCGGTCTCCCACTTGGGCCGACTCCAGATCCGTCAGGTTCTGCAGAATTACTGCCCCGCCAACACAATTCAAGGGCCTAGATGGTTCCATGGCACGATCGGCCCAAATGGAAAAACGATCGGAGGGAGGTCGACCCCAATCGGCTGGATGGGTCAGAATGCTACTTTCCGCACGCTTATACTACCAAAAAAGAGTTAAAGACGAATGTTATAACACATTGTCACAACAAACCCAAAACCATTTCATACTTATATTATCATTAAAAACATTCTTTTAAAGATCTAATATAATACTTGGTTAAGTTCGATAGTCGACTAAGCGACTATCTAGTTAAAATAATCGCTTATAAAAATCTCACTTCGTATTCTTAACTCGTTTCCGACATTCCAACTTAATTATTCCTTGTCCAAGAGTAAAGCCAGATAAGTTAGAGCACTAAATGCATCAAACCCTTGCCCAGACACTTAATTTTTGAATCTCACAAATAAATAAATCTACCTCATCGGCTTTTAGTGTTAAGTATAGTATTAATGACTTTCGTAAAAAAATTAGTAAACAATATGATTAATGAATTTTCACCATTTCCAACTTAACTATTCCTTGGTCAAGAGAAAAATTGGTATGTTAAAGCTTTATTGCTCATATCCCTTCTTAACATCAATCTTAATTCTCACAAATAGACAAGCCTACTTCAGCGGCTTTTAGCGTTAAGCAAAGTTAATTACTTTTCAAACAAATAAGTGAACAACATGATTAACACTTTTCGGAATTCCAACTTAACTATACCTCGGGCAAGTGGAAAACTAGCAGGTTAGAGCTCTATTGTTTGTATCCCTACTCGACGCCAATCTTAACTCTCACAAACAGAGAAGTCTATGTCACCAGCTTTTTGTGTTAAGCCTAGTTAATTATTTTTTCAAAGCTTATACATACTTTAAAAATACTTGTAAATATGTTTTAAATATCTATGTAAAATATTACTTGAAAACAACTACTTTATAATTTGATGAAAAACATGTTTTATATTATAAAACCTCTTTACTTTGAAAATACATATATAATTAAAAAAATGTATTTAAACTTCAAACCAAATTCAAAATGCTTCAAAATAGGTTAGAAAACATCCGTAGATAGATTAAAGAAAAACACCACTTAAAACCAAAAGCTATTTACTACATCGTTGATAAATGATATTAAAAGTCTTTGTTAAAGAACACATTGAAAATCAAAATCTTTACGATTAGTTTTAACCACTTTAGTAGACGATTTAAAACTTGATATTTTTATACCAAGTACTACACTCATAGTACTTCAAAACTATGGAAAGAAACCCCTGGTAATATCTTATAATCTATCAATAAAAATTCTTGAAAACATGATATATTTACAAAGTGTATTTATAACCACTTTTTTGCTTCAACTTTCACAGCTTGGTTCACAATTATCCCAAGTTAAGATCGTAAATATTTAATTTACACAAGTTAAAGTTAAGGGATATCAAAGTGCACTTATAACAACTATTCTCGCTTCAAACACTTTCAAACATACTTCAATTCAACATACAAGTCAAACAACCATTTAAACAAAAAGTCAAGCCAACGCTACATGTTAATAGGGTAATAGAAGTGATGTTACACAATATAAAGTTATAATTTGCTTTCAAAAGCAAGAGGGCTCCAAAGTTTATAACTTTAATTAGTTAATGTGACTTTAACTTTATATTTCAAGCACACAACATATATACACAACATATGAAAATAAGATAGTGAGAAAACTCACTTAAATCCAAGCCAAACACATGCTTAAGCACAACCAAACTCTAGAACACTTCCTACCATCACCTTGCAACCACCTTCCTTCCTCCTTGCTTCGCTTAAACTTGCTATTCCAAGGAAAAATGCATTATATTGCTCACGGTCAATCAAAGATGGAGGAGCATGGCCTTGCTTTTCCAATTCTAACTAAATAGAAGGCGTCTAATATTATCCTAAGGCTTGTGGCAAAGTTTACCTTGATTTAGAATTGTTTTGCAAAAAAATTCTTTAGAACATAAGAGATGAAGAAGACATTAAAGAAGCTTGGATTTTCTTTGTGAATTTGTGATTATTTAACAAGGGTATGACTCTCCTTATATAGGCTCAAAAAGTTTTTCCTTAGCTTGTTCTCATCCCTCCCCCACCATGCTATGGAAACCTTACCTTCCTTCACTTCTCATTTACATCGTTTCTGTTAGCAAATTTACACTTATACCCTTAACATGATAATATCTCTTATCCACTTGGAAGCTTCTAGGACCTTCCATCGCTTTATGGAGAGAAATTTGTTAATTAGTTGCTAACGTGTTCATTTGATCATTAGATAAGTGTATAAGAGTTCGAACAACTTGTATTAAATAAAAAGTGGTTTATCGTTAACCGATTTTTAGTCACTTTATCGATTTTTCTTCAAAGTACTTGTTTTCGTAAACAATTTTGAAAATCAAGTTTCCCATCAATACCGATCATTTGAAAAAGCGGGTTAAGAATGTTATAAATCTATTTAATAACATTTAATAAAATATTCAAATATTTAAATAACTCAGATATTTAAAGATGAAGTGTCCAAAATTCCGATTCGTTGCATTTCCTCCACTTAGAATATTTTTTATAACAGTATTCAAAACATTAGCAAACACAACTCACTGTTTTCTCAAGTTCAAATCCTCTTATCGTACAAGGACGATATATAATCTGCTAAACGTACCTTACGCTCAATGGCCTTAGGTTATTACTTAGTCTATTATTCATGCTACCTCATAACAAATCGAAGATCCATTAACTAAACTCTCCATAAGATGACAAAACATATTATTCAAATATACTAAAGCCCGTGCGATGTACATGGATCATCCGTACGCAATATTAATTCTGATCACTTGCTCGATCACATAAATTTCACTTCCCAACTAGTATAACCCGACCTCTCTAATGTGGACTCCGATTAGGTTCCTTGACTAGAAACCTCCATTCTTCTTACATAGCCATATACTATGATAGAAATTTTGTGATCTTATTAAGAATTCAGTGAAAATCCTCGTTCGGACCGGTGTAAATCACCTCGAAATCACATATTCAAATACTGATTAAGAACGGTCATGCGAATAAAATGATCTATGTACAACTTACGCATTCATCCTATTGGTTTCTTAACTATACCAATATCCTTTTATTACATTCTTTTATACAAATTGTATGTCTTTCTATACTAAATTATTTACGAACCATTTCATAAAACATAACTTTAAGTTTATCAACATTTTATAACTTAAGTTCATACTTGTATAATACTCTACTACATCCTAAGAGTATATAAAAATACCAACTTCATTTTACTTAACAAGCATGTTTAACCAATTCAAAACATGTTTTAACTTACTACCTTCTCAATTCAAATGTTAGATAAACTCATCTTTATATTTTCACAAAACACTTAGTCTCAAGTTCTATAATTATTCAGAAGCTTACGAGTATCCAAAATAACCAAAAGTTCCCTTTCACTTAAAAAAATGAAAACTATCAAACAACACTCATAATATGATGCACAAATTATAAAATATTAATACATAGGCTATATATGTCCATAAAATAACTTAACAAAGTTCAACTATTTATTAAACCTCTACCCAAAATGGGAAACATGAAAATTTCCAATATTTATTCTTGGCTATGCCCCTACCACACGAGCACCCTACATAGTATACACATAAAACTTTTCTGCATTAAAAAGTTTATATCTAATTTGTTTTTGAAATTTTTTTAGAACTAAGCACCGAGTTTTATTTCAGATCGCTATAAAATAATAATTCATATATATCTCTTTTGTATAACAAACCATACTTTCAAAATCAAATCAAAATCTGTTTTACTCAATCAATATTGTAGCATCACCTACCTAGAAACCCAAAAATGAATGCTGATGATACTGAAGTAATCACCATAATTACTTTCAAGCGATAGAGGTGAGTTCAGCATATCAAATTCATGCAATTCCGACTTAATCAAAATCATTTCAAAACGGTATCAAATACTTCGTAAATATTAAAAAGTACCATGATCTCAATTTCATAAACCAATTTACCAAATACTTACTTTCAAATAATATTACTATTATTTTTCCAAAATCTTGAAAAACATTTTCAAAGACACCGGGATTTAAGTTCTCAAAATATCAGTTAAATCCTTCTTGTTTACAAATCATGTTTTGTAAACCATACTTACATAAATTACTTTCTTGTATAAATTTTTTTCACGAATGTTTATTTTACAAAATATCTTATCTTTCCTTCAAATTAAATAAACATACTTTACTAAATTCAACTTTTGATCCAACATTATCACTGAACGCCTTATAGTTAAATTATGAAACTAAAATCACAAGATGTTCGTTTCAATGTAACCACAAATACGGTCAACCCAATCCATGCAGTGAAATGGGAAAAACTGGCCATAAACTAGTCGACCATAAATTTACAATCAACAAATAAAAGTCAATGCCTATAAATTGGCCTAGCAAGACTAATCAAATTAATGAGGGTAATAGATAAACATCATTAATCCCTACATTAATTGAACTGCACTATAACAATTCATAGTTATATAACTTACCATGTGTAAAATCTTTAATTTTCGCAGTTATAATTATCATTAAGGTATATGTTTACAACAAATACAAATACGCTATCATATGTATAATATACTCAACTCATGCTAGGGCATTCCACTACCCCATCTCTTAATGAGTCATACCCAACCAAATCCAAGGTTCTCGCTTAACCTTCAGCTCTGATACCAGCTGTAACGACTCGCCTTTTCGACCTTCGAATGTCGACACTAATAGATCCACGGTATTCATGTGCTGAGCACTCAAGTACTGGAAAGACGAATTGTTAGGGTAAAATAAAAATAAAATGAAATAGAATTAGAAACAAGAGAACATAATATGAGAATCTCACTAGCAGAACAGTAATATATAATATCAAAAGAACGGTACAAAGGGTTATTTCGATATAGAAATTTCAGAGTTACAAAACCTAAATACTATCACCAATCTGGATAGTTATAACTGTCTGTCCTCACAAAATGCTAATATGTACAATATAGTAATGTAGTGGAAATAAGAATACTATAGTACGTGAAACATCTAGCTCGTCTTCTCAAGCTCCAACAAACATCAACGAAAACCTGCCTTTCTTAAACTACTCGAAAGATTATGCGAGGAATTTAGGGAAAATAAACACCAAGCATCGGACATAAATTTGGCATGAGAAACTCAAGAAATATGTGTATAGCATATAATAGTACGTTTGAGATCGCATGACATTCTACAACGATTGTGCCCTTAAAAAAACCACTCATCTAATGAATACATAAGGTGATATATTAGATAATGTCTAGAGTAGAGAATATAAATTTGCAAATAGCTGGAATGGATACATTAGTTGCATTCAACAACATATTAAGAGTACAATCAAAACCGATAAGGTACATTCACATAATGGATGTTTAGTTAAGATCTCTATGGTGGAGCCGAATCCAATCCCTATATTTTGGTCAGAAAGTACCTCCGAGCGACGAATATCTCATGATAAAGTATACCTTTAGGTAAACACAAGTGGCCCATAGTTCGAACATAAACATGTACAATTTGAACCAAATATCATCAACTCCCATCGGCTCGATAAGTATCTTAGATATGGAGTTGATAACACCCTGACGTGGGTCAGCTAAACACCAGGCTGCGAGGCTTGCTCTATTTTTACCATTTTCGATCGAGGTGACGTTCTGCATCTTTTCTATGAGTCTTCATCACTCGAACAAAATACGAATCCCCAATTGGATTCCCACTTCTCGAAAAGAACTCAAAACCATACATGGATTCCAACATCTTGGACATATCCATTTCTGAGAGATAAAACATGTGTCTTAGTCTTGAAGTGGTTTTCGATAAGTAAAACATTTATCGATCCTGGTCTCTTCAAGATTGAATCAACAAATTTTGTCACATTCAACAATAATAAGAACGTTCGCATATGAAAACCAAGTCATGTATACTTATCACGTTTTCGATATTTTCATCTCACGCTATCCCTGG
Organism: Allium cepa; assembly: GCA_030765085.1. NCBI lineage: Eukaryota > Viridiplantae > Streptophyta > Magnoliopsida > Asparagales > Amaryllidaceae > Allium > Allium cepa. Next base: position 737,593,930 of record CM060928.1, on the reverse strand, counting down.
GTTAGGAGTGAAGCTGGCCAGTTAGGGTCAATTGTTCATATCCCTACTCGAACATCAATCTTAACTACCATAGATAGACAAGCCTAATTCATCTGCTTTTAGTACTAAGTATGGGACTAAATGGTTTCCATAAACAAGTAACATACAGAGCACAATCAAGTCATACAAAGCATAATTAACTCACATACGCAACTTCTAATCCCTTTTTGTTTAATTAATCTTTTATTAATTAAACCTCTTTTATTATTAAAACATCTATTATCTAAAAAACATCGTTTATCAATTTTTATTGTTCATTTGCACTCTTTCCAATACTTCAAAAAGTATTCATATACTTATCTTAAATGGTATAAGTATATTCACATATCATTAACAAGACTTCTTACTTGAAACCTTTATTTTTTCTGTCTTTTTCCAAAAGATTCCTTACTTATAATTTCCTTCAAAATATCCATTTTAAGGGTCTAAGTACTTCCATAAATCCATTAAAAAGGTTTAAACTAATATACTTAAACATTGTTACTACAACCCAAAATCATTTCACTTATGCTTAGCTTTAAAACATTCTTTTAAAGATCTATTTACATTCATAAGTATAATAAAAAAGGATTAAAAACGAATGTTATTAACACATTTTCACAACAAACCCAAAACCATTCCATACTTATATTATCTTTAAAATATTCTTTTAAAGATGTAGGATAATATTTGTCTAAGTTTGACAGTCGATAAAGCAACTATCCAGTAAAAAACAATCGCTTATAGAAATCATGATTCGCATACTTAACTCGATTTTGATATTACAACTTAACTATTCCTTTTCCAAGAGTGAATTCAAGTAAATTAGCGCATTGGTTGCATCAAAGCCTTGCCTAAACATCTCATTCTTGAATCTCACAAATAAATAAATCTACATCTCGGCTTTTAGTGTTAAGTATAGTATTATTGACTTTCATAAACGAATTAGTAAACAATATGAGTAATACATTTCTGACATTTCCGACTTAACTATTTATCGATCGAGGGGAAAACCGATAGGTTAGATCTCTATTGCTCATATCCCTACTTGACATCAATCTTAACTCTCACAAATAGATAAGCTTACTTCGTTGGCTTTTAGCATTAAGAAAAGTTAATTACTTTTCAAACAAATTAGCAAAAAATAAGATTAATATGTTTTCGATATTCCAACTTACTATTCCTCGGTCAAGAGGGAAACTGGTAGATTACAACTCTATTGCTCATGTCCCTACTCGACACCAATCTTAACCCCCACAAGTAAAGAAGTTTTAAATATCTATGTAAAATATTATTTGAAAATAACTAAGTTATAATATGGTGAAAAACATGTTTAATGTTGTAAAACCTCTTTATTTTGAAAATACACACACAATCAATGAAAATATATTTAAACTTCATTTCAGCTTTAAAACACATCAAATCCCTAAAGGGATTAGAGAAAAGTACCAAATTTGAATATAACTTTTAAACACTTAAAGCTAGAAACAAAACCACAGCATTTAGAAATGCTGTTAAAAGTCTTTGTTAAAAAAGACATTGAAAAGCACTATCTTTACGAGTAGTTTTAACCACTTTAACAAATGATTTAAGACTTGAAAATTTTAAAATACGTACTACCCTTAGGGTATTTAAATATCATGGAAAGAAACTCCTAAGAATGTCTTTCAATTTATCTATAAAAATTCCTGAAAATAGGTTATCTTTACAAAGTATATTCATAACCATATTCTAGTTTACATAAGTTAAAGTTAAGGGATAATGAAGTGCACTTATAGCGATTACTCTCGCTTCAAACACTTTCAAACATACTTCAATTTAACACACAAATAAAATAACCATTTAAACATCAATTCAATATCATGCCACATGTTTAAGAGGGCAATATAAGTGATGTTATACAATATAAAGCTGTCATTTGCTCTCAAAAGCAAGAGAGGTCCAAAGTTTATAGCTAACTTTAATTAGTTAATGTCACTTTAACTTTATATTTCAAACACACAACATATATACATAACATATGCAAATAAGATCATGAGATAGCTCACTTAGATCCAAGTCAAACACATTCTTAAGCAGAACAAAACTCAAGAACACTTCCTACCATCACCTTGCAACCACCTTCTTTTCTCCTTCTTTTTCTTAAACTTGCTTTTCTAAGGCAAAATGCCTTATATTTCTCATAGCCAATCAAAGATGGGGGAGCATGGCTTTGCTTCTTCCAATTCTAACTAGGTAAAAGGTGTTCTAATATTATCCTAAGGCTTGCGACAAAGTTTGCGTTGATTTGGAATTGTTTTGCAAAAAATTTCTTTAAAACATAAGAGAAGAATAATGCATAAAGAAGCTTAGAGTTGCTTTCTAAATTTGTGATTATTTAACAATGGTATGAATCTCCTCATATAGACTCAAAATGGTGTTGCCTAAGCTTGTTCTCACCCTCTTCCCAACCATGTTATGGAAATCTTACCTCCCATCACTTCTTCTTTACATTACTTCCTTCAGCAAATACACTTATACTCTTAATATTAATATCTCCTATCCACTTGGAATCTTATAGAACCTTCCATTGCTTTATGAGGAGAAGTGTGTTAATGAAACATCCCCTATCTAGAGGCCTAAAACTAAGCTCTACAGATGTTGCAGTCATCTATAGTATTAGCTTCCGACGACTAAATACGGCTATGTTAATAGTATCAATAATATCAGAAGCACTTGAATATGAAACAAAACACATATTTCCAAAATCATTGATTGCTTCATTACATTTCTATATAAAATTTGTTCCACAATCGTGTCGCATAACCCAAAATGTTTTTCCAGGCACATATTAAATATAGCTATTACAAATTACGTCGAGAGCAGTATATGGAGATACCCCCTCGATTGATCAAAGTCAAATGATCATATAAGACCTAACACATCATAACACAGTGGAAAATCATCTAAATGTAAATAAAAGTAGCAAATTATAGATAGCTATCTGTTGCCTCCAGCATCCTCCGATAGCTTATTCGTCGGCTTTCTAAAAACCAGATAAGATTCTTAACCTATCAAACTACTCAAATTAATTTTGAGTACTCGAGAGTTTAAGGGGAAAACATAAACTTCAAGTCGGATATAAAGCCTGGTATGAATAATACCGTACGTCCCGGTTTAGTTATGCTAAGTGAGACCACGCCGCTTAGCGGAACGGGTTTCCTCTCACTAACATCTTTTTAGAACATATCTTTGCAAATCCTTTCTTATAAACAAATACTATGCTCCTGCATCCACAATGGTTAAATAATAAAAAATAAACATTCTGTAAGCATACATAAACATCAGGTAAGAATGAACTATCTGTTTAAACATAAATAATATTTAACAATTGGCTGACTCAGGCCTATTAGACAACATAATCAAAATTAATCTAACGTCCGTTAGATACTCATATTTAGGATTATCTATTCTTATCTATCTGATTAACATTTTCCATCAGGACGGTCTGTCTTAAACTATCTGTTAAAATTTCTCACTTCTAGACGGTCTGTCCCTGACTTAGTCTTCTTCCAGGTCCTCCTAAGCCTAATGATTTTCCACGCTAACCAACAACCTATCTATATACAACATATATTCCTTTCGGTGTGTACTCATATTTTAGTCTAGCCATGACCAAGCCCTACACACTTGAATTTTGGACAACAGTTAGCTGGGGGTACAAGCTAATGTGAAGGGCGCGACCCCATACTTATCCCGTCTATTTTTCTAATATCGAGTCATTTATACTAAAGGATCCCCTTCCATAATTTTCCTTGAATTTTTTTTTCGAAATAATTTAAACTATTAAATCAAAGTTCAAACAAGGAAAAGAAATAGGTCTTTATACTTTACTCAAATCATATTAACATGTTAGATATATATCCTTTACTAAAAACTTAGTTGATGAAAAAAAATTACCGTTTGAAAGAAACTTTTTCCATACTTTGAAATTATCTTATTCAAAATCAATGTTTAAACCTTTTGAAATCATCTCTAAAACCTTTTAAATTCATTCAAAGCAACCCTTTCTGAAGCTGCAGACTTTAGACATCCTTCTTTAAAATCATATTAAATCATTGCCTTGGAAAAAACTTTGGAAAACCTTTTTTTTCAAAAACATTTATTAAACCTTTCGAAAAGGAACCTTTCGAATACATAAAACCTTTTAAAATAGAAACCTTTCAAAGGTATACTGGGTTCAACTTAAAACAATCTAGAAACGTTCTTTTAAAACCTTTTGTCTTTATATAAACAACCTTTCGAAAATATCTAAATAACCTTTCGAAAGCCTTTGGTTATATTTCACGAAACAAGGGTAACCACCTAAGTTACAGGGTCGGAAGGTTTAAAGTAAAATCTTTATAAAAAGTAGTAGAAACACTTCTGCTATGTCGGAAGGTCTCAAAACAAAGTAATGGTGGTAGCAGCTATAGCCTATCGACTATATTGGAAGGTTTTAAAGTCTTTTCTATTAAATAACTTGACCTGGCCGAAAGTGACCAAGTCGAAAGCTCAAATTCGAAAGAAAAACAAGCGAAAGCTTTTCACTTATAATACAATTATATTTCAACCTTTTTAGGCCATCAACCTTTCGGCTTAAAACCTTTAGGCTATATTCAATTCATTACGTACCAATTAATTGATACCTTATGCATTGAACTCTGATCTTATCGAAAGCTAACCTTTCGACTAAGACGAAAGGTTTGGTCGGAAGGTATAATGCCATATGGGCTGAAACATGGAAGAAGAGTGATTCTTGTTTTTAAACTTAAAAAGGAAACTTTTAAACTAACCTGCCTTTGTTTGTCAAATTTTCATTGGTCAATAAAATCTTTTCATAATTTTGCTGCCGCAATTACCGGAATTTATAAATCATTTATTTTGTGGAATGCCCCTTCTCCTTTATAATATATAAAACATTTAAGTCCCATACCTTACATAATTTTATATATCCCTCAAATGACTTAGAAAAATTCTGGAAAAAATTCGAAAAATGTATTTTAATATATTGCCTAACATATTAAAATCTCAAACCCAAACGCTTATTATTTCTGTCGAAAATAATCTAAAACCCAATAAACAAATTTCTTCATTTGAAAATTCATATAAAATCCATAATAAATCGGAAAATTATTAAAATTAAAATCCATCTCTAAAATATTATTCCAGACCTATATTTAAATTTTCAAGGTATTCAGATGTCATTAAATAGAGTTTTCATGTTAAACATTATCATAAAACACGAATAAACATTTATAATTTCATCAACAATAAACATATATATCTTAAAACATCAACATGGCAATATTATAGCAAACACATTTTGGATCTAAAAACAAAACTGAAAAGTAAAAGTATTGGGGATGTAGTAATTATTCACCTTAGCTTTAGAGATTATAGATGAGATTTTGAGTGTTGTTTTAGTTGATTTCTTCTTTCCTCTTGAATCTAAGCTTTACTTCTCTTCTTAAGATTGGAAATGGTAGCCAACCTTAGCTATTTTTGTTTTTAATGAAATAATAATAATGAACGTGAATACCCATTCCTTAAGGGTTTAGGGTGTAAGGTTTTGCTATTTCCCAAAATACCCTTCTCGTTTCCTAACACATTACATAGTGTTATTTTATTTTAGTTAACCCACTTAATCATGACACGGCTACCTCTAACTAATCAAATCTCAACCTGTTAATCTTCACATTCACTAATTTAATTTAACCAATTAAATATCTTAAATAAGGTTATAACATATATGGGGTGTTACAGACTCCTCACCTTAAAGAATTTCATCCTCGAAATTACGATAAGGTACACAGCAAAACAATCAAAGGTAAAAAATACCATCAAATAAATCTGGGTAAGAGTCTCTAATCTTGCTCTCCACTTCCCAAGTACAGTCTCTAGCATCATTAATCCACTGGACCTTTACTAACGTGACTGTCTTGTTCCTTAATTTCTTCTCATCTCCAGCCACAATCTGAATCGGTTTTCTACCTATAGTCAAATTCGGTTCTACCACTAAGTATTCTAATACTGTAGGTGCTATAGTAGTCTCCGGGTCTCTAACACATTTTTTAAGATAACAAACATGGAAAACATTATGGACTCCAGCCAAACTACTCGGTAACTCCACTTTATAACTGATTTACCCGATTCTCTCAATAATACAAAATAGACCAATGAATCTAGGTGCCAACTTCCCTGATTTTCCAAATCTGATTACACCTTTCATCGGTGAAACCTTAATAAAAACATAATCTTCGAGGGAAAATTCCATATCCTTCCTTGTTTTATATGCATAAGTTTTCTGCCTAGGTTGAGCTTCCTTCATCCTAACTCAAATCAACTCAATCTTCTCCGCCGCTTCCTCGGTCTTTAACCAACATATGGGAGATTTGCAAGGTCTTCTATACAATGCTTCAAATGGTGCCATCCCAATACTAGTCTGATAACTATTATTATACGAGAGCACAAGATGGTCTTCCTATGATCCTCCAAAATCTAATATACAAGCTCTTAACATATCTTTCAAGATTTTGTTAACTCTTTCCGTTTACCCATCTGTCCGTGGATCGTAAGCGGTACTTATGTTGAGCTTGCTTCCTAACGCTTCCTGTAGACTTTTCTAGAACTCACTAGTAAATAAAGAATCTCTATCACTGACAATACAACAAGGAATCCCGTGCAGTCTAACCTCATTCTTCATAAATAACTTCGCCAAATCAGGTGTCGTTCTAGTTGATTTTATTGAAATAAAATGGGCACTCTTAGTTAGTCTATCTACTAGGACCCATATGCTTTCATTTCCTTTCCTAGATCTCAGCAACCCGTCAATGAAATCCATAAAGATTGAGTCCCATTTCCATAATGGAACCTCTAATGGTTGAAGTAATCCACTTAGCTTCTGGTGTTCAGCCTTTTCCAGTTGGCAATTCAAGCACTTCTTAACACACAATCCAATATCACACTTTATACCTTCCCAAAAGAAATTTATCTTCATGTCCTGATAAATCTTCGTTCCTCATGGGTGGATAGTGAACTTCGAATGATGGCACTCATCTAAAACCTCCTTCCTCATGTTTTCTACATTCAAAACACTGAACCTTTCTTCCTTTCTCAACAACCCATTTTGGCCAAGACCGAAATCATTTAGGTTATCGCTCTTCGTTCCTTCCCTCAGTCTTCTAATCTGCTGAGCCAATACTAGATCCTCCTCTTGCTTAGACGCTATCTTCTCAATCATTACTGGTTAGACTTCTAAACAAGACAATATAGTACTTCCTGCACTCGATCCTACCTCGAACCTAAACCGCATGCCAAAAGTCGATAACACTTCCAAGTCTTTCCACTCAGTAATCATAGACAATACTGCATTCTAATGTTTCTGACTGAGTGCATCCTCTACCTTGTTTCCTTTTATGGGTGTGTACTCAATTCTAAAATCATAGGCAGCAATAAACTCCAGCCATCTCAACTGTCTCATGTTCAGCTCTTTCTAAGAGAACAAATACTTCAACGACTTATGATTAGTATATAGCTCAAATAGCTCTGCCTCTACACCTTTAAAGAAAATATAACAGCAGCTAACTCCAAGTCATGCATTGGATACTTAATCTCATGTGGTCTGAGCTGTCTAGAATCGTAAGCAATTAATTCACCCCTTTGCTTCAATACAGCTCCCAATCTAGCTCCACATGCATCTATATAAACAACTAAATCTTGATTCCCCTCTGGAACTACTAACACCGGTGAATGGGTCAATAAGTGTCTCAAGCTCTGGAATCTGGAACTACTAACACTGATGCATGGGTCAATAAGTGTCTCAAGCTATGGAATGCTTCTTCACACTTATCGGTCCGCATGAACTTCACACCCTTTCGCGTAAGCTTAGTCATCGGTGCTATTATCCACGAAAATTATTTTATAAATATCCGATAGTACCCTGCCAATCCAAGGAAACTCTTTATCTTGGTCACCGTCTTGGGTCCCTTCCAATTATTCACAGCTTCAATCTTAGTCGGATCTACAGACAGCCCTTTCTCAAAGACTACATAACCAAGGAACTTCACTTCCTTCTTCCAAAAATGACACTTTGTAAACTTAACATTCAACTGATGCTTCCTCAATATCTCGAGCATGACTCTGAGATGGACTCCATGCTCCTTTTCATCCTTAGAGTATATCAAAATATCATCAATGAAAACCAACACAAACCTATCCAAATGTTCTCTAAAACTCCTATTCATCAGATCTACAAAGAATGCTGGTGCATTAGTTAGTCCGAACGGCATAACTAACCATTTGTACGATACATATCTCGTTTTAAACGCCGTCAAAGGAATGTTATCCTCTGCTACTCTGTGCTGATGAAATCGCGTCGCTAAATATACCTGAGAAAATACCTTTGCTCCACTCAACTGATCGAACTAATCTTCAATTCTCGGCAGTGGGTATCGATTCTTTATCGTTTTCTCATTCAACTTACAATAATCGATGCATAGCCTTAACGATCCGTCGGCTTCTTAGCAAACACAGCAGCAGCTCCCCATGTCGTATTACTCGGCCTAATAAAATTTTTGCCTTCCAGATCTACTAACTCCACCTTTAACTCTTTCATCTTTGTAGGTGTCATTCTACTCGGCGGCCTACTCACCAGTTCAGCTCCAGGCATTAAATCAATCCGAAACTCAATAGCTCATTTCGGTGGCAATCCAATGACTAGTTCAAACACATCGACAAACTCTCTAACTACAAAGACTCGATGCAACTCATCCCCCAACTCCATAACACCCAGTAAAGCATTCACCTCACAACTAAGGTTCTCTACAGCATAAATTATCTGATCACTACAATCTGGACGACTAAGCGATATTTTCCTATCTTGACAAAATATCCTAGCGTCATACCTACTCAACCAATCCATCTCCAGGATAATCCCAAATCCCACAAAGTCAAATACACGCAAATAATAATAAAAAGTATGGATTAACAAATCAAAGTCTAGATGGTCACACCTCATCCCAAGTGTTCTACAACCTCCTATTGGATTAGCAACCCTTAAGGAAGTAACTAAGTTAGAGGGTTCTAGGTTAAGTCTATCTACCAGACATTGAGAAATAAAAGAATAGGATGCCCCAGTATCAAATAGGACGCTAACAGACATATCGTGGATCTGTAGTGAGTCTCCTAAAACAACTTTTCCCTTTTCCTGAGCAACTGATTTTGCGGTTGTGGGCTCCAAAGCATAAACTCGCCCCTTTCCTTCCTTTGGTGGTTCTGGGCCCTTGTTCTTGAAATGATCCACTTGATCGCAATTAAAGCATATGACATTCACCTGCTTCTTTTCCTTTTCCCTTGCTGGCTCGACACTCGTTGGCATAGTGTCCTTTCTTGTTGTAGTTGTAACAAACCACTTCAGCTTTACTCTTCTTTTGTGCCCTTCTTTATAAGCAATCTTCTTCTGAAAAAATTTCCTCTTCTGGGCCTATCCAATCTAAGCCTCTTTCACTTTCTTCCTTAGGCAAGCCAATGCTTCTTCTTACCTCTATGCCATCTCAACAACAATATCACTAGGGTCTCTTAAGTGCGGTAAAGTAGCACTTATCAATTTGGCCTTAATCCATTGATCTACTTCTCATTTCCACTAATAACGGTATCAACCAATGCATATCCGTATCGGGGTAGTTCCTCGAACTTCCTGGTATACTCCAACACACTCATATCTCCCTGCTCTAGTTCTAAAAACCTCCTTACTAATGCAGCTTGCGCCATAATGGACATGAATCTTTCCAAAAACCTTCTTCTGAATCCCTCCCAAGTAATGATCTCTTCATCAACTCCAACAGTGATGGCGTTCCACCAAAACAATGCGGCTTCCTACAACTGCCTTTAGGCAAACCTTCTTTTTGCGCATCATTTAGCCCTAAATCATCAAAATATCTTTCACAATGCAATTTCCAGTTCTCCACTTCGGTTACATCCTCGGTACCAATGAACAGCTTCCCTACGAGCCTAATATAATCTCTACTCAAATTAGCATACTGATTGATCGTAGGAACTTCTTGAACTCCTCCTTCTGCCGTGTTTCCTCCAACAACACCTGCTGCTACTCCAACTTGCACCGTATTCCCAAAGAATTGATACATTGCCCACATGTCCCCTTGGGGAACTCCTGCACCAGCATTTTCAGCTTGTGCCTGACCAGGACCCCTCCTTGCGTTTGTTCGGGCATTTCCATTGGTAGTGGTGTTGTCTCCTCCAATATTCATTTGGATTCTTCTTCCCTCTATATTTGTATTCAAACTTTGTGAGATACAGATGAATAACCTAACTAAAATAGGAGTCTAAAGATAGAGCGTATACCTTTATCTATACATAAAAATAAGTGTACATTATGATAGCGTTATCTGATACCCTGATCTTAACTCTAGTTCCTATGGATTATGTTTTCAAAAATCATTTTTAGTTAAAGTATTTCATAAACGATGCTTTGATACCAAGTTGTAACATCCCCTATCTAGTGGCCTAAAACTAAGCGCTCCAGATGCTGCAGTCATCTATAGTATTAGCTTTCGGCGACTAAATACGGCTATGTTAAAGGTATCAATAATATCGAAAGCACTTGAATATGAAACAAAATATAGATTTCCAAAATCATAGACTACTTCATTACATTTCCATATAAAATTTGTTCCACATTCACGTTACATAACCTAAAACGTTTTCCTAGGAACAGATTAAATATAGTTATTACAACTTACGTCTAGAGGGGTATATGAAGATACCCCCATGGTTGATCAGAGTAAAATGGTCATATAAGACCTAATACATCATAACACAGCGAAAAATCATCTAAACATAAATAAAAGTAGCAAATCCTAAATAGTTATCTGTTGCCTCCAACATCCTGTGGTAGCTTATTCGTCAGCTTTCTAGAAACCTAAAAAGATCCTTAACCTTTCAACCTACTCAGATTAATTTTGAGTACCTTAGAGTTTAAGGGAAAACATAAATTTCAAGTCATACATAAAGCCTGGTATGAACAATACTGTACATCTAAGTTTAATTATGCTAAGTGAGACCAGGCCTCCTAGCGGATGGATTTACTCTCACTAACATCTTTTCAAAACACATCTTTGCAAATCCTTTCATATAACCAAATACTATGCTTCTGCATCCATAATGATTAAATACTACAAAACAAACATTATGTAAACTTACATAAACATCAGATAAGAATGAACTATCTACTCAAACACAAATAACTTCTAACAATTGGCTGACTCGGGCCTACCAGACAATATAACAGAAATTAAACTAATGTCTGTCAGATATTCATATTTAGGATTATCAATCCTTATCTATCTATTTAACATTTCCCATCGGGATGGTCTATCTTAAACTATCTATTAAATTTTCTCACTTTTGGACGATCTGTCCTTAACTTAATCATCTCCCAGGTCCTCCCGAGCCTAATGGTTTCCGGGCTAACCAATAACCTATATGTATACAACATGTCTTTCTTTCTGTGTGTACTCATAATTTTAGTCTACCCGTGACCAAACCCTATGCATTTGAACTTTGGACAACAATTAGCTGGGGCTATAAGCTAATTTATAGGGCACGACCCCATACTAGTCCTATCTGGTTTTATAATATCTGAGACATTTATACTTAAGGACCCCCTTCCATAATTTTCCTCGAAAACAATTTCAAAATGATTTAAACCATTAAATCAAACTTCAAACAATGAAAAGAACTAAGTCTTTATACTTTACTCAAATCATGTTACCATGCTAAATATATATCCTTTACTCAAAACTTAGTTGATGAAAAAACTTTACCATTTGAAAGAACCTCTTTCCATACTTTGAAATTATCTTATTCAAGATCAATGTTTAAACCTTTCGAAATCGTCTCTAAAACCTTTCGAATTCATTCAAAGCAATCCTTTCGAAAGCTGCAGACTTTAGATATCCTTATTTAAAATCACATTAAATCATTGCCTTAGAAAAACCTTCGAAAAACCTTCCTTCGAAAACCTTTCGAAAACATTTATTAAACCTTTCTAAACAGAACCCTTCGGATACATAAAACCTTTTAAAACAGAAATCTTTCAAAGGTATACTGGGTTCAACTTAAAACAATCTAGAAACCTTCTTTTGAGACCTTTTGTCTTTATATAAACAACCTTTTGAAAATATCTAAATAACCTTTCGAAAGCCTTTGTTTATATTTCACAAAACAAGGGTAACCACCTAAGTTAAAAATTTCCCTCCGAAAGCATTAGAGAAACTGTTAGTTTTAAAAACAAGTAAACCTTTCGATTGGTTCGGAAGGTTTAAAATAAAACCTTTGTAAAAAGCAGTAAAATCCTTTGGCTATGTCGAAAGATTTCAAAACAAAGTAATGACAGTAGCAGCTACAACCTATCGACTACATTGGAAGGTTTTAAAGTCTTTTCTTTCAGTTAACTTGACCTGGCCAGAAGTGACCAAGTCGAAATCTCAAATTCGAAAGTAAAGCAGGCAACAGCTTTTCACTTATAAGGCAATTATATTTCAACCTTTTTGGCCATCAACCTTTCGGCAATATTCAATCATTACGTACCAATTACTTGATACCTTATGCATTGAACTTTAACCTTATCGAAAGCTAACCCTTCGACTGAGATGAAAGGTCTGGGGCGGAAGGTATAATGTTGTATGTGCTGAAACGTGGAAAAGGAGTGATTTTTGTTTTTAAACCTAAAAAGGAAACTTTTCAACTAACCTACCATTGTTTGTCAAATTTTCATTGGTCAATAAAATACTTTTCAAAATTTTGCTGTCACAATTACCAGAATTTATAAATCATTTTATTAAAATACCCCTTCTCCTTTATAAATATATAAAACATTTAAGTCTCATAACTTAAATAATTTTATATATCCCTCAAATTACTTAGGAAAATTTTAGGAAAATTTCAGAAATGTAATTTAATATACTGCCTAACATATTAAAATCTCAAACCCAAGCACTTATTATTTCAGTCGAAAATAATATAAAACCCAATAAACAATTTCCTTCATTCAAAAATTCATATAAAATCCATAATAAATCGAAAAATTATGAAATCAAAACCCATTTCTAAAATATTATTCCAGACCTATATTTAAATTCCAAGGTATTCGGATGTCATTAAATAGAGTTTTCATGTTAAACATTATCATAAAACACGAATAAACATTTATAATTTCATCAAAATAAACATATATATCTCAAAACATCAAATATGGAAATATTATAGCAAGCATTCTGGATCTAAACACAAAACCGAAAACTAAAAGCATTAGGGATGTAGTAATTATTCACGTTAGCTTTAGAGATTATGGATGATATTTTGAGTGTTGATTTAGTTGATTTCTTCTTTCCTCTTGGATCTTAGCTTTACTTCTCTTGAGATTGGAAATGGTGACCGGCCTTAGCTATTTTTGTTTTTAATGAAATGAGAATAACGAAGGTGAGTTACCCATTCCTTAAGGGTTTAGGGTGTAAGGTTTTGCTATTTTTCAAAATACCCTTCTCATTTCCTAACACATTACCTAGTGTTATTTTATTTTAGTTAACCCACTTAATCATGGAACGGCAACCTCTAACTAATCAAATCTCAACCTATTAATCTTCACATTCTCTAATTTAATTTAACTAAGTAAATATCTTAAGTAAGGTCATAAAATATATGGGGTGTTACAGTTAATTAGTTTCTAATGTGTTCATTTGATCACTGACAAGTGCGTAAAAGTTCGAACAACAATATTGAATATGAAGTTGTTTATCGATAAACCAATTTTCGGTCACATTATCGATTTTTCTTCAAAGTATTATTTTTATAAACAATTTTCAAAAAAAATTCTCATTAATATTTATGATTTAAAAAAGGGTTTAAGAAGGTTATTAAATCAATTAATAACATTTAAGCAAAGATTCAAATATTTAAATAATTCAGATATTTAAATGCAAAGTGTCCGAAATTCTGCAAGTAGCATGACCTAAAGTCAAAAGTGGAAGATGTTGAATAAAAATGGGATCTTGGTCTAGGCCGTGAGCATTAAAGTGTTGGGGAAGGCATGGCTTGGCTTGGTTGTGCTAAAGGCGGTGTCTTTAGGCTTTTGGGAGATGGGAGGATGTGGTTCTTTATTTTTGTGTGTTTGAGCTTGTTATAAGATTGGATTTTGGTAAGTTATTTCACTATGTGTGTCTATATTATGTATATATGTGTGTTTGTGTGTATATATAAAGTTAAAGTAACATTAACTAATAAAATTATAACTTTAACCCCTCTTAATTTTGAAGACAAATAACACCTTTATATTGTATCATATCACCCCTATTACCTTTTATAACATGTGATGTAGTCTTGACTTGATGTTTAAATGGTTATTTGGATTGTATATTGAATTTGGAATGGATATGTAGTGGTATGTATATGATAGTCGCTATAAGCGCACTTTGAACCCCGTTTGTTTAAATTTATTCTATGTGATTATTTGGGAATATATTGCTATATAATATACGGTTTTTCTCACATTATTTTTCATATAGAGCAGCAATGAATTGGGTTAGAAAGTTATAGAAATTGTGAAACAAAGTGTGAAAGTTAGAAGTGAAAAGGTCGCTATGGATGCAATTTGAAAATGCCTTGTGTTCGACGATTTTCAAAGTCAATTTTGGAAGGCATCTTTGCTTTTTTAATAAGCACTACGACAGTAATTATTATTGGAAAAATATTTAAGTTTAAACCATTCACTAACTTGTTGAACAAAGTTTTTACAAAATGATATAGCGAGAAGAAGGTCGCTATATGAGCACTTTGAAATACCTTGTTTTTGGAAAAAGTTTTAATTATATTGGAAGATATTCTTAAAGGTTTCTTTACATTTTTAATAAGTATTATATTTTTACTTATTACTGGAAGAAAATTGGAGTTTAAAGAATTTAGATCAGGTCAAACAAAGTGGCTAAAGTTGAAGTAAAAACGGTCGCTAAACGAAAACTTTAGTAAATATCTCGTTTTCAGGGAATTTTTATAATTAAACTAAAAATTATTCTTAGGGTTTTATTTTCATGGTTTTTAAGTATCCTAAGGTAGTACTTGCTGTAAAAAAAGTTAAGTCTTAAATTATTATTTAGGTGGTGAAAACCGATCGCAAAGTTTATGCTTTTCTACGTTGTTCTTTCTCAAGGACTTTTACATCATTTATAAATGTTGTAGTATATGGTTTGAGGTTTTAAGTGTCTAAAAATGATATTCAAATTTGATATTTTTTCTAATGTTTTTAGGGATGTTTCAAATATATTTTGTAGTATTTTAAAGTTGGTTTGAAATTTAAATATATTTTTTATATTAATTTATTAATTTTTAAGGCAAATGAGTTTTATAATATAACACATGCTTTTTATTCATTTTCATCAAAATTATAAATTAGTTATTTTCAAGTAATATTTTACATAGATATTTAAATTCTATTTACAAGTACTTTTATAGTAGATATGTATATAAGTTTTGGAAAAGTTGAAGTATTTTAGAAAGGAATAGGAAATATTTTAGGTTTATAACACTTATATTATAATAAATGGTTTTGTAAAGTTGTTGTTACTATCCTTATTAATCCTGGAGGTATACAGCATAGTTATGATCTCAAATTTAAGCATCATCGAAAGATGAAGGAAATTCAATGCCAAAAGAATACAATGCCGCTCTTCATCAATAAAGAATAATAGGCAATATTGTAGGTCATCAATGAAGCCAGCAATACCGGATACCATGAATTTCGCATACCGCTTATGAAGTTAGGTGAATGATATATTGCCAAAGAAACTAGAAACAATGTCACATGTTGGTAAGGGAATGACGAAACTGAAAAGCTCTATGCCAAAATCTATCAGTGTTAAAACAACATGATATAACATTGATGCCTCATCATATGAATGTCATATTCCATCAATGGAGCACTTCTTCCATGTAGCAAGAAGAATCAATGCCGCTCCGGATTAATACCTCATCTCTCCAATGTTTCCTTATTCTAATGTCATCCTTCAAAGTAATGCCATCCCCAATCAATACCACTTATCATCAATGCCGCCTATTATCAATGCCGCCTGTTATTAATGCCGCGTATCATCAATGCCGTCTATAATCAATTTCGTTTGCATCAATGCCACCTATTATCTATGTCACTTGTTCTCAGTGTCGTCTGCTATCAATGACGCTTATTATCAATGTCAATCATTGCCAATGTCGCCATTTATCAATGTCGCCGCTTATTGATGTCGTGTCATAGTAATGCTACACTTCATCAACCTTTAAAGGAAGCCGCATATCCTCAATACAATGTTGATATTGAAGGTCATCAATGATGACTAACAAGGCATGATGGATGCTAAACGCCGAAGTTCACCATTAAGTTAGGAGATGTTGAAGTAATGCCATGCGCCATCAACATGGATAATGTCGGAGGTAAAGCATGTCGCATGGACACATGGCAGTCATGCCACATCCCTCGATTCCTATAAATATAGACCAAGGGGAATGAAGAAGGAGATGAATCATTCTTGTCTCTTTTTACATTTAAAATTTTGTAACCCTAAATTGATTTAGGGTTTTAGATCCAATTGCAGCGCTTGGACTATTGTACATAAGGCATTGTACATTCAACATTATATGAAATAAGAACAATATTACTTGAATTATGGTTTTCTTTCAAGTTCCAAAGCATTTGTGATTCTTACATTATAACGTGCTTCAAATTCCAAAAGCACCCATAATCTTGAGTTTGATTATTCTACCCGATTTGAACTATTGAATCTTACATGACATGCGATATTGCTTTAGCTTTGATATTGAACACGCATAAGACTTTCTTGGATTCAACATGGTACATACTCTATTCTAGCAACTTAGCCTAGGATTACTTTAACTTAACCAAATCCACTTTCATTATACTTTTGGAGTTAATGAAGAAATTTGTTAACATTTTGGCGCTAGAATGAGGGCTCGAACCTCTAACTCTGTTAAAACCCTAAATGGAACTTTCCTGGCTTGCATACATAGGGTGTAAAGGATTTGCCCCTATTAAGCATATCCTATTCTAAGCTAACCCGCCTTTGATTTTCAACACCTATTAATCGCTTCAACTAAGTTTTGCTTAGTCATGCCAATTGATCATATTAAAATCTCCAAATAAGGATCTTCCGATCCTCAAATGACTAGGCCAACTTACAAAATTACTAGTAATACATAGCTTCATGAAGAGCAAATATTTAGGCTTATGGCACTAGGAGTAATGGAAGAAAAGAAAAGACAAATAGTTCCTTACGATTTAGAAAAATAGAGCTTGAATACATTTCATATTGGGGTCGACACCAATCTTCGCCCTAGGAAGGCAATATAAAAAGGATAGCATTTCATGAAGATGAGAAAAGAAATCCATCTCCAAGTAAGGGAACAGTTTTCGAAAGAAAGACAACAAAAGACTTTGATCAATTCATAAGAGATGGAAGGATGTGCTTAGTCATTCCTATAAATTGAACGAAGCTCAAAGCTCTTTGGAAAGAAAGTTTGCAATAGAAGTTAAGGAGCCCATCACATAGAGTCAAGAAAGAATCGTCTTCCAAAAGATTAACGCTTTCTAAGAATTGCTCCCTTACTACTTCGTATGAGAATATCTACCTCTTGAAAAAGGACGAACTAACTACTGCTTTTCCTAAAAGAAGCGACCAAAGAATGAACAGAACCTCGAAGGATTATACTACCATTATTATTGTTCTGATGGACATAACCCAAACCAACGTCAAAGTTTGGAAGGCTTGATTAACCACTTTTTAGGGCAAGGAAAGCTTGGTAAATTTGTAAGAAGTAGACAAGTCATAAATGAAATAAGATTTTCTATATGGAATAAATGCATCTACATGGTCAAGGAGGAAAAAAATTCTAAAATAAAAAAACCTTTGATCCAGTCAAGATGGCCAGGTTAAAGTGCCTCCTAGAGGGAGGATGGAGTAAGCCTTTAGTCCCGCTTGAGATGGTCTAGCCAAAGCACTAACTACTCAGTCCAGCCTATATGGCCTGGTCGAAGCATAAGCCCTTAATCCTGTTTCCATGGCCTAACTAAGGCGCCTCTTAATGGGAGGTCGGAGCAATCCTTTGGTCCCGCCTAAAAATGGTTTGTCCAAAGTTTCTACATGCCCTTGGTCCTGCCCATGCGGCCTGGCCAAGGCGTCTCCTAGAGGGAGGAAGGAGTGAGCCTTCGGTACCTGGCCGAAGCTCCGAACCAGCCTTCAATACCATTGTCAGAGGCCTCGCTGAAGTACCTCCTAGAGGGAAGTCAGGTAAGTCTTTGGTTCTACTTAAGAAAAGATAACTAAACACATTAGATAAGCCTTTAGTACTGTCTCCTAGGCCTTGCTATAACGCCTCCTAGAGGGAGATTGGGTAAATCTTTGATTCTGCTTTAGATAACAAACGAAACGCACCAGACAACAATCATCACCAAAGATGGTGCCAGTCAAATTCAAGAGCAAACCTAACTCTATCCTAAAGAATGGATCAAGAACAATCTTCTAGAGGAAGATCTATCAAAAATAAGCCGATTAGCACTCTGAAGCTAAAAACAATCTTCTAGAGGAAGATCTGTCAAATATGAGTCGTTTGTGCTCCAAAGCAAAAGCATTTTTCAGATTCCAAATGGATTTTCTGGTCTTCCTTATTAATTAACAGATGGCTTTTTTTGTCTTCCTTCATTGTCACCAGATGGGTTTTCTGATCTTCTACTGCCAGATGGTTTTCTAGCCCTCTGTTCACACTATAACCAGAATGGTTCTCTGGACTTCTATTCAAATAATTATCAGAAGGATTTTCTGACAATGGAACATCTTAAATTAGCTCTCAATCTTTTAAATTCAGATTGTAATTCAACTTTCTTATTAAATGAGAATCTTTGTTACTAAACAAGCTATGGAGTATCTATAAATGAAGAAGCAAACGCTTACATCAGCATAAAAACTTATGGTTTAATGAAATGATGAATGCTTAGTCAGTCAAACTTATGGTCCTTTTAACAAAAAAATTAGCAAAAAATTGAAATGATGGAAAGCAGACAGTGTATCTCCGGTAATTCAAAAAACTCAAAAAGGGAAAAGTGCATACGATACATTTGAGGTAGCATGTGTTCAAATATAGAATTATTTACAACCTAATACACTATGCTATCCTGACCAAATCTTTAGCAACCAAAGGATCGGTAATGTGCCGAATGGCCACATTGAAAAGTTTTTTGATTTTCTTTTTCTTTCTTCGAATAGTATCTGCATCATCAACTGAATTAATTTAAATTTTCATAGAATTATGCAGAATCTTATTAGCTTCTTTAAGAGTTTGAACCATGCCCTTTAGTTCTTCAATTTCCTGTTTAAGAATGTACCTCTAGTGACAAACTTTTTAACTTGGCTTTCATAGTTATTGAGACATTGAGATACTTTTTCATTCCATTTTGTGTTGAAATATTTCCATGCATTCAAATTTAACTTGTCTACTCCATTTGGAGATCGAGTCATCACTTAGACCCAGAGAGGGATTTAGCAAAGTAGGAAATTCTTAACTAGCCTAAGATCGGGATCTAGTTGTTCTAATGGGAGTAGGAATAGGGAAGCTGGACTCTCCTCCACTTGCGATAAGCTCTAATGACTGACGGTAGACTCGACTTTTCATTAGCTCCATTTCAAGATCATTTATTTGTTAATGCAATCTAGCCATTTTAGCGTCAATTTCAACTGCAGATCTAGATTTTAAGATCGAGTCAATCTTTTCTTTCAATTATTGGACTCCTTTGTCTTTCTCTTCAATTTCCCCTTCCAAGCTACAAGTTCATTCCTTCATACCTCTAAAATTCAATCTCAATTGGAAGTATTTTCTGTGTCATTCTTGTGCCTTTGGATTATTTGGAAACCGTAAAGCTGAAGCATCTTGGGAAGACCGCGTCTATTTAATATCAACTATTAGTCTATCTTTAATCTCAATCACTTATGAGAAAATATCTAAGAATTAGATGCAAGTGCTAGTTGGTTTTCTTAATCAAAATAAATAAAAGAAAAGTTAATACATAAAAATGCTCTCTTTCATTAATCACAACAAAAATTTAGAAAATATAATAAATTCAAATTACATTACAGTCATGTTTTAGAACATTCAACTAACTCTTAAAGTTTTGAAACATCAATCTTGGCCTTTTTAAATAACCCAATAGACTGGGTAAGAGTAGAATCAAAAGAAGCTTTGATCCTTTTTGGAGTGTTAATGGGAGGAAATCGATGATAATCTCATACCAAGACTGGAGAGCTAACGTGATAGCATATTATTTTGGCTTGATAGGTTCGAATTTCACTCAGTAATTTATCATTCTCATCACCCAAGAAATCAAAGAAAAAAAATAAGGAAATCGCGTGTAAACCTCTTGTAGATCACTAAGAAAGCAATGTCTTGCTAGTTGCGATGTTCTAAGAGCTAAAGATTTTTCTAAAAAAATCCTTCTTTAACTTGATAAATTTATTCAAGAGTTCCATGGAAACAAGCTGTTTGAGATTTCTTTGATCTGTATGATATGATAAATTAGACTAATAATAGAAAAACAAAAATGATAAAATTCATAAGCTACTTTAGTTACATAGTATAACTATACAATCATTCGAGCTCATACAAAATTGATTTCTTATATAGTTTAGAAATAAACCTCCTTTTATTTTATTCAAATTTTTCGGGAGGAGGAGAACAAGAAGAAAGAGGAATAGAAGCAACTCTTGGGAGATTCCAACATGCCACGGGATGAGAATCAGACCCATGTTCATTTAAGTACCTTTGATGAAGGCGCCCAAGTAAACCCCTACAATTGTTGCCTAAAAAGGAGAAATCGACGAATTTTACCCTGGAATAAAATCTATAGAGAAACTCCTCCATGGCATTTCCATCATCGATCAACATCTAGAAGAGGGTCATGAGCTCTGCATTCTTTATCAAAGTCTTTTTCGATAAAGGCGTGTCTTCTTCATATGTAAAGAAACATGCCTTTCTTCAAGAAAAAACTTAATTTTGACGCACTAGTGGCAAGACTCTTATATTTCTCGGATAAATCATTATACTCTTTCAATTGTCTATCTAACTCCCTATTCAAGCGATCAATTTCCATTTATTTCTTTTCGAGCATAACTTCGTAATGATATTTTGATTTCTTCCTTGACTAAAATGATTAATGTATTAACTAAGAACTACTTGATAATTTAAAATTTTTAAATAAGGAAATCAACACCTAAGGAAGTGGAATTTGAAATGAGAAAATATGTTCCTTCCCTTTGGATTTATGACTTTGGGGAGCACTATCCTTTTGAGGAGAATCCTTCCTTGAAGGATCAAGGATATCGACGACCTCTGTGTCTTGGATTGTTGAGTCCAGGTTAACATCTCCCAATCCATCCATTCGTTTGACGGTCAAGGGTAACCCTTTTCATCACCACCACCATTTTCATCATTGTTGTTATTATCATCGTCATTACCGTCATCATCGTGATCATCATCACCTTTGTTATCATCATCATCTTCCTCCACATCAAACTTTATTTCTTCATCAATTGGAGGATCATAAAATGTTAGCCATTTTTCAACATCAATTTCCTCTTCAACAAGAAATTCTTTATGAAGAATCTTCTTGTCTTTCTTTATCTTAAGACTAAACTTTCTATAAATTTCTCATTCCAATCCGAAAGGGATGAAAAATCTAAGTTTGGGCATTTTCCAATATTATTATCATATGCCTCAAACGAAGCATCTTCATAACACTTTTCATAGATTTTAGGAAGAGCATTATTGAGAAAGGAAGTGACTTTCCTCTTAGCATCACTAATAATGTTTTTTGAATAAGCTAGGATGTGGTCTTCCTTTGCAGTATATCTTCTAGGGATTTATTTTTCTTAGCTAGCTCGGACTTTTCTTCGATCACCTTCTGGATATCTACTTTGAATTTTTAGTCTTCTCAGGATCAGCCTTTAAGTTTTTCACTTCTTCTCCCAACAATTACCAGCTTTATTTTCCTCATCAAGAGAGGAAGCGAGTATATTCTTTTCAAGACTATCCTTATCTCTTACCCCAATGACATCAGTCATACCATTGTTAAGCAGAGAGATTTTTCGTTTAAGCTCAGCCACTTCGTTGGAAGGCCTTTGAAAAGCTTCTTGGAAGAAAACATATGCTTTTTAACCTAAAATATGCTCACTAGACGAGTTAAGAAAGAGCAGCTATTACAAGTCTAAGTAAGAATGAGGTCTCTAAAGTTAAAATTAATTAAGTAAACAAAAATACATACTGATATAAGCCGTTTAAGAATGACGAAAAGGTGATCTTTAGAATAAGTTAGAGGCTGTGATACTCTGACAGAAGTAAGGGAAGGAGATTGAATGAACAATTTAACAAGTTCGTCAAAATTCATCACAGGAGGCTAAGCCAGAGCCTTTGAAGAAAAAGGATCGTTTGGAGAAACAAATAGATTGAGATTAGTGAACATGCGACTGATGGCTATTGGAGAGATGGGAAAAGTAATATTTAAAACTCAGGAGTTTGAGCCTCCATTGGATGCTCGAGAGCTTTATCCAAATTCATCATGTTAGACACGAATCGATGTTTATACGTTCGCCCTCGTCCACAGTAATGGGTGTGAAGTCACTTACAAGTTTCGGTCTTTTACCTTGAGAAGGAGAAGGGATATCAATAAGAATATCATTGCCTGTTTTTTCTTCTTCTAACGCTTCAATGGCCCTAATAACACTGTCCTTAATGGAAATGGATTTTCTCAACTAAGACGAAGCAGAAGCTTCATCTTAATTCTTCCTCTTTTTAGGAACACCATATTTAACCCTTGCCTCTTTAAAAGCAACGACAAGTGTAGACAAGCCTAAAATGAAAATAGAAGTTAATAAAACAATAACATTAGGAATTCAGTATTAGCTATATTGAAATTTACCGATCGGCTCAAGTTGAATTAGAGAAGAGGTGGAGAAAACATTTTTGTTTTTAGTAATCAACAATAGTTTCCCTTGAGCGTTTCCTTTCATCGTTGGAGGTTCTCCATGTATTATTTGATTACCTTAGATCCGTGAGTATTGACGTAGATTCACTTCTATTAAAAACGTAAGTCTATTAACCTTACTCTCAGATGCCATAGTCAAGAATTGAACAGTTTCACTATTAATGGGGCTTAGCTATTTAGGAGTTGGATCTAAAAGGAAATACCTATTGTAAGAAAGTGATGAATATAACATAGTAATAGGAAATAGAAACTTACTTACGACAAAAAAAAAGTTTCTTTAATCCCAGAGTAGCATTTATAAGAACGGAGTCTCCCAATCTTTGGTTTTGCTGACAGCATTGGCAAATAAACTCTTCAGGAGGGGACAAATGTGATAAATGGGTTACCCAGTTGCTCATTGAGTTTTGTAGGGCAAGCTATGTAATGAAAAACTTCAGTATTTAAGGAGGGAAGCTTAGCCTTCCTGTCATGAAGCTCCAAGCAAGTTAAGTAAGTGTATGCATTTGGAGACCATTTGATTTGAGAAATATCCAGATGTTCTAGGAATCTTAAGATAAAGCCATAAAAGGAAGATACACTGAATGCCATATGTGGATTGTAGTGAAGGCGAAAAACCCTTCTAGTGGGTTATCGATTCTACCGAAAGGACCGGTAGGAATAACTTCTGTGCGTACAATTCCAAATTGCTTAAGGGTAGAATCCACCTCTTCTTGGTTGGTGATGAATGACTAGTTAAGAAGGTTATGCAATTTCTTAGTAGAAAGAGAAGCTTTTGAGCTCATAGCGGTTTTCCAAACTGCCTTTTTAATTGGTTTCTTGTCTTCCATTAGCCTGCCAAGTGATATTGCACCAAATTAGAAAGATGACAGTTAAAACAATCATAATAAGTTTTTATATGCTAAAACAAAGGATAATAAATTGATTCATATGATATCTAGAATCATAATACCAAAATGATAGAGGACTAGATACCAACATAATACTCATGACAAGTCAATGACCATTGGATAGTCAATGTTAACTTTATAAAGTACTTAAGTTTTTGGTCAAAAAAATGTATTCGAGTAAAATATTGAAGTTATAATAAGAATTTAAATTTGTAGTTGTATAAAATTTAATCGTTCTAAATATTTTAAGTGTCTTGATTAAATCGATGGATTTATAAATCAATGTCGAACGACATATCTGCAATGTTATTGAAAGCTATAATGCAATGTCAAGTAGTACTCAATATTGAGATATGAATTAGCCGACATCAATCAATAATGCCGAAATAGTTGATAAATCAATATCAAAATATTTTATATAAATAAACAATATTTTTGAAAAGTATAAATAACCCATGAGTTTGTTACAGTAATTGCGTTACAAAATGAACGTGACATTGATAAAGTGCGGTATGACTAGCATTAATAAAATATGGCACAGAATCAATGAGCATAAATTTATATGGTAATAATTAGACGTGTCATAGAATTAGTGCGACATGAAGTCAATGTAGCATTGATTAGATGTGGAATAGAGTCAATATGGCATATGATATGGATTCAATATGTTATGATGACAATGTGGCATTAATAAGGCATGATATAAAATGTGTGGCATGAATAATATGTGATATCTACGTAAGCCAATGTCGCACCTTTTACTTAATTATTGGCGACATACGTATCTCACACCATAACAATTACCAACTATTAAGTAATAGTATAAAGTGTCAATTTTGAAAAAAAAATGATGTCGGGTAATAGGTCTAATAATTCATTCGCTAAAAATACCCAGGTTTCCAAATCAGTATAGTCCGACCTTAATTAATCTAATAAATCATCTAAACGATGTAGAAATTCTTTGCCAGTTCATCTAAAACACAATTGGTCATTAATTTAAATGATAATACGAAAATCAACATCAAAATCGTGAAATTAAACCCCGAGTGTCAATTCGAAATTGATAAAACCTAAACGAAACCCTAATAATGATTTTGATATAAAATTCAAGTTAAATATCGCAAATAAAACCAGAAATCGAACCTTAATAATGAATTGGATGTCTGAAATATTATATTTTTAATGGTTATGATAATTTGGGGATTTCTTATGCTTGAGATTGAAATGTAGGTAAAAAAGGAAGAAGGAGAAGATTTAACTATTTATAGTGAAAAATATGACTTACAGCTGCCATTAGATCGACTTTAAATGTATGGTTGGATTTGTGAAGAATACCAATAAGCGATAAAGAGCCAATAACAAAGGTATTGAATTGGAAAGTCAATGTTTCCTTCATACTTGGGAGAGAGGGGGAAACTATTACTATCATTATTAATACCGAAGGTACATGGCATATACATGGTCTCAACTTTAAATAATGTCGAAAGTATGAAGAAAAATGAAAGCATACAATGCCGCCTTTCATCAATAAAGAATAATGGGCAATGTTGCAGATCATCAATAAAGCCAATAATACCGAAAGTCATCAATGCCGCATATCGCTTATAAGGTTGGATGAATGAATGAGTGCCAAAGAAACTGGAAACAATGTCGTATGTTAGTGATGGAATGACGACATCGAAAAGCTCTATGCCAAAAGCCATCAATATTATAATAGCATGATATAGCATTGATTTGCATCATATAAATGTCGTACTCCATCGGTAAAGAACTTCTTCCATGTAGCTAGAAGAATCAATTTCGTTTTGGATTAATACCGCATCTCTCCAATGTCGTCTTATTCTAATGTCACCCTTCAAATAATGCCATCTCCTATCAATACCACTTATCATCAATGCCGCATATTATCAATTCCATCTATTATTAATGCTGCTTATCATCAATGCCACTTGTTATCAGTGCCGTTAGTTATCAATGTTGCTTGTTCTTAGTGCTGCTTGTTGTCAACGTCGTTTGTTGTCAATGATGCTTGTTATCAATGTCGATCATTGCCAGTGTCGCCACTTATCAATGTCGCCGATTATTGATATCATGCCACAGTGATGTGACACTTAATCAACCTTTAAAGAAATCTGCATATCCTTAATATAATATTGATATTGAACATCATCAGTGAAGACTATCATGGCAGGATGGATGCTTTGCGTCGAAGTTCACTATTGAGCGAGTGGATGTTGAAGTATGACGCCATGCGCCATCAATATGGATAATGCTGGAGATCAAGCATGCCACATGGCAGCAATGCTGTTTCCCTCAAATCCTATAAATACGGACCAAAGGACATGAAGAGAGGGGAAAATCATTCTTGTCTTTATTCTTACATTCTAAATGTTGTAATCCTAAATTGGGATTTAGAGCTGATTGTAGCACTTGAACCGTTGCACATAAGAAATGTACATTCAACATTATATGTAATAAGAATTAGATTACTTGAATTATGACTTACTTTAGAGTTCCAAAGCATTTGTGATTCTTACATCATAACGAGCTTTAAATTCCAAATGCACTCATAATCTTGAGTTTGATTATTCTACATGATTTGAACTATGGACTCTTACATGACATGGGATATTGCTTTAGCTTTGACATTGAACATGCATGTTAACCCGCCTTTTGGCAAGGTAGTATATAGATGGATTTAACCCAACAGACTTCGCGATTATCAAGGCCGATGGGTACAGAGCGGCGATCGTAGGGCCCTGTAATCAGGTATAGATGGTTACATGGAGTCGGGATTGAATGGAATTGATGGATAAACAATGTAAAATGCTTAAAATATGGAATATATCTTAGTAAATGTAAGGGGTCGGTATAGCTTGGCTCCTTGAGAGGGATCAACATGCTTCATCCCATAGAAGAGGGATCAACATATTTGATTGAGATGGATCAACATATCTTATGAAAGGAGAGGGACCCGCATAACCATACAGAACAAGAGGGATCAGCATAGCCTTATGGAATAGGAGGGATCATCATAGCACTGAGGAGGTGGATGGATCGACATAGCATTATGGAAGAGGATGGACCAGCATAGCATTGAGGAAGAGGATGGATCGACATAGCATTGTGGAATAAGAGGGATCGGTGTAGGAATATGGAATAGAAGGAATCTACATAGCATTAAGGAAGAGGATGGATCGGTGTAGCATTATGGAAGAGGATGGATCGGCATTATATAATGGAATTTAAAGATAAGCATGAATAAGTATGCATGGATTGTTATGGTTGGATAAGTAGATGGATTACTATAGCATATAATACGGATCAACATATAAAGTATGGGGTTAACCACGAGGGGTTGGCAGAGATAACCTTTAGGTGGAAATGAATCAAAGATCAATTTATAATTTGAGTCCTTTGATCCAAATGACATGAAAATTGGAGATTAAACATATTTTAGTATGTGGAAGCCACCATAGGGGTCGCCTCCCAAAAATCAACCACTAAAGGGATTGGTACCGATCCCTCTCCATTGGAATTTGGGCCTAGCAACCCCTATGGTGGGCCCATATGGATAAGAAGGTCCTTAGTCGAAGTTTCAGAGAGATTGGTTGTCGTTTTTCCCTATAAATACAACAGGCATGGCGTTAGAAAAGGGATCCTCATTCTACTCTTCATCTTCTACCTAGGCTATACTCTGCCATTTTTATTCTTGAATTTCATGGATTTGTATCTGCAAACAACAATATAAACTAATGAAAGGAAAATCTTTGGAGTGGATGTAGGTCGGAGTTTGTCGAACCAATATAAACCCGTGTCTCTATTTATTTGCTTTCTAATAGTTTTAATTTTGTTCTTCATTTATTTCTCTTCATACCTCTATGATTGGATTGGATATTGGTGCTTTCATATAACTAGGTGTTAGTGGTTAATTTTGAAGCCAATATTTTGGAGCTTTCACTGAGAAGGACTTGCACCTACGGATTTGGAAGCAAGGAGCTTAGATTTTAAAGCTTGGATACTTGGATAGGAAGCAATGGCTAGGCAATCAACAAGGAGAGCGCTACCAGAAAGGAGCCACTATGGTGGGAGACAGGAGGCTTCCTCAGGAGCTGGAGCTAATCAAGCATCTATATACATCACAAGGGTTGAGATGGAAACGATGATGGATGCTATGCAAGAGAGGATGTTGAAAAGGCAGAAGGAGATGATGTAGAATCTAATCCAACAAATTAGATAGGTAAGAACCATAGGAGCTGTTGGAATGTAGAATCAAGGTGGTGAAGCAACAAGAATAGCTGGAAATTAGAACTGGAGCGTAAAATGGAGCTAATAGACAAAGGAATGGAAAAAAGCAACCGAGGCAGTCCCCTGCCATCCAAGAGGGATTGGTACCGATCCCTCCACAGGGATCGGTACCAATCCCCAAAGTCTAAGGGGCATGCCCCTGGGTCTTATTGATCGTGATGTTGGAGGATTTGCGGTGAATCCTATAGAGCTTGGTGCGAATCAAAATATGGATGCTCGTCGAGATAAATATGTTCCATAATTCCCTCATAGACTCGAGGGGCAACTTGGATGTGATGATAGAAGATTGCCATGGAAGACAATGACAGGTTTACAAAGATGATCAGGCAAGCTATGCATGGAGGATTAGTGAATAGAGATTTGAAGGATGTAAATAAAAGTCCATTGGCTCCAAATATCAGGCAAGTTAGGAATCCAACAGAGTTCAAACTGCCAATGCTTGAGACTTATGATGGAAAAATGGATCCTGCTGTTCATCCGATGAGATATATGAGACACATAGAAGTACTAGGGGCATCGGAGGAAGTCATGGCATGGTGCTTCCTCCTATACTTAACAGATATAGCTGCACTATGGTTCAAACACTTGGAAATCGGATCTCTTAGCACATGGATGGAATTGATCGAATGGTTTATGAGGCAATTTTGGATCCACATCATCAGACCCAAGAGTGTGATGACTTTAACATCGATGAAGTAGTGGAAAGGAGAATCACTCAGGGATTTCTTAACCAGGTTCAATGCAGCAGTGGCTTTGGTTGATTGACCGGATCCATCGATGGTTTTGATGGCTGCAACATCAGGGATTGCGGATAACTCGGGTTTCATGATATCCTTGGAACGAGATCCGCCAGTGGATCATGGGTAATTTTACCATAAAGCGGAAAGATTTCCACGACAGGAAGATGCGAAAGTTGATAGAGAGTGAAGAGAGGAAGTAGAAGTTTACGAGGTTAAAGGTGGAGGTCCGCCCGGGGAAGGTTCAAAAAAGGATAATGGAAAACGGAAAGAAAAGGATGGCTTTAACGGATCAAAGCGACCACTTAGGGAACCAAGATTCACCTCTTACATGAAATTGACTGAAACAATGAACGAATATATCTGACACTAGGGGGAGATTCTCCATCGAAGGCAATGAGTAGAGAGCCTACAAACAATGGAAAGAAATTGGAAAAATACCATCTATTCAATGAGCTGGACGGGCATAGTACAAACGACCGTATGCACTTAAAGGATGAGATTGAGGGACATGCCCAAAACGGCAGCTATTACAATACGTAAGAAATCGTGCGGCAGCAGTGGAACAGGAGCAACCACCATCCACATCGAACGGGAACTGCCTTGGATCGAGGCGTCAACTTGTCATCAATTGATTGGAATGGCAAAGAATGAGTAATAAAATCCACAATAAAATGGCTTAGTCACTTACATATGTACGGGATCGGGAATGTTCCCTAGGCATGCTATGAAATGACAATGAACCGTCACACTCGAAGATTCACACATTGTGGTGTTAGTTTTTGTTTTTGTTTCTCTTTTAGTACTTGAACTCATTTGTTTTTGTTTCTCTTTTAGTACTTGAACTCAAAATTATTAGTGAATATTTTGATTATAAGAATCACTCAAACATGAAATCTAACATTAATAATTTTGAGTCCCATTCGAACGAGCACATTTCGCCTTGAACGACACTCGATCACGAATGATTACATTTCGCCTAGAACGACACTCGATCTCGAACGATTACATTTCGCCTCGAATGACACTCGATCTCGAACGGTTACATTTCGTCTTGAACGGCACTCCATCTCGAACGATCACATTTCGCCTCGAACGACATTCGATCTTGAATGATCACATTATGCCTCGAATAGGCACTCGATCTCGAACAATCATATTTCGTCTTGAATGGTACTCAATCTCGAACGATCACATTACGCCTCAAACTGTCACTCGATCTCGAACAATCATATTTTTTCTCAAACAGACACTCGATCCCAGCGATTGCATTTCCCCTCAAACAGACACTCGATACCGTGCGATCATCATCAGCCTGGGATGACTACAAATTTGATTAACGGTCGTTGCTAACAATCAGGAAAGATCACTGATTTGTTCACAGGTCATCAACGGGCTTTGAACATTGCACTTAAGGCAATTTGAAACATGCCTTCCTACCATGAGGCATGTTTCAGAGGGAAAAGTGTTAACCTGCCTTTAGGCAAAGCAGTATACACGCAGATTTAACCCAACGGACTTCGCGATTATCAATGTCGATGGGTACAGTGCGACGATAGTAGGGCCTAGTAATCATGCACAGATGGCTACATGGAGTCGAGAGTGAATGGAATTGATGGAAAAAGGGTGGGCATAAACCGCATCGCTATACGGAAACCGCCCACACCGGACCGCAAAAGCGGTGCGGAAACCCGCACCGAATCTTCTAACCAAAGCTGATACCCCAAACCGGACCAACCCGCATCGATACTGTTCGGTTGTGGTTTGGAGGATTGAACCAACCATATTAAACCGGACCGAACCGAAAATTTATATTAGTAATCTTATGATAAAAATATAAGCAACTCCTTTCTTATTTTAGATTCTAACAATGTACATTCTATTTTTAGCATACGTTGTTGCTATATTAATAATAATCACTGACATAAAGGAAGAAGTTATAGTTTGGTATAATATTTTTCATCTTTGGTGAATAAATGCTAATTATAATCTTATTATAGTCATTTTCCTTAATGATCATGCATTGATTAATGTTGATGTTTGGTTAATCT
This sequence comes from Allium cepa, assembly GCA_030765085.1. Classification (NCBI taxonomy): domain Eukaryota; kingdom Viridiplantae; phylum Streptophyta; class Magnoliopsida; order Asparagales; family Amaryllidaceae; genus Allium; species Allium cepa. The sequence goes on along the minus strand of CM060928.1, from coordinate 737,562,804 downwards.
ACCAAAAAAATCTCACTTATAGATAAATATCAAATTGAAATATTCATACTATTAAGAACTAATCTTTCATTTCAGTATAACATTGCATGTTTTAACCTTAAATGTAAAAGTTTCACACGGTTGCCTTTGTAAATTGATTGTTGATAGAAGTAATTCTTTTATTTCATATTTAATATGGGTTCAAACCGAACCGGACCGAAGCCGAACCGTATTACATTCAAACCGGACCAAAACCGAACCGTTTAAAGGATTGGTATAATGGTTTGTATTTTTTATTAACCGTTTGATGCGGTGCGGAAGCGGTTTGGACTCCAAACCGCACAGAACCGACCCACGCCCACCCCTAGGAAAAACAATGTAAAATGCTTAAAATATGGAACATAGCTTAGTAAATGGAAGGGATCAATATAGCTTGGCTCCTTGAGAGGGAGTGGCATACTTCGGCCCATAGAAGAGGGATCGGCGTATTTGATTGAGATGGATCAACATATCTTATGAAAGGAGAGGGATCGGCATAGCCATGCAGAACAAGAGCGACCGGCATAGCCTTATGGAATAGGAGGGATCGGCATAGCAGCGAGGAAGAGGATAGACCAGCATAGCATTATAGAAGAGGATGGATTGGCATAGCATTGAGGAAGCGGATGGACCGGCATAGTATTGTGGAATAGGAGGGATCGGCGTAGGAATATGGAATAAGAGGGACTGGTATAACATTGAGGAAGAGGATGGATCGGCATAGCATTATGGAAGAGGATGGGTCGGCATTGTATAATGGAATTCAAAGATAAGCATGAATAAGTATGCATGGATCGGCATGATTAGATAAGTAGATGAATTACTATTGCATGTAACAGGGACTGGCATATGAAGTATTGGGTTAACCACGAGGGATCTACATGATCCATTGAGAAGGGGTCGGTGGAGATAACCTCCAAGTGGAATTGAATCAAAGATCAATTGATAACTTGACCTCCTTTGATCCAAATGACATGAAAATTGGAGATTAATAATATTTTAGTATGTAGAAGCTACCATAGGGATCGCTGCCTAAGAATCAACCAATGGAGGGATCGGTACCGATCCTTCTCCATTGGGTTTGGGGCTAGCAACCCCTATGGTAGGCCTATATGGACAAGAAGGTCCTGTAGGAGAGATTGGTGGTCGTCTTCCCCTATAAATACAGCAGGCATGGCGTCAGAAAAGGGATCTTCATTCTGCTCCTCTTCATCTTCTTCCTAGACTATACTCTGCCATTTTTATTCTTAAATTTCATGGATTTGTAACTGTAGTCAACAGTATAAACTAATAAAAGGAAAATCTTTGGAGTGGACATAGACCGGAGTTTTTCGAACCACTATAAACCTATCTCTCTATTTATTTGCTTTCCAATAGTTTTGATTTTGTTCTTCATTTATTTCTCTTCGTACTTTTGCGATTGGATCGGATATTGGTTGTTATCCCGCCTTCTGGCAAAGTCGTGATATCATCGATTTGACCAGAGGCGAATAGTCGATAGCTTGAAGGGCCGTTGCATATGGTACTATAGATGATAGTCGAATAGATTCGAACTGAAACCAAATCGAAGTATTGAAAACATGAAGTTGCTAGCATGACTCGTGGAGTTATATTTCAAGTTTGGAATTGATTGAAGTCATATACACAAGCTATAGATTAAACAATGACTCGTTTGGATCGACCAGAGGATGATCGAGGAAGGTAGCTCGAATCATTGAAGGTTAACATATGGGAAACCATAAGGCCAATCCATGTAAGACTTCAGTGATATCAACGAAGTAGCAAGCAAGTGTATCATGACGATCGCGCGTCCCAAAATGAAGTTAAGAAGAATGTCGATCAATATAGGCCGATCGTTCCTGATGGCTACAACGTAACGATTAGTGTGTTTGCTATATACTCCGCCTTTAGGTTAAAACGGCTGATAGCTTAAGATCTGCAACCCAATATAATCCCATGTTTTGGAAGCAAGGTCAGGAATCCCACAAGATCCTCCAAAAACGATCGTAAGTTGCTAAGGGCAAGAAAGTATGATTGGTCATAATGTGTCGATCATTGTGGACTGTGGAATGAGCATGGTCGATCGATATGGTGGGTTCTACTGGGACTGGGGAACCTTCTTGCAAAGTTTCAACCTGATCCATGCACGTCTTCTACTACAAATAAAGCGGTTATAGCTTGAGGAAGGGGGATTTATGGATCCTCTCCTTCTTCCTCCTCTAGAAGCTCTACCATGGCTATTTTTCTTAAAACCTTGTATCAATGGATTTTAGCTAATCCAATAGCTCATGTAATTGTAACCGAGTGAAATATTAAAAAATGTGAAGTGGATGTAGGCCAAGATTGTCGAACCACGATAAAATCTTTATGTTTGTTTACTTTTATGCTCTGTTCTTTAGATTCCATTAATTTTCTGATATCCATGAAATTCTACGGTTGTTGATGCCCATTTTTGATGTCAACGTTGGTGCTTCATGTAATTGGGTGTTGGTGGTCAATTTTGATGCCAACAATGTATAAGACTTTCTTGGATTCGATATGGTACATATTTCATCCTAGAAACTTATCCTAGGATTACTTTAGCTTAACCAATTCTACTTTCCTTATACTTTGGGGCTGACGAATAAATATGTTAACATTTATTAACAAGTATATTACCTTGTTTAATAAATCTAGACATGCTTAGATCTTTAAAAGAATGTTTTTAAAGATAATGACAAGTATGGAGTTGTTTTGAGTTTCTTGTGAAAATGTGTTAATAGCATTTGTCTTTAGTTCTTTTTTATTATACTTATAAATATAATTAGGTCTTTAAAAGGTTGTTTTAAAGATAAATACAAGTGAAATGGCTTTGGGTTTATAGTGGCATTGTTTAAATAACATTTTCTCAAACCTTTTGAATAGATTTATGAATGTACTTAGATCCTTAAAATGGATATTTTAAAGTAATAACTAGATGGAATCTTTTGAAAAAAGATTAAAAAAGTAAAGATTTAAATTAAAAAAGAGAAGAGATTTACAGTAACAATGTTTGAGTAACAATCGTTTTTTTACCTCTTTGATTACATTTTAAAGTAAAAAAATCTTATTAAAGATTTGTGAATATACTTATACCATTTGAGATAAGTATATGAATACTTTTAGAAGTATGTGTAGGATCGATTTTACCCTAGAGGGGGGGTGAATAGGGTGATTGTGTAAATTATTAAAATTAATCGCGGAAGCTTATTAATTTATTTCAATTCAGATCACAGAATAGCAGCACAGATATTGCAGAATATAAATAACAGAAAAAACAGAACAACACAGAATTTACCCAGCTTCAGCAAAACCCTGCCTACGTGCTGCCCCCAAGGTTTCTACTAGAAATTAGATAGTCCCTCGCTTACACACGTAAACTCGCTATACCCGCTATTGACTAATCTAACTCTACGCTTAAAACCCTACCACAACTCAACTACCGAGTTGCGAATTCTCAAGCTACGCCACGTAGCTTGTCCCCTAGTCACACGACTAGAAATTTAAAACGGTTTAAAAGAAAAATACAATTTAAAAACAATTTAAATACAAAACCCTATTTAATAAAAAAAACTAAGCCCAAATTAAAAGGCCGGCCCCTTATTCACTTCTTCAACCCGTTCCTTTTATTTTTTTCGTTTGTGAAAAAAAATGGCCGCTCCTCTTGCAGATTTAGGGCTTCGTCCCTTTGGTTGCCGTGCTCTTAAATTAGGGTTTCAAATTGAAGTCGCTGCCTTTGTTGGTTGATTGCAATCACTGTTTCTCTGATTTTCTTCAATTGTTTGCGGCTTCCCCTCCTTGATCGAGTTCAATTGCTTCGGTATGTAATTTGTACCTTTTTTTCTTCTGATTTGATGCTTGCTCGAACTCCGATGCTTTTTCAATTGCCGATGATGATGATTTGGGTTTTACAGTTTGAACATGAACGATCGATTAGTGCCGATGATGACTGTGGGTTTTATAAGGATTTGATTTCCTTTAATTCGTTCGTATCACTTTCCTAATATTTGTGACTTGATGCGCACGACTTTCCTGATATTTTTTGCAACTTGCTAATCACGGTTTTGAATTGAGAACGTTCGATCCTTCTTGAATAACAATGCAGAAACATTCCTCTTTTTAATTGCTGACTATTTCAAAAATAAAGATACGATTTTTTTCTTCTCTTTCCTGTTTTGTGCATTGTGTAACTTGCTTCTCTGCTACTATATGTATTCATCAATGTTGGCATCTGCATTGCATTTCTCAGTGAACTCCATTTCACTTTGTTGCATTTGGTCTCGAGTTTCACTGTTGCATGCACTTGTTGTCGCAGTATTGCAGTTGGGTTGCTGTACATATGAACTTGCATTCTTCGAGTTGTATTTACACCACCTCTTGAGCTTCAGTAGTTGTTTGTTTCACTACCATACTGAAATTCACTGTTGCACTTGAGTTTTTGCTTGCATTGTCACTTGATGTTGCTGCAATCTTCACTTCTGGTTAGCCACTGTTGCATTACTGTGTCTTGTGGCATGTTGATGCATTTGCATGTTTGGTTTGCTTCTTTTCTGGTTGGTGTTGCTGTTATGTTGATGGATAACCTTTGCTAGTTCATTCATGACATGTTGTCCATGTGTGTTCCTTTATGTTTGACCTTTGTTGTCACTGGTTCATTGTGAAGTAGCTGTCTTCACTGATGCTGCACTTAGTCTTGTCTTTGATGTTCCTCTCATTGCATATGAACTTGGTCTACTTGATGCTGTAGCTTTCAAGTATATGTGCATCACTTGACTTCATTCCACTGCGCATTTCTCTGGTTTCTGTAGTTGTAACTGGTCTTTGTAGTTGCTGTCCACTTATGTACATGCTTCACTGCAGCCTTCTTTGCATTGTTCATTTTACTGTCTTTATTGTGGCATACTTTGATTCTTTTGCAACTCGAGTTGCACACTACTGTCTTGGTTTTGGGGCTGCTGGTTACATATGCATTCTGGTTCATTTTCGAGTCTAGTTGATGTTGTTGAAATCTGTAGCATCTTGGTTTCACTGATGGCCTGTTGTAGTGGTTGCTGCTGTGTTGCCAATTGGGCTTGTAGTTGATTCTTTGAGTCTTTGTTCATTGGTCATTGTTGATGTTCTTTGTGGTTTGTATCTGCATTTTGCATTTGCCATGCTTTGGTCATTGAAGTATGTTGTCACTTGTTGACTGCATGTTCATCATTTCATATTGAACTGTTTCTTGTCATGTTCACTTGTGTTGAATCCAGTTTCAAAACTCGGATTTGACCTTATGCTCGTGTCGTATTTTTGAATTTATTGCACCTGAGTTGAACCTGTCCGTATATTTGGGTTTGACCTTGTGCTCACCTGTCCCTGTAGCATTATCAAGTGTATATATCGGCGTGCACGGCCTTGTGGCATATACAGTAATACATTGTGTATGTCACAAGTTGTTCGTGTGTGATGAAATCAAATGTAAATGATGACGAACAACCCAAATAACTGAGGCAAATCATACTTTCAAAAATCATATTTTATTTTATATTGTAAAAATATTTCTTTTTCAATTTTACTGCGTTAGTGAATATTTTTGCAGATTGCTCAGATGCTGGATTCAAACTGGAATGCAGTTGAAGACAAAATACGAGTGTGAGTGATATGTAGTGAGGTTATAAATGTAAATTGAAGTCGTGATGTATTCAAAAATGTATATGTATAGTGAGAGCTTGAAATTGTACTATTCAAGATTGTAATAAATATTTGTTTGAATAAAATTCCTGTTTGAATTCAAATTCCATTCAAATTCTGTGTAATTTATTTTATTCAACAAATATTTATTTAATCTATGAAAAATAGAATAGTACGTTACCAAATACATTTAAATGAATATATATGTTTATTATCATCAAACAAAAACATATAAGCGCATATTCAACAATCTCCCCCTTTTGATGATAACAAACATATATTTAAGATTTTAACCGTGTTAAATGTATTTGATCAATGATATACTCTAATTGCTCCCCCTATTTGAATGCTTCCTCTTTACATGATGCTCCCCCTACATATATGCATACAAATAGAAATATATAAATGAGCCTATATGCAAATGGAAAATTATTTGACCTTTCCTTGATTTTATTAGACAAAATCTTAACTTTTCTCTCCCCCTTTTGTTATCATCAAAAGAGTAATATGTTAGAGAAAATAGAGATAAAGTAATCGATATCAATCCAACATTAAAACTCAATTGAATATAAATATTAAATTTCGATAAAAAGTCAAACAAAAATCATAAATGTTTTGTTAGGCGCATATTCCACTTTTAGAATGATGGAAATGATGTCATCATATAAACCATACAGTTGTGTCTATTTGTGGTATATTTATATCAGGAATTTGAATACCTACTAATCATGCATAACCGTTAGGACTTTTAAATGAGATTAGTAGTATTCCAATTTAATTTTAAAAAAAATAAATCAAGTATCTTCTAACCACGCATGACCGTGAGGACTTTTAAATGGGATTAGAATCAACTTGTCTATTAAATCAATTAATTTTGATATGCGTTCCATACATGCATAACCATAAGGACTTTTAAATGAGTATGGAAGCACATAAAAAAAATCCAAGTAATTCACCCATGCATAACCGTGAGGACTTTTAAATGAGAGTGAATACTTTGGATATTTATTTATTTTTAAAAAATATATGAAATGAAAAACAAATGTTCCCTGATTATAGTACCACATATCGACCAACTATATATATATGTTTTGATAAACCATGGTCGATAGAAATATGATAGATATAGAAATGGTCATGGAATCTTTACCCAACAAAAGTTTTATAACTCTTGTTTGAATTCCTAAAGAAAATTTTCAAATATACTCTCTTGAGTAATGCAAGTTAAATATCAACACTTATCACCTCTTTAATCACTATTTATCTTTTTGATAATTAGCAGGGAGTCAGATTAGTCAAAATTTGTCATTTAAAATCAAATAAAAATGACTAATCTGAAAATATGGTCAAAAATGATTTTCTTGAAGAACTTTTATGAGAGAAAAATTCTGCTAATTGAAAAATATTTGTAATGAAAAATATGCAGATAATTTCTTTGAAAAACGATGCAGTTACTAAATGTCTCACCATAAATCACATTCAACTAGTAATTTTCTATCAACTAGATTACCAGTGTAATCTGCATCTGAATTTCTCTTTTACTCCAAAATATCACTAACTATATTTGATAGACCAGATCATGAAGTGTGCATGAAAACTCAAACAGCATTCTAAATGGCATTCACTCGAATTTGGATTGAAGCCGTGTAAATAATTAGAAAATCGTGAATATAGAGTTAGCCGAATTATAACCAAATGCATTATCATCCAACAAATCACAATATTTAATCCAAACAAATATGGATGAAGTAATTCAAAGATTAGTGTTTTTGGCATAAATATAATTGGCCAACTATTTTGAATAAGTCAGAATCAAAGTCATCATCTTTTCATCATCTCGATATTGGTTGATTCAGAATATGGTGCAGATTATCACATTTAATAATATCGTTCAAATAAATATACCATTACCTGTTTTACCTTTACGATATTTTTCGTTGTTTATCCATTGTGATTCTGTCACCTTTATAATAGGCTAAGGAACTTTGCTTTGTCGCCCGTTGTGTTTCTAGAACAGCCAAAAATCCAGAAAAACACTATTATTGTTCCTTAGCCTGCCACCACACCTACACGATGAAAGAATTATGTGACCTATTTGTTTTTATAGGTCCATGGTTGTTAGTGGCAGAAAATTTTGAAAAACAATTTTGTAAAGACCCAAAACTATTTATAATTGTTCCCTTTGGCACCCAAATTTGTTTAATTTTGAGAGATTTTATATTTGTGCCTTTTGGAACCCAAATTGGTATGGTTTCCACATGTTTGGGTCTATTCCAACAATTATTGTGATTGTGTCCAAATTTTCTACAAATTGTGCACATGGAATTTTATTGATTAATATCGATTTCAACATTTTCAGATTGATTATATCCAAGTCCTTGTCTAGCTGTATTAACAGTTTGCTTCCCTAATAGCAGATTCAACGATTTCTCACTTTTTGAAAATTTATCTAAAGTTATTGACAATTGTTGAACTTGTATTTTGAGAGATTCATTTTCGTTCAATAATTGCGTGCACTTTTTGATAGAATTTTCTCTCCTAGTATTTTCATTCTCTTTCAAAATCAGAATTTCATTTTCAAGTGATTTTATATTAGTTTCTGATTTTTTAATTTCTTCTTCGAATGTTGGACACTTATCACACTTAGGGATCCTACTTTGATAGGTTTTAACTAATTGGTCAAGTTGTTTATTTAAATCTATCAAAGTATCTTTTTGTGATTCAAGTTTGGCATACTTCTCCCTAAGTCGTTCAAAACAACCATTCACTTCGTGGAAATATATCAGTAATTCAGAATGAGAAAGTTTTGATACCTCACTTGGCTCGTCATCATCACTGTCAGTTATTTCACCATGAAGACACAAGTCTGCTTTTTCATCCTCACTGTCAGCACTTTGATTATCTTCATCACTTGTATTCCACGTGGCAGCAAAACTTCTCCTTTTTGATTTCTTTTCAAAGTCGCATCGATTTTGAGGACAATTTGGCTTGATGTGTCCGGGTTGGTTGCACCTATGACAGATGATCTTTTGTTCTTCTGGATTGTCCAATATTTTATTTATTCTGCTTTTCAATTTTCGATTTAGAGCTGAATTTCCGTATTTGTAATTCCACCTTTTGACTTTCTTTATTATCAGCTCCAATTCCGCTGCTCCATCATCATTATCGTCACTATCAATTTCTGTAGTTCCTTTAAGAGCTATTGGTTTCTTTCGAGTATCACCTCCTTCACGTTCTTCCTTGAACTTCATTTCAAGCTCATAAGCAGTGAGATTTCCGATGAGTTCTTCTACTTTCATTTGTTTCAAATCTTTTGACTCTTGAATGGCAGTCACTTTGGCTTCAAAACTTCGTGGAAGGACTCTGAGGATTTTTCGGACTATCTCCAACTCTGTATATGGTTTTCCAAGGGCTTTTGATTTGTATACGATATTGGAAAGTCTTCCATGCATCTCTTTGACATTTTCTTCTTTTGCCATTGTGAAATTCTAGTATTCGCTGCTTAGCATGGCAAGGTGAGATTCTTTGACTTGAGATGTTCCTTCGTGAGTCACTTCTAGTGTGTGCCATATTTCCTGTGCAGTTAGACAATGTGAGACACGATTAAATTCAAATTGATCCAATGAACAGATAATAGAATTCATAGCTCTAGCATTAGCATTTTGTAATTTATTTTCTAGTTCTGTCCATTGATCCATCAGTTTATCTATTTCCTGATTATCTATAATTATAGTTGGTGCTCTATAACCAGTCTCAACAATGTTCCAAGCGTCAACGGTTTTCAGAAAAATTTTCATTCTATTTTTCCAATAAGCATACTCACCATTGAACATTGGTGGTCTAACTATGGACTGACCCTCAGCAAAAGCATTATTAAAAGAAGCCATTTTTTTAAAAAATTCAAATTTTTAAAACAAAAACCGATTTTTTTGAAACACGAATTTTTTTAAAAAAAATTGATTTTTGAAACACGAATTTTTAAAACAAAAATTGGTTTTTGTAAAATCAAATTTTTAAAACAAAAATGGCTTTTGTTCCTAGCTCTGATACCACTTGTAGGATCGATTTTTCCCTAGAGGGGGGGTGAATAGGGTGATTGTGTAAATTATTAAAATTAATCGCGGAAGCTTATTAATTTATTTCAATTCAGATCACAGAATAGCAGCACAGATATTGCAGAATATAAATAACAGAAATAACAGAACAACACAGAATTTACCCAGCTTCAGCAAAACCCTGCCTACGTGCTGCCCCCAAGGTTTCTACTAGAAATTAGATAGTCCCTCGCTTACACACGTAAACTCGCTATACCCGCTATTGACTAATCTAACTCTACGCTCAAAACCCTGCCACAACTCAACCACCGAGTTGCGAATTCTCAAGCTACGCCACGTAGCTTGTCCCCTAGTCACACGAGTAGAAATTTAAAACGGTTTAAAAGAAAAATACAATTTAAAAACAATTTAAATACAAAACCCTATTTAATAAAAAAAACTAAGCCCAAATTAAAAGGCCGGCCCCTTATTCACTTCTTCAACCCGTTCCTTTTATTTTTTTCGTTTGTGAAAAAAAATGGCCGCTCCTCTTGCAGATTTAGGGCTTCGTCCCTTTGGTTGCCGTGCTCTTAAATTAGGGTTTCAAATTGAAGTCGCTGCCTTTGTTGGTTGATTGCAATCACTGTTTCTCTGATTTTCTTCAATTGTTTGCGGCTTCTCCTCCTTGATCGAGTTCGATTGCTTCGGTATGTAATTTGTACCTTTTTTTCTTCTGATTTGATGCTTGCTCGAACTCCGATGCTTTTTCAATTGCCGATGATGATGATTTGGGTTTTACAGTTTGAACATGAACGATCGATTAGTGCCGATGATGACTGTGGGTTTTATAAGGATTTGATTTCCTTTAATTCGTTCGTATCACTTTCCTAATATTTGTGACTTGATGCGCACGGCTTTCCTGATATTTTTTGCAACTTGCTAATCACGGTTTTGAATTGAGAACGTTCGATCCTTCTTGAATAACAATGCAGAAACATTCCTTTTTTTAATTGCTGACTATTTCAAAAATAAAGATACGATTTTTTTTTTCTCTTTCCTGTTTTGTGCATTGTGTAACTTGCTTCTCTGCTACTATATGTATTCATCAATGTTGGCATCTGCATTGCATTTCTCAGTGAACTCCATTTCACTTTGTTGCATTTGGTCTCGAGTTTCACTGTTGCATGCACTTGTTGTCGCAGTATTGCAGTTGGGTTGCTGTACATATGAACTTGCATTCTTCGAGTTGTATTTACACCACCTCTTGAGCTTCAGTAGTTGTTTGTTTCACTACCATACTGAAATTCACTGTTGCACTTGAGTTTTTGCTTGCATTGTCACTTGATGTTGCTGCAATCTTCACTTCTGGTTAGCCACTGTTGTATTACTGTGTCTTGTGGCATGTTGATGCATTTGCATGTTTGGTTTGCTTCTTTTCTGGTTGGTGTTGCTGTTATGTTGATGGCTAACCTTTGCTAGTTCATTCATGACATGTTGTCCATGTGTGTTCCTTTATGTTTGACCTTTGTTGTCACTGGTTCATTGTGAAGTAGCTGTCTTCACTGATGCTGCACTTAGTCTTGTCTTTGATGTTCCTCTCATTGCATATGAACTTGGTCTACTTGATGCTGTAGCTTTCAAGTATATGTGCATCACTTGACTTCATTCCACTGCGCATTTCTCTGGTTTCTGTAGTTGTAACTGGTCTTTGTAGTTGCTGTCCACTTATGTACATGCTTCACTGCAGCCTTCTTTGCATTGTTCATTTTACTGTCTTTATTGTGACATACTTTGATTCTTTTGCAACTCGAGTTGCACACTACTGTCTTGGTTTTGGGGCTGCTGGTTACATATGCATTCTGGTTCATTTTCGAGTCTAGTTGATGTTGCTGAAATCTGTAGCATCTTGGTTTCACTGATGGCCTGTTGTAGTGGTTGCTGCTGTGTTGCCAATTGGGCTTGTAGTTGATTCTTTGAGTCTTTGTTCATTGGTCATTGTTGATGTTCTTTGTGGTTTGTATCTGCATTTTGCATTTGCCATGCTTTGGTCATTGAAGTATGTTGTCACTTGTTGACTGCATGTTCATCATTTCATATTGAACTGTTTCTTGTCAAGTTCACTTGTGTTGAATCCAGTTTCAAAACTCGGATTTGACCTTATGCTCGTGTCGTATTTTTGAATTTATTGCACCTGAGTTGAACCTGTCCGTATATTTGGGTTTGACCTTGTGCTCACCTGTCCCTGTAGCATTATCAAGTGTATATATCGGCGTGCACGGCCTTGTGGCATATACAGTAATACACTGTGTATGTCACAAGTTGTTCGTGTGTGATGAAATCAAATGTAAATGATGACGAACAACCCAAATAACTGAGGCAAATCATACTTTCAAAAATCATATTTTATTTTATATTGTAAAAATATTTCTTTTTCAATTTTACTGCGTTAGTGAATATTTTTGCAGATTGCTCAGATGCTGGATTCAAACTGGAATGCAGTTGAAGACAAAATACGAGTGTGAGTGATATGTAGTGAGGTTATAAATGTAAATTGAAGTCGTGATGTATTCAAAAATGTATATGTATAGTGAGAGCTTGAAATTGTACTATTCAAGATTGTAATAAATATTTGTTTGAATAAAATTTTTGTTTGAATTCAAATTCCATTCAAATTCTGTGTAATTTATTTTATTCAACAAATATTTATTTAATCTATGAAAAATAGAATAGTACGTTACCAAATACATTTAAATGAATATATATGTTTATTATCATCAAACAAAATCATATAAGCGCATATTCAACAGTATGGAAGGAGTACAAACGAATGGTAGAAATTAATAAACGAAGTTTTATTAGACAAAAGATATTTTACTAATAAAAGAGATTTTAATTAGTATAAGTATTATTAAATAAAAAGAGGACTAGAAGTCGCTTATGTGACTTGATCGTGTTTTATGTGTTTACTCGTTTATGGAAAGTATTTAGTTGTGTACTTAGCACTAGTAGCCAACGAAGTAGACTTGTCTATCTGTGGGAGTTAAGAATGAAGTGTGTAGACAAAGCTTTGATACAACTAGTACTCTAACCTACTTGGCTTCACTATTGACGGAGTGATAGTGTGAGACAAAAATGTCAGAAACATGTTAAGTATATGAGATTTAGTTTCCATATGTGATCGTTCTCATTATTATCAAATTTGATCAAATAACTTAGGAAATATCTATAAGAAACATGAGGATTATACGGTACAGTGTTCTTCGGTGGTGTTATACTGAACGTATAAACTTTTCAAGCTCTTCTAGGACAGATGATACATAAATCCATTCAAATAGGAGAAGATCTTCACCTTTATGTATTGTATGTTTATTTATGAAAGAACTGAGGTTATGTTAACCGAAAATATATCGACTGTTTTAGGAGCGTCCAAAAGCGAGAGAGTTTGCTTATATAAAATAACTTGAATCTGTGACCACTTAAAAACTATATATGTGATCTATGTAGGAACCAATATGGAGATTTGAGATATGTTCAAGATGCTCGAATCCAAGTAGAGACTCGTGATTTGTTCGAGATGCTGGAATCCAACTGGGGCTTCAGGGACTGTTCGAGATGCTAGAATTTAGAGAGAGATTCGAAATTTGTTCGAGTGATGAAGACTTAAGTGAGAGATGCCGAATGTAACCTTGACATTGAAAATGAGAGAAAACAGAGTAGGATGCATAATCTAGGGTTTTTCTAATCTGCGACAAGATGTTATCAACTCCATATCTAAAGTATGCTTATCAATGTGGAACGCAGGAGTTGATGATATTTGGGATTATGTTTTAGACGTGGATCGGCTATGTTTACCATATGGTATTTTTGTCTAGAGATAAACGACACTCGAAGGTAGCTTTTGAACCTTGTGCAGGAGATTGGATTCGGTTTGACCGGAGAGATCTCCATGGGAAAATCCATTATGCATGCGTACCTTAGCGATTTTGATTGTAATTCAATATTGTTCCTAATCCAAAGGAATACAAGTGATACAATATATGTGCTTGAGACTAGGTATAATACCCTCCGTAAAGTTTAGTATGATTTAACGGTGGTCAACTTGTTTCTTAGAAACCAACACCGTGGTGAGCCAAGTCTCTTTACGAAGGTATCAGCCAGTTGAAGAACTAAATTGAACTTGAAGTCGCTATTGAGTCACTCATTCTTGGAGAAAGTGGTAGTTGATTTCTATATGCTTCATACGAGCATGAAACACTATAATTTATGAAGGACTAGAAGATGCTTGGCTCTAGCAAGTGGGTTCAATGGTATCGTCAAATGAAATAGGGTGTTTGGTGGCAGTGAAAGTTAGTCGCTGAAGGGTTTGTGGATTTCATGTTTGGCACAAGTGATCATTATATGTATTGGCTAGGTGACGGGGATTTCTTGGACTAAAGGAGGAGAAGAATTACCTTGTGTGGGAGAAGAGGATGACAAGACAATTGAGGACAAATGGTGTTGTATAACAGTTGATGGGGTGAAGGAGAATGTTCACTATTTGTAAAGGAGGGTAAAATCAGGCTGGGTACAGGGAAAAGTTGTTAGGCCATGTAACATCCCAAATTTTTAATTCAAATTTGGTAACTTACTTAAACTTTTGTAATTTAATTTGAAAAGTTTTAAAACAATAAAATATTATTAATATTAAGTATTACAAAATATATGGATATAAATAAAATATTTGTAATTTAAGCTCTAAATAAATAAAGGAAAAAAATGTCTAACAAAAACAAGAATTGTGTTAAAATATAAATACATAAGGTAAGTTACAAACTATAAACAAATAATAATAATAACTATGGCAAACTTATATTAAGCAAAATAATCAAAAAAAAATATATAACAAACAAGGATTTTTTTTGGCCAAACCATAAGAATGAACATATGTGTATGTTAAAAATATACGTTAATAAGGATGCATCAGACAAGTGATACATGTAAATTTTGTGCATGTAAATTAGTAAACCAGAAAAAAAAACAATCAAATAAAGACTTAAGCAAGAAGGTAGGAAGAAAAATATCTTTAAATAAAACAAAATAGTATTTACCAGGAAATCAAATAGATAACAAAGAAGGAAGCATAAGCATTTAATGCTATCTTCTCAAGCCGAAATCAAAGTTGCTTAGCCACCAAAAAGAAAATATTCTGGTCAAAGATTGCAGGAAATGGAAGAAAAATCTGAGCAAATAAAAAAACAAATAAAGAAAAACAAAGAAAACCAGATAAGCCTCCCCTGTAAAATATTCTTTTATATATATATGCCATACAATCTAGTTTTATTCGTTCAAACCATAACTTTGAAAACCTGGAAAAGAAAGAATCATTATCTTATAAAACTCAAATATCATCCAAGATCAAAACAGAAGAAAAAAAAGAGAAATCAAATTTCATTTTTTTTTCCAAAGACAAATTTAAAGTACTCTCTGTTCCAAGAAATCCTTTTAGGTGAGTAAATGTTTTAAGCTCTGATGTTTGATGTGAATTTGAACATTGTTGTATGCACAGAATCTATGAATTTGTAAACATGCCCGTGCCTGTTAATTCAAGTCTGAATCATCTTATTTCCAGATTATAGAAACTTATAATCTGTATAAAATCTAACTCTCCTACCTATGATTTTTGTTTGACCTCATAATTCAAACAAAAGTTGTTTGTTTTGACATGTCATAAATTATAAAAATGAACTTAAGCATAATAAACTAAAGTTTCTTTGGAAAAAAAATTAAAAATGCAGTCACAATGCAAACCCTGTAGGAATTCAAATGTTATTAATCTTAGTTTCAGGTATATCAATTGAATTCTCATACAAAAATATGATTTTTAATGCTTGAATCGTAATTTTTAGATAAAGGATTAAAGAGCAGTTCGGTGTTGATGAAATTCCTTTATTTTAGCAATTCCTGATGATCTATTTAGTCGTGGAGGTCGGGAATTTGTTTGGAGGTGGAGGAGTGATCAGGGGTTCTGGAAAAAATAGTGTAACGGGGTGCAGATGATCGTGGTGACGGCGGCGAACTCGAGAAGTTCGTAAACCAAATTTTGTTGAGGCTTAGTGTTTGTCTCGTTCGTTGCTGTGAAGCAATTGAGTGCTACAGGAGTTTGGGAGATGGTAGAGGGGATGACGAAGAGTGGTTGGTCGGAGTTGTTGACCTTCTAGTGGTCGAGGTTGCGGAGGCGATGTGTTTTCCAGGGTTGAAGGTGATGTTGCTCGTGTTTCCAGGTTTGGGTGGTGAACTCGATTTTGATTCGAGGCTCGTGCAAAGGTTTAGGTGATCATTTTGAGTTTCCACGTGGTTAGGCGATGTGTCGGAGTGATCATTGATGACCGGAGGGAGCTCTGGTGATGGTTATAACATGGGCTACTCGGGTTGACTTAGTTATAACCCGAAGCAAACACAAAAATTTCTCGTGCGTGACCAGAAGCAGGTCTCGAGACCAATATATATATATATATATATATATATATATATATATATATATATAACAGTTTTTTTTCTTTGAATTTTTTTTCAAATCTTTAAGACAATTTTAAAAGTCTGTTCAAACAATGATTTAATTTAAAAAAATTAAACTAATTTAAGACTTAAGTGAAATGTTTAAAGAAATTAAATTTTAGGTTATTTAGTTTTAATTTAATATTTTACAAGGTTATTTATATTATAATAAGTAATGTAATTTAAAAGAAAATTAAAACAAAATGATGTTTAAAACTAAATCTTAACCTTTTAAGGTATCTAATGTGATAAAAGTAATATATTGAATAAGGTTTAAAAAGATAATCAAAACAATTCAATTATCTTTTGGTTTATTTAAACAATTAATGGTTTGTTCGTATAATTTCGTAAGAAATAATTATTCAGTTAATTAAAATTGAAGTTAAATTAATTGATAATTAAGATTTAATAAATTAATAATTAAGATTAATTAATTAAGATAATTAATTAAGAAGTGATTAATTAATGAAAATGATTAAAGTCTAATCAACTGTAATTAATTGAAATTAATCATTTATTAAAGATTTCTAACGAAAGCAACTATGCGGTTAATAAATTTAAAACCACATGATTTATTCTTCTTAGTTGAAGATGCTTTGGTCGTTCTTGAATACTGTGTGTTGGATTGATATTCCTGTTATGTGATGTGATTCTATGTAATAATGCTTTGTACTGAGCTGTGATATTAGCATTGAGTATACTGTTGTGTGATTATGAAAACCTATTAGCCGTAAAACGGTATTTGGATTTCGATGCGACAAGGAGTCGGATTTCGGTTAGTTATCCGAAACCCACATTGAATCCCGAATATGAATCTTTGTGATTGATACATCCATGTGTTTTTAAATTGAACGCTCACTATTCGGTTTAGCCGGGAGAGGACCTTTGTGTCGTATAACCCATTCCAAATATGTGATACGACGTTGTGGATAGCATTTGAAGACCGGTGGTGAAGACCGGGTATTTGCGAATACGATAGGATGACCTATCGATTGTCTCTGCACTGAGTTGTTCCGGTATAGAGATTCCCTAAGTGATGGGAAGTCCGATCGGGATTGTGAATGCCCGTATTTGCAAGGACTTCTTCGAAAGTGCCTTCGGTTCTGTTCAAACCCGAAACAGACTTGTATGGTTGTATGTCTGACATTACAAATTGAAATATAAAGCTCATTTCTTTCAAATACATATCTGTTGGTGGCGGAGAATACATTCTCTTAGCTTAACACCCTCCTCTGAGACGTACGAGCTCAGAGGTTATGTAGTTGAAGGTTATTAGTGTATACTCCCAATTTGGTAGTGTGGCATGCTGAGTGCTGCTGATCATTTGTTGATCGAAGCATGACTTTGTGAAAAAGCATAGCTTTGTGGACGAGATTTCGTTGAACCCCACAACTCGGTTATGGTCAAAACAGGAATCATAGCAGCAAGGTTATTTGGGGTAGCTCCCCCGAGGGTATGTCCATTTCCTTCTGGATTATGGGTGGTATCATGGTATGAGCCCAGATACTTACTGCGTGGTTGCTGCAAACTTATTGCTTTGTGGTTGTCGGTAGTGAAGTGCTTCGGATAAAGGTTGGTAACGACCAGGAGGTGGCATACTCGTGTCAGTTGTTACCTAGTTACAGAGGTAACCCGGCCTTGTGTAGCAGAGATCCGGTTAGGTTCTCGGGGACGTCCCTCCAGAGGCGTTCCATTTTATATGGGAAGTTTCTTTGCCTGACCATTTGTTGGAAATCCAATCATCCAATACGAGCTCTTTACGGTTTTAGTTGTATAACATGCCATTTACTTATGGTGGTCACCACTGTTTAGATGGTAGCTATAGTAGGCATAGTACAAAATGTCTATGCTGGGTAAGATTAATATTATACTTTCGAAATGGTTTTCTACACTATGCACTAGTAATAACATTTAAAAGAGTTTTCTCGTATCAAGCATTTTTAACTATCATAAGAAGAAATCTCCTCCAAGTCTGTGTTTGCATTGTGTGTGTGGTAGGAGGTCTTATGGTAGTTTCATTTTCAAAAAGCATTGCGGATTTCTTTCAAATACTTTTTGTTTGCTTTTGATAAGAATAAACTGCTTTTATTTCAAACAACTGTTTTTGTTTACTCATACCAGTCTCATGACTGACCCGGAGTTTATTGTTCCTTTCCTCAACTTTGGGTGCCTATAATTTTCCATATGGGCAGCCGACAAGCAGGTTATCCGTGTTTTGGAGTTAGCTTGGATTTGAGGTCCTCTGGAAGCTTTGGATTTGGAAATCTTTTGAAGAGTTGGAGTTTTGAAGACTTTGTCGAAGTTGAAGTATGTTGGAAATTTGCTGAAGTTTCTGTTATCGTATTATTGTTGTATCACTCTGATAGCTGGGATAGATATTGTATTGGATATTGTATCATGTTGTATCTGTGTTGATATATGATATTCATTTTGTTTCCGCTGTTTTATATTCATCAAATGTTGTTATAAGCTCCATCCGACTGGAGTTTGATGTTTGAATCTTTGACAGTCGAATACAAGTGAGGTATTTAGTGTAAATTTTTGAACATCGAATTTCGGATCGTGACAAAGTAGTATCAGAGCTGAAGGTTGAGTAAGAACTTTAGCTACAGAGTATAACACGTTAGATGGCTCATTAGAGATAGGGTGAAGTATACCCTAGAATGAGTATAAACCGAGAGACCGAAACTTTAACTTACTTGGTCTATTTCTTTTAAATTGTTAATATTTCCTAAGATATCTTGTCTGTATGCCTAAATCAAGTTTTCTTGCTATTTACAGATAGTAAGAATGAGCGAAAGAAGAGGACAAGGTAGGGAACGGGGAAATACCACCGCAACTGGTCAAGTCCCTGCAACTGGTCCTACTCAATCTTAGCCGAATCTGGCTGATCTATATAAAAGCTTTTCGTGACTTGGTGGAAAGCCGTTTACTGGCAAGGAATCTGTTGTTGAAGCCCAAGCTTGGATCCGATCCTGTGAAAGAATTTTCAAAGGATTGAAGTTAGAAGACGATCAAAAGCGATTGATGGCTTCTTGGCAACTCCAAAATGAAGTATCAGCTTGGTGGGAGACGGTTAATATGGACGAGTCAGAAGATAAATTTACTTGGAAACGATTTAGAGAAGTTTTTGAGCAGCGATATTTTCATCTGCTGGTATCTCTCGAATGTACCAGGAGTTTCTAGATTTGAAGCAAGAAAGTCTATCATGTGAGGAGTACTTGAATAAATTCAATGAATTGTCTCGATTTGTCTTGGAGCTAGTGAGTACACCCTTGAAGAAAAATGAAAGATTCATTCGGGAAATGAATAAGGAGTACCACGAAAGGATGACGGCCCACATTAAAGAATCTTTTTCAGACTTAATTGATACGGGTTATCGATATGTTACTCTAGATATATAGGAAATTACAAAAGAGAAGGGGAGTTCAAGTAGTTCGAATTGGGAGAAAAGAAAATTCGAAGGAAAGAAACTGGTTCAAGGCAAGGAGAAGAAGAGGAGTAATCAAGAGAATTCAGCCCGAAATGTTACTCGTTATAATTATCAGGAGAAAGGTCATTTAGCAAATGATTGTGAGAAGCCAAAGAAACAAATTAAGATAAATCAACTTGTAATAATAAGTCGAAGATCTAAGGAATGCTATTGTTGTCATCAGCCAGGTCGTGGAGTTAAGAATTTCCAAAAAACGAGCACAAATAGTGAAAGTGTGCGCAATAAAAGATAACCCCCCAACCTCAAAGGCGAATGCAGGAAAGGGAGTTTTGGAGGGCAATCTTATTATTGGTGAAAAGTTGTTAGAGTTTTATTGGACACGGGAGCTTCACATAGCTTTATCTCCCAACAGATCGTGGATGAATTAAAACTTAAACTCAAGTTTGTCGATGAACCTATTTGTGTGAAGAATCCAGTGGGTGGTCCTGCAAATCTTTTTCTATATTGTAGGAGAGTGCCTTTTTGTTATTCTGGCCATAAATTTCCTATTAACCTTTATGTTCTTGATTCAATGAATTTGAAATCCTACTTGGGATGAATTGGTTATCGAGATACAAAGCCAAATTAGATTGCAACAACCGAACGATTCTAGTTATGACAAAACTTGGAGATTCTGTTGAAATTTCTTATGAAGACCCTAGTCCGAAAAGAGATAATTGATGTATACTTTGGGATATCCAAAACCTAGTCTGGAGTCCATTCCTATTGTCCAGCATTTTCCCGATGTATTCAACGAAGTAGAATCTTTACCCCCATATAGAGAAATTGAATTCAGAATTGATTTAGTTCTGAATGCTCGTCCTGTCATTCATGCTAGTCGTAGGATGGCCCCGGGGGAAAGAATTGAACTAGTCAAACAAACCGGTGATTTGCTAAAAAAAGGGATTGATTCGTTCTAGTGTTTCTGAATGGGGCTCAGCGGTAGTATTTGTAGCTAAGTCTGATTGGTCTTTGAGATTGTGCGTCGACTATCGCGATCTCAATAAGCAAACTCTCAAGAATAAGTTTCCTTTACCCAGAATCGACGACTTATTCGATCAACTTCATGGTGCACGATTCTTTTCTAAGATGGACCTAGCCCAGGGATTCCATCAATTGCGAATTGCTGAAGATTGTGTTCACCTAACTGCTTTTAGGGGTCCAGATGTGTTCTACGAGTGGTTAGTCATGCCTTTTGGACTAACTAACGCTCTCGCATACTTCGTAGATTTGATGACCCGTGTGTTTAGGGAGGTGCTGAATAAATTTGTTCTTGCACTTATCGATGATATCCTAATCTACTCCAAAACCAAAGAGGAGCATGCCGAACATCTCAAAATTGTTTTGGAAATTTTGAGAAGGAACGTCTTATTCGCTAAATTTTCGAAATGTCACTTTTGGGTCAAAAAAGTCAGATTTCTTGGCCATGTTGTTAATGAAGAAGGGATTTCTGTTGATCCGAGCAAAATTTTCGCTATTCTTGACCGGAAGCGACCCACGAAACCGAAAGAAGTTCTAAGTTTTCTGGGTTTAGCAGGCTATTAACGAAGTTTGTTCAGAACTTTTCTAAGATTGCTAGCCCATTGACCAAGCTAACAATGAAGAATGCCAAGTTCAATTGGACTTCAAAATGTGATGAAGCTTTTCAGGAGTTGAAAAAGAGATTAACTGCTGCTCCTGTTCTCGCTATCATTAACGGAAACCAAGGCTTATATGTCTATACTAACGCGTGTGGTGATGGGGTAGGTGCAGTATTAATGCAGAATGGGAAGGTAATTGTCTATGCGAGTAAACAATTACGTCCGCACGAAAGAAAATACCCAACACATGATTTGGAGCTTTTGGCTGTTGTTTTCTCCTTAAAAATCTGGCGACATTATCTTCTAGGTGAAAAATTCGAATTATTAACCGACCACAAATCTTTAAAGTATCTCTTCACCCAGAAAGATTTGAATCTACGACAACAACGTTGGTTGGAATTTCTGGCATCTTATGACCTAGATATTTTGTATACACCCGGAAAAGCCAATGTAGTTGTCGATGCTTTGAGTAGAAAGCATGCCATTCTCGCTCATCTTGTTATTGCTCCTACTCTTCTCAAAAGGATTGCAAGACTGCAGAAAGAAGATGAATTCCTTCGGGAAATTTATTAAAGAATATGCCAAGGTGAAGATACTAGTTTTGAGATGGATAGTAGAGAAGTTATAAAGTTGAAAGGAAGAATTTGTGTCCCTGATATTTCGGAGCTGAAACGTGAATTTTTGGATGAGTGCCACAAGTCCAAACTTTACATCCATCCAGGATTCAATAAAATGTATCGTGATGTTAAGAGAACGTTTTGGTAGAAAACAATGAAAATGGACATATCGATTTATGTGAGTCGCTGTGCTACTTATCAACAAATTAAAAACGATCACAAGAAAGTGGCGGGTCTACTTCAGCCTTTGGGAATACCCGAAATGGAAATGGGATCAGGTATCGATGAATTTCATCGACGGATTGCCACGAACCAAGAAGGAAAATGAAGCAATTTGGGTTATAGTGGACCGTCTAACCAAAACTGCTCACTTTATTCTAGTGAAATCCACTCGGACTGCAGCAAGCTTAGCAGAGCTATATATAAAAGAAATTGTCCATCTCCATGGTATTCCCAATAGCATAGTGAGTGATCGTGATCCGATCTTCACTAGTAGATTTTGAGAGACCTTCCAAGCCGCATTGGGAACAAAGCTGAACTTCAGTACTACTCATCACCCACAATCTGATGGGCAGACTGTAAGGATTAATCGAATTTGAGAAGACCTATTGCGTTCTTGCATTCTCAATTTTGGTGCTTCTTGGGAGGACCATTTACATCTGGTCGAGTTCTCTTATAACAATAGCTATCAAGCCAGTATTGAAATGACTCTTTATGAGGTTTTATATGGTCGTCTGTGTCGATCACCTGCGTGCTGGATCGAATCAGGTGATAGACTTATCCTTTTACCAGATATGATCAAAGAAGCCACGGAGAAGGTAGACTTTATTCGAAAGAAATTAATAACTGCTCAAAGTCGTCAGTAGAGCTATTATGACCGCCGAAGAAGAGAGTTGGAGTTTCAAGTTGGGGATTCTGTATTTCTGAAAGTGTCTTCGATGCGGGGTGTATAGAGGTTTGGGAAAACTAGAAAGCTAGCACCGCGTTATGTTGGTCCTTTTCCTATTCTGGAGAGGATCGGTCCTTTAGCATATCGAGTGCAGCTCCCTAGCTGGTTGTCTGGTGCGTATAATGTGTTCCACGTTTCTATTCTTCGAAAGTATGTGCACGAACCAAATAGTATTACTGAGGAGGCAGCTCAGTAGGATATTGAGATCACTCCTAACTTGGCAGTAAAAAGGGAGCCGATAAAGATCGTGGATCGTGATGAAAAGCGATTGAGGAACAAAATTGTGAAACTGGTTAAAGTGCAATGGAGTGGCGATCCAAAGGACTGCACTTGGGAAACCGAAGATAGTATGCAGAAATCGTATCCCAGCTGCAGAGTGGATATCTCGACTTAAACTGGTAAGCCTCTGAATTCGTATATTCTTTGTTTACTTTTCTCTCTCTATCAAATTTCGAGGATGAAATTTTCTTAAGGGGGGATATTTGTAACATTCCAAAAATTTAAATTTAAATTTGGTAACTTATTTAAACTTTTGTAATTTAATCTGAAAAGTTTTAAAACAATAAAATATTATTAATATTAAGTATTACAAAATATATGGATATAAATAAAATGTTTGTAATTTAAGCTCTAAATAAATGAAGGAAAACAAAAACAAGAATTGTGTTAAAACATAAATACATAAGGTAAGTTACAAACTATAAAACAAATAATAATAATAATAACTATGGCAAGCTTATATTAAGCAAGACAATCAAACAAAAATATATAACAAACAAGGATTTTTTTTTGTCAAACCATAAGAATGAACATATGTGTATGTTAAAAATATATGTTAATAAGGATGCATGAGACAAGTGATACATGTAAATTTTGTGCATGTAAATTAGTAAACCAGAAAAAAAAACAATCAAATAAAGACTTATGCAAGAAGATAGGAAGAAAAATATCTTTAAATAAAACAAAATAGTACGTACCAGGAAATCAAATAGAGTTATATGTTAACAAAGAAGGAAGCATAAGCATTTAATGCTATCTTCTCAAGCCGGAATCAAAGTTGCTTAGCCACCAAAAGGAAAATATTATGGTCTAAGATTTTAGGCAATGGAAGAAAAATCTGAGGAAATAAAAAAATAAATAAAGAAAAACAAAGAAAACCAGATAAGCATCCCCTATAAAATCTTCTTTGATATATATATGCCATACAATCTAGTTTTATTCGTTCGAACCATAATTTTGCAAACCTGGAAAAGAAAGAATCATTATCTTATAAAACTCAAATATCATCCAAGATCAAAGAAAAGAAAAGAAATCAAATTGTAGTTTTTTTTCCAAAGAAAAATTTAAAGTACTCTCTGTTCCAAGAAATCCTTTCAGGTGAGTAAATGTTTTAAGCTCTGATGTTTGATGTGAATTTGAACATTGTTGTATGCACAGAATCTATGAATTTGTACACATGCCTGTGCCTGTTAATTCAAGTCTGAATCATCTTATTTCCAAGTTATAGAAACTTATAATCTTGTATAAAACCTAACTCTCCTACCTCTGATTTTTGTTTAACCTCAAAATTCAAACAAAAGTTGTTTGTTTTGACATGTCTTAAATTATAAAAATGAACTTAAGCATAATAAACTAAAGTTTCTCTGGATTTTTTTTTTAAAATGTAGTCACAGTGCAAACCCTGTAGGAATTCAAATGTTATTAATCTTAGTTTCAGGTATATCAATTGAATTCTCATACAAAAATATGATTTTTAATGCTTGAATCGTAATTTTTAGATAAAGGATTAAAGAGTAGTTCGGTGTTGACGAAATTCCTTCATTTTAGCAATTCCTGATGATCTATTTAGTCGTGGAGGTCGGGAATTTGTTTGGAGGTGGAGGAGTGATCAGGGGTTCTGGAAAAAATAGTGTAACGGGGTGTAGATGATCATGGTGACGGCGGCGAACTCGAGAAGTTCGTAAACCTAATTTTGTTGAAGCTTAGTGTTTTATCTCGTTCGTCGCCGTGAAGCGATCGAGTGCTACAGGAGTTTGGGAGATGGTAGAGGGGATGACGAAGAGTGGTTGGCCGGAGTTGTTGACCTTCTAGTAGTCGAGGTTGCGGAGGCGACGTGTTTTCCAGGGTCGAAGGTGATGTTGCTCGTGTTTCCAGGTTTGGGTGGTGAACTCGATTTTGATTCGAGGCTCATGCAAAGGTTTAGGTGATCGTTTTGAGTTGCTACGTGGTTACGCGATGTGTCGGAGTGATCATCGATGACCGAAGGGAGCTCTGGTGATGGTACACGTGCACCGTGCATTATCTGGTGATCTGGAAGTTATTGGGGTTAGTTGCGTATTGACTCGAGTGTTGCTTGAAGTAAACATGGGGAAGACCGTATGGTGGCTCGAGTATCCACTCGAGTAAAAATGTTGGTGCACCGGATTTAAAAACTTAGAATTTTTTTAAGTTAAAACATGGGCTACTCGGGTTAACTTGTTATAACCCGAAGCAAACACAAAAATTTCTCGTGCGTGACCAGAAGCAGGTCTCGAGACCAATATATATATAATAGTTTTTTTTCTTAGAAATTCTTTTTTTCAAATCTTTAAGACACTTTAAAAAATCTGTTCAAACAATGATTTGATTTAAAAAATTTAAACTAATTTAAGACTTTAGTGAAATGTTTAAAGAAATTAAATTTTAGGTTATTTAGTTTTAATTTAATATTTTACAAGGTTATTTATATTATAATAAGTAATGTAATTTAAAAGAAAATTAAAACAAAATGCTGTTTAAAACTAAATCTTAGCCTTTTAAGGTATCTAATGTGATAAAAGTAATTTATTGAATAAGGTTTAAAAAGATAATCAAAACAATTCAATTATCTTTTGGTTTATTTAAACGATTAATGGTTAGTTAGTATAATTTATTAAGAAATAATTATTTAGTTAATTAAAATTGAAGTTTAATTAATTGATAATTAAGATTAATAAATTAATAATTAAGATTAATTAATTTGAAATTAATTAAGATAATTAATTAAGAGGTGATTAATTAATGAAAATGATTAAGATCTAGTCAACTGTAATTAATTGAAATTAATCATTTATTAAAGATTTCTAATGAAAGCAACTATGCGTTTAATAAATTTAAAACCACATGATTTATTCTTCTTAGTTGAAGATGCTTTGATCGTTCTTGAATACTGTGTGTTGGATTGATATTCCTGTTATGTGATGTGATGCTATGTAATAATGCTTTGTACTGAGTTGTGATATTAGCATTGAGTATACTGCTGTGTGATTATGAAAACCTATTAGCCGTAAAACGGTATTTGGATTTCGATGCGACAGGGGGTTGGAATTAAGTTAGTTATCTAAAACCCACATCAAATCCGAATATGAATCTTTGTGATTGATACATCCACTTGTTTTTAAATTGAACGCTCACTATTCGGTTTAGCCGGGAAAGGACCTTTGTGTCGTATAACCCATTCCGAATATGTGATACGACGTTATGGATAGTATTTGAAGACTGGTGGTGAAGACCGAGTATTTGCGAAAATGATAGGATGACCTATCGATTGTCTCTGCACTAAGTTGCTCCGGTATAGAGATTCCCTAAGTGATGGAAGTCCGATCGGGATTGTGAATTCCTGGATTTGCAAGGACTTTTTCGAAAGTGCCTTCGGTTCTGTTCGAACCCGGAACAGACTTGTATGGTTGTATGTCTGACATTACAAATTGAGATATAAAGCTCATTTCTTTCAAATACATATCTGTTGGTGGCAGAAAATTTATTCTCTTAGCTTAACACCCTTCTCTGAGACGTATGAGCTCAGAGGTTATGTAGTTGAAGGTTATTAGTGATATACTCCCAATTTGGTAGTGTGGCATGCTGAGTGCTGCTGATCATTTGTTGATCGAAGCATGGCTTTGTGGAAAAGCGTAGCTTTGTGGACGAGACTTCGTCGAACCTCACAACCCGGTTATGGTCAAAACAGGAATCGTAGCAGCAAGTTATTTGGGGGTAGCTCCCCCCTGAGGGTATGTCCATTTCCTTCAGGATTATGGGTGGTATCATGGTATGGAGCCCAGATAATTACTGTGTGGTTGCTGCAAACTTATTGCTTTGTGGTTGTCGGTTGTAAAGCGCTTTGGATAACGGTTGGTAACGACCGAGAGGTGGCATACTCGTGTCAGTTGTTACCTAGTTACAGAGGTAACCCGGCCTTATGTAGCAAAGATCCGGTTAGGTTCTCGGGGACGTCCCTCCAGAGGCTTTCCATTTTATATGGGAAGTTCCTTTGCCCGACTATTTGTTGGAAATCCATTCATCCAATACGAGCTCTTTACGGTTTTAGTTATATAACCTGCCATTT
Source organism: Allium cepa (assembly GCA_030765085.1). Classification (NCBI taxonomy): domain Eukaryota; kingdom Viridiplantae; phylum Streptophyta; class Magnoliopsida; order Asparagales; family Amaryllidaceae; genus Allium; species Allium cepa. The sequence goes on along the minus strand of CM060928.1, from coordinate 737,535,549 downwards.
ACTTATGGTGGTCACCACTGTTTAGATGGTAGCTACAGTAGGCATAGTACGAAATGTCTATGCTGGCTAAGATTAATATTATACTTTCGAAATGGTTTTCTACACTATGCACTAGTAATAATATTTAAAAGAGTTTTCTCGTATCAAGCATTTTTGACTATCATAAGAAGAAATCTCCTTTAATTCTGCATTTGCACTGTGTGTGTGGTTGGAGGTCTTATGGTAGTTTCATTTTCAAAAAGCATTGCGGATTTCTTTCAAATACTTTTTGTTTTCTTTTGATAAGAATAAACTGCTTTTATTTCAAACAACTGTTTTTGTTTACTCATACCAGTCCATGACTGATCCGGAGTTTATTATTCCTTTCCTAAACTTTGGGTGCCCATAATTTTCCACACGGGCAACCGAGAAGCAGGTTATCCGTGTTTTGGAGTTAGCTTGGATTTGAGGTCCTCTGGAAGCTTTGGATTTGGAAATCTTTTGAAGAGTTGGAGTTTTGAAGACTTTGTCGAAGTTGAAGTATGTTGGAAATTTCCTGAAGTTTCTGTTATCGTATTATTGTTGTATCACTCTATAGCTGGGATAGATATTGCATTGGATATTGTATCATGTTGTATCTGTGTTGATATATGATATTCATTTTGTTTCCGCTGTTTTATATTCATCAAATGTTGTTATAAACACCATCCGACTGGAGTTCGATGTTTGAATCTTTGACAGTCGAATACAAGTGAGGTATTTAGTGTAAATTTTTGAACATCGAATTTCGGATCGTGACAGGCCATTTGGTGATTGTTTTGTGAAAAAGACGGTGTGATATTAAGTGGTTTGTTATGTACTATAGGTGTGACAGATGTGATAATGTTATTTGTAGGTGGTGGGAGAAAGGGATGGGAGTGCTTGGTCATACCTTTGTTTGGCAGAGGAGTGGAGTCAACCAAATAAAGGAAGGAGTCTTGCTCAAATCGTACATGCTGTGAAACGTAAACTCTATTGGTCGGGGAATGGTAAAACATGTAGCCTTTATTGACACTGTAGTAATCAAGAAAGATACACATAAGTGACCTATATGCAAGTTTGTGGGGAGTATATGGCCTAGGATTTTGGTAGCATAAACATCTAAAAACATGCAAAGTTGTATAGTCTGACTTAATTTTAAAAAGGAGCTCAAGTGGAGAAATGTCTGTAGGATCTAGATTAACCCTAGAGGGGGGGGGTGAATAGGGTTATAGCAAATTTTCTCAAATTAAACACAGAAATATAATTGCAGAAATAAATATGCTGAAAAGTAAATCACACACAAAATTTACCCAGCTTCGGCAACCCCTGCCTACTGCTGCATTCACAGATTTCTATTAGAATTAAACAGTATCACGCTTACAAACACTCTACTAGACTCGCAGACCCTTTTGCTCCCGCTCACAAGCACTCTACTAGACTCGCACACCCTGCTCCCGCCTATAGAGTTTCGCTCACTCGCAAACACTGCTCCCGCCTATAGAGCTTTGCAAACTCGCACACCCTGCTCACTGAACTAATTCAAAATAGACAATCTGACACTACCTAAACCTAGGTGGCAATTTACCTAAATTCTTTGATTTGTAAAATAAAAACAATAATTAAGAACAATAGAAAATAACCCTAAACTAATTAACAATATTAATAAAAGCCTATAGAAACAAAAACCCCTTTTTTAATTAAACCCTAAATAAAACTTAAGCCCTTTTATAAAACAAGGCCGGCCCCTTGTTTTTATTAACCCGATTCACTTTCTTTTGTCTCGTTCGTGAGAAATAATGGCGGCTTCGTTCTGATTAGGGCTTCGTTCCCTTTTGTTCCAGTTAGGGCTTCGGCTCTTTGTTCCAATTAGGGCTTCGGTTTCTTCAATTGATCTGCGATTTGTTGCCCTAGCTCGCTGCTTCTCTGATGGTTGACTATTGGATGTTTTGCAGTTGCTCGATCGAGTTCGTTGCTTGTGAATTCGGTATGTACTGTGTCCTTTTGCTTTTCTAAATTGATACTTGAACTCGATACAGAAAATTGCCGATGATGATATCAATTTATATAGGGTTTGTAACCCTGGATTTGCGTCGTATATTTTGTACTTGAATTTGTCAACTGATATTTGATCAGCCGTTCGATTTCACTTTGATGCTGAGATGATTTCTGACCTTTTCATATGCGTATATTTTTGTTGCTTGCTTCCCACGGCTTTGATTCGTTTCGTGATGACCACGGTTTTGAATTTGACTTGTTCGTTTGATTGCGACTTGTTCAAAATTGACTTTGGCACGAACTTGATATTGATAGCTTCGGTTTAATTGTTATCTGACTTCGGTCTTCTGGTTCGATGCTTGGTGCATTGTATATTTGTTTTGGACTTGCTTCATTTGATGGTCTTCAATGCCTTTGCCCACTGATTTTGAAGTTGTAACCTAGATCATTGGTTCAATTTTGGTTGATTGTCATATATGCATCTTGCTTTGACATGCTGTACATATATTTACACAGATGCTTCACTGCATCTGTTGTAGTTGCTTTATACTTCACTGTGCACTTTACTTGGGCATTTTGTATGTTTCATTTTGATCCACTTTGTCATTGCATATCTATATATGCTTGACCTCTGTTGCATGCTTGCTGTATTCATTTGAGTTGATTGTTGCATTGTCACTGGTTCATTTGATAGCATTAGCTGTTGGTTACTTGATTGAGTTGTGTGGGAACTGGATTGATTTCTTTTGGCTTCACTTGTGTATACTGTGTCATAGTGATGCATTCTTAAGTCTTGGATATTGAACAGTATCATGTATTTGTAGTTTGCATCCATTGTTGTTTCCAGTTGCACTTGGTCATTTCACTGTGTTGCATTCTTTGATGGTTCATTTGCGGAAATCTGTAGCATCTTGATCAACTTGATGCTGTAGCTTGCTGTGTTGATCTTCCTTGCTACCTGGTTGACACTTGCACTGATATTCATTTGAGTTGTGCAGTCCATTGTAGCTTTTGTGCACAGCACTGCATGTTATGTTGGCCATTTGGTCGAGTTGTAGTCCAGTCCACTCATGTACATGCTTCACTGCAGCCTTCACTGTCCACCTGTTGCACTCTGGTCTCTTGTTCACCATAGTTTGTACATGCATTTGCTATACTGTTTGCTGTAATATTGGCTTGTGACATTCATGTTGCAGTCCATGTTCTGTTGATCACTTGTTTGCATTGTTGCAGTTGGTCAATTTTTTTCATCTGTATATTGCTGTAATCTTCATTTCCTTGTATTGTCATCACTGTGTACTGATGGTCTTGAGTATTTGCACATTTGTTCACAACTGCTTCGAGTCATTCTCTTTTATGTTCACTGGCCTGTACATTTGAGTTGCAGTGCTGTCTTTGATGTTGTACTTTGGTCTATTGGGCTGCATTTGTGTATATTTGATCATTTTTGCAACCTGGTCTGGTGCACCTTGTTTCATGCTTGAGACTGTGCTTGCATTGTCTGGTCAGTGGTGCTTTGAGTTGAACCTATCTTGGGTTTGACCTTGTTTTTGATTTCTGTGCTTTTGTTTGATTTTTGCACACGAGTTGGCGAGGCAGTGCACACGTATACGAATGTACACGTGTGTACTGCAGCCACTTGTAATTACCTGTCCCTGATAAAAAATACCGATATGCACAGATATTGCACAGTCAAAAATGATGACGAATAACCCAAATAACTGAGGCAAACAATGTTTTCAAAATCATCGGTTCTTTCAAATTTCAAAAATATTTCTCTTTCAATTTTACTGCGTTTGAAAATATTTTTGCAGATTACTCAGATGCTGGATTCAAACCGGATTATAGTTGAAGACAAAAATATGAGTGTGAGTGATATGTAGTAAGGTTGTGATGTAAATGTGATGTGATTGTAATCAAAAATGTATATGTATAGTGAGAGCATGAAATTGTACTATTTACAATTGTAATAAATATTTGTTTGAATAAAAATTTCTGTTTGAATTCAAAATCTGTTTAACTTGTTCTGTTTGAATTCAAATTCGAATTCTGTGTAATTTAATTTTATTCAACAGATATTTATCTAACCAAATACATACTATTCAAAATATTTGTTTGAATAAAATTTCTGTTTGAATTCAAAATCTGTTTAACTTATTCTGTTTGAATTCAAATTCGAATTCTGTGTAATTTAATTTTATTCAACAAATATTTATTTAAACTATGAAAAAAAAATAGTACATTACCAAATACATTTATATGAATGTATATATGTTTATTATCATCAAACAAAAATCATATAGCGCAAAGCGCATATTCAACAATCTCCCCCTTTTGATAATAACAAACATATATTTAAGATTTTGAATATATTAAATGTATTTGATAATTTCATTTGCTCCCCCTATTTGAATGCTTCCTTTTTATGTGATACTCCCCCTACATATATGCATACAAATAAAAATATGTAAATGAGCCTATATGCAAATTGAAAGTTATTTGACCTTTGCTTGATTCTATTTGACAAAATCTTAACTTTTCTCTCCCCCTTTTGTTATCAGCAAAAGAATAATAGTGTTATAAAAATAGGGATGAAGTGATAGACATGAATCAAACATTTAACTCAATTAAATATAAATATCAAATTTCAATAAAACTCAAACAAAAATCATAATTACCCTTGTCAAGCGCATATTCCACTTTCAGAAGTGATGGAGATAGAATCATCAAAATTTCATATAGATATGTTTATTTTTGGTATATTTATTTCTGGAAATTTGAATATCTACTAACCATGCATAACCGTTAGGACTTTTAAATGAGATTAGTAGTATTCCAATTTAATTTTAAAAAAAATGAAATCAAGTATCTTCTAACCACGCATGACCGTGAGGACTTTTAAATGGGATTAGAATCAACTTGTCTATTAAATCAATTATTTTTAATATGCGTTCCATACATGCATAACCGTGAGGACTTTTAAATGAGCATGGAAGCACATAATCAAAAATCCAAGTAATTCACCCATGCATGACCGTGAGGACTTTTAAATGAGAGTGAATACTTTGGATATTTATTTTTAATTGCTGAATATAAGAAATTGAAGCACAAATAATTTCCTTCACCGATTTAAAGATATTGAAGAACAAATGATTTCCTTTGTAAACTACCACAAATTTACATATTAAATATGATCTTGATGAGTGATGTTCGATAGAAAGATGATAGAAATAGAAATGGTCATGGAATTATTATCCAACAAAAAGTTTTTATAACTCTTGTTATGAAATTCTAAAGAAATTTTTTTTTAATTATACTTTCTCGAGTTATAATATATGATAAATATCAACACTTATCTCTTTTTCAATCACTATTTATCTTTTCGATAATCAAAGGGAGTCAGATTAGTCAAATTTGTCATTCAAAATCAAATTAAAAATTATAAAATCAATTTTTCAAAAATGATTAATCTGTAAATATGGTCAAACATGATTTTCTCGAGAGGAGTTTATAAGAAAATTTTCTGCTATTTGAAAATTATTTCAAGTGAAAAATATGCAGATATTTTCTTTGAAAAAAAAAACGATGCAGCAAATGAATGTTTCGAAAATTAATCACGTTACACTAATAATTTTTCTATCAACTATATTACCAGTGTAATCCGCATCTGAATTTAAATTTCACTCAATATTCACTTGTTGAATCAAACCATGAGATGTGCACCAAAAATTTCAAAAACATCATTCTTTTGAATTTGAATTTAAGCCGTGTTAACACTCAAACAAATATCATGATGTTAATTTCAGAAACCAGAGGATAAACAATTATTTTCATGAGTAATCAACAGTCAATCAACATCATAATTATTTCAAAAACAATTTCTTAAAATCCTTTTTCTCATGAATTTGAAATCGTGTAAATTTACAAGCAGTGATCAAAATGTCAGAACCAATATATCTACGTGTAGCATGAGTAACCAGCATTTGACTGAACAAATTTATATAAATTACTTCAAGAATTGAAAATCTGATTGGTCATCAATTAAGCACAAATTAATGTCATAAATAAGAACAAGTCAAAAGAAAAATCATATCAATAAATCAGAATTAAAGACATCACATCATTATCGCAATTTTGGCTGATTTAATTCAGAATATGGTGCAGATTATCACATTTAATATACCTTCACCTGTTTTACCTTTACGATAATTTTTCGTGATTGCCCATTGTGATTCTGTCACCTTTATACTAGGCTAAGGAACTTTGTTTTTTCGCCCGTTGTGTTTCTGGAACAGCCGAAATCCAGAGAACACTGTTGTTGTTCCTTAGCCTGCCACCACACCTACACGATAAAAGATTTGTGTGACCTATTTGTTTTTATAGGTCCATTGTTGTTAGTGGCAGAATATGAAAAATATGTTTTTGGAGACTCAAAACTATTTATACATGTTCCTTTTGGCACCCAAATTTGTTTGACTTTCAAAAATTTTATATTTGTGCCTTTTGGAACCCAAATTGGTATAGTTTTCACGTGTTTGGGTCTATACCAATAATTATTTCGATTATGTCCAAATTCTCTACAAAACGTGCACATTAAATTGACTTGATTAAATTTTGTGTTCCTATGACTATGATTTTCAACATGATTTCCAATTATTTCAGATCGAGCAACACTTTTACCTTTACCATCATCTTGTGATTTTCCATAACCTAGTCCTTTTCTATTGTTAGCAAAAATTTGATTTCCAAATAACATTTTGAAAGATTTTTCGCCTCTTGAAAAGTTATTCAAAGATTTCTCAAGATTTTGGACTTTGGTTTTTAATGTTGAATTTTCAGTGACGAGTGAGGTGCATCGATTAATAAAATCCTTTCTCCTAGTGTCGATGGTTTCCTTAAGATTCAAGTTTTCATTTTCAAGACTTTCAAAGTTATTCCTCAGTTTTGATAATTCTGAATCTAAAATCTTACATTTTTTACATTCTAGGTTTTGAATATTTTCAAGTTCAGTTTTTAACCTAAAATTTTCACGAGCAAATTCTCTCCTATCAGATTTCAGTTTTTCAATTTTAGATTCAAGAGTATCCACTACCTTAGTAAGATCAGAACACATAAAAACAAGTTCTTTATAAGAAAACTCACCTGCCTCACTAGATTCGTCGGAGGTTGCTTCTGATTCTGATTTTGCCATGCAACACAAGTTAGCCTCCTCTGGGCTGCTATTTGAAGCTTCCTCTCCTTCTTCATCATCCCAAGTCGCTGCAAATACCTTCTTTGCCTTTTTCTTTTCTTTGTTGTTTTTGAGAAGTGGGCATTTTGGTTTGATGTGGCCAGGCTTGTTGCAGTTATAACATGTCAGTTCATTATCGGAATTTTCGGAATCTTTTGACCTATTGCCCTTTGTTTTCTTCTTGCGTGGCTTGAATCTAGACCATCTTCTAAGATTATTGACAGCCATTGCAAGCTCTTCAATTGGATCTTCTTCATCGCTTTCTTCTTTGCTCTTTAAGGCAATCGTCTTCTTCTTTGGTTCGGAGTTGTTGCGCTCTTCCTTTGCTTTTAGCTTAAGCTCGTAGGTCATCAAGTTGCCAATCAACTCCTCCATGCTTAGTTTGCTCAGATCTTTCGATTCTTGGATTGCTGTGACTTTTGCCTCAAAGTTCATTGGTAAAACTCGTAGTATCTTCCTCACAAGCTCTACCTCAGTGAATACCTTCCCAAGCGCTCTAGCATTGTATACCAAGGTTCAAAAACGTCCAAACATATCCTTTATGCTTTCGCCTTTGTCCATCACAAAGTTTTCGTATTCATTGCTGAATAGGGCTAGCCGAGACTCCTTGACTTGAGAAGTTCTTTCGTGTGTCACCTCCAAAGTATGCCATATTTCCTGTGCTGTTGTACAATGAGAAATTCTATTAAATTCATTTTTATCAAGAGCACATATCAAAGCATTCATGGGTTTAGCATTTGTCGTTTTCAATTTCTTATCGTTAGCATCCCACCTATCCTTAGGTTTAGGAATCTCAGTACCACCAACGATTATAGTGGGAGATTTATAGCCAGTTTCAATAATATCCCAAACATCATAATCAACGGAACTAAGATAAATACTCATCCTAACTTTCCAATAAGCATAATCGTTCCCGTTAAACATGGGTGGCCTAGCAATAGATTGCCCCTCAGAAAAAGCATTATTTTGTAGACTCATGACTCTAGAGTTAAATAAAAAATATACCGTGCTCTGATACCACTTGTAGGATCTAGATTAACCCTAGAGGGGGGGTGAATAGGGTTATAGCAAATTTTCTCAAATTAAACACAGAAATATAATTGCAGAAATAAATATGCTGAAAAGTAAATCACACACAAAATTTACCCAGCTTCGGCAACCCCTGCCTACTGCTGCATTCACAGATTTCTATTAGAATTAAACAGTATCACGCTTACAAACACTCTACTAGACTCGCAGACCCTTTTGCTCCCGCTCACAAACACTCTACTAGACTCGCACACCCTGCTCCTGCCTATAGAGTTTCGCTCACTCGCAAACACTGCTCCCGCCTATAGAGCTTTGCAAACTCGCACACCCTGCTCACTGAACTAATTCAAAATAGACAATCTGACACTACCTAAACCTAGGTGGCGATTTACCTAAATTCTTTGATTCGTAAAATAAAAACAATAATTAAGAACAATAGAAAATAACCCTAAACTAATTAACAATATTAATAAAAGCCTATAGAAATAAAAACCCCTTTTTTAATTAAACCCTAAATAAAACTTAAGCCCTTTTATAAAACAAGGCCGGCCCCTTGTTTTTATTAACCCGATTCACTTTCTTTTGTCTCGTTCGTGAGAAATAATGGCGGCTTCGTTCTGATTAGGGCTTCGTTCCCTTTTGTTCCAGTTAGGGCTTCGGCTCTTTGTTCCAATTAGGGCTTCGGTTTCTTCAATTGATCTGTGATTTGTTGCCCTAGCTCGCTGCTTCTCTGATGGTTGACTATTGGATGTTTTGCAGTTGCTCGATCGAGTTCGTTGCTTGTGAATTCGGTATGTACTGTGTCCTTTTGCTTTTCTAAATTGATACTTGAACTCGATACAGAAAATTGCCGATGATGATATCAATTTATATAGGGTTTGTAACCCTGGATTTGCGTCGTATATTTTGTACTTGAATTTGTCAACTGATATTTGATCAGCCGTTCGATTTCACTTTGATGCTGAGATGATTTCTGACCTTTTCATATGCGTATATTTTTGTTGCTTGCTTCCCACGGCTTTGATTCGTTTCGTGATGACCACGGTTTTGAATTTGACTTGTTCGTTTGATTGCGACTTGTTCAAAATTGACTTTGGCACGAACTTGATATTGATAGCTTCGGTTTAATTGTTATCTGACTTCGGTCTTCTGGTTCGATGCTTGGTGCATTGTATATTTGTTTTGGACTTGCTTCATTTGATGGTCTTCAATGCCTTTGCCCACTGATTTTGAAGTTGTAACCTAGATCATTGGTTCAATTTTGGTTGATTGTCATATATGCATCTTGCTTTGACATGCTGTACATATATTTACACAGATGCTTCACTGCATCTGTTGTAGTTGCTTTATACTTCACTGTGCACTTTACTTGGGAATTTTGTATGTTTCATTTTGATCCACTTTGTCATTGCATATCTATATATGCTTGACCTCTGTTGCATGCTTGCTGTATTCATTTGAGTTGATTGTTGCATTGTCACTGGTTCATTTGATAGCATTAGCTGTTGGTTACTTGATTGAGTTGTGTGGGAACTGGATTGATTTCTTTTGGCTTCACTTGTGTATACTGTGTCATAGTGATGCATTCTTAAGTCTTGGATATTGAACAGTATCATGTATTTGTAGTTTGCATCCATTGTTGTTTCCAGTTGCACTTGGTCATTTCACTGTGTTGCATTCTTTGATGGTTCATTTGCGGAAATCTGTAGCATCTTGATCAACTTGATGCTGTAGCTTGCTGTGTTGATCTTCCTTGCTACCTGGTTGACACTTGCACTGATATTCATTTGAGTTGTGCAGTCCATTGTAGCTTTTGTGCACAGCACTGCATGTTATGTTGGCCATTTGGTCGAGTTGTAGTCCAGTCCACTCATGTACATGCTTCACTGCAGCCTTCACTGTCCACCTGTTGCACTCTGGTCTCTTGTTCACCATAGTTTGTACATGCATTTGCTATACTGTTTGCTGTAATATTGGCTTGTGACATTCATGTTGCAGTCCATGTTCTGTTGATCACTTGTTTGCATTGTTGCAGTTGGTCAATTTTTTTCATCTGTATATTGCTGTAATCTTCATTTCCTTGTATTGTCATCACTGTGTACTGATGGTCTTGAGTATTTGCACGTTTGTTCACAACTGCTTCGAGTCATTCTCTTTTATGTTCACTGGCCTGTACATTTGAGTTGCAGTGCTGTCTTTGATGTTGTACTTTGGTCTATTGGGCTGCATTTGTGTATATTTGATCATTTTTGCAACCTGGTCTGGTGCACCTTGTTTCATGCTTGAGACTGTGCTTGCATTGTCTGGTCAGTGGTGCTTTGCGTTGAACCTATCTTGGGTTTGACCTTGTTTTTGATTTCTGTGCTTTTGTTTGATTTTTGCACACGAGTTGGCGAGGCAGTGCACACGTATACGAATGTACACGTGTGTACTGCAGCCACTTGTAATTACCTGTCCCTGATAAAAAATACCGATATGCACAGATATTGCACAGTCAAAAATGATGACGAATAACCCAAATAACTGAGGCAAACAATGTTTTCAAAATCATCGTTTCTTTCAAATTTCAAAAATATTTCTCTTTCAATTTTACTGCGTTTGAAAATATTTTTGCAGATTACTCAGATGCTGGATTCAAACCAGATTATAGGTGAAGACAAAAATATGAGTGTGAGTGATATGTAGTAAGGTTGTGATGTAAATGTGATGTGATTGTAATCAAAAATGTATATGTATAGTGAGAGCATGAAATTGTACTATTTACAATTGTAATAAATATTTGTTTGAATAAAAATTTCTGTTTGAATTCAAAATCTGTTTAACTTGTTCTGTTTGAATTCAAATTCGAATTCTGTGTAATTTAATTTTATTCAACAGATATTTATCTAACCAAATACATACTATTCAAAATATTTGTTTGAATAAAATTTCTGTTTGAATTCAAAATCTGTTTAACTTGTTCTGTTTGAATTCAAATTCGAATTCTGTGTAATTTAATTTTATTCAACAAATATTTATTTAAACTATGGAAAAAAAATAGTACATTACCAAATACATTTATATGAATGTATATATGTTTATTATCATCAAACAAAAATCATATAGCGCAAAGCGCATATTCAACAATGTCAACGTTGGTTTTAGAGGAAAGACGATTAATGAGATGACACGATGTCGAAAAACTGTCGACCCAAATTTTTAATGGAAGAGAGGTATGGTAAAGTGCAGAGAGACCAGTTTCAACAATATGGCGGTGACGCCGTTCCGCAAGACCATTCTATTCTGATGTGTGCAGACATGAAATTGGTGGACAACACCTTCTTTAGCAAGATATGGTGTGAATTTCTTGTAATCATTGCCATATCAGACTGAAATACTTTGATTTTATGATTGAGTAGGTTTTCAATTTTTGTTTTGAAAACGATAAATATAAAAAGTGCTTCAGATTTTCATGCTACAGGAAAAATCCATGTATGGTGGGAATAGACATCCATAAAAAGCAAATGGTATCTAAAACCATCTCTGAGAGTTCGAGAGAAGGTTCTCAAAGATCGAACACTATTTAACTTAAAGGTTCATTATAAGATGTAAAACTAGAAGAAAATGGAAGTTTACAACTTTTGTTCATATGTCATCAGTTACAAACTGACACAGACCTACTAGAAACTAGCAACATATTACTTTTAACAACCTTATTGATGGTATCAAGCATGGGATGGCCTAGGAGTTGGTGCCAAATAGGAAAAGATGCTAAAAGAAGGGTAGAATTTGATGAAACTGTAGACTTCGATGAATTTCGTCGTCAAGATGATAAAGACCTCCCTTATTCATTCCCCAGAGAAGGACCCTCATCGTATTGCCATCCTTTACAACAAAGAAAGTAGGATGAAAATCAGAAAAGCAATTGTTATCATGAGAAAATCGAGAGATGGATAATAAGTTTGCAGAATTATTGGGCACATGATGCAAGGTTTTTAAATGAATTTTTTTGAAATTATAAAAGAAGAAAGTACTACCAATGTTCTCGATATGGAGATTGTCATCATTGCCCATTGTAATTTGGTCTACTTCATAAGGAGAGCTTAGGTCTACAAAGTCTGAAGTCAAACGATGGGTTGCACTACTATCAAGGATCCATTTATTAGTAGAAGTGTTGGGCGTAGTATTATGGGCTACCAGTAGTGTAGACGAGGCATGAGGGAAGAATGCCTAGTTGAAGCGATACCAGCATGTAGCAACACCATGTTTCTGTCCGCCATGGATTTGATAAGGACCAACTGAAGTCTGACCTGATGAAGAGCGAGCTTTGGCAATAGTGTCATTGGGTCGATTGAGACTACTATATGATGACCGATGAGAATTATGATTTGTAAAGGACCAATTATAGTTATTCCGCCGTTGAGGGGAGATATTGGCCATTGGTTACTACTGAAGGAGGGAAATTTGGGCATCCACATGCATATCAAATGCATGCAAGCGAGCATAGAAGTCTTCCATAGAGGTGTCTGTGAGCGTAGTGGTGAGAGTGGTTGCAATAGCATCATATGTGTTGTCCAATCCGGTTAAAATTATTTTTTGAAAATCGAAAGTTTAATTATGATGGCTGAAGGCAGTATAGCTATCAGCTACTTATTTGGCATGTAGAAAAATACAAATGCATGGTTCTTTTACACTTGCGCATCATTTGGAGTTTCCGATGAAGCTGCATGATTCTTGCTTGAGATTTTAAGGCATATTGCCTTTCAAGGGCTATTCATATGTCACAAGTGGTGGTAAGACCAACAACCTATATGAGAACCATCTCTATAAGAGAGGAGAGTAACTTGCCAAGAAGTACTAGGTCTTGTTGCTGCCATTGTGTATATGTAGGATTTATTGTGGTATCTATTGGGGTGAGAGTACGATGGGGCATGTTTCTTTCCCGTCAACGTATCATTCTAAACCATATAATTTGAGCAAAGGTTTGAACTGTTGGAATTCCTAAAGCTAGAATGAATGGAAATATACAAAGTCCCACATCGCCAAATTCTTGAGAGCTATATTGGTTTATATATGGTTTTCTCAAGTGCAGGTTGGGGGCCTGGGGCTCCCAAATGTATGCTTCGTTGTGAGGAGGGAGATCATGCATCACCACCACACACGCGCGCGCGCGCCGCCGCCGCCGTGGGCTCGGGTACGGTTCTAAAATGACCATTCTTTTTACTAGGCCATTGTTTAACGGTTCTGGGCTTCGTCTGAAACTGGGCTGGGGCTGGAATTTAAAGAGAAGCGGGCGGGTGAACAGACGCAGGGTTTTTTGCCTGAGCAGATGCGACTGTTCATGAACGGACGCGAACAGTAAACGGGTGCGACCCATTGGAAGCAAACAGGTGCGAGCGAGCCGATTGAAGCGGATGCCGACGCAAGCAGGTGCGACCCGACTGAACAGGCGCGGGCGAAACAGTGCGAGCAGGTACGAAACAGTACCGTTGGACGGGCGGGTGCGACCCGTTAACGAACAGCAGCGACCAAAAGGCAACGGGTGCGACCCATCAAGCAGACGCGACTGTTCGAAGGGATACGGACGAAATTATAAATAGGAGAGAATATTGATCACATTCTTATCCAATTCCAATCTAATTTCTTCTGCTTCTTTGCTCCACTGCTCTATATTCCATATACATCACAGAGTTGACATACTCATTACAATCTCGTGCAGATTACGTCTGTTGTATCTTGGGAGAGTTTTGAAATAAAATTCTTAAGGAAATCGTTACGACGAGCCTCAGACATTATCCGGTTAGAATTCTCAATTCTTTCTTCTATTTTGTTATACTGTTTATTCAAAATAGTATAACGCTGTTGTTGTAGTTCATTTACAACGTTCATATTGTTATAATATTTACTACAGAATTCCAGTGTAGTGGAAATCTGAGTTATAAACTTGTGCGACGAGTTTATATTTGATTATTCTCTGTTTTGGTATACTAGACGTATAACATGAACTAGTTTAACTAGAGAAGATAATTATTGTTATCTAGACGAACATAGTTAAGATGATGAATGGAGGTGATGTGAGGAGTTATCGAGTTAAGGGAGGAAAAAGACTGAGTGGTGGAAGAAGAAGAGTTATTATCGTGACCTATGGGACAGAAATCGCTCTGATATAAGTTAGAAAATATAACGAGAAGTGTTACTTTTCATTATATTTTGATTCGGTAATGTACAAGAATATTTATATCTTTAAAAGAGGAGTCTAGATACATTTGAAATATCTAGTCAGACTCCTAATCTTAAGGAATACTGGTGATTAATATTTGTGCTGGAGACTAGGTCTAATTGTATTTGCTAGTGGAATGGTGGGTTTGGTTGTTTGAAAGTGGTGGAGCGGATGTAATAGGCACAGTTTTAAGCCTATTTGCTTACAACTAATTTTGCTGATATCAATAACATCAGAAATTATGGTAGACTGAAGTAGGATAACTCATTTTTAATTTGTGGTTTGAGACCAGAAATAAAAAAAGTTGTGTAAAGCTTCAAGATTTAAATTTGTTATTCAATTGCTAGTTTCGTCAAAGGTAGACTAATGGTTTTCAACGGAGGATGTTTGCTTGAGCTTGAATAAAATGGTTTGAGGTTGTAAAAGGATGAGGATGCAAACCTGTAATAGACTGCTTTGGTTACTGCTGCTTATAAAGAAAATTGGAGGTTCCGGTGATCCATTAAAACCATATAAGAGCTTAGTCATTCATAGAAAAACTTGTAAGAGCTTAGTCATTGGATATGCTGTGACATGTGAAATACCATTCAGCTTGAAAATTCCAATCAAATGGCATTTGAACCATCAAAAGAATCAAAGTCACATTCGGGTGATTGGAGTTTAATGGCGTTAGGGGTGGGTAATGTTAGATTTGGTGATACAATATTTCCATACTAAAGAAAATTTGAAAGTTAATGTTGACTTCAGTGATAAAATATTACTAGTTGTAGAAGATTTGAAAGATATTTGGATAATTACTTAAATATATTTCCTCTTTTATAGCATTAAGAGGGCAATAAATTACCTACATGAGAAGAAGAATTATTTTGGAAGATTGAAGCAATCAATTAATTCCCTAATTAGTTGATTAAAGAATGAATCTTAGTAGGCGCGTGTAAATTAGAGGAAACTAAAAAATAAAATGGACAAATGATTTCCATATAAATAGAAGAAGTGATGAGGCATTGATTTATAACCATAAATCAATTACTTCAACCCCGAGTAATAATTTAAAGGCTAACATGAGTAGAATTATCATCCAAAACTGTATTTCTTATTCTTCTTAGACTCCATTATCAATCTTGTAAAAATCTCTTTTCTTAGAAACAATAAAATGTCATCTCCCCAAAGTGGATGTATATTATCTTGCAATAGTGAAACCACTATAAATTCATGTGTGAACTCTCTATTTACTTTCTTCTACGATTTGCTTTTTTATTCTTTCGTTTCTATTTGTTTTATCATACTACAATACGATCTTATTACTTCCACATTTATTTGGGTTGATTTAAAGTCATTTGTGTGAAATCTATCCAACAGTCTGGTATTGGAGCATTGAAGGTTGTTGTTGAAGCCTAGGGCTAGAAGGTAATCGATAAGATGGCAAGATCTGGAGACGGAAGAGAGGTTAGACCTACCCAAGAGTATGCACCATACACTAGGGGTTTATATGCATCATCTGGTTCGCAACTGGCTATAGAGAAGTGACACAGAGATAATGATTTGAGAAGCGGCAGTTAAAGATGAAGGCGGTGTTGAGAAGAAATCGTGTTCATCGGGGTGTGTTTGACGCAGAATCATTACCAGCGAATATCTTAGAATTGGAAATGAAGGAGATGGAAGAATGAGCCTTACTACCCTCCAATTGGCCATGGGTGAGAACTATCATCTCACAGATTAGTAGTGAAACTACCACTAGAGGCATGTGGAAGAAACTGGAGGACCTTTACATGAAAAAGTCGCTCACTAATTGTGATGACCCGAAATTTTTAGGCATTTGAAATTGAAATATTTAATTAATTTTAAATATTTGCAAGATAGTTTAATTTGAATTTCAAATATCAGTTTGAATTTGGCGATTGAATTTATTGAATTTAATAATTTGAATTTGGGTAATTTATTGAATCTTTAGCTTTAAGCCTGTTAAAAATAATTTGAAGGCTTATAAAATTTATAATGATGATACTGAAGATAATAGAATGGTTGAAATTTAATCTAAAGGTGATTTGTTCAGTTTTAATAATATATCGTTTAAATTGAATTTAAAAATACCCTTCCGGTGCACAATCTCGGAATTCGACGAAAACAGTTCCATTGGATCCGTAATAGTTAGTTATTATCGGATTTCGATTTTCGTAGCGTTTGGAGTTACCGTTTGCTCGTACGGGTGAGAAACGCGTTGAAATTAAAATCAATAATTTCATATTTAAACTCGATTCAAAAAGCTATCTTTCACGTATGATCAAATTAGCCTCCGAAACACGTTACATTTTGTTCGAAACACGGGTAAAATCTAATAAACACCTAGCGGCTATCCTTAAGAGGAGTTCGAAATTTTAAGTAGCAATTAGCGAGACATTTTGGAAGTTTTATCATATAATAAAAATTTGAAGTCAACTAGTCAAAGATATTTTTATAAATAAACACTCGTACTCAAGAAGCCATCCCTAATTTAAACTACATCTTCGTCTCCCCCTCTAGCCTTCATACCAAATCTCGTTTCCCCATTCTTTCTTCAGTTCGTTTCACAAATTAAGAGGGGAGGAGGGTTCGAAATTGTAAATCAACATTGGGAAAAAAAGGGGCGACGCGTTCTTGAATCGCTCGCAATCTGGAGCTCGTGCACGACGAATTGAAGGTCGCAGCATCATTTTCTGGTGGACGAGCACGAGAGCATCGGGATGGTGAATGGGATATGGAAGCGGCGACGCATCTGGGTAGGAGCGAGCTCGGCGGTAGGGGACTAATGGGAGATTCTGGTTGTCTTGGAAGGGGTCGCGGTGTGCTGTGGGTTGTCGAACTCGAAGTTCATGGTGTGGGTTCGTCGCGATGGTGAGGGAGGCAAGCTCTGGTCGACGAGCAGGGGAAGCTCGATGGGGTGAGACTGTTGAGGTAAGGCAGTTTTGTTTTTGTTTTAACATATATACAAAAAAAATTGACAGAAATAGTTTTGTTTATAACAGAAATAGTTAATATACACATAGATAATCTGTATATATGTGTGTATATATACAAGGAAATAATTATATGAAGTTTATAACAGAAATAGTTTTGTATAGAGAGAAATTTCTAAATGAAATTTTATACTGTTTTTATCGTATTAAACTGAAAAGTATATGAGATTTATGTAAGCAGAAATTTTAAAGGTTTTGAATTGAAAGATATATAAAATAATAGATTTGGTGGATAAATTGTTAAATTAACTTATTTAATTATTTTAGTCACTAAAGTTTTTTTAAAAAAAGGGAAAATTTGTTAAAATTTAATTATTTGTCCAAATTAAATCATTAGTTAAAATAAATTATTAGTTAATTAAATTAAATTTATCAAATGGAAATTAATTATTCAAATTGTTCGAATATTAATAAAATCATCTAATATTTATTCAAGGTCAACATCAGAAAAGGGACAAGTCGAGATGGGATCAGATTGCATATTAAAAATCAAAGGTGAGCTAATCTCACTCATCTGGATTTTAATTTTAATTTAAATGGTTAAATTTAAATAATTGGTTGGATGATTGAATTGATTTGACGTGCTATATTATATATAGTAGTATATATATAGTATAAATTGAAGTGATTGATTTCCCGCATTTTATAGCGGATGAGACCCTATGCGCCGCATAATAGCGGATGATATTATATAAATCTCATATACCGTGATATTCCACCTCGAAGTGGAATTGGTATTGTGCTAACATCTGTGATTGCTGGGAAACAGGTTGGAGGGATCCAACTGGATTTCTCACAATATAGAAATTATTTTCATAATTGATGATGCATTTTATTTATATACTGTGAAAGATTAATTTGGGAATTAAACTGTGTTGTGTTATGATTGGATAAGTATAATTTGGGATTCTAAAATATAAATAAAATAAATTGGGTGGTTTGATAAGTAATTACTTAATGTAATTAATAAAATATAATTACGTAGGGAAGTAATTAATAAATAATTACTGGATGTAATTAGTTGAATGATGATTTGTTAATAGAAGTAAATTGGGTATAATTACTTTGTGTGATTAATCAAGAGATTAATTAAGATAATTAATTAAGGAGTAATTAATTTATTTAATGAAGTAAATAAAAAGGTAGATAATTACAGGTTGAGATAAATCAAGAGTGATTAATATTTGTGGTTTAATTAATGATTAATTATTTAATGTAATTAAATTAGATTAGGATAAATTGAAACGTAATTAGAAATCATTAATTTATATAATCAATGATGTAATTAAAGTTTGATTAATTAAGATTAATTAATCAATAATTAGTGATTTATGAGAAATTAATTAATAAGTAATTAAGGATTAATGTGATTAATATAGTTGATTAATTTGTGAAGTAATTAAAGATTAATTATTGATTTTGGTTAAGAATAATTAATTTGTGAAATTAATTAAAGATGATTACTTGAATGTAATTGAAGGATAATTAATCCATGGTGATTAATTAAGATGGGTAATTAAGGAATGATTAATTAATTGATTTGAAATAAATTAATGTTAAGTGAAGGAATCTAAGTGATTGAGGTTAGTAATTCAATTAGAATTAATTAAATTAATTTTGGAAGTGATCAAGTTTTCTTATGGATGATTGAAGGGTACTGGATGCTTTGAATGAGATTCGAAGGGACCGGGGTCGGGTATTAGAAAATACCTGAAACCGCTTCGAATTTTTTTTAGATTGATATGTGAAATCAATAGGCTGGAATGAAATGATTTAAGTGAATTGGACTATTTCATCTAAATTTCGGTACTTAGAAAATTGAAGTGTGAAATAAGTGATGTCTATAACAAATTGTGAAATTGTAAATTGATACGAGTTACCCCGGGTTTTATTAAAGTTGTATGCTTTGTATTCCATGTTAGATGTGTTTACTCATACTAGTTTCCAGCCTGACCCGGGTGTTACTTTGATGTAATGCTTGGGTCAGACCGAGTATTACAGGTTTTCAGGTAAGGACGTTCTGGAGCTCAAGAGACGGGCTGGATGACAGGAACGTTTGGAGAGTTCCCTCTGTATTGTATTGTTGTATATATCTGAGTCATGTTGATTGTATATGTATATATGTTGAAACTCTGATGTATTAAAGTGAAATTTGACAAGTACAGTTTTTCTTTGAATAACTGTTATTATTTGTTGGTATATTTATCCGCTGCGAATGTGATATGTTGGTGTTTTCTGTTCTTCTTATTCTTCTATCTCTTTCTTGTCGTTGCAGTTGGTATCAAAGCAGAAGGTTAAGCGAGAACCTTGGCTCTGGTGGGGGATACTCATTAAGGATAGGGTCTATGGTACCCTAGAATGAGTTGAGTATATATATATATATATATATATATATATATATATATATATGTGAGAAGGTACTTGTTATTTTCTTACATAAAGATTTTAAATGATTTTATATAAGCTTGTATTTTGATATATAAAGCAATAATATTTCTTTCTAATAAATATTAAGGTAATTGGTTGTTATATTATTTGAAAATTTTAATAATGAGAATTAGGTGGTAATAGAAATACAGCCAAATTAAAATTAAATGAAGATAAGTTTGAAATGGATTCAGAATTAAATGGTTTCAAGAGATAAGTTAATTTGATTTAAAGGATTAAATCATTTAAAAATTTAACTCGAATTTATATAATTCGGGATGGTTTAAGTTTGAAATTTGAATTGAATTCGTTCAAATCGAATCTGATTTGAATTAATTGGATTTGTGATTGAAAATGTGTAAGTTTAAAAATTTAAATGGAAATTTTGAATTGGATTGAATTGAAATGATTTGAAATTGAAGTGGGTTTAATTGATATTAGTCCAAATTGATTGGAATAATTTGGAATTGCAATTAAAGTTGAATAGGTTTAAAATCAAATGGAATTTGATTTGAATTTGGAAAGAAATCAAGATTGATTCAGCTTGAATTGGGGTTAAATCAATTTCAATGGAAATTGAAGTTATTCAAATTGGAATCGGGTCAATTTAAATGGAAGTGGAAATTTAAACTGAATTGATGGGGAAGTGAACAATTTTGACTCTGGACTATTTTCAATATAAATTATTTTAATATAAATCTATTTTTCCAAACTATGTACTATACAACTTTGCTTTTTAAACCTAAAACTATCTTATACTTGTTTTACAATTATTTTTGAAACTATTTAACAATTTTTCAACTGATTTATAAACTAGTTACTATTTTTCAACTATTTTACAAATTAATTACTATTTTACAACCATTTTGCAATTATTTAAAATTTCTATAACTATTTGACTATTTTTCAACTATTTTACAATTACTTAACTATTTTACAGCTATTTTACAAACTAATAATTATTTTTCAACTACTTATCTATTTTTAAATTTTTCAAGCTATTTTCTAAATATAAACTGGTCGGAGTTCAAACTGTTATTGATTAAATACCCAACTGAGATAAGAATTGAAGTGATAATCCAAATGGGAATTAAGGCAAATGTGAATAAGTGAATAAAATCAAAGTGATGATGAATTGAAAGGAAACAGATTTGGCTAATAATCAATGAAGTTAATTACGTAGGATTTACGTATATTATTCTATTCGCATAGTGATTTGATCCAGATTCGAGCACAGAATTTCAAGATAGTTATATCGATCCGAGTTGGAATTTTTCACTCGATTTTTGATGGCGAGCCTGGATATGGATTGCTGATTGATTCTGGATATTCTCTATCATAGCTAGGCTATGCAAGGAGAATGACGGTTTCTGATCAAGAAACCAGATCTGAGTCCGCACTAGGAAGTCGAGTGGACGATACTAGTTCGGAAGTGAAATTGTGTGATCGAGTGAGCGATTAGATTGATATAGCGTTCGGATGATAAGTTTACATCGTACGGATTTGAATGAAATCAATATTGCAAATTTGTGAATAAGAAATTTGAAATGATTTCTTTTGAAATGAAAGTATATTTTGTGAAATATACAATGGATAAAAGTGAAGGTTGGATATTTTTATGATGAT
The DNA here is from genome assembly GCA_030765085.1 of Allium cepa. Lineage (NCBI taxonomy): Eukaryota > Viridiplantae > Streptophyta > Magnoliopsida > Asparagales > Amaryllidaceae > Allium > Allium cepa. The sequence continues at coordinate 737,514,050 of CM060928.1, read as the reverse complement.
AAGTAAGATGCAAACAACTTTATAAAAAAAAGAGTAATCAAATTTGAATATTTGAGGTTGAATAAACAAAGTTATATATCTTTGTTATATAAGACAAATCTCCCCTTGTTGAATCTATTGCTGGAAGGAAAGGATTTTGAAAGTATTTGAAGTATAAAAGGAGTTTTATTGAAGTTTGAAATGATCCAAAGTTTTTAAAAAATTATATATATATATATATATATATATATATATATAAAGGATCTTATGAGGATTTTGGAAAAAGGTTTTGGGAACCTTTGGATTTGGAAAGGCTTTTGATTTTTGGGTAAAATCAATATAGGAATTTGGAAAGCCTAGTTTGAAAATTATCGATTTTGGGATAATCGATTTTGTGTAAAGGAGCTATATATGAGATTCATACTAGGTGTATGATTTGGAAGATACTATATGTGTATAGTATAAAGTGTTTTGAAAATGGCTCGGGAGAAAAAGACGTTCCCTTGAAATGAACTTCTCAAGAGTACCGCAGGGTGGTACTGCCTTAAACCCTAAGGGGGTTCTAAAGTTGATCCTGTGAGGAGTCTGGATAAAACTAGTTCCTGAGGATTATGTGTAGTGTGTAGCGGAAGTCGAGGCGCTGATGCCTATAGAGGCATTTGGGTTATGCTGTGACGACAGTGTAACTCGATGTCACTGCGATCTACTGCAGACCATAGCGAAAGTCGTGTGTGCCGCTGAGAGCTAACAATCTACGTTTGATTTTATATCGGTAGACTGCGACCTATGATAACATAGCGAAAGTCGTGTGTGCCGTTGAGAACCAACAGTCTACGTTTGATTTTACATCGGTAGAGTGCGACCTATGTAGGAGTGGAGAAGTTTCATTTTTGACAGAGAAAATCGAGGACGCTGATGCCTACAGTTATATGGACTTTTGCTGCGATGGCAACGTAACCCTGGAATGTAACTGCGATCTGTTGTGGGTACCATGGTGTAATCAAGGGGCGCGGAGTGCCTACAGTTACATGGACTTTTGCTGCGATGGCAACATAACCCAGAATGTAACTGCGATCATGGACGGGGTGATGATTTCCAGAGCATTCTCACCAAAGATATTTCCTCTATTTTCAAAAACTGTTTCTATATTTTCAATAAAATTATTTTCCTAAGTATTTTCACTGGGTGTTGAAACGGGTTTACCAAGTGCTTATAGATTTTCAATTCTACGCCTGATCAACGTATAACCGAATTTATGTGAGAACAAGGATGGACTGGTCGAAACATCGAGTTATAAAAAGTATTTTTATAAAAAGCTATTTTAATAATACTTTGTGAATTTAAAATTATTTCTAAATTTTTAAAATAAAAGTGTTAGAATTTTGGAAAATGAAAGAAAATCCAAACTGGAATTATGAAAAAAAAAAATTAAACTCAGGAAAATTTAATGAAGTGATTTTTGTAATAAAATCGAATATTGATATAAAAGTTGGAGGTAAGCTAATTAGCTAAATAAATTATTTGATAGAGTATGTTAATAAAATTTAACTCGGTTAAATAAAATGGATTGTAAGTTAATAATAAATTTTGGAGATAAACTCGAATTATAATAGAATTCGACTTGGATTGATAATGAATTAAAATAAGTGGAGATGTTGTAAAAATAAAATGGAATTGGATTATAATAGAAATGATTTGAGTTACAAATAAAATCCAATCCGAGTATAAATGAGTTAAGTATGTGCTTAGATATTATTTTGATAAATTGAGAAGGTGAAATAAAATAAAATGGATGGGCTAACTGAATAAAATGGAATTTGATTAAATGAGAATTAAATAAAAGTAAACTTAAGTTTGAAGTTGGAATTAATTGAAATAAATTAACTTAAGTTAAGAATAATGAGAAGCTCGACTTCGAATAAGAATGGAAGACCATTAAATAAAAGCTTGGATTGGATTAATTTGGGAATGGTTAGTAGTATACAAGCATGGAATGTGTTGAGCTAAATAAAATGGACGTGAATGATTAAAATGGAAGGAATTAAATATAAATTGAGTCGGAATCAACTTTAAATTGGTTATAAAACTTAAGTAATTATTTATTCACATGGATATCATCAAATTGCATAGAATGAATTGTCATTTGACGTAAACGAAGGTAATTAAAATCCTATGAGTTGATAAAGATTAAATAAATTGGTTTTAAGATCAATAAAGTGAATATGAGTTTGTTTTGCTTAAAAATGAACTGAATGTAAGCAATTGAGTTGTAAATTGGTTTTAAGATCAATTGAAGTGAATATGAGTTTGTTTTGCTTAAAAATGAATTGAATGAAGTTGTATACGAATTGGTTGTAAACAATTAAATTTAATGTCGGAACCCTACAAGTTGCTTATAAATATTGTTAACCTGCATTGCTTATAGAAACTCGTATGTTTACTAGATAAATATGTAAAATTTGTTAAGTTACATGATTTTGGCACTTACATATTTAAATTGAGTAAGTACAGGTACCGGAAAGCCTTTTGGCTGGATTTGGTCGTGCTAATTGCTAAATTAATAAGCCGCTTGCTTGAAAATGCTAAATAAAGGTACGCCTATGCAATAAAAATAGGAAATATGAACTGTTTTAGTTTTTCCGACCGTTTGGGTCGATGTATATATATATATATATATATATATATATATATATATATATATATATATATATATATATATATATCTTGTCAAATTATAAAAGCTTCTCCGTACAAAGGAGACTCTGCCAAAAAAATTCAAAAATTTTGGGAGTTAGAAAATTTTTGAAATTTTTTTGTTAGCGACAAAACAATTTCAAATTTGAAATTGAAATAAATTAGTGGATGAAACTAATTTAAAATAATGATATGAATCAGTTATAAATGGGATAAAATTCAATATTCAAAATTGAAGATAAACTGAATTCATATGGAAATGGGAAAACTAATTTGAATAGAAGTAGATATGAAAACTTCTGTAAGGAAATGTATAAAATGATTTAAAAGCTATGATTGGATATTTTTGCTAAGTAGGATATGCAGGTATTATAAAGGGAAAGGAAAATTGGATTTGATTTCAGAAGATAAATTTGAATTGCTCGACAAAAAGGTATATGTTTAAATTTCTATATGAAATTTGATTGGGTTTTTGATCTAGCCACTTGGCTTTTTGCTTTCTTTTGGAATTTGGAAGCTCGTAGAGGCATTTTGTAATTGTACCAAGCTCCACGCGCAAAGGAGGCGGCGAAATTTTTCGAAAATTTAGGGAGTTAGAAAAAATTTGAGAAAATTTTGATAATTCAAAATTTGGTTTTAAATTCAAATTTGAATTGTTAAGTAGGTAATATTATTGGGACTTATGGATAAGTTTGGAAAGCTAGAAAAAGGGTTAGTGTGTTTTTAATAAAAAGATTGTTTTGAGAATTGTTTGAAATTTTTTGGTTTTGGGAAAAGTAATGGGTTATGGACCATTCCTCTTAAATAGTAATTTCGGGGACGAAATTCTTTTAAGGGGGGAGAAATGTGATGACCCGAAATTTATAGGCATTTGAAATTGGAATATTTAATTAATTTTAAATATTTGCAAGATAGTTTAATTTGGATTTCAAATATTAGTTTGAATTTGGCGATTGAATTTATTGAATTTAATAATTTGAATTTGGGTAAATTATTGAATCTTCATTTTTAAGCCTGTTAAAAATAATTTAAAGGCTTATAAAATTTATAATGATGATACTGAAGATAATAGAATGGTTGAAATTTAATTTAAAGGTGATTTGTTCAGTTTTAATAATATATCATTTAAACTGAATTTAAAAATAGCCTTCTGGGGCACAGTCTCGAAATTCGACGAAACTAGTTCCATTGGATCCGTAATAGTTAGTTATTATCGGATTTCAATATTCGTAGCATTTGGAGTTACCGTTTGCTCGTACGGGTGAGAAACGCGTTGAAATTAAAATCGATAATTTCATATTTAAACTCGATTCAAAAAGCTATCTTCCACATATGATCAAATTAGCCTATGAAACATGTTCCATTGTTTCGAAACACGGTAAAACCTTATAAACGCCTAGCGGCACTCCTTAAGAGGAGTTCGAAATTTTAAGTAGCAATTAACGAGACATTTTGGAAGTTTTATAATATAATAAAAATTTGAAGTCAACTAGCCAAAGTTATTTTTATAAATAAACACTCGTACTCAAGAAGCCATCCCCAATTTAAACTACATCTTCATCTACCCCTCTAGCCTTCATACCGAATCTTGTTTCCCCATTCTCTCTTCAGTTCGTTTCACAAATTAAGAGGGGAGGAGGGTTCAAAATCGTAAATCAATGTTGGGAAAAAAAAGGGAGGCGACGCATTCTTGAATCGCTTGCAATCTGGAGCTCGCGCACGACGAATTGAAGGTCGCAGCATCATTTTCTGGTGGACGAGCCCGAGGGCGTCGACATGGTGAATGGGATATGGAAGCGGCGATGCATCTGGGTAGGAGCGAGCTCGGTGGCAGGGGACTAATGGGAGATTCCGGTTGTCTTTGAAGGGGTCGTGGTGTGCTGTGGATTGTCGAACTCGAAGTTCGTGGTGTGGGTTCGTCACGATGGTGAGGGGGGCAAGCTCTGGTCGACGAGCAGGGGAAGATCGATGGGGTGAGACTGTTGAGGTAAGGCAGTTTTGTTTTTGTTTTAACATATATACAGAAAAAAATATTGACAGAAATAGTTTTGTTTATAACAGAAATAGTTCATATACACATAGATAATCTGTATATATGTGTATATATACACAAGAAAATATTTATATGAAGTTTATAACGGAAATAGTTTTGTATAGAGAGAAATTTCTAAATGAAATTTTATACTGTTTTTATCGTGTTAAACTGAAAAGTATATGAGATTTATGTAAGCAGAAATTTTAAAAGTTTTGAATTGAAAGATTTATAAAATAATAGATTTGGTGGATAAATTGTTAAATTAACTTATTTAATTATTTTAGTGACTAAAGTTTTTTTTTTTAAAAGGGAAAATTTGTTAAAATTTAATTATTAGTTCAAATTAAATCATTAGTTAAAATAAATTATTAGTTAATTAAATTAAATTTATCAAATGGAAATTAATTATTCAAATTGTTCGAATATTAATAAAATCATCTAATATTTATTCAAGGTCAACATCAGAAAAGGGACAAGTCGAGATGGGATCAGATTGCATATAACAATCAAAGGTGAGTTAATCTCACTCATCTGGATTTTAATTTTAATTTAAATGGTTAAATTTAAATAATTGGTTGGATGATTGAATTGATTTGATGTGCTATATTATATATAGTAGTATATATATAGTATAAATTAGAGTGATTGATTTCCCGCATTTTATAGCGGATGAGACCCTATGCGCAGCATAATAGTGGATGATATTATATGAATCCCATATACCGCGATATTCCACCTCGAAGTGGAATTGGTATTGTGCTAACATCTGTGGTTGCGGGAAAACAGGTTGGAGGGATCCAACTGGATTCCTCATATTATAGCAATTATTTTCATAATTAATGATGCATTTTATTTATATACTGTGAAAGATTAATTTGGGAATTAAATCGTGCTGTGTTATGATTGGATAAGTATAATTTGGGATTCTAAAATATAAATAAAAAAATTGGATGGTTTGATAGGTAATTACTTAATGTAATTAATAAAATATAATTACGTAGGGAAGTAATTAATAAATAATTACTTGATGTAATTAGTTGAATGATGATTTGTTAATAGAAGTAAATTGGGTATAATTACTTTGTGTAATTAATCAAGAGATTAATTAAGATTATTAATTAAGGAGTAATTAATTTATTTAATGAAGTAAATAAAAAGGTAGATAATTACAGGTTGAGATAAATCAAGAGTGATTAATATTTGTGGTTTAATTAATGATTAATTATTTAATGTAATTAAATTAGATTAGGATAAATTAAAATGTGATTAGAAATCATTAATTTATATAATCAATGATGTAATTAAAGTTTGATTAATTAAGATTAATTAATCAATAATAAGTAATTTATGAGAAATTAATTAATAAGTAATTAAGGATTAATGTAATTAATATAGTTAATTAATTTGTGAAGTAATTAAAGATTAATTATTGATTTTGGTTATAATTTGTGTAATTAACTAAAGATAATTACTTGAATGTAATTGAAGGATAATTAATCCAGGGTGATTAATTAAGATGGATAATTAAGGAATGATTAATTAATTGATTTGAAATAAATTAATGTTAAGTGAAGGAATCTAAGTGATTGAGGTTGGTAATTCAATTATAATTAATTAAATTAATTTTGAAAGTGATCAAGTTTGCTTATGCATGATTGAAGGGTATTGGATGCCTTGAATGAGATTCGAAGGGACCGGGGTTTGGTATTAGAAAATACCCGAAACCACTTCGAATTTTTTTTAGATTGATATGTGAAACCAATAGGCTGGAATGAAATTATTTAAGTGAATTGGACTATTTAATCTAAATTTTGGTACTTAGAAAATTGAATTGTGAAATAAGTGATGTCTATAACAAATTGTGAATTTGTAAATTGATACAAGTTACCCCGGGTTTTATATAAGTTGTATGCTTTGTATTCCATGTTAGATGAGTTTACTCGCGCTGGTTTCTAGCCTAACCCGGGTGTTACTTTAATGTAATGTTCGGGTCAGACCGAGTATTACAGGTTTTCAGGTAAGGACATTTTGGAGCTCAGGAGACGGGCTGGATGATAGGAACGTATGGAGAGTTCTCTCTATATTGTATTGTTGTATATATCTGAGTCATGTTGATTGTATATGTATATATGTTGAAACTCTGATGTATTAAAGTGAAATTTGACAAGTACAGTTTTCCTTTGAATAACTGTTATTATTTGTTGTTATATTTATTCGCTGCGAATGTGAGATGTTGGTGTTTTCTGTTCTTCTTATTCTTCTATCTCTTTCTTCTTTTTCCTAACTATCTGGAATTTTCGAGGACGAAAATTTCGGGTCGTTACACTAATAAGCTGATTTCGTTGAAGATTTTCTTCACTTACAATATGCGGGAAGGTACGTCATTGAAAGCACATCTTAAATTCTTCGATGACTTGATGATGAAGATGAAAGCTATTGATTTAAATGTGGGTGAGGAGAAAAAGGAAATGGTGGTATTATGCTCTTTTCCAGAACGATATACGGTATTTGCAAACAGCTTGATTTATGGTAAAAGCACACTGACATAAGAAGATGAGAAGACGGGATTAATGAATGAAGAGATAAGAGATCAAATAAAGCTTATTAGCAAAAGTGGAGAAGCTAATAGTAGACAAGGACTGTTACTATGGATAGGAAGAAGGAGAAGATGAAAAATATTCTTAGAGGGGTTCTAAGTCAAGAAAACTCGAAAGTGGTTGGAGAGGCAAGTCTAGAGACAACATGTGTCATCACTGTAAGAAGCATGACCACTAAAAGAAAGATTGTCCAGATTTGAGTAAAAGAAATGAAGCAGATGGTTCTTCATCTATTGCGGTGGAGAAGATTGTTCCTGATAATGTGTTGAATGTATCTTGCAAGCCATTAAGAGAAGGATCGGTGCGTATTTGCATGCATGATGGTGTGGTGCATACTATCACCGAAGTCTGATATGTTCCTGGTTTAAGGAAATCTCTCTTGTCATTAGATCAGGTAGTATCTTTGGGTTGTAGGATTATGAAAGAGTCGGATAGCTTGAATGTGACACATGGTGCTCTTGTATTAATGAAAGGACTAATGGTCCAGAATCTTTATCGACTGAAAGGTCTACAGTTCTTAGAGAGTCATGTGTTGGAGTTCGTAGTTCACAAGCTTTGGATGCCACCATACTTTGGCATCTCAGATTGGGTCATGTTTCAGAGAAGAGTTTGGAGTTGCTTCGTAGAAGCAAGATGATCAACGGTGAAAGCTTTAACCGTTTATAATTCTATTAGGAGTATGTATTGGGGAAACAGATAATGGTTTCTTTCGATGTCAGTAGACATTAGTCCAAATGAGTACTTGAGTATGTCCATACAGATGTTTAAGGACCAGTAGCTATAGCTACTATTGAAGGCGCTAAGTATTTTATATCATTTATCGATTACTACTCTCGGAAGGTTTGGGTATTTGTGATGAAAGCTAAGTCAAAGTCGTTTGAGAATTTCAAAACTTGAAAGGCACTGGTAGAGAATGAAGTCAGAAGGAAGTTGAAGGTGTTGAGATCCGACAATGGCGGTAAGTTTTTTTATAAGGAGTTCATAAATTTCTTATGGAATTTGAAGACGCTTCACTGCACCCGGAGATCCGCAATCAAATAGAGTCGTTGAAAGGATGAATAGGACTCTACTGGAGAAAGCTCGTTGTTTAAGATTGATGGTAGGTTTATCTAGAGGTGCTACACAATAACTTCTGCAAAGTACAAATTGCTGGCGTTTGAAAGGAAAGCTCCTTGGCTTGTAATTCCGAGACCTATCTTTCAATTTCTAACGAAAATATGCAATCTGAGAGCATGAACCAATGTGTCAACGAAGGCCAAGATCATATTTCAGCCGAGGTAAGAAGCATGACCGAGAGCATCAGTTGTCGAAGCCTAAATCAACAAACAACAACTAATGGCTTAGATAGTGCAGGCCGAGACCAACGGTCAAGATGAATGAAAGATATCCAAAAGCTATATATAAAAACGCCATGTCAGCAATCCACATCAAGTCACACTCAACCGATGATGACACGTGTTCGAATCAAGACCGCTCATTGTTAGCCAGACCATCAATGCAAAGAGAAGGCGCTCAACCAATGACGTTACGGCATGCTGGCTATAAAAAGGTGGTAATCTCAGAGCACAAAGGATCTTCTTGCACATAACAAACAAAAACTGGACAGTACTTTTCTATATTAGAGCTCTAATCAAAAACTTATTAATGGAGAAAACATTTAGATTCAATGTAATAAGCCTCTCGGTTATATAAGAGTAACTAAATAAGGAAAGAACGGTCGATGTAGGGACTTTCGGCCTGAATCATTATAAAAGTGTTGATGTTATTTATTTTCTCCATTTTACCCTTTGTGCATCTACTATTTGTACCTCACGGTTTAACACTTCACCTTCCAAGCTTAACCAAACTAGATCTTAATAATCACCCTTTCGAACTCAATATTCCCACTTAACTTCCGAAGCTTTACCTTCGGATTTCGGGGTGTTGATGCTGATGAAATTCTGCATTAACAAGAGGCTTTTGGGTTGAAGATTATTCGGACTAGTTTTAGAGTTGGAAGGCCACCAAATAGGTACGGAGACTAGAATTATGCAAATCTTAGCTTTGATGATCAGCTTGACTATGCACTGCATATAGTGCTAGATGAGCCTTTCGACCTTGCAGAAGCTATGAATTCGAGTGCTAGCTCGAAATGGATGCATGCTATGGAGAAGAAGATGGATTCATAGAAAAAGAGTCAGACTTGGAAATTAATATCACCCCTTCAAGGAAGCCGAGCCATAGGATGCAAGTGGACGTACAAGATAAAGGACGATGGAAGATACAAGTTTAGACCTGTTGTAGAGTTCGAGCTTTGCTCGAACTTGATTCGTTTGCTGAAGTGCTAGTACCACTTGGTGGCATAGAGGGAGAGTGAGTTGGTAGATAAAGATGTTTTTTTGGAGATTGATAGGTCATACATGGAGATGGTACTTTCAACACTTTGTTGGCAGGCGGTGGCCTTACCGGAGTTCGTTGACAAAGTACAATGGGTGATGGTCATGCCAAAGCTCATTGGAAAGTATTCGTGATCTCCCGTCCAAGAGTTGCTTGCGGTAAGAGGATATAGGTGGGGTTGATAGGATTGGGGGAAATATAGTATCAAGGTGGAGATTGTTAGATGATATAATATTTTCATACTAAAGAAGATTTGGAAGATATTGTTAATTTCAGTGATACAATATTCCAATTGCAGAAGATTTAAAAGATTTCTCAGATAATTACTTAAATATATTGACTCTTTTATAGCAATGAAGAGCGCAATAAATTACCTACATGAGAAGAAGAATTATTTTGAAAGATTGAAGTAGTCAATTAATTTTCTAATTAGCTGATTAAAGAAGGAATCTTATGTAGTGCATGTAAATTGAAAGAAACTGGAAAGTCACTTGATAAATGTTTTCCATATGAATAGAAGAATCGATGAGACATTGATTTCTAACCATAAATCAATTATTTCAATCGCAAGTAATAAACTCTATATAAAATCAGAGATCGGCATGAGTAGAATTGTCATTTAAAGTTGTATTTCTTATTCTTCTTTTAATCCTCATTATCAACCTTGTAGAATTCTTTTTTATTAGAAATAATAAAATATCTTCTCCCCAAAGTAGATGTATACTATCTCGCGATAGTGGAACCACTGTAAATCCGTGTGTGAACTTTCTATTACTTTCTTCTTTGATTTGCTATTTTATTACCTTGTTTCTGCTTGTTTTATTGCACTACCACACGATTTTATTGCTTCCACAATTATTTGGTTGGTTTACGGTCATTTGTGTGATATCTACCCCAACAGGTAATAATGGGGTTAGCGATTCATTTGTGAGTTGTGTGGAGGGCATGAGATGGAAGATTGTGAAGTTCGTGGAGATATGAAGGATATTTTTTTTTTTTTAGCTCGACAAGGGATCTTGTGATTTGGTGGAAGACAGTGCCATGAGATTGCAAGATAGTTTGTATGTTTTCAGTGGCTTGTTGACAGAGAGTGGCTGCAGCTGTTGTACAACTTCGTCATGTCTAGTCTTGTTGACTAAGAGGAAATGTAGGGTGTGTAGGGGAGGGGGAGGAGGAGTAGATTGGTGAAAGCATCAAAATGGTAGAGTAGTAGTAATGGTTTTTGCGAAGGAAGGGAAGGACAAAATGAGAAGAAAAACAGCACTAGAACAATGCTACTAGGGCCATAAGTCTCCTCTTTCATTCCATTAGACTACATATTAACTATGATTGCAATTTTTGTTATAAGTTCTTGTATTGTATACCCATTACCTTGTAACAAACTTATAAAATAAAGCAAAATAAAGAAATTATAGAAAAAACAGAATGACACTTGTAATTCTAAGTGTCTGCTTGATCCATGAATCTTGCAGGAGGCCTAGTGATGCATGTGGACCTGCTATGTGCTGCAATTTGTTGAGTCTGGTCCAATGTTCTTGTACCCTAATCGTGCCGGTATCGGAGACTTACTTCAATAAAAATTCCTCTTCGTTGTCCATTTTTTTGCATTAAATACTCCCGTTTTAGCCTGACATTTTTTGTTAAAAATCTAGTCTACCACTTGGTTGGTTAATGGTACAAGGGAGACATAATTACTGCAATAACAAGTAGGAAAGCACATAACTACATATGTAACAGAAACAACACTTACAGCTTGCTTTACTCTGTGATCTGAGTTACAGGTGTTGAGTCTTTGTATCGCTGGACATATTATATTATTATCATAAGGTCGGTCCCTGATTCCCTGACGTGCATTTTTATACAAAATGGTCCACGGTGCAATGTAGCAGCCGATGGCTCTTATAACTACATCATGGTAGTGTTACTGAAATGCCAAGCTCTTAGAATTGCCAATCTATATTTATAACCAAAAGTAGGATTTTTATGCGTAAGATGGTTGCCTACCTTTCTGGGCTTAGGACGTGATGATTCAATGTAAGCAGTACTAGTACAGTCAATATTAAGTTAAAATATGGGCATATGACTAAATTGTTTGTTATGATTAAGGGTAAATGTCACACCGTCGAAACAACATGAGAATCAACCATTTTTCTTGGGTAAAGAAACATTTCCTTTTCTGTTTCTTCCAGCTGAAAGGGTCTTAATTGCTTACCTGCATGTTAATGCAATCTGTACTTGAGAATACAAACATAGCCATCACATATCCTTGTTTATGGATCAATGCACAATAACAGGCATCAAATCAGTTCATGTACCCTGTTATCTAGATCCAACACAGATCTCTACTATTAATAATGAGAATTCAATCCATTAATTTCAACCGTGTCTTTTTGAAATTCCGAAAATGCCCTTTACGTCAATAAAAATTGATAAAACACAAATATCATTTTTGAACTACCAAACACCATCTTCACTTTATCTACCTTTCTCACCTCATCATAATTTTATAAGTTCTACATAACAAGATAACCAACTATTTCTTTCTTAGGTTATATACACTAACAATTAAGATGTTTTAGGTGATGTGGGACTAATTAATAGTTTTCATGTGCAGCTACTTTAATTTGTTCATTGTTTTTGCATGCTACTTTTACATAATTAAATAACATATTTAAAAAAAGACTTCTCTCCCGCTAGCCATATGGGTTAGGCCCATCACCCGTACCTGAACCCGCTAGCAACAGAACCCATCGAAGAAGCAACTGAGCTCCAATTTTCTTCCTTTCATAGGCATAGGCAATTAGCCACAATATCAGGGGCTAATTTGCAAAATCCAACGGTCTTCTTTCTTTTTTTCACGTGCCTGCTGCCAATACTTTTAACAAGCTTCCCCAACCTGTTGCCTTCTGCCACTACCTCCATGTTCAGCTCCAAAGACCATATTACAGGGGACTAAACTGCAAAAATGGCAATTGCCTTCTTCTTCATACTTTCATGCACATAAACACCCTGCCTTGCCTGCTCACGTCTTCTTCATGCAACCTGCTCACCACACAAACCCGCAAGCCTCTCCTTCAAGCGAGCTCTCTCCTTCATGCGTGCTCAAACATGCTTCAGCCAAGGCCCACTCACTGCCCTGCATCTATCCCTTCACGGCCATGCCTCCCATGCATGTATACACCCCATACATACAACCACACAACCAGATCCACACAATTTCACACTCACGTTTGCACCCATGCACTAGAATATATATATATATATATACACACACACACACACACACACACACACACACACACACACACACACACCCCACACACGCGCGCTTATGTATTTACACTATTCCTACTGTGTTCTTTGTATGGAAGAAGTTAGGAGAAAAATGAAATGAAGATATGAGAATGTTTATTTTGCAACAGAGAGAAGAAACGCGTCACAAAAATGTGTCCCTTTCCACGCGTTTTGAAGAAAACGGACTGTGTTTTTTTTTTTAATCCCATGCGTTCATGTACCTGTAAACTAGATTTTTTTTACTTCATAGCTAAGCAAACGCAAGCTACAATGAAAAGATGGTTGTGTGAAAAAGAGGTTTGGCGTGCGTATTACGTTGTGTAAAAATTTTGGTTTGATTTGATTTTAAAAGTTACAATGTTTCGTTCCCGTACGAGCCGTGGATGATATAAATAAAAGTAAGTTCACGCACAACACAACGAGACGATCATAAAAGAACAATAAAATAGACAAGTTATTTTATTCTCTATTATTTCAAAAAACACCGAGGTTTGCCGCAAAATGCATCAAAAGAAAATTTAATATTTTTTCAAATTAAAAATTATGGAAAAATCCTATAAATTAAATTAAAAATACGTCATCGAAAATTAGGTCTAAATTTGAAACAAATGTTTTATTGTAACTAAATTCAAATTCAAATTTTTAAATAAATTGAATATTCTCAAAATAAATGTGAAAAATTCCGGGTTGCTACATTTTCCTTGACTGATATTTTTCTCACTAGGCTATTGTTAGTAAGAATTTGATTGGGCATTATACTAGTATTCATAATGTGTGTACAATTGTACATAGCTGCTTATACTGCTTTCTCTATCTGTTTAGACAATGGCTGTGACTTCAAAACTGGTTAAGCGGTTATGTGTACGAACTCTCAAAATACATTTTCTGCTGAAAAATGATACAAGTAAAGAACCTTTTGCTATAACATAAAGGGCAGCATTTTCCAACATGTGCTTAAGCATAATAATATACATCTGTCGATTACATCAAAAACTCATTTTTGTGAAAATGTGAGAACTCAGTTAAGTAATCTCAGTTTTTCATAACCGAGTAAAAATCATTTTTGCAATACTAGGCATTCTCAATATTAAGGAAGCTGAGTGAACCTGGGTTTGCAAAACTGGGTAACACTCAGATTGCAAAAGTGAGAAAATTCAGTTTTGAAAGAAAAAAAATGACAAAAACTCATTTTTGTTAAATCTGTGTTCGAGCATGTGTATAATCAATGAATGACAAATGTTAAACATATTTATCATGTATAAATCAAACGTTTGACTTGAGTCATAAGATCCAATTTCAAGGTTAAAGCTCCAGAAATTTCTGATGCAGCAATTCCCCTACATAAACATTCACATTAAAAGTAGATGTCCCTAAACAATTTCTATATCATATAAGTAGACTTGAACTTTCTTATTATCTTATTATCCAGCCATACAGATAAGACAATGAAAGTACTCTTACCAATAGAAAAAGATCATACCAATGAAGCCATAGGCTGTGTTTCCTGAGGGAGTCTCCTACTTCAAGTGCATCCATGCCTCTCCATGCATTTTCCCATGTAGTTAAAGAAAATTCGCATGATCTATATTCACTTGATGATTCTAATACCAAGTTCTTTATTCCCTTTCTCCAAAGAAAGTACTATTATCGATTTCATTCTGCAATAATCATACATTTTACTTAAATATGACTTATACCGAAGGATAAATCAATTTTGCAATACTGGGTATTCTCAGTATTGAAACAACTGAGTAAACCCCAGTTTTTCAAAACTGAAAAAAAAAATCAATTTTGAAAAAGCGAGAAAACTCAATTTTGTTAGATCAGTGTTCCAGCATGTGTATAATCAAAGAATGACAAATGTCAAACATATTTGGCTCTTCTGCATCTATGTAATCTATGATATAGTAATTATATTTCTCAATATTTAATTGCAACATTTTTTTCCTACCCACAATATTTCTTTCTACATACAACAATGTTTAAAAACCAAGTTTCCAAAGTGAACTTTTGAAGCATAATAACAATAAATGTTTGATATTTAATATGGTTAACAACATCAAGCAGTAGTAAAATTAGGTAGGAACCATGTTAAACGAATACCAATTTCTCACCTGTACATTGCAGTCGGATTCAGGCATGACGGCTGGAAGTGGTCTAGAACCAGCTGAAGTGTTCCTATTCACATTGTCTGGGATTGGTCGGTGGCACCATTACTACCTGAGTTAGACAAAGAACATTGACAGCAGTAGTAATAAATTAAATAGAAAAAAAATTTGTATTTACAGAACACATATGGAAATGCTTCGAGTATTCTGCTATAATAGAAGATTTTGTAAGAAAAAATACTACAAAATCTAGCATTGAACTCAGTTGTACTCGTAATGATTTTACGAGCAAACTACGTACTCGTATTACACATTTATATACATAAAAATCATACTGAAATTAATCTAATGTAGGTTCTTAGGAAAGTCTGTTATAAAATAATATAGAGGTACAAATACGTTTATTTTGAGAAAAAAAATGTAATTCCCAGTTTGAAGTGACTGCCACTATAAACATCCACTTCGATTGAGCAAAACTGCTGGAATGCAAATAAATTTAAAGCGCATAGTAATAAAAAGTTACAATATGACAATTGGTTAAAATTAAATGTTACCGTGCTAAAATTGATTACTGCGTGAGCGAGAAAAAGAACACTGACAGTAGTACTGCTAAATTAAACAGTAAAAATTATCTACGTTTACAGAATATAAATGGAAATTCATCAGGAATCCTGCTTTAACAGAAGATTTTGTACTATTTTTCTACGGGGAACCTAGCGTTGAACAGAGTTCTAGTTGTGGTGATTTTATGATCAAACTATGGATTCGTAGTACAAATTTATATACCTACAAATCATTCTGAAATAAATGTAATGTAGGTTTTTAAGAAATGCATGTCACAAGCAAATACTGGGATACAAATTCGGTCATTTTTTCTCTTTGAAACTTAAAACTTATTAATACAAAACAAGAAATTCCTAACACGAAATAAAGTTAAAATTCAATGAAATGAACTTTGATTTTCAGCATAATCCATTACACAGACCTACATAAAGGATTCAAAAATGTTTGTTGAAATGAATATAAGTAAGAGCCCAACCAACAAAGACTTTCTCATTTGAAAAACTAACTATCGAACAATCAGATGTAGTTCGTTCACTTCTGCGTGGCTGGTTTGGAGTGACCTCGTGGTAGGGGACTACTTTTTATAACGATCAAGACTTCATCGCTATAATAATTAGCCCTTGCTTTCATAAAATATAACGGCGAAGACTTTGTCTTTATAATTAAAAATAATTATAGCAGCGAAGTCTTTGCCGTTATACTTTGATGTTTTTTTTTAATAACCGGTATATGGCTGGCTCTGCGGTCATCCACGTGTATAGCTTGTTCTTTCAGTCTGAAAGTAAGAGAGAGTGCAAGTGAACAGAAAGATTGTTGATAACGGCCTAAGGAATAGCCAACCTTCAATTGAAATGGTATAAAAGATGAACAACTGTAAACTTTAGCTCTAGCCTAACGAACAAACATATAACATGTCAAAATTTAAGGGACCAAATAACCTGATCACATTACCTTCTGTCCTCGTGAGACAGTCAATCAAAACACTTTTGTCGAAATTTTACAAAAAAATTCGAACTAAAGAGAGAATGAATTTTTTTGTAAATTTTTTCATGTTTTGATTGGTTTGACGCACCGGAACAGAGAAATTGGGACCAGGTGATCTTCTTTCAAAAATTTAAAGACATGACTTAGTCGTGCTATATTCACCCCCTACCTACTGCCTTTTACCCAATATAAAAATAATAATCTGTGTTTCATTGACCATAGTCGATCGGTATGAATAGTAAAAGACAGCAGCTATTGGAATTGTATAGCACGATTGTCTTTTTTAAACAACTTTGATAAGCAAGTACACAAACTACAACATTTGGACACGAATGGGGATACATTCATGCTAGCAAATACGATCAACTTACACAAATTTTAGGAGAATCAATTATACATAGCAACATTTGCAAGATAAGATTCGAAATTTTTTGTTGAGATGATAAAGGTATTGTTTGAGCAACTTGATTGAACAGCCATGCAAACCAGGACATATTTACATGGTTAGAGTATCAGAAACATTGTTTTACATATGAGGCAAGTACGGGACACTGGTATATGTTACATTTGCTTGTCTCAAATGACTGAAATCGTGAATGAGTTTAGGTACAATTAGTTGTTGGAAGAAATTATTACCTTGTTCAAATCTATAAATCGTTGTGAAAACTCGACTCTGTTGAATGACGGCAGGCAAGCCGTAGACAATGATAAATGTCTAAGAATATGAGGATCTCCAGTGCAATCTGTAATGTTCTGTCATGCGCGTTGCGTGTAGGCAGACGTTCTGGGGGTCAAAACAAAAGCACAAAATGCTGGAAACTAAGGTTGAGTTTAAGCAGATGCAGATAAACAACTTCACAACTATTGATTAATTAGATTTAAATAATCAAGAAAAAAGAAAAGGTCAGTCCGGTATCAATAAACAGTGGATTATACAATCCTTCAACAATTAAACCTTTGATTTCTAACACAACGATAAGACATGATCTTCATTCAAATTCAAGAGCAAGAGACAAAACTTGAATAAACAACACTGTACACAGCTACCAAACTCACTCATCTTTTCCCCTCTATTCAATATATATTCGTTTACCATTTTCTAAAACAATCAGTCTCTTTCAGGAGCATGACCAGCATCTTTAGCAGCACTCAGATTTCCAGCATAAGACCAAACATGTCTATCCAACTTTACATTTTGACAGTAACCGTCTTTGCTCAAAGAAGGCAGCAGTCGATTAGGACTTCCGGAAACAGGAGTGGAAGAGCAAAACACTGGAGTGGCGAACGGAGATGCATACGGAGTGTGCTGAATAGAGAACGGACTAGGTGATATTCTCTTTTGAACGGGAAGCCCTCCAAATCCTTCACGGTTGAAAAGAGAGTGCGGTTCTTTAGCTGGATGATTCCTTGTTGCGTCATCCACGTAGATCAAGTCGTCGATTCTTGCCATTATGTTGAATGCTAGGCTTTCCATTACTCTCGAATAGCTCTCCAGGATGGACTGTCCCACATCCTGTTCATATTTATGAACCCATTATGTAAAGTTTAATGACAATATTTCGAGGGTCAAGTACAAATTATGAACCCATTGCAACTTTTTATCTAGTAACCATTTATTTTGTTTAATCAAAACCATTACAACTTTGAGCAGTCTCCATACAATATTATTCTTCACGGCCTTTTGACAAACACACTTAACAAGTTCCTTATTTTGGCTGATTTTTAAGCAGAGCTAAAAGGTGTTTAGCAAAGAATATAATAATAATGATAAAAAAGGGAATAATGAAATATAATTGTAGTAATGGAAAATACCTTATTATATTGAATCTTGTTCATGTCAAGAAGGGTCTGTGGTAGACCGGGATATCTAATACGTAGGCTCTGCAAAAGACCCTCTGCTCTTTGTGCTAAAAATAATGTTCTATCGGAGTCGCTAACAAGTCCCTTGACCTTTCCACCCCATGATTTTTTCGATTTTGAACGAAGTAGGCGCCTTTTACGATTTTTAAGTTTCCACACGTGTATTGCTGCTTCAATTCTATTAGCAATTTCTAGAGTATGATGCTCGGAGGATAAGTCTAAACAATCGAGGAGACACTCGGGGGAAAACTGATCTGCCGTTATGTAGCGATAGATGATTTCACCTAAACAAGGTTTTCCATTCTGCATTAAAATTGTCAGAAACTTCCATTATTAGGACAATTATAGGGAACATATACCTAATTAACAATATAAGGAGGTGGTGCAAGAATAAACAATTAGCAAATTAATGTTGAATAAACCACTGTAAAAGTTAAGAATATGATTGCTTCTTCCATAATAAACAGCAGTTGTACATAAAAATAAAAGCAAGCTTTAATACAAACTTAACATAAAAAAGTGATTTGTTTACTTAATAATAATAATAATATAATAAAAGAAATGACGATGAGGCGAACTGAAATTATTATCACATATTATCAATTTTCTGTAGCAGATATAATAAGAAACACAAGATCAAGCGGCATGCGCTATGTGCATGCAATTTAAGGTAATCAGTACATGGAGCACATGTCCCGTCCGTGCAATACAAATGATATTATATATATATATATATATATATATATATATATAT
Source organism: Allium cepa (assembly GCA_030765085.1). Classification (NCBI taxonomy): domain Eukaryota; kingdom Viridiplantae; phylum Streptophyta; class Magnoliopsida; order Asparagales; family Amaryllidaceae; genus Allium; species Allium cepa. The sequence goes on along the minus strand of CM060928.1, from coordinate 737,494,805 downwards.
ATAGCAGACGCTCAACGCACAAAAGGCAAAATTAATAGCAGAAACGACACAACTCCCCGCCTGAGATATAATAATTGTTACAAACAACACACAACCCGAGAATGAAAGGCAAAATGTTACAATTTGGAATTTAAAAACTTAAATATTAACCGCAAACAGTTTAATATGCATAAAAACATGTAAATAAATTTAATACATAAGCATAATATGATGATTTGGTACATATTAAATATTGTTGTACCAATTGTTCTCCCTTTTTTCCAGTCTTCACACAGATATCAAAAGGATTCAATATGTGGCGGAGTGAGAAAATGTTATCCAAGAATATTCTGGCACAACTCACAATGTTGATCAAAAAATTAAAGTTAACAATTATTATTTATATCTTTAGATTAAAAGTTATGTCAATATTTCCAATAAAATTGTGAGTACTCTGGCATGTATGATGCGCACTTGTGTAAAAAGTATCTCAAAGTAATCGAACTTTTGCATGTCGCATTGGTTAGTGTCTGGATGAAAATGTTAGTAGAAATATATAGCTAGAAACGAATAAAATGCTGAATTCTAAACTAGAAATGTAATACCACAAATACACACAGGCGCGCGCTCTACTTCAGTTGTATTATTTCTTCTAAAAATAATTTTAAATAAAAATAATTAAATGTTATACAAACTATTAATGAAAAAAAAAATATTATATTTATGATTAGATGAAATTGTCTTTTATTTTCAAATGTAAAAAAAAGAGTATTTTTTTCAAAAATTAGACTAACATTTTACAAAAATCAAAATAAAGAGGACAGTCTGCGTAGATATGACGTAAACGAAGAATTGATAATGGTACACTGACACTGAGAATAATAAAAAAATGAAAAATATAAGAATTTTTTTAAATTTGTAAAAAATTACTATGACCGGATAAAAACAAGTGATATTAATATATCCCAAACTTCTCAGCAGAAAACAGAGCATCTTTTTTGCCATGATCGGGATTACAACTTGCAACATTCCATGTATTAGTAAAGGCATTTTTGAAACTTTGCAGTCAAACCAAAATTTTGCAACTTATTACAACTATTAATATAAAAAAACACATGATAAATGCATTTACAGTCGAAGATGCTATCTATAATCGTGCAACATTATTAACTTGGCTTTCAAGAACCCAGATTGCTAGGGATGAAAACTTTGGAGCAAAAAATTGTAGAAAAAAATATATAAACACGCATAAACATTCAATGGTAGTTCGTGTTGAACATCTGATTTGCATAAAATGATATTCTTGACATATCCATGTATACAAATACAGTATATTTTGCAATCATAATATTAATTTTGCTAATGACTATCATCTGCTCAACATCCATCTATGACGATCAACATGTGATACTCATATATTGGTTTAGGTGCTTTAATCTAAGCTCTGAGGTCGGAATCCAGTGTGTATTCGCTTCTTGTATATTTATAGCTACACTCCAATGAGTGTTTACACTGGAAATAATTAATGGTGCAACATCTTTCATAGACAGACAGATAGAGAAAGGAGGAGGAGGAGGAAGGGGGGGGGGGGGGGGTTTGGTTGGGGGGTGTGGGTGGGCACAAAAGAACAAGTCCACGCAAATAAACTCATCCAAGAAATTGCCTTTTTGGTGATTGCGTATTAAATTTATCATACATATTATCCTAATACATGTAAGAAAAGTGATGAGTACAGGACTGCTATACTTTCGTCTTGAATATTCTAAAGCTCATGCTGATACATGTGGCATTAGATTTGTAATCATACGATGTTGATCTGAACAAGTGATCAATCTTAACTTGTATCAACATAAGAGATACCACTCATTTATCTTGAAAAAGAATATGATGCCTAACAACTTAACAAGCATAAATTGCTAGGTATGATGTTCGTACTATTGAAAAGCAATACTTCTTTATGCAATATAAGTATGAAAGAATGCATGACATGGCCCCAAAGGAGAAGATACATAAACCCTTAGTGGTGCAAGAGGCACAGAGTTCAATTTGGATTGTGATACATAAACCCTTCGATTTACATGGATGCTATATTTCTATCTGATTATAGTTGTAATACCTTTGATGTAACATTTTTTTATTGTAATAACTTTCAAAACTATCCTTCCTTGTTATTGTGGATAAAATTTGTTTTCTAAGTTATGACTAACTTCCAGTTTTCTCCCATCGTTCTCACTTCTATTATGAAAGTCAAACTGATAAATCAGGATAAAATATCATTTATGAAAAGAAACATGGTTAAAATGAAGGATAAGGTCAAATACTTAATCAAATTTCTGGAGAAATTTAAGAGAAAAGTCTGATACAAATGCATGAATATTATTTATACAATTCCTTTTAGAAACCCTTTTTTTTTTTTCAGAAAGCTCTAAATATCACTCATATTCAAAAGAAAAAAGTTTTAGAATTAAAAGTTTTAAAAATAAACTATTAAAATTTGATGCTCCAGTTTGTAGTTCCTTTTAGATTTAATTTTCTTATTCCACCTCATGGCTGTTTGATAATAAAATAATTTTTGTTATGATTTTCATTATATTATATAAGTATATATATAATTAAATTAAAAAAATTAATTTTAATTTTGAGTTTTCACCGATTATCTAACTTGACTGTTTAAATATTTTAAACTATGAACTATTTTAACTTATTTTAACAACTAATTTTCAAAAAGAATTATACAGTTTGAGCTTTGAAATAAATAAATTATAAAATTCCCTAAAAGTTCAACCTTTTTTTGACTGGTGTTGTTTTAATCTAATATCTATTTTAAAGTTTGTATTTCAATTAGTTTATGCTTTTTAAGAAACAGTAAATATTTTTTGTAAGAACTTAGTTTAGGAAAAAAATGAATTTAGAACCATGAAAGACTGAATATTTAAGAAAATATTGTTCGATTTTACTTTCATTTTTTATTTTTTTCAAAATAAAAAACCTTACTTATAACAAACACCCAAATATGTATAGTGACAAAATTTATTTTACACACACACAAGTACAACAACTAAGCCATTATTCCGAAACAAGTTGGGGTCGGCTACACACACAAGTACAAAGCATATGAAAAAATATCCAAGTCAGTCCAATAGCACAAACTAAAGATGTTGCACCAATAAACAAATAATCCACATTAAACATACCTTAGGCAAAGTCTCCAAATATGCATCAGGAATTTCCATTTCAGCAAGCACTCCACTATTGATTGCCATAGCCGCCTTAAGTATCTGATTCGCACAATCCCTACATTGTTGTAACCTCCGCCTCCCCTCCTCAGATAATCCATTTGGTGGGACCCTCGGACATGGAAGCCACCACTTCTCTTCCTGTCTCAACGAAGGCCTTGAAGATGTGTAGGACCGACTTCCATCCACATCAGACTCTGCCACCAAAATACCTCTATCAACATACCAAAATTCAGTATCTTGAAAACCATCCAGCATACCGATAAGCATTGCATCAAGCTTTTTTAGTGCGGGCAAATTCATATGGAGATCAGAACGAGGTCGAGAGACCATTACTTCAAATTTTCCACCACCAGGAAAATCCTGGACTGATGGAATAAGTTCTACGATGGAATCACTAACACATATCAACCACTCCATTTCGCGACACCACATCAACTTTTTTTGGGTAGCCAACGGCTCCAATCTCCAAAGCTCACCAAATACACTAGCTACAACAGAAAAAGTTACAGTGAGTGCTTAAGCTTAAAGATAATGGTGTAACAAAATATCAAATTTACCAGAGAGATTGGTTATGGCATTGGATATAGCAAGAGCAGTACAGACGCCTTTTCCTCCACCAGACATATCTTCACCAAGAAGAAGCTTTGCGAACCTCTCCTTCATCATCTCAACCTCTATGACAGCATTTATCAAGTCAAAGTGATATTAATTGCATCAATAAAAAAGTTGCATAATAATAAATTGTGTCCCATTTAAAATTTGTCAAGGAACTATAAAAATAGGCCAAATAGGGAAATGGCTGCTTGGAATAATAACTTGTCTCAGAAAGTTAGTTCACCATGACATCCTCCTAGTCAGTGGTGTAGCCACATGATGGTGGATGGGGCATTTGCATATACATGTATATAAGAAATATTTGTTCTTGCACAAGTTCATGGAGAAGTATGTTTTTTTTTCCCATTATTTCCACTGCATTACTATTGCCTTATTTTACATTACACCTCTACTAAAATTAGATTCATATATGTTGTTTTTTACTCCCTCATTTACACAGGAGATCCCTTGTGCTATGGGTTAATGAAATCCTATATGAAGGTATAATCAAAATACATAATAAATACACTAGAAAATGCAAATAGTCCAACAAAATTCACCCTAAGCAGCAACAGAAGATTCCTAGTGTTACTGAATTCCAATTTAACTTGTGAATTTCCTACAAGCCTCCAATTACACCTACATTATCCTTAATTCTTTAATTTCCACCGATACCTCCTAAAAAACATAAATCAGACCAAATTAAAAGTAGATCTACAATTTAAACCAAACACCCAAATTAAAAAACAAATACAAACACAAACACAGGATATAAACAAAATAAACGTCAGACCGTCAAACTGAGGCGGTCCTTTCTCGGACTTCCCATCCCAAAACCCTAAATCAACATCCGCCATCATAACCGCCGCAACCGCTTTCTTCATCGGCGTCGACGCCATTGAACTCGACTCACCTTCTCTTCCTCCACCTCCATCAAACCTCCTAATAGAAAACTCCGACGAAACTTCAGACTCGCTGATGTCAGGACTCGGGCTGTAACCGCCGCATGACGGCTCGTCTGACGTCACACTTCCCATTTCACATATACCAATTGATTACTGTATATCTATCCTTTAACTAATTATTCATAGATCCAACATTGTTAAATCGATTCAAATCTTCATCATTAGAGTTGCGTAGTGTGAGTGAAGAGAAGAGAAAAGAAAAAGGAAAAAGCGAAAAAGATGGGTTTGTGTCTTGCTAATTGCTGAAGCTGCAGTGTTCTGTGTTTTTTTTTTAGATTCTTTTGCTAAAATTTGGACCCACGTTTTCTTTTGTATTTTTGGATTTGTTATTATTATGTGCACCGTGTTTTTTTAGATAATTGTTCGTTTATCCCATCTTATCTTTTTTAGTTTAGTTTAGTTTAGCATGCATATTTTTGGATTTGTTTAGGTCAGGACTTGAACATTTGTTGTTTTACTTAAAGCATAATAATTGATGTGTTAAGTCTTTACATTACATGAAATTGCGATAGCCAAATCTTAACTAGTACGAAATTAAACATAATTTTGATTCATGAAAAAAAAATGTAAAATGTAGATGGAAATTAATTCAGCAACATGTAGTACATTCTAAATTTGAATCGTGATTTTTGCTGTTTGAATTAAGTAACAAAAAAAAAATCTGGAGTAAGCCTAGATAATTTAAATAATTGATATGGGGGTTGAAATTTAGGAAAAAGGTAAAATGATTTTGTTTATATCAATGATGAAGTACTTTTGAGATATTTTTACTTTACTTTCTTTGATAAGTTCATTTTGAAATTGAATTTCATAGTCAAATCAGCCCGGGATACTACGGTATTTCGTCAACCTCGATGTGGTATTATTTATCGTATGGTCCCAAGTGAGCTATTTATATCCATTTTTGGCTTCTATGGCGAGGAGGATGAACATACCATCTTTTGGAATATATGGTGAAATGCATGCTGAGATGATATAGGTCACAAATACTTCAAAATGATCGTTAATGTTGCTTTGGTTACTGTACATTGTAATTAATCTTTAATGTTCATTTCTTGTTTGAGAATTTTATAAATTTAGTCCGTTTTCAAAAATACTAACATGCTCAGACCGCTCTTGTAGCTTATTACAAATAGGTCTATTTTTTCCATGTTGGCGCTGAATCGACTTATTTCACGATGCATTTTAAAAAGCATCGTGGAAATTATTTTACTTTTTTAGTTTTCTATTGATGCATTTTAGATGGAGCTGTGAGAGGAACTTTTTTTAAGTATTGCATTTGATGCATCTTCAAATGAAGCCAAGTAAGAATTTTTTTTTGTTCCAATATCGACTCTATGCAAAATTGTCCCAATAGAAAGCCAAAAAAAATATGAAATTACGATGCATTTTCAAAACATACATCAGAGAGCATCGACTCAGCGTTCATGTGGCAGAAGTAGGTCTATATTTGTAATAAGTTTCTAAAGTGGGCTAAATTTGTTATTAGTTTCGAAAAGTGGGACTAAGTTTACAAAAATTCCTTCTTGTTTTGGAGTTTGTTCTACTTCAACGTATTATTACTGAAACTAATTGGTATATTAAGATATTCTACACTAGTAGAAATGCACAACCGTTGAATTTTTTTTATTATACCGGTTCATTAATTTCAATCAAGTGCATGGTGGTAAATATGTTACGCAAAAAATATTTTACATTATTATAAATGAAAAATAGAATTATTAAAAACTGTCGATAAGAACGCTTAACTATTAAGCATTGGATATGATGCATATGTATATTTGTATACACACACCTGAACGAATGGCCAATTACACCTTGAATCATGAGCGTCGGATTGCACTTTCTTCTTCCTCCTACATTGACTTCCAAGGTAAGCTGTTGGCTTTAGATTTTCTAATGGCGGCCAGTTATTATAATTTGTATAGTCCCTTTATTTATAGTCTCTCTGGGACCAAAAATATCCATGTATTTTAGTCTCTTTCTCTCAGCTTGTCACCTAATTAACAGTTCACTTGATGACTCCGTTTAATTGAAATAGGAATATATATGACTAATTGAAATGTATCGACAACGGGATACGATATATCCTTTAAGGCTAGTATACATGACGCTCCTCATATAATAAACGGTGAAGTACTAATGACTGTTGAGGGGTGTGTGGGGATTACATACGTGCAGTTGTTTAGAACAATTGCAGAATGACTCATCGAGAGTCTTCTACAAATTAAAAGTCAAATAGAGGATTTTACATGATGATGTACAACAGTCTTTTGACTCGAAAATACCATGAATTTAGGTGTCTACGTTGTACTTTGTTTTTGGTCAATCACTTGACAATGTGGATCCTGCTAAGGTCATATTGGATATAAATTAAATAAGCGAGATACTATTCAAGGAATGATTCGTCTTCTTCAAAAGGAAGGTTTGTATAACTATAATTGACATTCAACGTAAAGTCAAAGTCTTTGTCCAAAGTACATCAAACAATAATTGTTAGCGGATTGAACCATGGACTTTAATGTTGGACGCAGCAATTAATATTGATTTTAATGGAGTTTTGACCGCTGATCGAACGCTAGATATCCAAGTGATATAGTGACATGAAGAGAAAACGTGCAAAGTATATTGTTGCTTAAGAGTATCGCTTTAAAAGATAAGAAATTGGATTTAACCTAGATAGTTTATAGGCAATTGACCTTGAGTACACTAGTGTACTTCAACAAAGTCCATACAGACTTTAATATTTAAATTTTTTGAAGATTACTAAGGGATGAGTTCACATTAGAGAGTCACGCAACTACTACTGGAACTAGGTAGCCTGTAGAAGAAGATATGAGTGGATTTCAAAAAAAAAAATTCCATATTAGATCGATATTAAGCCTATGAAGTCTAATTTATTTAGAACATTTCTAAATTTATTTTAAATAAAAATATTATTTTATTTAAATTTGTAATATAGTTTTATATTATGTAGTAAATATTATACCATGGATATATACGTGTGTACCATATACACGTCTATATGTTGTGCATGTGTCACATAACAATCCGTGTAAGATATAACATGCTCGTGTAAAAGTGTTGAGATTTATACCGCACTAAATTGTTAGGAAATCAATTCTATAGTTTCGATGATAACAACTATACAATGGAAATCGAATATACATATATATCTCTATTTACAGGTAATTGTTAAATTAACATCACCAAAGAGATAAGAACAAGACTCAAAAGAAGTATAAAGAGGACACAAGTCGATAGAATCAGAAGAGCAATGACACAGACACAGGAAAAGCAACATGCACAAGTTCAGACGTCTGGGTGCACTAGCCAGACGTCTGATTGAATCGTCTGGTTCGCAAATCAAACAGAATCAGACGTCTGGTTAATGTACTCAGACGTTTGAAAAGCAACCGTATACAAAAAATATATAAGTGCCAGACGTCTGAAACATTTTCCAGACGTCTGATTTTGAACTCGGCTGTGAACATTCAAAGAACAACTGTCACAATTGAAAAGACACTTTCTCTCTCTTCGCTACAACTCTTCATCACCATCAGGAGCGATCATACAACATTTGTTAATGGATACAACCACTCAAGGAATCTCTCTACCGCTCTAAATAGCATCAAGAATCAAAGAGAAGACTTCACCTTACTTACTTATGCTCTTTACTCTTATTCTCTGATTTATACTTGATCTCTAGCAATCGAATAGTTGTATTCTAATCTTCCATATATTCAGAACTCTACAATCAATATTCTCTCTAGATATATAAACTGGAAGCATTTGTACTTAAAAGTCAATATCTATGTTATAGAACACACACTTGACAAGAACAAGATTTTGTAACCAAGCCTATTCCTCCGGGCGAAGTGAGGGTGTTTGATAGTTGAATTCCGAAGAGGAGCTTCAGGACTGGACATAGGACGGGATGTCCGAACCAGTATAAAATCCTAGTGTGATTATTTCCATTTACTTTGCTATTATCATCTATCAAGTTTATATTAGATACATTATATAGTTAGTCACTTATACTTGCATGTATATACCTACAGGATCCACTCATATAGAATTACAATTGGTATCAGAGCAAGGTTTGATCAAAGAACAGAAACATATTTTTGAATCACTTTTATATGGCAAGTATTTTTCAAGAAGGACAATCCACAGCATGACCCCCACTTTTTAATAGATCTAACTATGCATATTAGTCAACACGTATGAGAATTTTTATGGAAGCTAATGGTCTAGAAATTTGGTCAGCCACACAAGATAAATATGAAGCACCTATTACTGTTATGAACACATGGACCGATGCACAAAAGACCTTAGCTTCAAACAATGCTAAAGCTATGAATGCTTTGTTTTGCTCTCTAGACAAAAATGAATTTTCACGCGTCATCTTATGCACAACTGCATTTGACATTTGGCGTACCTTACAAATTACACACGAAGGTACAACAAAGGTCAAACATACTAAGATTTCAATTTTGCATAACCAATTTTCGTCATTCAAAATAAAGCAAAATGAAACTATTGTTGACATATATTCTAGATTTCAAACTATCCACCACGATCTTATGGCATTAGGAGTTAAGTTTACTTATTTTGATTTAGTTTCTTGAATACTCAACTCTTTAACATCAGATTGGGAAAGGAACGTTTTAGCTATTGAAGAAGCTAATGATATCTCTACTCTCAAAGTTGAAGAGTTGATAGGAAATTTAATGTCCTATGAAGCTAATTTGCAGGCATGAAAAGAACTAAATTTGGAGAAAAAGAACATAGCATTCTCAGCAACAAAGAATAATGACTCTGATTAGATGAGTAAGAGATAGTCTTCGCTGCCAAGAATTATAACAGATTCAAGAAATTTAGAAAGATGACCAAATTCCAAAAAGATGGGAAGTCCAGCACAACAAACCTATCTCAAATCAAGTGTTATGAATGTGATCAATACGGACATATGAAGAAGAATTGCCCAAAACTCAACAATGAAAAAAGAAGAACAAATCTGAAAAATTCGAAAAAAAGAAGGCTTTCAAAGTAACATGGGATGACTCGGACTCTTCATCATCTGAAAGTGATAGCGATAGTGACGAAGAACAAGCTAATGTGTGTTTTATGACACAAACTGATGAGGTATGTCATGAACTTAGCTATAACGAATTATTAGAACTTAGCATGGAATTAGATGATAAATTTAGACAAATTAAAAAATTGAACAAAGAATATATAGTCAAAATAAATAGATTAGAACTTGAATTAGGAATGTTAAAAGATGAAAAAATTATCTTAGAAGAAAAACTAGAGTTATCTCAAGAGAAAACTAACAATAATTTAGTAGAAAGTGAAGTTATTGTTATTGATTATGAAAACACTAAAATAGTAAAGGATAATTTGTTAAAGAAAATGTTAATTTGAAAAGCAATATTGAAATATTGAATATTGAAAATTTAGAATTAAAAGAAAAATTAGATAAAATTACAAATAATGTATCAAAATTTAATAAAGGAAATCAAGATTTGGAAAATCTTATCAAAACTTCAAAATCATCAGGCGATAAAAATGGAATAGGATTAAAAATTCTTCTAAACAAAAAGGAAATGATGCTAAAAGTATTAGTTATATGAAAACTAAAAGTTTACCTAAGTCTAAAATGAATATAAAAATATGAAGATTTGGATTCCTAAGACAAATAATAATTTAAATAGACAAAAATATATTAATAATTTCTTAGAAAATGTAGTTTATAATAAAAATTATATTTATAAGGGAACCAAACCATCTTGGGTATGGCTACCTTCATCTAACAATTAGGACCCTAACAAAATATATGGGTACCAATTAAAACATCTTTTACTTTTCAGGTACCCAAAATAAAAAATAAGGAGAAATGGATACTAGATAGCGGATGCTCCAAGCATAGGACCGGAAACTCAAAAATGTTATCAAATATAGCATACATCGATGGTGGAATGGTAACCTTTGGAGATAATTCAAAAGGATATGTCGTGGGCATTGGAGAAGTCATCAACTCTGGTATATCTAACTCTTTTATTATTGAAAATGTTTTATTAGTAGAAAATCTAAAACACAACCTACTAAGTATTAGTCAATTATGCGATAAAGGTTCTCAAATAAATTTTGAAAAAGATAGATGTAATATTTTAGATAATAACAAACAACTTATTTTGAATGCGTTAGAAAAAAAATATTTATGTATTAAACATGAATATAAGTAAAAATTCAAATTTATGTTTAACTGCCAAACATGATGATCCATGGTTATGGCATAAACGATTTTGTCATATCAATTTTAAGAATATTAACAAATTGGCAAAATATGAACTAGTTAGAGGTTTACCTAAAATAAATAAATAAAATTATGCGACGATTGTCAAATTGGAAAACTAAAGAAAAGCTCTTTTAAATCTAAACATAATATTTCTACAAGACAACCATTAGAATTATTACATGGACTTTGTTTTTAAAATATGTTTGTGTAATAGTTGATGATCTTTCAAGATATACATGGACTTTGTTTTTAAAACATAAAAGCGATACTTTTGGTATGTTTAAGATATTTGCTAAAAGAATTAAAACACAAATGGACTTAAAAATTAAAAATATTCGAAGTGATCACGGAAGAGAATTCGAAAACGATCTTTTTACTAATTTTTGTAATAAGAAAGGAATAACTTATAATTTCTCTTTTCCTCGCACACCTCAACAGAATGATGTTGTGGAAAGAAAAAATCGTACATTACAAGAATGTGCACGAACATTACTAAATAGTAGTGGTCTACCGAAACACTTTTGGGCTGAAGCTATTGCCATAACTTGTTATGTATTGAATCGAGTAACAATACATCCTATAACTAAACAAACTTGTTTTCAATTATTTTTTGGTAAAAAACCTAAAGTATCATACTTTAAAACTTTCGGTTCAAAATACTTTATATTAAATACGAAAGATAACTTAGGTAAATTTGACCCGAAGGCCGATGAAGGTATCTTTATTGGATATTCGGATCGTAGCAAAGCATATAGAATTTTTAATAAAAGAGATTATACCATTGAAGAAAGTTTACATGTTTCGTTTGACGAAAATCTTTTTAATCATCATACTAATGGTGAAGAAGAAATTATTCCACTAACAAAATCAACAAATTCTATTAATAATGAAATAAATATTCAAATTAACACTTTGGTATCATCCCCTAGAATTCTTAAGAATCATCCAAAAGATAATATTATTGGAGATCTCAATTCTAGGGTAACTAGAAATCTACTTAATCAGATAAGCCATATAACATTTGTATCAAATTTTGAGCCAAAAAATTATAAAGAAGCTTCAAATGACAATTTTTGGATAATAGCCATGCAAGAAGAATTAAATCAATTTGAACGTAATAATATTTGGGAATTAGTACCAAGACCTGAAGATCAATCGGTTATAGGAACAAAATGGGTGTTTAAAAACAAACAGACAAAAATAGAAATATTGTTAGAAATAAAGCACTTTTAGTTGCTTAAGGCTATAATCAAGAAGAAGGTATCGATTATGACGAAACCTTTGCCCTAGTTGCTAGATTAGAAGCCATTCGTACATTACTCGCCTTTGCAACTCATCACAATTTTAAATTATTTCAAATGGATGTCAAAGTGCTTTCTTAAACGGTTTTATCAAAGAAAATGTATATGTAGAACAACCTCCACTATTTGTTCACGAAAAATATCTAGACCGTGTTTCTAAATTACGTAAAGCACTATATGGATTAAAACAAGCCTCTCTTGCATGGTACGAACGTCTTAAAAATCACTTATTAACATCTAGTTTTCAAACAGGCAAAATAGATACAACTTTGTTTACTAAAAGAGAAAATAACGATATTTTAGTGTACAAATTTATGTTGATGATATCATTTTTGGTTCAACCAACGAAAATCTATGTAATCAATTTTCAAATATTAAGAAAGATGAATTTGAAATGTCACACATGGGAGAATTAAATTTCTTATTAGGTTTACAAATAAAACAACTTGAAAATGGAATTTTTATTTATCGAGAAAAATATTGTATCGATCTATTACGTCATTTTGAAATGGATAAAACTTCGAGCAAACCAACACCAATGAGTACCACTGTTCACTTAGAAAAGGATGATAACAGAAAGGATTTTGATGAAAAGTTATATCGTAGCATGATTGGTTCTTTAGTTTATTTAACGGTTAGTCGATCCGATATTATGATGAGTGTATGTCTTTGTGCTCGATTTCAAGCAAAACCAAAAGAATGTCATCTAAGAGCTGTTAAGCGTATTTTACGTTATCTATCTAGTACTAGAGATTATGGTTTGTTTTACTCTAAAGGATCATTGTTTGAACTAGTTTCATATAGTGATGCAGATTTTGCTGGTCGTAGAACAGATCGTAAGAGTACTAGTGAAACATGTCACTTTATCGGACAATCATTAGTTTTCTAGTTTAGCAAAAAGCAAAATTGTGTTTCTTTATCTACTTGTGAAGCCGAATATATCTCCGCAGCTCTAGCGTGTGCATGAGTGTTATACATGCAACAAACACTCATGGATTTCGGCAAGATTATCAATAAATCTCCAATATATTATGATAACACAAGTGCAATTAATTTATCAAAAAACCCTGTAAATCATTCACGAACTAAGCATATAGATGTATGACATCATTTTCTACGAGGCAATGTTGAAAAATGAACTATTTTTTTAGAATACATAAATACCGAAAATCAAATAGCAGACAAATTTACAAAACCACTAAATGAACAAACTTTTATTAAACTCCGACATGATTTAGGGATTTGCTCTCTTCATGATCTACTCTCTTAATAACCACTGTTCCATTTGGGCAATGATTAGTCATTTATTTTTATCCACAAATTATAATAAATAATTTATACACCTTTGGTTTTTTAGATAATTAGTATCTCTATAAATAATTTTTCCACTTTATATAAACAGTTATACAACAAGAAAAATTAAATACACAATTCATATTCTCTTTAAGAAACAAAATATAGCCATGACTTCTGAGGACTCTTATATATCCATCTTCATCTTGACACCTACGACGGATAGCTCGGCTGATACGCCACAACGGTTTCCTACACCTACACTAAAGCAGGAACCAATGTATAAATGGTCCTCATATCATACGGGTTTTACTTCGGATAACAAGAAGACCAAAAGATCTCTGTTTATCTTTCCTAACATCAAGGAGAAAATTGATGAAATTCATCATTATCAGAAACAACAAATAGATCTTCAATGAGAACTACATTTTGGACAAAAAGTTACAGCACGTCGGTTAAGCTTTTTGGAGCAAGTAGCGATGAAGTTTTGTTCGTCACGGAAGAAAGATGTACATGAACCGCTACCAAAACCTTGTAGTTCTTTGGATCCCTCGTCTTTGTATCGTACTCCTTCGGACCCTTCACCAAGACGATATTCTGGCTCCTCGAGAACCCACGAACATGAAAATATATGGTCTCCACTTAAACCATAGAGAGATAATGAGCCAGGAGATCGTAAAACTCCATCGCCTTCTAAATAAATTATATTTATTATTGCATGTATCTATGTTTATTTGTTATTTCACAGCAATAATATTATTTTTTGATTTGTTATAAAAATTTGAGAAATAAGCAAAACCATCAAATTTTAGGCTATTTTTAGACAAAATGCTTATTGTAGACGTCTGGCTATGGACTTCAAACGTCTGACACAATGATATACGTCTAAATTTTAAGCATTGTGCATATATCAGACGTCTGATATACCCCCCAAACGTCTGAAAATTTGCTCTGTCTCCTCAAACATATGAATCAGAGAATTTCAGACGTCTGATACTCAACCCAAACGTCCGACTTAGTTCTCTGCCACGAAGTTTTTCAAAAATAACATAATCCAGACGTCTGAATTTTATACCCAGACGTCCGATAAATCTCTCTGCCTATCCAATTTTACAAACTCGATCGAAACAGATATCTAAACCAAAAACCAAACGTTTGAATTTATCTGCTGTACTCAATTTAGGGCAAACCAGACGTCTGATTTACAATCCAGACGTCTAAAATCCAATCGACCCTTTAAATTAACCCAGATAACGTCATTTTTCACTTTCATCTCAAAATTTTCATCTATGACTTCACCATTAGCGATTTTCCTCTTCAACAATTCGATTTTTTACGCAAAGCTAAAATCACAATGCCTCCTAGAATAAAGAATCCCAATATTTCAAAACGAAAACAAGACCAACCGACCTCATCGTCAAATCCTCAGGTGTGCTCCGATGATCAGATCGAAAGGTGGATGAATAGAGCGCCATATTCCATCAAGAGGTATGAAGATATCCAAAAGAAAAAACTCCACATAGATCCATTCTATAATCCCCTTAAATTTCCTATGTATGATTTGGATGAACTATGTGAAAATGCCGGGTTGGAAACCTTAATTTCATTCACTTCTAATGACATCCAAATAGACCAATTAGCGATATTTCTATTCTATGCGAATTTAGATAGTACTACAGTGTGGAACACCAAAGATGAGGATAACTGGCTCTGATCTAGCGTGTATGGGAACATGATTAGATTAATCCGGACATAATAGGTAGAACCCTAGGATGCTCTGACACAGGGGAAGATTTATACGACATTCCTGATATGCGCTTCAAGCCATGGAACAATATTACTCATCAAATTTGGAAGGACGAAATGCCAAAATTTTCCTCCAAATATCTACGCCTAAAAGCTCGACTCTTAACTCGAATGATAATCAATACAATTGTTCCACGTATGGGAAGTCATGAGAAAATAACGAATTAGAGCACATAGCCCTATATACTCTATTTAGTGGAACAAGGGTGAATTGGGCCAAATTCATCTTCGACGAGCTAAAGCATTTTTGGACTCGATCAAGGCCATAAATTATTTACCCAACTTATATTATGAGACTTCTTCGTGCACATAACATATCATCCTTCCTATCGACCTTGGAAGAAATCTCACCTAAACATGCTTCCACCAAATTCTTCTCTCTAATGCACCTACCCAAAATTCCCCCAGAATTCATATCCTCTGAAGATTGGATGCACAATTGCCAATCTAGACGAGTTGAGCCTCCTCCTTAACCAAACATTGAACCATCCCAAGAGGAGGAACAACATCGAGAAGCAACTCCACCTCCTCCTGCACCATTTGATTATCCGAGACAAGATGAAATTATGGAGACTCGAACGGATACAAACCCAAACGAAATTGTTCGAGATCTCACCCTTCGAAACCAATATATACTATCTCAAAATCAAAAACTTATGGCTAAGCGAATTGACAACTTCGAAACATCATTTGCTACATGCCTAGCCACAGTTGAAGAATCCCTTTCAACTGTCTTATCGATTCTTAAAGAAGTACTACAACGGGTTCGTGGTCCAACACCACCTTCTGAAGATTGGCCAACCCCAGTACCTTCTCCTCCCGCAAAACATTCCAAACTCTCTGAGGATGAACCTCTCAAGCAAGCTTTGACATCTCCTACAAAAGCTAGCACTTCTAAAAAAGAAGAACCAAAGGAAGATGATCAAAATAAAGCTTCTCCAAAGGAATCATAGATTTTAGGGATCATAGATTTTTTTTTGGATATCAACTTTTTGTACAAATGACAAAATCTATGTATGTAATCAAATTTCAACTTATTAATGAAATTTCCTTTTTGTTTGATGGTTGGCTTCAATTTTATAATTCTTTTTTATAATGCCAAAGGGGGAGAAATATAAGTATAATCATAAAACATTGAAATTAAGCACATATTCAGGGGAGATTTATAATCTATATATAACTACATTGAATAGTTGTCATAATCCAAAAGGGGGAGATTGTTAGGAAATCAATTCTATGGTTTCGATGATAACAACTATACAATGGAAGTCGAATATGCATATATATATATATATATATATATATATATATATATATATATTTATAGGTAATTGTTAAAGTAACATCACCAAAGAGACAAGAACAAGAATCAAAAGAAGTATCAAGAGGCTACAAGTCAATAGAATCAGAAGAGCAATGGCAAAGACACAAGAAAAGCAACATGCACAAGTTCAGACGTTTGGGTGCACTAGTCAGACGTCTGATTGAATCATCTGGTTCGCAAATTAGACAGAATCAGATGTCTGGTTAATGTACTCGGACGTTTGAAAAGCAACCATATACAAAAAATATATAAGAGCCAGACGTCTAAAACATTTTCCAGACGTTTGATTTTGAACTCGACTGTGAACATTCAAAGAACAACTGTCACAATTGAAAAGAAACTTTCACTCCTCTTCGCTGCAACTCTTCATCACCATCAGGAACGACCATACAACATTTATTAATGGATACAACCACTCAAGAAATCTCTCTACCGCTATAAATAGCATCAAGAAGCAAAGAGAAGACTTCACCTTACTTACTTATGCTCTTTACTCTTATTCTCTGATTTATACTTGATCTCTAGCAATCGAATACCTGTATTCTAATCTTTCATATATTCAGAACTCTACAATCAATATTCTCTAGATATATAGACGGGAAGAATTGTACTTAAAAGTCAATATCCGTGTTATAGAATACACACTTGACAAGAACAAGATTTTGTAACCAAGCATATTCCTCTGGGCGAAGTGAGGGTGTTTGATAATTGAATTTCGAAGAGGAGCTTTAGGACTGGACGTAGGACGGAAGGTCTAAACCAGTATAAAATCCTGGTGTGATTATTTCCATTTACTTTGCTATTATCATCTACCAAGTTTATATTAGATATATTATATAGTTAGTCACTTATACTTGCATATATATACACTACACGATCCACTAATATAGAATCACACAAACATGTTAGTTTATATAGTGTACATATATATCATCAAATGTATGTTTACATATTTTAATTTATATATTAAAACATTGTGTATATATAAATATAAAAATCTATATTTTATTTTGAAATTGTTTATAAATACGTAAATAAATATGTATATATGAAATTTATAATATATACATACACGTATATATTTATAAATATGTATATGTATATATTCGAAATTATTAAAATTTATATTAAAATTTTGTTTGTTTATTTTACTGAAAATTCAAAGCCAAAATCAATTTTTTTAAAATAAAGATAATATATATATATCTTATAAATAATTTAATAATATATATACCTAAATGAAATATGTGTATATAATATATAAAATAAATATGTCTGTTATAATGCTCATGGAAAAAGTTGGTTTTTTGTTTTTTTCTAATGTTAAATATTTATATATATTAAATTTTGTATGGAAATTAATAAAAAAATCAAACATAAAAATTCCAACATAATTTCAAAATATCTTAATATTTTATTTGTATATTTTATAATTAAAACGGATTTTAAAATCAATTATTAATTTCGGCTACAATTAAAATATTTAGATTACATATAAAAAATTATTTTTTCATTTTTGAAAGTTTTATTAGATGTAAATTTAATTTTATAAAATTCAAAACATATTATGTATATAATTGTTAAAAAATTATACGATTTAAATAATACATAAAAATAAATAAATATATTTATAAAATTATTTTAATTACGTCGAAAGTCCATCAAGTATAAAATTATTTGTATAAAATTTGAAAACTATATTTTGTATACCGTAACAATTGATTTTTGAATTATGAAGCTAGTATAATTAAATAATGTATATTAATTAATTTTAATAAAAAATCAATTTTTTTTAATTTTCGAGCCATGATTATCAAAGACATATGCATAAAAATATTTATATACAAGTATATAACCAAATAACCATTCTGAACGTGACGATATATTGGTATCATTGAATCATCACATAACTAATAAATAATGTATGATATATAAATTATCTAAATATTATGATATAATTGTAAATCAAGAAATTACCTTATCGCCAAAGCCTGTTAGTACAAGTTGAAACGATGAGGTCAACTCCTTGAGCTAGTTTTTGATCTAGCAAGGTGCTAGCTTTTGAACTGATGACCACTAGCTATCGAATAACAGCTATTTTATTTGATTTGAAATATAGAAATGGAGGGGGAGATGGAGTATAATTTCAATCAAAAATAAATGATGATGAAGGCTCTCTAAAGTAATGAATGAGTGAGGGTAATGATGTTTACATGGAGAAGAGAATAGAGTGATAAGTTAGGATCTAGATCCTCTTTTCTCTCTTACTTGTTCTCTCTCTCTCTCTCTCTCTCATCCATCCAAACCATAACAATGTGCCCTAAAACAGGCCTAAATCCCTATCTAGAAAAGGCCCATTGAAACTTAGACTCGTTCCAAAACTGGTTATTGGTTGGTAAAAAACAATATAGAGCTATTTATATATTTGTTCAGAACTCACAGCGGAAGGAAATAATATAATAGCATAAGAAATACCAATTTTATTTAAAATTCCAAATATCACAAAACCATAACATAATGTCAACAATAAATGTTACATAACCATGTTCAAAAATATATTGTCATCTTTAAATGGTACATCAGAAAATAGCATACATAGATAAATATACTGCTCCCACAAGCTCTTATCATTGCCATCTCCATCTTGATCATTATCTCCTTCCCTAACCTGTGCTATAATAAAGAGGGAGTCAGAACAACAATGTCTGGTGAACAGAAATCTCAAACCTTTCTATATAATTACTTGGGCAGTATAATTTAAAGAAGAATATGTCTTTTGCATTTAAACTATATTCAAAACCATTTTGGTACTTCATGTAAGGAAAAGCGGCAGACCCTTAAGCAACCGCTTAATACCTTCAATCCCCAAAGCAGATCCTTCGTATTATCCAATTCCATAAATCATAACCATCGTTATTAATGACTACCAATGCGAGAAATGATACCTAAGTCACTTTATATCTATTAATGGAAAATAGGTAGACTTTGATCATTTAAGACCTAAATTGAGGTAGACCTCCATAATTTAATACATATTCCCATGGCGGACTCCTCACATGTATCTATCTAGCTAACATTGCACGGAAATCTCTTCGGACACTTACTACTTACATTGAAGGGGACTTTTTCGAGATATCCTCAACCATGCCTAAACCCAATCTCGACCATTTAATACTTCATATAAAGGAAAGAGGCGGGTGCTCAAACAATCACTTAGTACCTTCAATCCCTGAAGCATGTCCTTCGTATTATGACTTGTACCCCAGGGAGACTTCACGTTAGTACGACTATTCATAGGCATTGGTAGTCAAATTAGCTAGACAAATTTACCCTATAGAATTGGGACCAACCTCACCTCATATGTAGTTATTATTAAAGATGATGCCTTATATCATCCCTAAAGCCACACTACTGGTAGGCAGATTAGCTTGACAGACTTCTGTATGCTTTTGGCTAAACTCGCATCCCTATAACTTAGTCATATTACACTCTCTAGTATATTTTCACACATCTCACTGTATTAATTATTTAGATCTTATAAGAAATCCTTCTTATTTCACCTCTGCAATTAATTAGTTTCCTAAAAGGGGATTTAAATGATAATTATTAATATATAATTAATTACACTATTAATGCACTATAGTTGTACGTTATTTAGCTAGTTTTATATACATACATAATATGCATTTACTAATTTCTATGCATGTCGAGATTGCTCCCTAGACCAATGTTCAAATGTCAAAACTTCCAAAATTATACAAATCTCATTTGCACAATAACACATATACTATAAATCCAATATTCCAAAATCAATTCAATAGACTTGTATATCGAATCCAAATCCAACTTATTTCATATTAAAACAGCAGAATAAATCAATAATAGAAACTTGTAATTAATTTAATTTTACGCCCAATTTAATTCTTTTACATGAAATTAGCAAGTGAATTTTATTCAATTTTTAGAAATAGATAGTGCAAACTATGAATAGGAATTTGTACCTTACACACCATTTCTTAATCAAATCCCTTAATCAGGTCCAAAGAAAATAATAAGAAGTGGAATAGAAGGTAAAACATGTAAATTGCAAAATTCACACCCATTATTTTAATACAAAACAATTAAATTCTAACCTAAGAATTGGCATTTTGCTTTGGAGGAATTTCAGGGATCTTTAATGTGATGTTTTCATAATCCAAAACTCCTAAAGGCATATACCAAATCCAAACTACACTATTCAATTACTAAAATAGAAAAACTAATATTTTCACTCACAGAGGTCCTTAGCTTTGCCTTCCTTTGGATTGGACCTGCCTTCAGTGAACCTTTACATATCTCTTCTTTTTGATATATACAGCAAGGCATTTATATATATGTTAGATTCTAAAAATTAGAGGTTTGTAGGAGAACGAGTTGAGAAAATAAACAATAAACAAAAACATATATATAGGATTTCTTACCTGAAACTGTAACGACCCAGAATTTCTGTCAATTAAAATTTGTATATTTAATTGATTTTTAAATATTAGTAAGTGAAATTTATAAGTCGAATAAATTTTATTTCGAATAATTGGATTTAATTGGATAATTAAATCGATAATTTAATATGTGAAAATACAAAAATAATTGAAAATTGGGTTAAATATGATTTAAATTGTTTTATAAAATTTTATCATGTCATATTGAAGTTAGAATGATGTAATAGAACTTTTAAAATCGAACTAAAAGTTAATTGTGAAAATTGAATATTTTAATATTTAATTGACGAGTTAAAATAGCCATTTTTCAAACAGTCTCAGATTTCGACAAAACCAGTTTCATCCAATTCATAATGTGATATTATTATAAGATTTCAAATTTCAAGTCAATCGGATTTATCGTTTGTCCGGGGCGAGCCAAAACGCATAGAAATTCGTTTAATCGGTTTGATTTAAATTTGATCGTTTATTGCCGTAACTCGCGCATACGATCGAATTAGCTTTCGAAACCTATTCCATTGTGTCTGAAACGCGGGTTAAACCCTAGAAACGCTGGTCACCGCGCGAGATTTGGAGTTCGGAAAAAATGGAAATGAATAGTGTTTTGAAGTTTTTCTATAAAAGGACCCTTCCCTTTGATTTTTGCAAAACCCTAACTCCTTTTGCCTAGCCGCCACTTCAATATTCGAAGGCTAGAAATGCACGATTCTTCTCCCCTTAATCACTCTCAATCTATAGACAATTAGAAAGAGCTTTCAACTAACAAATTGTAGAGCCAAGCAAGATCTTTCAATCTATACGGAGATGATGGGATTTGGTGCGACGCGGAGGGAGTAATTTGCTCGCGTTCATGGTGAGTTTGGGCGTGTTTTTCACGGCTATGGTAGGGCCAAGCTGGCCAATGTTCAGGCCGTGGATGGAGGCGAGTGTGAGCTTTGAAGTGGCGGAGTTAGATCGTTGTAGAAGTGAGCGTGGTGGAAGGATAATTCAAAGGAAGAACGACGGCACTTGGGTTCGATTTTCTCGAACGTGACCTGGAGCAAAACGTGATGAGAGGGAAGAAGAATGATGCGGCCAGATTTTGTTGAGGGGAAATGGGCGGCTGTGATGCAATTCTAGGGTTTGAAATCAAAATAGATTTGTAAATGTAATATAATTAATTCGTACGAACTTTAAAATATCGTAACTTTTTCATACGAGGTCGGAATATGACGAAACGAATTGCGTTGGCATCGTATGGACGAGCACTACGCAATGGAACTGGATTGGAGTCGTTTGAAGCTATTTTGAATTTTGAGTAAAATTAAACGCGTGTTTAATTTTATTCGAAATAAAACGCGGAAACTAAATTGAAAGCAAGGTGAGAATTTCTCACTCAATCGAACCGGTTTCGATTCAAATTTTAAATAGTTAGATTTAAAATTTCTTGATTGTATATTTGAATGATGATTGTTATCTATTGATTGTTAAAATAGACATTATACGCCGTTAGTAAGCGGAGGTTATTTATTAAAAACATATACCCGAATATTTCACTGCAAAGTGAAATTGGTATTATTTATGTACTTAGAGTTGATTTCCTGCATTATATAGCGGATGAGACCCTATTGCGCCGCATAATAGCGGATAATATTTTATAAATCCCATATACTGCGATATTCCGTATTGGAACGGAATTGGTATTGTGCTAACATCTTTGGATGCAGGGAAACAAGTTGGAGGGATCCAACTGGATTCCTCACCAGTATTTATTTGATTACAGATATTGTGATGTTTGTTGATTATCATATCGATATATGATATTTGGATGTCGTGATTGACTATTTGGTGTTGTTGCATCATCGGATCCATTTTTGAAGTTTTAAAATAATGATTTTGATTTTAAAAAGAATTTAAAGTGATTTTTGAAAGTATACGTTTTATTAAATTTTGAATTGTTAAAATAAATAAACATTATAATTTTATTGTAATAAAAGTTATATTTTTGGAAAATAGTACTTAAGTATGATTTTGGAGTTATATAAGTTTTAAATAACGTTTTGTAAATTATTAAAAGGATTGGTTTATTTAAATTGAGATTTTTGAATCATTACAAACGGTTTATATAAAAGATTTCTAAGATTAATATTTACAAATAAAAAAATATAGGAATTATAAAACGAGTTTTTATAAGTGTTAAAATGAAGTATAAATGGATTTCACAAGTGAATAAAATTTATAGATTTATAAATTGTGAAATTATAAAATGAATAGATTTTTGTAAAATAAAAGATTTATAAAATTAACTTATAAATCGGATTTTGGCATTTTAATTGAGATTTTCGAATAAGTATAAATGGTTTATAGATGAGATTTATGAAATATATATTTTATAAATCGAAATAATGGATCGTAAAAGAAGTTCTGTTAATGCTAAAAATGAGGTTGTAAATGGAATTTTATAAGTAGTAAGATTTTTAAATCTTGTAAATTGAAGTCCTTGTAAAAATATAAATGGGGATTTATAAACATTGTTTTATAAAACCGAAACCGACTTATTTTGATAAGTCAATTATTTTTGATTTTTAAAGGAGATATATTTACGATTTTGGACGGTGGATAATCCTTCAAACAAAATGTGTAGAAAAATGTTGAATTTGGTTAACGAAGAATATTCACGATTTTAGGACAGTGAATAATATATTAAAGTGTTTTGGGGAAGTGATATTTTAAATAGAATTAAAACGATTTGAAGTTGTTTTAAAATGCATTAAGTGTCGAAACCATAGATTTCAACATTCATTGTTGAAATAGACGTTTTCAAAAAATAGAAGGAAATGGTGGACTATAACACTGTTGTTATAGTATATGATTTCCGAAAGGAAATGTTTTTGTATAGTATTGGGATTTATATATCTATCTAAATTTTGAATCCCTATACTAGTGATTTTGGGTTGTCGTAACGATGTTTTGTGCAACATTCGTTTTGACCCAAATAAATGTGTTTGAAATGATGTTTTCCTTAAAGAATGAAATCTATACTTAACTGTGATTTAAGTATATCGAATATTTTCCAAATGTTGAAAATAAATAGATTTGTGAATTACTTATTATTGAATAAGTATGGAAATATTTTTCCAATATGAAATGAACGTTCTAGAATTTATCTTTTTAAAGATAAATTAAAAATGAATATTAGAAATCGATTTGGAAATCGTATATTCATAGATATTTAGGAATTGTAAATTCACTATGGAATTTATAAAAGAAAGGGAAATTTGTTTAAAAATAAACATTGATTTATTTTTGAAGTGGGGAATAAATTTATGGATTTGGAACGTAAATATAAAGTAAATCGTTAAGGATTTATTTAATTGGTTTAAATGAACCATGTTGAAATGAAAGTATTTCCGCATAAGGAAAAATGTTTGAAATTCGTTTTCAAAAGTGGTAAAGGTGAAAAGTGATTTGAAAATTGTTTTCAAATGGTTGAAGTGTGGAAATTATATATCTTGTAAAGGTTTTTTTGGAAATTAAATAATTTGGAAAATTATTTGTAATCTGGTGATGTTGAGCATGCCTATTGATAGTTAAATAACCGACTATCAATATTTACCTTTGAATAGGTATTTGTTGTGATTTGTTTGAATTTGAATGCTACACTTATTTTTGAAATAAGCGCTCACTATTCGGGTTAGCCGGAAAAGGACCTTGGGGTCGTATAACCCATTCCGAATATGTGATACGTCGTTTTGGATTGCATTTGATGACCGGTGTTGAAGACCGGATATTTGTGAAAAGGGAAGGATTACCGTCGAATGTTTCTGCATCGGCTGATCCCCGATATAGTAATTTATTACCCTTTGTGATGGGAAGTCCGGTCGTGATTAGTGAATATCCGAATTGCAAGAGCTTCTTTGGAAGTGCCTTCGGTTCCGTTCGATCCCGGAACGGACTTGTATGGATGTGTGTCCGACGTTACAATTTGAGATGTAAAGCTGGTTTCTATCAAATATATTCACGTTGGTGGAGGAGAATTTATTCTCTTAGCTTAACACCCTTAGAGGTTATGTAGTTGATGGTTACTAGTGATACATTCCCAAATTGGTAATGTGGCATACGAAGTGTTGTTCAGCATTTGATGATCAAAGCACAGCTTTTGTATAAAGCGTGGCTTTGTGGACGAGACTTCATCGGACCTCACACCCCAGAAATGGTCAAAACAGGAAGGATGCGGCAAGGTTATTAGGGGGTAGCGCCCCTTTAGTGTATGTCATTTCTTCTGGATAGAGGTGGTATCATGGTATGGAGCCCAGATACTTAACCTATGTTGTTGCTGCAAATTTATTGCTTTATGGTTGTTGGAAATCGAGGATCCTCGGATATAGATCGGTTACGATCGGGGAATGACATATTCGTGTCAGTAGTTACCCAGTTAGGGGTAACCCGGCCTTGTGTTGGCAGAGACCCGATTAGGTTCTCGGGTCGTCTTTCCAGAGACGTACCCATGTGGCAATGGAAAGTTCCTTGGCCTGACCATTTGTTGGAAATCCAAAGAAACAATATGATCTTGTACGGTTTTAGTTGTAGAACCTATCATTCACTTATGGTGGTGCCCCACTGTTTGGATGGTAGCTATAGTAGGCATAACTGCGGAATGCCTATGCTGGCTAAGATTTATATCTTTACTTTCGAAATTTTTTTTACATTATGCACTAGTAATAATATCAAATGTTTCTTTTTTTAATGCGTATCAAGCATCTTTGACTATCATAAGGAGAAATCTCCTCCGATTCGGCGTTTGCATTGTGTGTGTATGCGGGAGGCCTTATGGTAGTCTCATTTTCTAAAAAGAATTGCGGATCTATTTTAAAATTATCCTATACTTTGTTTTAAAAATAAACTGTTTTAGTTCTCACACCAGTCACATGACTGACTCGGATTTTATTGTTTTCCTTCCTAAACTCTGGGTGCCCACCAATTTCCACACGGGCAGTCTAGAGTTAAGTTATCAGGATATTCTAGAATTCAGGAGTTGCTGGAGGCAAGCTGAATGGCATGGCGTATTCACTAGTATATAGTATTTCTTTTCCGTTGTTTGTTATTGTTTGATGTTGTAGACTCTGATGATGTAATGTAATGTGATATGATGCAATGTAATAACTGATATAGTTCTTTGTTTAAAGATTATTCATTTATCTATTATATGTTGTTCCGCTGCGATTGTGAGATTCTGATCTTGTTCTGTTATTTCTTTCTGTTCCGTTCTACCTTTTTCTCTCTTCTTCTACCTCTTTCTTTTCTTTAACCATAACATTTCGGTTTTTCGGCATTCAATTGCTCGACAGTTGATACAGTGGACGTATTGATGTCGGTTTTCGAGCGTCGAAAAGTCGCATACGTTACATTTGGTATCAGAGCGAATGGTTAAGCGACAACCATGGCTCTGTTGGGAATTACTCATTAGAGATAGAGTCAGTAGTACTCTAGAATGAGTTTGAGTGTAATAATAGATACGAGTGCGTATTTGTTAGTGAATATAAATTGTTTTATATTGATGATTGGTTTGTTGGGTGGTATATGGATTTTGGTCAACACGAGTAATTAACGTTGTTGATAGGGATCTCTAAACACTTGTATAGAACAATTTGACACGATATTGTTTTAAAACAGGATAAATGAAATAATTTTACCTCGATTATATTTTGATATAGAAAGAATAATTTTATGAATATATATTATATATCTTTGGATGTTTGGTTGTTAATGAAATAATCAAATATAAGAACCTAGAGTTTGAAAGGGTTTATAACCAAATAAAATTCTATAAGTATGATTTATCGAAAAGAAGAATAACTAAATTTGATTTAAACCAGAATTTAAATCCCGGGAATTTTGAAAAGTGTTTTAAATGCAATGAAAACGAAGGTTTGGGGATTTAAAACTCTTGGGAATGTTGAAATGCTTTCCAAAGTGTTTGAAGGAAACGATTGAATATTATTTTAGGAAATATTTTTGAATGAGAATTGTTTTAAAATGAATTCGTGGAAGTGAGGAAGCACTGAACTCACTTCGCTCGCTGGAAAATAATCCTGATGATGATGGCCACATCATTAGAATTCATTTTCGAGTTTCTAAAGTGATGGATTGCTTCCATAGGAAATTGGGTTAGAATTGATTATAATTTCAAAAAAGGGTTTTGGAGAAAAACCGGGCAATTGAATTCTGAAAACTCTATCTAGATAATGTGAAAAGTTAAAATGAACCAACTATTGAACCTATTAAGTGATGTTGATATTAATAAAATAAACAAATGTAAAATGACTGTAATTGAGAAATGTAAATTTAAGTTAAGTTAAAAAAATGATATTTGAAACGGAATATAACTTAAGTGGTGTTGAATGAAGTTGATTTTGGTGTCGAAGTAATTTAATAAGTGAATTAATGAGATGAAGTCATTGAGAATATGGACTTGAGTTATTTTAAAGAAATTTAACCTTATTAGTTAAATAAATTAGGAATTGAATTAATAAATGGATTGAATGTTAATCAATTGAATGTAAAATAAACTGATATGGGATAATGAATGTAAGTGTTAATTCATTTAAAAGCTAATGTTATTGGAAGTTGAATAATTGAATGAGAATCGATTTAATACGAACCAATTGGAATTAAAAGTGTTGAACTAAATTGAATGTAAATTAGTGAATGCAAACTAATTGAAATTGAATATGAATGAATGTTAGTAAATCCAATGTTAATGAGTCAAATGTGATTTAAATTGGAAAACCAATTCATTGAATATTAATGAGAATATTAATGAATATTTATTTGGTTAGTTGGATGATAGTTGCTTAATGGTTGCACTTGTTGATTGAATGCATTGCTATGTTGGCACATGTAGTTGTTATATTACTATATGTTGTATATTGATATTATTTTCATATATACATGTTTCTCATTGTTTGTTGAGTGTTTAGTAGGTGCGGATTGCGCTTGCTTTGCATTTGGAGCTCGTTTTCGCGCTACATTAGCCGTATATGCTCGCTAATAAAATATAAGGTACATATCTCGGATTAAATATCGTACTTTTACACTTTTTTCCCTGCAGGATGCCTCATCACTTTATGAGATGTATATTTGTGATATATACACTATCATTTTTTTCCGGATCGAGCCGCGCAAAGGAGACTCTGGCGAATATTTCCGAAAATTTAAGGCGTTAGAATATTTTTGAGAAAATTGGGAAATTTTTGGAACTAATTTTGGATTTGGAAACTTAATAAAGTTATTGTAATAGGTTTAACTATGAACTTTGGGAAAGTTAAACACTTAAAAGATTTGTAAAATCCAATTTGAATGGTTTGTTTTGAAAAGTTAATGGATTCTGTAACATTTTCTTACTTGGTAATTTCGAGGACGAAATTCTTTTTAAGGGGGGAAGTATGTAACGACCCAGAATTTCGGTCAATTAAAATTTGTTTATTTAATTGATTTTTAAATACTAATAAGTGAAATTTATAAGTCGAATAAATTTTATTTCGAATAATTGGATTTAATTGGATAATTAAATCGATAATTTAATATGTGAAAATACAGAAATAATTGAAAATTGGGTTAAATATGATTAAAATTGTTTTATAAAATTTTATTATATCATATTGAAGTTAGAATGATGTTATAGAACTTTTAAAATCGAATTAAAAGTTAATTTGTGATTGAATATTTTAATATTTAATTGACGAGTTAAAATAGCCATTTTTCAAACAGTCTCGGAAATCGACAAAACTAGTTTCATCGGATCCGTAATGTGATATTATTGTAAGATTTCAAATTTCAAGTCAATCGGATTTATCTTTTGTCCGGGGCGAGCTAAAACGCATAGAAATTCGTTTAATCGGTTTAATTTAAATTTGATCGTTTATTGCCGTAACTCGCGAATACGATCGAATTAGCTTTCGAAACCTATTCCCCTGTGTCCGGAACGCGGGGTAAACCCTAGAAACGCCCGTCACCGCATGAGATTTGGAGTTCAGAAAAATTGGAAATGAATAGTGTTTTGAAGTTTTTCTATAAAAAGACCCCTTCCCTTTGATTTTTGCAAAACCCTAACTCCTTTTGCCTAGCCGCCACTTCAATATTCGAAGGCCAGAAATGCACGATTCTTCTCCCCTTAATCACTCTCAATCCATAGACAGTTAGCAAGAGCTTTCAACTAACAAATTGTAGAGCTAAGCAAGATCTTTCAATCTATACGGAGATGATCGGATTTAGTGCGACGCGGAGGGAGTAATTGGCTCGTGTTCATGGTGGGTTTGGGCGCGTTTTTCATGGCTATGGTAGGGCCGAGCTGTTCAACGTTCAGGCCGTGGATGGAGGCGAGTGTGAGCTTCAAAGTGGCGGAGTTAGATCGTTGTAGAAGTGAGCGTGGTGGAAGGATAATTCAAAGGAAGAACAACGGCACTTGGGTTCGATTTTCTCGAATGCGACCTGGAGAAAAATGTGATGAGAGGGAAGAAGAATGATGCGGCCAGATTTTGTTGAGGGGAAATGGGCGGCTATGATGCAATTCTAGGGTTTGAAATAAAAATAGATTTGTAAATTGTAATATAATTAATTCGTACGAACTTTAAAATATCGTAACTTTTTCATACGAGGTCGGAATATGACGAAACGAATTGCGTTGGAATCGTATGGACGAGCACTATGCAATGGAACTAGATTGGAGTCGTTTAGAGCTAGTTTGAATTTTGGGTAAAATTAAAAGCGTGTTTAATTTTATTCGAAATAAAACGCGGAAACTAAATTGAAAGCAAGGTGAGAATTTCTCACTCAATCGAATCGGTTTCGATTCAAATTTTAAATAGTTAGATTTAAAATTTCTTGATTGTATGTTTGAATGATGATTGTTATCTATTGATTGTTAAAATAGACATTATACGCCGTTAGTAAGCGGGGGTTATTTATTAAAAACATATACCGCGAATATTTCACTGCAAAGTGAAATTGGTATTATTTATGTACTTGGAGTTGATTTTCCGCATTATATAGTGGATGAGACCCTATTGTGCCGCATAATAGCGGATAATATTTTATAAATCCCATATACCGTGATATTCCGTATTGGAACGGAAATGGTATTGTGCTAACATCTTTGGATGCAGGGAAACAGGTTGGAGGGATCCAACTGGATTCCTCACCAGTATTTATTTGATTACAGATATTGTGATGTTTGTTGATTATCATATCGATATATGATATTTGGATGTCGTGATTGACTATTTGGTGCTGTGGCATCATCGGATCCATTTTTGAAGTTTTAAAATAATGATTTTGATTTTAAAAAGAATTTTAAAGTGATTTTTGAAAGTATACATTTTATTAAATTTTGAATTGTTAAAATAAATAAACATTATAATTTTATTGTTATAAAAGTTATATTTTTGGAAAATAGTACTTAAGTATGATTTTGGAGTTGTATAAGTTTTAAATAACATTTTGTAAATTATTAAAAGGATTGGTTTATTTGAATTGAGATTTTTGAATCATTATAAACGGTTTATATAAAAGATTTCTAAGATTAATATTTATAAATAAAAAAATATAGGAATTATAAAACGAGTTTTCATAAGTGTTAAAATGAAGTATAAATGGATTTCACAAGTCAATAAAATTTATAGATTTATAAATTGTGAAATTATAAAATGAATAGATTTTTGTAAAATAAAAGATTTATAAGAAATTAGCTTGTAAATCGGATTTTGGCATTTTAATTGAGATTTTTGAATAAGTATAAATGGTTTATAGATGAGATTTATAAAATATATATTTTATAAATCAAAATAATGGAATCATAAAAGAAGTTATGTTAATGCTGAAAATGAGGTTATAAATGGAATTTTATAAGTAGTAAGATTTTTAAATCTTGTAAATTGAAGTCCTTATAAAAATATAAATGGGGATTTATAAACGTTGTTTTATAAATCCGAAACCGACTTATTTTGATAAGTCAATTATTTTAGATTTTTAAATGAGATATATTCACGATTTTAGACGGTTGATAATCCTTTAAACAAAATGTGTAGAAAAATGTTGAATTTGGTTAACGAAGAATATTCACGATTTTAGGACAGTGAATAATATATTAAAGTGTTTTGGGGAAGTGATATTTTAAATAGAATTAAAACGATTTGAAGTTGTTTTAAAATGCATTAAGAGTCGAAACCATATATTTCAACATTCATTGTTGAAATAGACGTTTTCGAGAAATAGAAGGAAATAGTGGACTGTAACACTGTTGTTATAGTAAATGATTTCCGAAAGGAAATGTTTTTGTATAGTATTGGGATTTATATATCTATCTAAATTTTGAATCTCTATACTAGTGATTTTGGGTTGTCGTAACGATGTTTTACGCAACATTCGTTTTGACCCAAATAAATGTGTTTGAAATGATGTTTTCCTTAAAGAATGAAATCTATACTTAACTGTGATTTAAGTATATCGAATATTTTCCAAATGTTGAAAATAAATAGATTTGTGAATTACTTATTATTAAATAAGTATGGAAATATTTTTCCAATATGAAATGAACGTTTTAGAATTTATCCTTTTAAAGATAAATTAAAAGTGAATATTAGAAATCGATTTGGAAATCGTATATTCATAGATATTTAGGAATTGTAAATTCACTATGGAATTTATAAATGAAAGGGAAATTTGTTTAAAAATAAACATTGATTTATTTTTGAAGTGGGGAATAAATTTACGGATTTGGAACGTAAATATAAAGTAAATCGTTAAGGATTTATTTAACTGGTTTAAATGAACCATGTTGAAATGAAAGTATTTCCGCGTTAGGAAAAATGTTTGAAATTTGTTTTCAAAAGTGGTAAAGGTGAAAAGTGATTTGAAAATTGTTTTCAAATGGTTGAAGTGTGGAAATTATATATCTTGTAAAGGTATTTTTGGAAATTATATAATTTGGAAAATTATTTGGAATCTGGTGATGTTGAGCATGCCTATTGATAGTTAAATAACCGAGTATCAATATTTACCTTTGAATAGGTATTTGTTGTGATTTGTTTGAATTTGAATGCTACACTTATTTTTGAAATAAGCGCTCACTATTCGGGTTAGCCGGAAAAGGACCTTGGGGTCGTATAACCCATTCCGAATATGCGATACGTCGTTATGGATTGCATTTGATGACCGGTGTTGAAGACCGGATATTTGTGAAAACGGAAGGATTACCGTCGAATGTTTCTACATCGGCTGATCCCCGATATGGAAATTTATTACCCTTTGTGATGGGAAGTCCGGTCGTGATTAGTGAATATCCGGATTGCAAGGGCTTCTTTGGAAGTGCCTTCGGTTCCGTTCGATCCCGGAACGGACTTGTATGAATGTGTGTCCGACGTTACAATTTGAGATGTAAAGCTGGTTTCTATCAAATATATTCCCGTTGGTGGCGGAGAATTTATTCTCTTAGCTTAACACCCTTAGAGGTTATGTAGTTGATGGTTACTAGTGATACATTCCCAAATTGGTAATGTGGCATACGAAGTGCTGTTGAGTTGATGATCAAAGCACAACTTTTGTATAAAGCGTGGCTTTGTGGACGAGACTTCATCGGACCTCACACCTCGTAAATGGTCAAAACAGGAAGGATGCGACAAGGTTATTAGGGGGTAGCGCCCCTTTAGTGTATGTTATTCCTTCTGGATAGAGGTGGTATCATGGTATGGATCCCAGATACTTAACCTATGTTGTTGCTGCAAATTTATTGCTTTGTGGTTGTTGGAAATCGAGGATCCTCGGATATAGATCGGTTACGATCGGGGAATGACATATTCGTGTCAGTAGTTACCCAGTTAGGGGTAACCCGGCCTTGTGTTGGCAGAGATCCAGTTAGGTTCTCGGGTCGTCTTTTCAGAGGCGTACCCATGTGGCAATGGGAAGTTCCTTGGCCTGACCATTTGTTGAAAATACAAAGAAACAATACGATCTTGTACGGTTTTAGGTGTAGAACCTATCATTCACTTATGGTGGTGCCCCACTGTTTGGATGGTAGCTATAGTAGGCATAAGTGCGGAATGCCTATGCTGGCTAAGATTTATATCTTTACTTTCGAAATTTTTTTTCTACACTATGCACTAGTAATAATATCAAATGTTTCTTTTTTTAATGCGTATCAAGCATCTTTGACTATCATAAGGAGAAATCTCCTCCTATTCGGCGTTTGCATTGTGTGTGTGTGTGCGGGAGGCCTTATGGTAGTCTCATTTTCTAAAAAGCATTGCGAATCTATTTTAAAATTATCCTATACATTGTTTTAAAAATAAACTGTTTTAGTTCTCACACCAGTCACATGACTGACTCGGAGTTTATTGTTTTCCTTCCTAAACTCTGGGTGCCCACCAATTTCCACACGGGCAGTCTAGAGTTAGGTTATCAGGATATTCTGGAATTCAGGAGTTGCTGGAGGCAAGCTGGATGGCATGGCGTATTCACTAGTATATAGTATTTCTTTTCCGCTGTTTAATGTTGTTTGATGTTGTACACTCTGATGATGTAATGTAATGTAATATGATGTAATGTAATAACTGATACAGTTCTTTGCTTAAAGATTGTTGTTCCGCTGTGATTGTGAGATTCTGATGTTGTTCTGTTATTTCTTTCTGTTCCGTTCTATCTTTTTCTCTCTTCTTCTAACTCTTTCTTTTATTTAACCATAACATTTCGGTTTTCCGGCATTCGATTGCTCGGCAGTTGATATAGTGGACGTATTGATGTCGGTTTTCGAGCGTCGAAAAGTCGCATACGTTACAGAAACCCTAATAGAATTTTGTAAATGTATGAAGAGACGAACTGGCAGAACTTCGCTAGTGTTCCTAAAATATTTTATGAATAAAAGTGAGGGGGCTAGGCTTTTATTTATAGTGGTTGGAATGCACCAAAACCACAGTCGGATTAAAATTTAAAATTCATAACGTTCATTGCTACAAAACCCTAGCTGCCAACCCCTTTTCACCGGTCGACCGCCCCTACCACCTGTAGACTGCTAGCGGTCGACCAGAACTATTTCAAGGACGTTGAATTTCTTTATTGCCATTATCTAATTTATTTCCTTTGTTGATTGCAATTTAGCGTTAATGTTTATTATAAAGTTTACTTAACCTCCAAGTATAATAACTATTAACTTATGAATTTCAAATTTAGGAATTGATTATTTATATGAATTTGTATTTTATTTAATTAATTTGAATTCGAAACTTTAAACGTCCATAATTTCCTCGTCTGAGCTTTGTTTTCCATATATTATATATGGAAATTGATTGGAAAATCATCGTGAATGCAACGACATAAATTTTATGGTTAAATTCTAACTTTTACAGAATTTTCATTTTTACCCATATCTTATTTAAATTAATTTATCCAATTTATTTATTTATGGCAGATTTTATGGGAGGTTACATAAACCAAGCCCCCATATTGCGATAATATGGTCGTACCTCATCACGCTCTATCATGGACGAACACACCAACCCCCATATAAGCTTCAAACCCATTTAAAGCCCAAACAAATTATATTACATTTAAATCTAATTTAAACGTGTATTGATATCATATATCGATTAATATGTTCATAACTATTCTAAGTATATTTAATAATATTTGTTAATCAAATCAAAATAAAATTTCATAATTAGTATTTCATAAGTATTAACTAATTTGACTAATTTATAACTAAATTAATTAAATCGTTTGGTCAACGAAGTATTCAACGTTTTGGTTGTATGATCCGTTAGGTGTAATTTTAGTCAGCGTTAATATCAAATTAAATATTAACTTTCACATGTCTCGTAGCAGGTGGTGTGATATTTTAGCCAAATTAATTGCTTATTTATTTTCGGTAAAATCCAATTTTACTTTGTTAACATTACTCGATTGTGACTGCTATTTACACCAATTTTCTTCGTCAAAGCTATATCACTTTAGACTTATGGAATTTAGTAATGATCAAAATTCCAATATCGCCCATATTCAACTCTATAGTCCAAACACAAAGTCCTTGATTCAATAATAACACCTGTTATTAATCGAACTATTCTGGCCAAAGATTTTGACTTTGGGTTGACCGTGATACTAACCTAATATAATTGAGAAGATGAATCCTCTCTTGAATAGTGTTTCACTTCCAATACTTCTACTTGATCCAATTGTAGTCACTCGATGGACGTTGTACCATGATTTGACTATAATCAGACCAAAGCTTTTATATTGAAGATCGACAGTATTCTCGAGTCGAGAGAACTGTGTATATTAATCATGTCGATATTTTCTACTTGACCTTAATTATATGAACCAACAGAAAAGTACCTAACGAGTCATTGCATAGTTGTCCAATAACTATCGGTATGTGACCCCTTGATGCCCCTTGTAATAATGAGTAATACACTGTCCAACATTTGGAGAGTATTACATACTCTAGTCTCAATGGATACATCGATATCAAGTCTCGAAGCATTTTGACTAGGAATATTTAAAATGATGTGCTTATTATAATGTATATAATACTCACGATTACAATTATTTTTAATTACTATCACAAACATACCACCTATGAATTTTTCTGTTAAAATATTTTAATTAAAAATTTGGTTATTTATAACATGTTATAACAAGTACATAATAGAAAGAAACACCTTTATTATAATGAAAATTATTTACAAAGTGAATTAGTTTACAATAAATTACAAAATTTCCCCTAGGACATATCCCTAACTATATTAGTCACAACTCTCAATTTTCAATTGAAAATAATCTATAAAAGTCATCAATTATTATAATAGAGAAATTAATATAATGGTTATATTAATTTATTTATTATTATTAGTTACTATTAGGGGGCCAAAAATTAATTGTTGTTATGTATTTATTTGAGTGGATATTTGGATCTGTCCCTTATTTTTAGGTCTACTACACAAAAACCCCACCTCAAAAACCTATTTTAAATTACACTCCTGAAAATATTTTTGTTGTTCTTTTGCTTTTAAAAAAATTAAATCCGAATCTAATCACATGTTTCTATGAATAGAACTTTTCCTTTCGATTTTTTTTCAAAAAGTGCAAATATTTAAGGTTTTTTCTACAAATATTTGCATTTTAAATAGTAAATACTTGTAGCATAGTTGCAGATTAAACTGCAAATATTTACATTTTGAAACTATTAGTATTATAGTTTAGCTAAAACTAAAAATATGAGTGTCTTTTAAAACCTATTTTTAAAGAGGGACGGTTGTGTATTTTGAAGCTCAATGTAACATCCCCCACTTGGAGACCCAAAACTAACGACTATGGATGCTGCAGTCATCCATAGTTATTAATCCTTGGTGATCAAATACGATAATGTTAGATACACTGATATAACAGAAACACATGGATATGAAATTTTTAAAAATCATAAAAGAACTTTCATTTCCCATTTCAAATCATTTCAACATTCATTGCATCATTCCATATTCGAGAACCGCGTTCAGAGATAATATAATTATTACAACATACGCCAAGAGCAACATATGAAGATGCCCCCTTGGATGACCAGAGTATATATAACTAGGCAAGTAAACAATTTTTCCTTTACAACAAAACACAATGAAATAAAAAGAAAACAAGTTCCTATAGCTATCTTGCCTCCAGCATGTCTTAGGAAGCTTACTCGTCTAATGAGATGCCTGAAAATCTCAACTCTTAAACTACTCAAAGTTAATTGAGCACCCGAGAGTTTAAGGGGAAAACATAAACTTTGATTCAGACAAAAATCCTGGTATGAATAATAATCTACTATCTCAAACCATTTAGATATCCATTGAGACCATGTTGCTTAGCGGAATGAGTTTTTGTTGAGACTCGATTTTGATTCATAACACGAAGCTATCACTACGACATACAGATTTGACGGCTGCTACGATAAAAAGAGACAAGGAGACAAGACTTTAAAATCGGTGCATCAATTATATTATTTTGTTCTTAAGTCTTAGGTCAATATTGTTAAAATCTCTCCTCGGTTACGTATATATTAGCTTATATATTTATTCATTCTATTTTCCAAATATTTTATACATATACAAGCATATAATTAAATTATAAAAGTGTTTTAAAGTTATAGAAATTAATATACCTATGTAAACTGTGCATATTACACAAGTTCAACCAGGTCAGTCGACTGAACCAGAGGTACAGTCGACTGAAAATGGAAAATTTGTGCACCATGCACAGGTGCATAGATATACGAATTTATATTTAAAAATTATTTTGAATATTCATTCGACCGACCCAGAGGCTCCGTTGACTGAATTTCTATAACAGCCACTTTTCGAAAAGACACGACTTTTTGTGAAGAGATACAAACCTCTACGAAAAGATTGGACGCAACACTTCAATTGAAACTCTTCACCAACAGTCGCTGCTTTCAAACCTTTATAAATACAAACTCCAATTTGATTCCAAATCACTTAATCACAATTGA
The DNA here is from genome assembly GCA_030765085.1 of Allium cepa. Lineage (NCBI taxonomy): Eukaryota > Viridiplantae > Streptophyta > Magnoliopsida > Asparagales > Amaryllidaceae > Allium > Allium cepa. The sequence goes on along the minus strand of CM060928.1, from coordinate 737,457,012 downwards.
ATTTTCTTATCTCTTTAATCTAATTCTCTGGTATTTGCTATCATATTTTCAATTATTCTGCATTAAAGCAATACTATACCTTTCTATTCTTCATATACTTCAAATATATATATTTACACTCGAGGAGAAGATTACAGGAAGAGTGTACTACAAGTGACAAATATGTGTTATCAGAACACACAAAAGTCAAAACTATTTTTGTATTTGTTGAAGTCATGTTCTGCTGCTCAGGCGAGTGAAGTCCTCTTCGGCTGTTGAGGCGAAATCCTGTTCTACTGCTCAGGTCCCTGTTCTGCTGCTCAGGGGTGTATAGACTTGTTTCTCTGGGTTAAGTGAAGGTTGTTGTTTTAGTGAAATTCCAAAAGGAGCTTGGGACTGGACATAGGACGGTGCTCCGAACCAGTATAAAAATTCCTGGTGTCATTTTACTTTACTGCTTTTATATTCTGCATTTTTTACCATATAACTATCATCACTATACTTTGTAGCATTATATCCGTATTACATGATCCATAGTACACTTTCAGTTTTCCCCTCACCAGTATCTTATCCAAAACTTTATAAAAACCATATACTGTGCTCTTACATTCACAATGGTTAAAACTTAGCAATTTAAAATACTATGATGATATGCAAACAAGTAAATCAACTCTGGATTACCCATCCTCATTCATTTTGACCATTTGTCTCAGTTATAGTTTTTAGAGTCACAACTAACCTATTAGTTTTCGTGGGCCGACTAATAACTTGCTTAATACTTATGGACTCTCTGCCTGATTTCATAGTTTTAATGAGATCACTAAGAACCTATTGGCCCTGCTAATAACTTCATCATTCATGGGTTTTCCCTGAACCTATTGGTATCTCCAATAACTTTCCTCTTGTCCTAGTTTTCATGGGTTGACTAGGAACATATTGACTTCTATCAATAACTTAATCTTGATATAGTTTTCATGGGTTAAGTACAAACCTATTGCCCATGCCAATAACTCATTATAATCATAGTTTTCATGGGTTTACTACGAATCTATTGGTATCTGCCAATAACTTTTCCTAAACATAGTTTTCATGGGTTTACTACAAACCTATCTATTTAACAACTTCACTATTTAGGCATCCTAAATTCTGGTCTATCTGACTTTCTGGATGCAATTTTACTCATTCAGGAGTTAATTCAATTAATATTCACTATTGGGTCAAACTCGCTGGTTGCCATTTTTCCCCAAAATGCAGTTATGGGTCCATTTATATATTAGAAGAAGCAAACATGTTAATATAATAATACCAACACTTGTGGTTTAGTATCCTTGAAATCAGTTTTATATAAAACATGGTTAATTCCTTTAACCTATTATTTTATCAAGGAAAGCTTCTTCAAAAACTCCAATTGAAAAGCATTTAAAAGCTCTTTTATAATGCCATGGGTTTTACCTTTAAAATTTGAGACTGGACTCTTTGTTTTGAAAACTAATGCTTCCGAAACCTTTAATCTTTATTTTCAAAACCATTTGAAAACTTCCTTTCGAAAACATTCAAATCTTCTTTCAAACACTTGGCACCTTCCTTTCGAAATACTTTAAAACCTTCCGAATGTATTAAGGTATTACCATTCAATTATAGAAGCATAGCTTCGAAACCATTTTAAAGCACTCCTTTCGAAACCATTGGGTTTAATTTATAACATATCTTAGTGGGTCTAAGTGAATACAAGCGAAGTACCCCTTTCAAAACCATTAAAAAGAGTTTGGGGAAAAACAGATGGCTTCGGCACCATCCTTTCGAAAGCTCAAAACTTTTAAGTAAAACATTTGAAGGTTAGCTTCGAACCCCTTTCAAAGCCATTGCCTTCGAAACCCTTGAATCCTTTCGAAATCTTTAGGAAGTGGCTTAATATCGGTTTAAAATAAAGCTACCTTTCAAATTAGTTGATGACTTCAATCCATTCGAAAGGCATAGGGACGGCAGAAGGGTTTCGACTTGGTCGAAACTACCCTTTTTGAAAGCGTTTATTTTAAAATTAAGCAAGTCATTCAGAAGCTACAATTTAAACAAGAAGCGACAACCCCTTTCGAAGCAATTTAAAAAGACCCCTTCGAAAGCATATGTTTCGACTCCTTTAAAAGCATTTAGTAAAATAGGCAAGCACATTTGTTTAGAAAGTAAAACAAAGGGTTCGACCCCATCGAAAGCAATGTCTCGACACCATGCCTTCCGCCTTTCTCCAATCCACTACGTACCTATGTATTGATACCTTGTGTATTAGTTTTGGCTTAGTTGGTTTTGACCTGTGGTTTCAACTTGGTTGATGGCGAAAGCATAGGGTCAAAAGGTGGCTTCTAAAAGAGGTGGAACGTATTTTTTGATTAAAGTGTGATTTAATGCCATTTAAAATAAATACTTTATAACTAACTTGCTTATTTGTAAACATTTGATTGGTTTCCATAACTTTTAAAATTCTTTACAAAAATAACTGCCATATAATTTCAGATCTAAACGAAGATTAATTTAACAAATAAGCCCTTTGATTAAGCAAAACTAATGAAACAATTAAGTCCTTCATCTAAAATAATTTATTTCCATAGTAAATTACTTAAGTCCTCAAAAACCGTAGAAATTCACTTTCAATATGTTATCTAACATATAAAAATTTCAAACCCAAATTCTTCGTAAAATAACCGAAATTAATTTCTAAACCCAATAATTCATATTTTCCTTTAAAATTCATAATAAATTTTCCATAGCTTGGAAAATTATATAAATTAAAATTCATCTCCAAAATCATATTATACATAACATATAATTTCCTCATGACATTCGAAATTCAATTTAAACAATTTTACCCTTAAAATCGCGTATAAACAATTATCAAACAATCTTGTTTGAAGCAAATATGTCATAAAATCCAGGCATACCATCATCAAAAATCATCATAATGGATTTAAACTTAAACCCGAAATTCAAGTGATCAAAGAAACAAAATTAAAGATGGTTATGATTATTATTCATGTTGATTAGGATAAGGACTTTGAGATTTGGCTGAGATTAATTCTTCTTGCTTTGATTCCTTAGCTCTTGAATAATTTTCCTTTTTTTCTTCCTAAGTAATGGTCCGCTTCTATTTCTTTTGTTTGTATTTTATGTTTTGAGAAAAATGAACGTGAATAGATAGGAAACTAGAATATAAGGTAATGGGATTATGGTGCACAATTATCCTAAATACCCTTGTGCTAATTAATTAACATATAAAACCATTCATAAGCCCATTTATTTAATTAAGCTCGACCTCTAAACAAATTTTCAAATCTCAATCCCCTTATCACTCTAATATTTACTTTATTCTATTTAATTTATCTAATTAAATCTTCTGAATAACGTTATTAAAAAATAGGGGTGTTACAAGCTCCCCTCCTTGAAGAATTTCGTCTTCGAATTTCAGTAAGGACTAAATACTAAACATAGCAATCATTTGTAACCATTCTTAACAACCATACTAGCCTACCTAACTAGCAACAATCCATATAAAGGTAATATAGACATACCATCAAAGCAGACCGGGATAAGTATATCTAATCTTGTCTTTTGTCTTCCAAGTACAGTCCTCATTGTCGGTCCACTGAATTTTCACCAACATGATTATTTTGTTCCTCTATCTTTTCTCATCTCTCGCTACAACCCGAACTGCTTGTCTAACAAACGTCAAATTAGGCTCTTCTATCAAATCTTCCAACCCTTTTAGAGAAATAGTAGTCTCTGGATCATGCACATATTTGCGAAAATGAGACACATAAAACACATTTTGGACACCTTCCATACTACTCGATAACTCTACTTTGTATGCGAGCTTCACGATCCTCTCTATAACTTGAAGCAGATCAACATATCTCGGTGCCCAGTTTCCTTGACATTCCAAATCGTACCACACCCTTCATCGTTGATACTTTGATGAAAATCTTATCTCCAACTGAGAATTCTATGTCTTTACGCCTCTTATTTATGTAACTCTTCTGTCTGGACCAAGCTTCCTTTGTCATTTCTCGAATCAACTAAATCTCCTCTGTCGCCTCTCTAACCAGATCTGGACCTAAGACTAATTTGTCTTCAGTCTCCAACTAACATGCTGGTGATTTGCATGGCTCCTATACTAGTTTGATAATTATTGTTATAGGAAAACTCAACCAAATGTAGGTAATCTTCCCAATATCCATCAAAGTCCAATACATAAGCTCTCAATAAATCCTCGAGTACGTTATTGACTCTTTATGTCTGCCCATTCGTCTGAGGGTAATACGCAGTACTCATCCTGAGCTTAGTGCCTAACACATCCTGTAGACTCTTCCAGAATTCATTAGTGGACAAAGCATCTTTGTCAATGACTATACTACTAGGATTCTCATGTAGTCTAACTATGTTCTTCATGAACAACTTAGCTAGAACATGTGCCGTCCTGGTTGACTTAATTGAAATGAAATGGGCACTCTTGGTCAACCTGTCCGCTATAACCCACATACTTTCATTTCCTCTATTTAACCTTGGCAACTCATCTATAAAATCCATGGATATTGAATCCCATTTCCAAACATGAATCTCCAAAGTCTGAAGCGATCCACTTGGCTTCTAATGTTCGCCTTTCACTTGTTAACAATTTGCACACTGCTTAACCCACAAGCCAACATCCCTCTTCATACCTTCCCAATAGAAGCTCCTCTTCATATCTTGATACATCTTGGTTCCTCCAAGATGAATCGTAAATTTGGACTGATGACATTCTTCAAGAACTTCTTTCCTTAACTCCTCAACATTCGGAACACATAATCGTCCCTTCTTCCACAACCATCCTCTTTGGTCAAGACTAAAATCCTTTAGTTCATTGATCTCGGTTCCAACCTCAAGCCTTCTAATCCTTTCGGCTAATAATGGATCCTCTTCTGCTTAGAAGTAATCCTTTCGATTAACATGGGTCGAACTTCTAAATAGGAAAATACTCTGACTAGAACTAGCAGTCGATCTTATCTGCACACTACAAGTAGTCAAAGATTCTAAATCTTTCCATTCTGCCAACATAACTAACACCACATTCTGATGTCTTCTGCTAAGATCATCTGCTACTTTATTTCCTTTCCCAGGATTATACTCTATACCAAAATCATAAGCATCTAAATACCTCAGCCACCACTGCTGTCTCATATTCAACTCCCTTTGAGAGAATATATACCTTAAGGACTTATGATCTGTGTACAACTCAAAGTTCTCCTCTAAGAGATAATGTCTCCAAATTTTTAATGAAAAGATCATTGCAACCAACTCCAAATCATGAGTAGGATATCTCACTTGATGCCGTCTAAGCTGTCGTGAAGCATAGCCAATAAATTTATACTTCTGCATTAACACAGCTCCTAATCTAGTCCCACATGCATCAGTATACACCACCAAACCCTTGGTTTCTATTTGGAACTACTAACACGGGTGTGTTGGTCAACAAATGCTTTAAGTTAAGGAATGCTTCCTCACATTTGTCAGACCAGACAAACATTACATCCTTCATAGTTAACTTAGTTAAAAAGGCTGCTATTCGCGAGAAATCCTTGATGAACCTTCGGTAATAGCCAGCACGTCTAAGAAAACTTTTAATCTCAGTCATCGTCTTTGGTATCTTCCAAATATTAACAGCTTCGACCTTATCTGGATTGAATGACAAGCCTTTCTCTAAAACCACATGACCAAGAAACTTAACCTCTTTCTTCCAAAAATGACATTTGAATTTTTTTGCTTTTAGCTGATGCTGCCTCAGCGTCTCAAGCACTAATCTCAGATGATCTTCATGCTCCCTTTCATCCTTAAAGTACACTAAGATTTCATCTATAAATACCAACATGAACCTAGCCAAGTGCTCTTGGAAAACTTGGTTCATCAAATCCACGAAGAAAGCGGGTACATTTGTTAATCCGAATGACATTACTAACCACTCATATGAACCATACCTATTTCAAAATGCTATCAAAGTAATACTGTCATCTTCCACTCTTAACTGATGGAAACCTATCACCAAATCCAATTGGAAATACACTTTGGCTCCACACAACTGATCAAATAGATCATCTATTCTCGGAAAGGATACTTATTCTTAATCATCATTTCGTTCAACTTACGATAGTCAATACACATCCTCAACGGCTCATCTGGTTTCTTCACGAACACCGTGACTGCTCCCCAAGGTGAACTACTTGGTCTAATAAAATTCCTTCCTTCTAGATCCACCAGTTGCACCTTCAATTCCTTTATCTCGATCGGTGTCATCCTGCTAGGTGTTCTACTTATAGGTTTAGCTCCTAGCAGAAAATCTATCTGAAACTCAATTGCTTATTTCGGTGGTATTCCTGTGACCGGCTCAAAGACATATGCAAATTCGCTTGCTACTCCATCCTATCTTAATTCTCCTCCTACTTTCATAGCACTTAACTAAGCTCAAGCACTTCAGTCAGAATCCTCCACTGAGATTCTAATTCATTTATGACTATCATGGTGTCTTAGTGATATCTTCTTATCCTGGCAAAATATCCTAGCCTCATACTTACCTAACCAATCCATACCCAAAACGATCCTGAAATCTACAAAATCGAAAACATATAGACTACTTGCAAACTTACGACCTAACAAATCAAGTTCTAACTAGTCACATCTCATCCCTGGAGTTGCATATCCTCCTATTGGATTTGCAACCCTTAAGGATATAACAAGGTATGTGGGTTCTAAGCATATCGACCAAACACTGAGATATAAATAAGCGTGATGCACCAGTGTCAAATAAAACCCCAACTGGTATACTCTGAATCAAAAACGTACCTTCCATCACAGCCTTTCCTTTTCCGGCTGCAGTTGGCCTAGTAGATGACGGTCCAATAGCAAAAACCTTTCCCTTGTCCGCCTTGACTGGCTCTGGACAATAGTTCTTAAAACACCCAATCTAATCACAGTTGAAACACTTCAACTTTTTCTTTTCTACAGCCTTCTTCCCCTTGCCTGACTGCCACTGACAATCATAATGACCTTTCTTGTCACACTTGAAGCAAACTAAATTAGCCTTTGCCTTCTTGGCAGCGTCTCCCTTATGGGCTCCCTTCTTCTTAAAGAACATTCTATTCTTTCCTTGAGAACCCTTGGCTTTATCCTGCTTTTCTCTCACCCAAATAACAACCATCTCCTCATGTCGGATTGCCATCTCCATGACTATATTACAAGGATCATGGAGATATGTTAGGGTCACCCTAGCAATCTCGAGCCTCAGTCCCCGATGAACCTCCCATTCCTCCTGATGATAGTGTCTATAGTAGCATACGCATATCGAGACAACTCACCAAACTTAGTAGCATACTCGATTACCGACATCTCTCCCCACACCAAATCCATAAGCTTTCTATCAACGTTGACTTAGCAACTTTGGATAAAAACCTTTGTTCAAATATCCTTCTAAAATCTTCCCAAATCAACTCCTCCTCCGAAACCCCAGCAGTAACACTATTCCACCAATGAAGTGCTGCCCCTTGCAACTGCCTAGAGGCCAGCCTCATCTTCTGCTCATCATCCAAACTAAATCAATGAAGATCTTCTCACAAAGCTATAGTCAATTCTTAACTTCTATAGCGTCCTCCATTCCCATAAACGGCTTCCCACCAAGACTTGTGTAATCCATTCTCAACTTAGCATAATTATTTCGAATTGGAGCTATAGGATTAGCCCCTCCAACATTCCTAACAAATCCAGCCGTAGCTCTTGCTTGCATCAGATTGACGAAAAACTAATACACTGCCCTTATATCTACTGGTGGATTTCCAGCACTAATATTGGCATTTTCATTTTGGTTAGCATTAGCCTGCCGACCTGGGTTCCTCCTGGTGGGTCGAACATTTCCATTGGTTATGGTGCTTTCTCCACCAAGATTTCCTCTTCCATTTCCTACCTCCATATCTTCTTTCTCGTAAATCTACATACAAGACTTTGTAAGATACAGAAAAACGGTCTAAGAGAGAGTGAGGAATACATACTTATATATATACATATCAAATACAAGTACTTTACTATAGTGTTATCCCAAACCCGATCTTATTTTCCGATTCATTGGATTATGTTTTGAAAAGTATTTTAGGTTTAAATTTATTTTAAGTTTCATAAACCTATGCTCTAATACAAACTTGTAACATCCCACACTTGGAGGCCCAAAACTAATGGCGATGGATGCTGCAGCCATCCATAGTTATCAATCTGCGACCAAATACGGTATGTTAGACATATTGATATAATAGAAACAAAGGATATGAAAATTTTTAAAAATCATAAAACAACTTTCATTTTCCATTTCAAATCTTTCTAACATTCATTACTTAATCCTATATTCGAGAACCACGTTCATAGAAAATATTATTATTACAGCATACATCAAGAGCGGCATATGAAGATGCCCCTTTGGATGATCCTAGTATATATAACTAAGCAAGTAAACAATTTTCCCTTTACAACAAAACATAGCAGAATAAAAAGAAAAGGAGCTCTTAATAGCTACCTTGCCTCCTGCACGTCTCTAGAAGCTTATTCATCTAATGAGATGCCTTAAAACCTCCACTCTTAAACTACTCAAAGTTAATTGAGCATCGGAGAGTTTTAGGGGAAAACATAAACTTCAAGTTAGACAAAAAGCCTGGTATGAATAATAATCTACCATCTCAAACCATTTAGATATCTAATGAGACCGCGCCGCTTAGCGGAACGAGTTTTCCCCTACCTAATATCTTATCAAAAACCTTATAAAAACCATATACCGTGCTCTTGCATCCATAATGGTTAAAACTTAGCAATTAAAAATATTATGATGATATGCAAATAAGTAAATCAACTTTGGATTACACATCCCCATTCATTTTGACTATCAGTCTCAGTTATAGTTTCTAGGGTCACTATTAACCTATTAGTTTTCATGGGTCGACTAATAACCTGCTTAATACTTATAGACTCCCTTCCTGATTTCATAGTTTTCATGGGATCACTAAGAACCTATTGGACCCTACCAATAACTTCATCATTCATGGGTTCTCCCTAAACCTATTGGTATCTCCAATAACTTCCCTCTTATCCTATTTTTCATAGATTGACTAGGAACCAACTGACTTCTATCAATAACTTAATCCAGATATAGTTTTTATGGGTTCACTACAAACCTATTGGCCCTTGTCAATAACTCTTTCTAATCATAGTTTTCATGGGTTTACAATAAACCTATTGGCATCTGCCAACAACTTTTCCTAAGCATAGTTTCCATGGGTTTACTATGAACCGTCCATCTGAAAACCTCACTATTTAGGCATCCTACATTCTGGTCTATCTGACCTCCTGGATACAATTCAACTCATTCAGAAGTTAACTCAATTTATATTCACTACCGGGTCAACCTTGCAGGTTATTCTGCCATTTCTTCCTAAAATGCAGTCATGGGTCCATTATAATATGAGTATATATATTAAAAGAAGCAAACATATTAACATTACCAACACCTGTGGTTTAATATCCTTAAAATCAATTTCATATAAAACATGGTTAATCCCTTTAACCTATTATTTTATCAAGGAAAGCATCTTCAAAAAATCCAATTTAAAAGCATTTAAAATCTCTTTTATAATACTATGGGTTTTACCTTTAAAATTTGAGATCGGGTTCTTTGTTTCGAAAACTAGTGCTTTAGCAACCTTTAATCTTTACTTTCGAAACCATTGGAAAACTTCCTTCTGAAAGCATTCAGATCTTCTTTTCAAAACACTAGTCATCTGCCTTTCGAAATACTTTAAAAGCTTTCTTTCAAAACATTTTGAATGTATTAAGGTATTGCCAATCAATTATAGAAGCATAGCTTCGAAACCATTTGAAAGTACCCTTTTGAAACTATTGGGTTTAATTTAAAACATATCTTATTGGGTCGAAGTGAATACAAGCGAAAGTACCTCTTTCGAAACCATTAAAAGAGTTTGGGAAAAAACAGATGGCTTCGACATCATCCTTTCGGAAGCTCAGAACATTTAGGTAAAACATTTGAAGGATAGCTTCGAAACCCCTTTCAAAGGCATTGCCTTTGAAACCCCTGAGAAAGCTTTAGGAACTGGCCTAGTAAAGGTTTAAAACAAATGCTACCTTTCGAATTGGTTGATGACTTCAATCCATTTGAAAGTTATAGGGATGGCAGAAGGGTTTCGACTTGGTTGAAACTACCTTTTCGAAAGCGTTGATTTTAAAACTAAGTAACTCATTTGGAAGCTACAATTTAAACAAGAAGCAGCAACCTATTTCGAAAGCAATTTAAAAAGACCCCTTCAAAAGCATATGTTTCGACTCCTTTGAAAGCATTTAGTAAAATAGGCAAGCACATTTAATTAGAAAGTAAAATAAAGTTTTGGACCCCATCGAAAGCAATGTTTCGACACCATGCCTTCCACCTTTCTCCAATCGACTACGTACCAATGTATTGATATCTTGTGTATTGGCTCCGGCTTAGTTAGTTTCGATCTGGTAGGTTTTGATTTAGTTAAAGGCGGAAGCATAGGGTAGAAAGATGGCTTCTAAAAGAGGTGGAATATATTTTCTGATTAAAATCTGATTTAATGCCATTTAAAGTGAATACTATATAACTAACCTGCCTATTTTTTAAACATTTGATTGATTGCCATAACTTTTCAAATTGTTTACAAAAATAACTGTCGCATAATTTTATATCTAAACGAGGATTAATTTAAAAAATAAGCCTTTCAATTAGGCAAAACCAATAAAAAATTAAATCCTTCATTTAAAATAATTTTATTTCCGTAGTAAATTACATAGGAAGAATCACCAAAAATTATAAAATTCACTTTCAATATGTTATCTAACATATAAAAATTTCAGACCCACATTCTTCATAAAATAACCGAAACTGATTTCTAAACCCAATTATTCATATTTTCTTTTGAAATTGATAATAAATTTTCCATAGCTTGGAAAATTGTAAAAATTAAAGGGGGGATTAATTTAAAGGACAAAAATTTGTATATTTTTAGCCTCAAGGACACGACCTCAATATTTTAACCTCAAGGGTAAACATTCTTCTAAAAATTAGTCATAAGGACAAACATTCTTTCAAAATTATTCATAAGAACATTTTTCCAAAACTGCTACCGAACTAAAAACTGATCCTAAAAACTACTACCGATAACTACAAATTGATACCTAAAAATTGCTGTCAATAACTAAAAATTGATACCTAAAGAAAGTTGTCCTTTAGGCAAAAATAACAAAGGTCTGTCCTTGAGGCTAAAATACTGAGAAATTTTGTCCTTGACAATAATTTCCTAAAATTTAAAACTCATCTTCAAAATCATATTTTACATAACATATTATTTCCTCATGGCATTCGAAATTCAATTTAAACGATTTTACCCGTAAAACCGTGTATAAACAATTATCAAACAATCTTGTTTGAATCAAATATGTTATAAAATCCAAGCATATCATCATCAAAAATCATCATAATGTATTTAAACTTAAACCTAAAATTCAAATGATCATAAATACAAAAATAGAGATGGTTATGATTATTATTTACCTTGATTATGATAAAGACTTTGAGATTTGATTGAGATTAATTCTCCTTGCTTTGATTCCTTAGCTCTTGATTAATTTCCCCTTTTTCTTCCTATGTAATGGTCGACTTCTATTCCTTTTAATTTTTGTTTTATCTTTTGAGAAAAATGAATGTGAATGGATAGGAAACGAAAATATACGGCATTGGGATTATGGTGCGCAATTACCCTAAATACCCTTGCGTTAATTCCTTAACATACCCATTTATTTAATTAAGCTCTTAAATCTCAATTCCCTTGCACTCTAATATTTACATTATTCTATTTAATTTATCTAATTAAATCTTTTGAATAATGTTATTAAAAATTAGGGGTATATATGAATTAAGTAAGCTTGTTTAATTAATTAAGCAAGGTAAGATCTCACTTATAATGGGTCATACCTTAAACAATGGATATGAGTAAGATATCTTACATATATTAGTGTTGCTATAAATATTCCTAGATGCCTCATTTTATCCATATAGAAGTTACTCTATCTCTCAAAGATAAATTATATCTTAACATATTATTGATAAAATTAGAAATGTTTTTTGATACTTCTATTCGAATCATTTCTGTTTTTAATTTGTATTTTTGTTCATATTTGAGTGGATTCGAGAAGATGGATTGGTTAGTTGGATTATGGGAGAGAGAAAAAGAGTCTTAGATACAAATTTTATTGAAAGTGTGATGGATCTTGCAACTCCACCATTGAGTTAGAGAAAGGTTCTAAAAGGCAAAGCTAAATTTCAAGGTGTGTTCAATCGACAAGATCATTAGGATATTCCTTTCAAATTATTTTCTATAAAATCCATTTATAAAATTAATTTTAAATTGGTTTATTTTAAATGTATTCAAAAAGGTCATTTTCAGATTGTGTAGGCTGTGCATTTCCATTGATCATTGTCAAATTCTAGTAGACTATAGAGAAGATGATAAGTAGCATTCTTGATGAGAACTAAAAGCAACGGAGGTGGAATTTGGAACTACAATAATGAACTTCGAACTCGAAAATAAAGTTCGGGTTTATTGCATCGACAGGGGTTTTGATTACATGGTTGGATAACTCATCGTACGATGAGATAAATAGAGGTGGTTGCGATATCTACGGTTGTCTTCGGTGGTTGGATTGATTGGGTGACGAAGTCCAAGCAGGTAGCTAGGGTTTGACGAAGAAGATGAGTAAAATTAGTTTTAAGTCCTTGTTAAATCATATATATTACATTTAGCCCTTAAGTTTTAAATGTGTATACCCTTCACATACAAACCCCTTTTTACACATAACTTGAGCCGTTGAGTTTGTGCTGAAAATTTAAACATCTTGAGAATATCCAGCTGCATGTTATATAATCATTTATGGTATTGTAAATTGGATATTATAATATCAATACTATCACTAAATATTACAAGTCAATGCCATTAGTTAAAGTTAGTATATGAAGACTTTATCCATTTTATTCAAATGTTTTATATTTGAATTAAGATGAATCATAATCATTAAAATTTATTATATCAATCTATCTTTTTTTAAAATTTGAACATAATATTATTTGTTACTAGTATAAACTACACGTACGTACATCCAACAGGTAGAGAAATTTATATTTTATTTAATATAAAAAAATGTGTGGATGGATGTGTGTTGTAAGTGTAAATGTTTTAGTGTCACAACACTTTTATTTCAAGTTATTTTGTTAGTAGTGTTGATGATAAATTGGCAGTAAAATTACATCAATAAGTAGTTGAAAGAAGAGACGGTGAAGGTTACTAACCGACGGTGAGATTCTATTAATAGATGGGGGTATTTTTCAAATTTCAAAAAGACACCATGAAAATTATATTCATCGAATTCTCTTTATTAATAGTCAAAATATTAGAATTATTTTATTAGTTATTATTGTTTAGATATTTATTATTCAAAATTAAAATTGTATACATATACATACATATATTTAATAATATGTTAAAATTATTTTACTATTAAATTGCCATTGGTAGATGTTATTTAATTTGATAATAAACTATCTCGTTAGAAACTTTAAACAAAAAGTCAACATCAAATAATATTTTTAGTATAATGATAATACAGTATAGCTTAAAATTCAAATCGAATTCATCCAATAAAACATTAAATATAATTTAGTATTGAGAACTTTATTCGTGGTAACACTAAAAAGATATAGCGTGATTAAAAATGATTTTTTTTCTCAAAGTTTACCTTTCCACCCTCTACCCAACATACCTATTCAACACCTTTGACTATCCGTAGGTCCCATCCATGCCTCTCATCGATCGCTACATATTCTTCGATGACCAATCTTCGTTCTTTTTGTCGTTATCAGGTTGACTTTTGATAAAATTTCATGGTCCCTTGCAAAAGGGGGTGGTGACCCCTTGTTGTTCCCTTAACAAAAGTGGTATAAAAATACTATTTATTTGATAAAAGCATCATCGCACAGTAACCGCTCATGTATCCCACTGTCTATCTAGCAAAAGTGCTACTGTACAACAACCACTCCTTGCTCCATGCTATCAATTTGGCACAAGTACGCCATGATATGACCCGCCAACTAGCATGCATCTGAGTCATATAGTCTATACTAGTGTACTCCAACAAAGTCCATACAAGCTTTAATCTTGAAATTGTTTAAGTATTATTAAGGGATGAGTTCACACTAGGAAATCACACAATTGCTGTTGGAAGTTGGCAGCCCGCATAGGAGGATATGAGTGAATTTAAAAAAAAAATCCATGTTAGATCTATATTGGTTCTATGAATTCTAATTTATTTAGAACATTTCTATAATAAAATCATTGTTTTAATTAAATTTATAATACAATTTTATATTATGTAATCAATATTATATTATAGATAAATATATACATATATAACGTACGCGTGCGCACACACACATATATATGTTTGTGCATATCACATAGCAATTCATTCAAGGTATAATATTTTCATGTATAAGTGTTGAAACTTACACCGCAACGAACATGTTAGCTCATCTAGCATACAGATATATTGTCCAAATATATGTTTACATACTTTAATTTAAGTATTCAAAAAATTGCAAATATTTAAATATAAAAATCTATATTTTATTTTGAACTTATTTATAAATATATAGAGATTGAGCGGAACCTAATCTATAAGGCTACGAGATGGAAGAGTGGTGAGACTTTTATTCTCCTCCTGATCCTGAAGAAGTTTGTTCATGTCATTTGGTTTGAAAGGAATGCTAGACTATTTATTGAGAAAATGAAAACAAATGTGCAAACGTGGGTTAAGACCTTGCATGCAATCAAAAATTGAATTATTGCTAGCACTTGGGGGTATGATGAGGCCTCACTCATCTGTTGGTGCTAGTTCTGCTTTTTTATTATTTGTTCGTATTTCCTTATCTTCTCTTAATTGTGGATCATAACATGTTATGATTCATTTTGTTTTATTGTTTATTGCAATAAACTGGTAGGAACTAGTTAACCCTGCTTGCTTTGCTGAAAAAAGATTTATAATATATATGTATGTAAATATGTGTATACTTAAAATTATTAAAATTTTATTCATTTATTTTAATGATAATTCAGAATCAAAATCAATATATTTTTAGATAAACGTATAATATATATATATATATCTTATAAACAATTTAATAATATATATATATATATATATATGTAAGCATACTTACTCGAAACATATGTATAAAGTATATAAAATAAATGTATGCCTATTATAATGCTTATGTAAAAGTTGTTTTTTTTAAATGTATATTACTTTTCATAGGAAATCAGTAAGAAAAATATTTTCGAAAGAAAATTCTAATTTGAAAATTCCATCAAAATTTCTAAGATATTTTATTATTTTATTTATATATTTTATAATTAAAATAAATTTTTAAATCAATTATTAATTTCAACTATGATTCAAATATTTAAATTATATATAAAAAATAATTTTTTATTTGCTGATAGTATTATTTTATGTAAATTTAATTTTATAAAATTTAAAACATATTTTCTATAATATATATATATTATTTATTTATAGAATCAAATGATTTAAATAATATATATATATTTATATTTATATTTATAAAATTATTTTAATTATGCCGAAGTCCATTAAGTATAAAATTTTGAAGCTAAATATTTTATACTATAACAATTAATATCTGAATTATGAAGCTCGTATGCTGAAATAATGTATATTAATTAATTTAAATAAAAAATCAATCTGTTTTTAATTTTTGGGCCATGATTATCAAAGGCATATACATAAAAAAAAATACATAAGTATATAAACAAACAACCATTCTGAATGTGACGATATATCGTTATAACAGATCATTACCTAATTAATATATAATATATGATACAAAAATTATCTAAATATTGTTATATAATTGTAAATTAGAAAATTACCTTATCTCCAGAACTTATTAGTATACCTTGAAATGATGAGATCAACTCCTTGAACTAATTTTCAATCTAGCAAGGTGCTAGCTCCTGAACCAGTGAACACCTCCTATCGAATAACAACTGTTTTATTTGATTTGAGATTTAGAAATGAGGGGGAGAGGAGTATAATTTTGGCTGAAAAAATGATGATGACAGCTCTCTAAAGCAGTGAATGAGTGAGGGCAAAGATACCTATATAGAGGAGAAAATATAGAGATAAGTTAGGACCATATCCTCTTTTCTCTCTTACTCATCTCTCTCTCTTATCCATCCAAACCAAGCCCCCTTATTGCCATCATATGGCCGCACCCCATCATGCTCTATCATAGCCGAACACACCTGCCCCCATATGGGTTTCAAACCCATTTAAAGCCCAAACAAATTATATTGCATTTAAATCTATTTTAAATATGTATTAACATCACATATCGATTAATATATTCATAATTATTATAAACGTATTTAACAATATTTGTTAATCAAATCAAAATAAATTTTCATAATTAATATCTCATAAATATTACTTAATTTAACTAATTTATAACAGTGACAATTTAATTAAATCATTTGGTAAAGGAGTATCCAACATTTTGGTCGTGTGACCGTCAGGTGTAAATTTGGTCAACAATTAATATCGAACTGTTTGAATATTAACGTTCACTCGTCACTTAGAAGGTATTGTGATATTTTGGCTAACTTTATCACTTACTTGGTTTCAGTAAAATCTAATTTTACTTTGTTAAGCGTTACCGATTGTGAATGTTATTACATCAATTCTCTTTGTCAAATCTATACCAATTTGGACTAATGGAATTTAGTAACGATCAAAATTCCAGTATCATTCATATTCAACTCTATAGTCTAAATACATATCCTTGGTTCAATAGTAACAATTATTATTAACTGAACTACTGGCCAAAGATTTTGACTTTGAGTTGACCATGATAACAACCTCATATAACTAAGGAGATAAATTCTCTGTTGGATAGTGTTTCACTTCCAACACTTCCACTCGACCCTACTTTAGTCACTCAGTGGATGTTGTGACATGATTTGACTACAATTAAAGTGGAGCTTTCATATCGAAGATCGCCAGTATTTCCAAGTCGAGAGAACTGTGTAAATTAGTAGCATTGATATTTTTTGTTTGACCTTAGTTATATTAATTAACATAAATCTATTGAAGTAGTCATTCAATGGTTATCTAATAATTATCAGTATATAACCTCTTGGTGCCTCCAATAATCATGTGTAATGCACTGCCCAACATTTGAAGAGCGTCATGCACTCTGGTCTCAACAGAAAAATCGATATCCAAGCCCGACTATATTGACAAGGAATATTTAAAATGATGTGTTATTATACTTTGATATAATGCTCATAATTATAACTATTTGTAATTACTATCACAAACACACCACTAATGAATTTTCTGTTAAATATATTTTAAGTAAATATTCAATTATTTATAACACATTATAGCAAATACGTAATAGAAAGGAAAACATCTTTATTACAAATGAGAATTGATTACAGAGTTAATTAATTTACAATAATTCATACCCCTAACTTGTCAACCGCACTCTCAGTTTTCAATCAAAAATTCGTTATTAAAGTCATCAATTATTATTATGGAGAAATTAATGTACTGGTTATATTAATTGATTTATTATCATTATTAGTAGTTATTATCAAGGGGCCTAAAATTAAATGTTACTATATATTAATTTGAATGGAATTTGGAACCATCCCTTATTTTTAGGTCTGATACACAAAAACCCCACCTCAAAACATGTTTTAAATTGTACTCCTAAAATTATTTTCATTATTTTCTCGCCTTTTATGAAAATTAAATCTGAGTATAATCACATGTTTCTATGACTAAAACTTTTCTTTTTGATTTTTCTGAAAAAGTGCAAATATTTGCGGTCTTTACTACATATATTTGCATTTTTAAACAGCAGATATTTGTAGCTTATTTGCAGTTTAAACCACAAATATATGCATTTCGAAACTACATGTATTGCAGTTTGGCTTAAACTAAATACATATATGTCTTTTAAAACTTATTTTTGAGGGGGACTATTTTGAAGCTTAATAAAGATGTTTTAAAAAATTCCCTTTGCTTATTTGCCAATATATATATATATATATATATATATATTTGTGTATGTTATTATTTTGGTGGCTGAAATTTTTATAATTGCTTTGAAATTAGGTGGGTCAAAATATATGTCGATATGAATTAGTAAAATGGGTTTAATTAATTAAGCGAGGTAAAATTTCACTTATAATGGGTCATACCTTGAACAATGGATATGGGTAAGATATATATATATATATATGTATATATATATATATATTAGTATTGCTCTAAATATACTTAGATGCCTCATTTTGTCCATACAGAATTTTAGTCCATCTCTCAAAAATAAAGTATATTTTAATGTATTATTGATAAAATAAGAAATGTTTTTTGATATTTCTATTCGAATCATTTCTATTTTTCATTGGTATTTTTGTTCTTTGTTGAATGTATTCGAGAAGATGGATTGGTTAGTTGGATTATGGAAGAGAGAAAAAGAGTCTCAGATGCAGATTTTATTGAAAGTATAGTGGACTTTGCAACTCCAGCATTGACTTGGAGAAAGGTTCTAGAAGGCAAAGCTAAATTTCAAGGTGCATTCGATCGACAAGATCATTAGGATATTCCTTTCAAATTATTTTCAAGAAATTCCATTTACAAAATTAATTTTAAATTAGTTTATTTTAAATTTATTCAAAATGGTCATTTTTTTCCTATGTAGGCCGTGCATTTCCGTGCATCATTGTCAAATTCTAATAGATGATGGAGAAGATGACAACTCTCGTTGTCGATGACAACTCAAAGGAATGGCGGTGGCATTTGGAAGCACAACAATGAACTTCAATCTCGAAAATAGGATTTGGATTTATTGCATTGAGTGAGATTTTGATTACATGGTTGGATAGCTCGTTGTACGACGAGATAACTAGAGGTGGTTGTAGTGGCTACGATTGGCTACGATTGTCTCCGATGATCGGATTGATTGAATGATGAAGTTTGAGCAAGTAGCTAGGGTTTGACAAAGAAGACGAGTAAAATTAATTTTTAGTCCTTTTAAATCATTTATGTTACATTTAGCCGCTAACTTTTAAATGTTGATATCCTTCACATACAAACCCCTTTTTACATACAACTTAAACCATTAGGTCTATGTTTAAAATTTGAACATCTTGACATTATATGGCAGCATATAATATAGTCATTTATGGTATTGTAAATTGGATATTATAATATTAATATTATCATTAAATATTTACAAGTCAACACCATTTTAAAGTTAGCATATTAAGACTTTATTCATTTTGTTCGAACATTTTTTTATTTGAATTAAGATGAATCATAATAATAAAATTTATAATATCAGTCTAAGAAATTTAAAAATTTGAACATAGCACTATTTGTTATATTATAACTATTTTATTAGTTATTATAGTATAAATATTTATTATTCAAAATTAAAAATGTATACATTCATACATACATACATAATGATATATGAAAACTATTTTATATTAAATTTACCATTAGTAAATGTTATTTAATTTTAAAATAAATTATCTCACTTTAAATTTTAAATAAAAAATTAACATCAAATAATATTGTTAAAATAACGATAATTCAATACTTCAAACCCAAATCAAATTCATCCAATAAAACATCAAATATAATTTAATGTTGAGAACATTATTCATGATAACTTTAACCTTTGGATCCTCTTTTTCCATGCCCATCTCCTTTTCCACTCCTACTCCTCCTCCTCCATATCCTCAGGATCCTATTTCATCAACCACCCTCCTACTTCTTCCATTTTTCCATAAGCTACCTCTTGTCTACCGGCAACACACCATCGCTACTATTCCACTACTGCCTGCTCCGCCTTCTCCACTCCAGTCTGACCCTTCTACCGCCCCCACACTCAACCTTTTCTGGCCTCTTATCACACCCCATGTGATCCTCCATTGTTACTTTCCAACACCCCACTCGCATTCTACTACTGTAAAGTTAATAGGTAGAATATATATTTCTACTTCTAAGAATTGAGTGTCACTATTCAAGAACACACCAAAAAATTATAACACCCCCACCTCTATACCCATACTATCCAAGAGTAACATGGTAGTATCATCGGATAATATGAATAATAAGGCGATATGGGGTACATATGTGAATATTCATTTAGGTTAACTCACTAAAAAATGTACCCAATATCGGCACAAAGCGATAAACACACGTACGTCCAGGATAGAACAATACATAATATACAATATATAAATAGAGAACACATAGTCAAAATTATATCTACAATATATTACATAAAAATACACATTGTATATCCAAAAAATCTTCAAAATATACCCACAGGAGATACTACACAAGATAATAATCTACTATACTAAATTCCTAGCCTCCTCTATGCTCAATAGAAAAGCTGGTCTTACCGTCCCTGCATCTGAAATGTTTCAGACTGACTTGAGTATTATATAATTAACACACGAGTCAGACTATCCTTAAATTGTAAGGTTAATAAATATATGTGAAACAGTATGTACTAAGGATAATAATGTGATAACACATCGTATTAGATCATGCTAGTGATTACAATATAATGTAATATAATATATGTGTATGAGATAAAGAGGGTAATATATGCATGATTTATGATTACAATAACTTGAGAAATCATCGAACATCTCAAACATAATTGTTATCAAAACCATGTATAAAGTTGTCATTACCCATATAAAACAAATCAATAGAAATCAAGAATATCATATCCAATGGGTGAATCATCCATACAGTAGAATATCATCATAGAAAATGAAATCATCAAGTGAATCAGGCTAACACACAACAATGCCCTAATACATTATCATAAATCATATATCAATATATAATGTGAGATAGTCCATCAAATCATCCAAATGATATCCAATACTATATAACCATAAGGTAATCTATCGCAATCAGTATAACCCATAAAGATAACCTATCATAATCCACAAACAAAGACTCTCTAAAATATCAAACCAGAAGAGTATGGACATACGGGGACTGGCTACACTTTAGACACAGTCTCTAGTTTATCCTCATTGGATAGTAAATAATATATGCTAATCCACAACACACATGTAACCTCATACCGAAAAGGGAGACTAATAGCACACAGCATGCTTCAGGAACCCAGAGTCTACTAGCCTCTTGCTAATAGCCAAATCTGTTCATACAAACTTAATTACCTCAACGGACATTGTGATCCCATTCCACCAAAGGCTCGTTAACACATAGCCTCGATGATGACCCTGCACTTTCCCCTATGGTAACAAACTGCTGGCATATGCGACATTAAAGGCTATGGAAAAATACCCATCTACTACTACCACGATGCACATCAAATATAATAACAAACAGCAGTGCCATAGATCAGGGGCGCGACCCATCGATTAGGCTGCCAAGATATATACTCGCCAATCTGGTTCACTCTCGACTCATAAAAGGAGCTGGACACAAATGAATGATATATAGTACTCATATCCTATATCTACACAAAGCTCTAGACGTAAGCCAAGACATGACTCCGTATAAGTCAACACATGACTATGGTATATTGGAGCTCTAATCCTTTGTTGACACATGACTCTACCCACAAGTCAACACATGGCTATGACATACTCTCCGCAGTGAGTATCGTCATATACACATGAGTAATCCCCATTCAAGTGACATTTACTTACAATGAACAATCAAACAAATATATAAAGGTGTCCCATACCACTGCATGTTATTCGAATAATCACTCAATGCTTATAAACTGCACTCGATCCACATTAGGTATCCCTATATGACAAGTCCGATGAATAACCCGAAAAGTGCTACTGAAAGTGCCATATCATTTGGTATCACTTAACTTTATTCAACTTTCTCGTCACACAAAAATGAATCTCATGAAATTAATAGAAAGAAGTCATCATTGTATCATATCAAAACACTGTTAATTCAATATCAATTGTGAATCTCTCACAAAATTAAAATCGATATAAGAAAGAAAAAATAGAAATTAGAAATTAATATAAAAAATTAGATTATTCAAATAGATTTAAATAAACAAATCAATACTTAATAATGGTACATTCAAAAAATATAATTTTATATAATAAAATAAATACTAAATGATGAATAATAAATACATTTTCCAAAGTTAATTAAATAATCATCAAAATTTAGAAATAGTTTAATATTTACAATAATAATTGATATCTCATAACATACTGATATTCGTTGATATTCACCGATAGTCCATCAGTACACCATAATACAAATGCTGAAAGTGTGTATATAAACATCAGTAAACTATGGTATATAAGTAATTAAAAGTGCATATGGCATTAGTAACTATGTATATAAATAACTACTTAATTTATATTAGCTATTTATACAAATATCAGTAAATAGTGGTGTATGGTTACTATTTCAGGCTCAAACTGTTTAATTTAATTTACTACTATTACTATTTCAAACTCAAACTATGGTATATGGTTCACTTTAAGTGTATTGCACAATATACTGATTAACTAAACATAATTTAACATGCCTTCCATTTTTATTGTATGGATAATTATACAAAAGAAAAACAAAGCTAACTGACCCACCTTTATTTTTATACTCATTTTTGAAGTGCTCGTCTGAAATAATTCATCGTTCGCTATGTATCACGTGCATAAATAATAGGAAGAGGTAGAGACGATATTTCCTAGAAGATTATATGAGAACAGATAGAGAAGGCATTACTGAAGGAAAATTAGGCATTACATGTGAACAATTCACTTCAATGATTCAAAACATGATGAAACCTTATATATATAAAAATAGAAAGCTCCAACAAAATTTGCTATGTACATATAACATACATAGTTAAGACTATACACCCACACACTCTTGATTCTTGCTTACAAAACATAGGACCTCTCATGCACATAATCATACACACACACACATACACATATATATATACACTCATGCACACTTCAGCTTACACATGCACAAATACACATGCACATCCATATATACAAATAAACACATCAACATACATCAAAAACACACAGACACCGAGACACAACCTGTAACAACCCATACCTTAATGGGCCTAAATTTCAACAAAAATCGAAAGCCAAGTCCACCAATGCATAAATGGTTGAATTAGGTACATGCAATAAATATAAGCATGCCGATGACCGATCAAACTAAAATCACAACGAAAGAATTAATATTAGGATATAAATATTGATGGTGGCTATTACCTCGGAATTTATAGAATTCCCAATACATCAATCGCCTTGTCAATACCGAGCATGAGAGATAGAATACTACACCATCAACTGATCATATCTAGCTCCATTGACATGTCATTTTCATCTATCCCGTGGGTTATAATGAGGAAGGGGTCAGAACAACGTTCTGGTGATTGAAAAATCTATACCTTATCCATAACATAAATTTATACCAATAAGTTCCTATTTAATTGTTATACCTATTTTTTAAGGTAAACCCAATTTGTTCACCATGCGCGTATGATCGGTTAGCTACCCATAATCTACCTAACCTTTTCCAAAGGTACGACTTATGTTATTTAGCCACTTAATACTTCCTAAAATGAAGCGAACCCCTTGGCATAGTCAACCTTGGTTTATTGGTCCTAGCTACTGAGACCTTCAACATCTATACATGGCTTTTTGATATATAATTATGATTTACTATCGCATCTATATCCCCTAATAGCCTAGCTATGTAAGAAAAAGTACCAAAGCCATTTAATACCTTTGTAATAAGGACTAGGTAGACTTCTAACCATTTAATACTAAGAGAGAGGGAGTTATCAAACAACCACTTAATACCTTCAAAATCCATTAAGCAAGCCCCCGTCATTTAATACCTAACCATAGGCGGACTACCTAAAGGTACAATCTAGATGACATTCTTTGGAATCTCGCTTAGTCAATTAATACTTTTGTTACGGGCAAAAGCGAACCCTATAATAGTCACCTTAAGACCTCAAACCCAAAGCGGACTATTTTTGAGATATCCTTTACCGCTCTTAACTGTATACACTGACCATTTAATACTTTTCTAATTAAGGAAAGAGATGGGTATTCGAAAAACCACTTAATACCTCAAATCCTTCAAGCAGGTCCTTCATTTATTTTCACGGGTTGACCATATAATACTTCGAGAGAGGGGGGTACTCAAATAACCACTTAATACCTTCCAAACTCCCGAAGCAGGTTTTTCGCTTTATGGCCTATACTCACAATGACATCTCACATTAGCTCGACTATTCGTAGGAACTGATAGTCAGATTACCTAAGCAGATTTACCCTATAGAATTTAGGACTAACCTTGCATCATCCCCAAGTACTTATCATAGGTGATATCCCTATGACTTAGCCATACTTACCACACTCTTATGTATACACACACGTCTCACCATGTCAATTGATTAGGCTATATAACACTTCTTCTTATTTTGCCTTAACAATCATTTATTCAGATTCTATAGCTGGAAATATCTCACATCGGCAATAAGTTGCACAACTACAGGTAGCCTCTGAGTGAAGGCCAGACTTCTGTTGTGAAACTCTACTGACCTAGTATTTCCAACCCACTAAGTCCAATTAATTAACCTAAGCTTATTAGTACTTTATTTTAAGACATATTATCCTAGGCTTATTATTGTTAAATTTATTAATTTATTATTCCAAATTGAGCATTGGACTTAGCTTACTAATCTTCTTTTGTTATTTAAGGCTATATATCTACATTAAATATTCCACTACTAACCAATTCCCTTTCTAATTACATATCCATAAATGTCAACTTGTCCAAGATAAAATGAATATCATCCTAAGGACATTTCTAAGACATTTATGTGTTACTAATATCTAATTAGTAATCTTTTTAACTATTCCATTGTTATTAATTCGACTTCTTTATTTATCGATTCCATTAATCCGTTTACCCTATCAAATTATTGCAACTCCCATATTTATTTCCCATTTAATTGAGATAAAATCTTTTAAATTCCTTTCTCATTAATTAGTTATCCTAAACGCAAATATTATATGTAAGCATCGTTATCGGTTAAGTTTTATTTTAGTTATTATAACGCAGTAAATTGCAAACAAATATCTACTTTTATTTAATACATTCTAGTTATACATCTTTATTAGAATGTTCTTTTCCATGTTCAATTGTTAGAATCATATCTAAAAAGATTATCCGCTAAAATTTCAAAAAATTTGTCTAAAATAAAAGATTTAGCTTTAGATATAAAAGATTACATTACTTGAAATTACAAGGAACAATCCTTTTTTTAATGAAATAGACAGTGTAAACCACAATGAACTCATACTCATCTCTTTCTCTTTTCATTTGCATCTATTCCTTGTTAGATCAAACACTTCTATTTTTCAAAAAGGGAAAGAAATCAAACTAATTTACAAATATTAAACGGATCTAAATTCCAACAATCCAAACATAGGAAAGTTTACATTCCAACAAGATTGGGGTAATCATCCAAATTCATAACATTATTGTACAACACATATATTTTCAGATCTTGAATAAATTTTATTCAAATCAACTATCTAAATTCATACTTTTAGGACTGATTTCCAAATAAGGTTGTAAACAATTCTAAATTAATCCATAAACAAGAATACGTAAGCGATATTTATGATATTTGGATTATATTCAGTTTGTTGCCTACAACTCATATACAACTATCTAGTTAGGCATAATAATCAAATAAACAACAACGGAATAATTTTCATACTATAAAAATCTAAAAAATTTCCCACCTGCCTTTAAAAAGTGCCCCAAATCTGCAATTTGTATAATAATTTTAGAAAAATAGCAGAGAAGAGAAATGGCAAAGCTTCACCTCTTTTTCCAGCAAAATATGAGAAGAAAAGAGAGGGCTAGTCCTGAATTTATAGGCGCTAGAATCAACCACAACTGTATGATCAAATATATTAAATACGGGCCGTTGTGGCCTAGGCAAACCCAAGCCTCCACACACTTAGCAGTCGACCGCTTATGAGTCACAGGTCGACCGTTAGTGGTCGATTAGCCCCAATAATGGGTCGGCTTGTGGGCCCCGGCAGTTAATTATAAATATGAATTAAATCGAATTATTATCATTCCAAATTCGTTTTTCATTCGTAACTTCTTCATTTGGACTCTGATCGCAAAACTCTAACTACGAAAGTTGCTCTAAAATTTTCCATGAACGCATTGGTGCAAGTTTCGTGGTCAAATTCCATCGTTTGCGCAAATTTCATTTTTTGCAATTAGTAATGTAAAATTTGCGGGGTGTTACACAACCAATGCAAACACACACATGCTACATACACGCAATCACTGTCACACACACATAAGAGAACACG
This sequence comes from Allium cepa, assembly GCA_030765085.1. Lineage (NCBI taxonomy): Eukaryota > Viridiplantae > Streptophyta > Magnoliopsida > Asparagales > Amaryllidaceae > Allium > Allium cepa. Next base: position 737,430,388 of record CM060928.1, on the reverse strand, counting down.
GCCACGCACATCCCAAAATACTGCCTCAATTCACAACAACATAGCCAGATAAACACATATATGAACATACAACACGCATGCACATAGTTTATATACATACCCACTAACGCAAGAGTACACACACGCAAATTCACACACACCAGACATGCGACACACACACTTTACTTTCATAGACAACATACATTACATACACATGTACGCACAACACTATATAGCATAATTACACCACCTCTACTCCAAATATTCAAGACTTTACCTACACAAGACAACTCAACATTCACACAAATACATACTTACCATCCCCCAGACCCACACACACTATTATTTTCACAGCAAAGACAACACATGCACAAACCATTGGATAAGAGTATTTTTTTTTAGCTTGCTGTTCGCCTGATCCATGTTACTGAGTTATGGTATAGCTATGCTGGAATATTTGACTACGGATCCTATGTGGAGAGAGGAAAGAACTTCCTTGCTCTTAACCTCGATGGATAGGTAACAGGTTGGGCAGCAATTTGTTCATTTTCTGTTCCTTTACCCAAACACACGCTGAAGAGGCTAATACATATATAGGAACATAAAGCAAGGACTTCCTCGGGCGTGCTCGGAGTTTTCCAACGTGCGACTCAAAGCAAGAATTTACTCGGGTGTGCTTCGGGTAAGTAGCAGCTTGACCCGATGCATGCTCTGAGTTTTCACATGCACGAGTCGAAGCAAAGTCGTCCTCGTGCATGCTTCGAGTAAGTGGCGCTCCGACCTTGATGCGCCTTCAGTTGAACATCGAGCCGAATTGGGGCGAGCGTCGGGTGATTGTTAACTCGAAAAATTCCCAAAGGCATATCGATTTTCCGAACACATGACTGAGTGCATGGCTAGGGATAATGCAAACATATTTTTCGACTCGACTTTCGGCCCGACTTGGAGCACGCTTCAAAATACCCATACTCACACACAGCCTCATAAAAATGCACGCACAAAAGCTCTCACATTAAATTGAACACACACACTGTAACAGCTACACACACATTAAAACATAACAACTCACTACATCCACCCAAACTGGCACGCACTCACCTAATTTGTAATTACACACGCAAACCATAAAAAATTCAACAACAGCCATTCACATACACATGTAAATGCATATACAAAGACACTAACCCATACAAATACTAGCACCCATCATCATGCGTTGTAACACTCCCACCTCTGTCACCCATACTATCCAAGAGTACTACAAATTAATATTGTCAGATAATATGGAGAATGATGCGATATGGGGTACACACATGAATATTCCCTTGGGCTAACACAAGTACATAATAAAACATCGGATAAATAAATCACCATACGTACACAGTATCGGCACAAAGCAATGAACACATGTGCCTCCAGGATAGAACAATACACAACATATAATAAATAACAGAGATCACAGAGTCAATCACAGCGGTAATATATAATACAAAAATCTACAACGTATGTCCAATATACATCTTATAAATATATATATATATATACAAGAGAAAATATGATACTAGATAATACCCAGAGCACTATATACTAGCCTCCTCTATGCCCAAAATACAAGCCGGTTACACTATCCATGTACCTGAAATGTCTCGGACTGACCCGAGTATTACATAAATATCACAAGGGTCAGACTATATCTAAACTGAAGGTCGATAAACATATGGTACTTGGTCCATACTGCGTAATAGCATAATAATATTATCCCATATAAAAAAAATCATATACCGTAAAAATATCACAAAACCCCGCAAAAAATGTCATTACCCCTATCAAACAATTTAGTAGAAATCAAAAATACTATATCCAATGGGTGAATCATCCATACAATAAAACACATCATAGAAAACAAAATCATCAAGTGAATAAGGCTAATACACGGTAACGCCTAATATAATATCATAAAATCATATGATCAGTACAAAAATATGAGATAGCTCATCAAATCGTCTAAACGATATCCAAGATTATGAAAATCACAAAGATAATATATCATAATCCAAATCTAAATCAATAAACAAAGGCTATCTATAGAATATCAAACCAAAATAATATGGATATACGAGGACTGACTACACTTAAAACACATAGTCTCTAGCATAGCCAACTCATTGGATAGTGAATTATGTATGCAAATCCATAACACACATAACCTCGAACCAGAAAGGGAGACTGATAGCACACAAAACGCTCTAGAAACCCAAGGTCTACTAGCCTCCTGCTAATAGCTGGATATGTTCTTAGAGTCTTAAGTCACCTCGACGGACATCGTGACCCCATCTACCTATGACTCATCAATGCATAGCCTTGGTCACAACCTTAAACTTGCACTATGGTAACAGACTGCTGGCTTATGTGACACAAGAGGCCATCAACTATCAATCCTATGATACGCATTGAATATTATATCAATAATGTTATCACGAACCTAGGGCGCAACCCCACAATCAAGCCATTGAGATGGATACTAGCTAATCTAGTTCACTCTTAAACCATAAAGGGAGCTAGACACAAGTGGACGATATATAGTACTCATATTTTATATTAACATAGCTCTAAATGTAAGCCAACATAAGGCTTTATATCTATGTAAGTCAGCAGACAACTACAAAGTACTAGAGCTCTAATCCTAGCCGATACACGACTCCACATACATGCCAACACATGGCTATAAGATATACCAATCACATATTCACATGAGTGTAATCCCCGTTTGACTGACATTTACTTACAATGGATAATCAAAAAAATAACATAACAACGTCCCATACCACCACATGTTATTCGTATAATTATTCAGGGCTCATAAACTACACTCGATCCACACTATGTATTTCTATATGACAAGTCTAATGAATCTCATGTACATGTAATTTTAATATATTTTGAATTGATTTCGTACACATTTAATATTTATTTTAATTCTTGAAATAAATTTCAATTTTTTATAAATTGATTTACATCTCATTCTATTAATATATTTTAATAACCGAAATTGGACGCCCGCTTATTCTTATTTTTTGCTATTTTAATCACATAATGATTATTTATATTTAAAAAATATTTTATTCATTTAAAATATTTATTCAACTTTATCAAATATTTAAAAATAATTTATTAATTTAATTCAATTTATTACAATAATCTTTTATTAACTGCCTTCAATCAAATAAATATTCACTTTTAAAAAAAATAACTATCGAATTTCAAATTTAACCAAAATTTATTTTATTAAAATTTATGTATAATTACGACGCAGAAAGCATGGTTGTCATAGACTCCCCCCTATAAATTGTATCCACACAATTTCCTATAGGAAGACGTCAAACAACAACTCATACCCTGACTTCCTTCGCATTCGACAATCTTCCATAAGCTTACTCTATACAATCCTCTATGTGACTCTTACATTCGAACTCATTTTATCGTATGCAAAGAATTTAAATAGATTCATTTAAAATATTTTATTTTTCATAAATAATATAATCCTATGAAAATTTTCTAACTTTCAAAATTATTGAAAAATTTCGATAGAGTCTCCTATGTACGAAGAGACTTTTGAACAATGATGATACGATCATCGATCGAAACATGGTCGGAAACAACATATATAATCAAATTTACCACATGACATGTAATTCACAATATTTATAGCTTTTTAAATAAAACATACCAGCATTTTAAAGAAAATTAGCTTACAATTAGTCAAGCAAAATCGTGCCCTCATCGCCAAATAGCCCAAGCATGCTTCGTGTGTACCTATACTTAACTCAAACTTCCATATTAGCTTTATATAAAGAGATAAAATGGATATGAGTATATTAATTAACAACATAGTATTTAAGCTTTTAACCACGTTCTGGTGATGATTTAATAATCAAAACCAACAAATTAGGTAATGATATCTAAAAGTGAATTGTTGTATAATATATTAACTTCCCAAATAACTTTCGAATCATCAAACTGTCAACTACAACTCGAATGATAGCAATTTTCCCAAAAATGGTAATTCTGAACCATACTTTTAAAGGTAGGTCCACTAAATGAATTCGCGATTTTGGCCATGAAAACCTTAAAATTTTGTAAAACATTCCAAATAAAAGCAGTAGCTTATGCTTTAAATTTTCAAGAATAGGAAAAATCATTGAAATCGAACAAACGGTTCAAAAGTTATGACTAAATGTATCCAGCTCAGTTTTAGTAGATTAGTAATTCGGGACAACAAACACTATACGTGTTAATTTATATTTAAACCTTTATGGAATTCAAAATTTTGGAAAGTGATAAATAACAAAATTGTTTCTTATGAAATTGTCTAACCAATGAACAAAGAACCATCAAAAATTGGATCATTCCATCACAAATTATGGTTGTATTAGTAAAGCTATAACATTAATTTTTTTCTTTTTCAAAGCTCCGACCTCATTTCAATTTAAACTTTCCACTTTGGAAATAATAAAATTTTATAAGACAAAATATGAAGTTTTACATTTTGGAATTATTATTTTTACCATTTTTAGGATTTTTCGTGACTGGTAGACTTTATTTGGTAATATAATAACTAATATGTGCAGTGCATGTGTTAAGTGGTTAGGAAACAAACGTAAAATGTCGTCAATGCTTGATGTAGCTATATATAGCTTAGGACTTAAATAATCTAACCATTAATTTATATCAGATTTATAAAGAGGAAGTTAAATGATCATAGATCACAGTACATACTCACACACTTATAGTATGTTTTATAAGGATCTTATATAAGAAATTAGCTGGCTGAAGTTGCATTACTCCCAATTATAGTTAAGAAAATTCAAAATAATATAAGAAAGACGTTGTACAGTCCTTACTATTATGAGATTTGTTGAATAAAACTTGCCATAATCATTACCATAATTTAGGTCTTCTGTACTGTAGAATTTATTACTGTACAATAAGTATGAGTTGCTCTACAAAATGCATATGGCCATAAACTTACAAAGAATAATGATAGTTTATTTGATATTAAAATAATAATATTTGTTTACAAAGCCAAACAATAACTATCCATGGTACCAAAATGTTTCTTAGCCTTTTTTTTAATTTAAGAAATGATATTTCATTTCTTATTTAAAATATTTCAATTACATATTATTTTGAACTTATTTTTAATTTGGGAGATCATTTTTTTGCATTTAATATGTTGATACGCATATACAATTATATCATTTATTAAAATTATATTAAATAATTTCAAGTTGCTAAACACTATATATTCATCGTCACCTATTATTGTCATTACTCATTTCTCAAAATAGTTTACTCTTTTCAAAATATTTTTTTACTCATTTCAAATCATTTCCCTTTCAAAATATTGTTTATAATATTTGACAAAAACATCGTTCTCTCATTCAAAATATTACTTTCTTTTCAAAGTATTATGTCGAAGTGTTTCGTCCTAGTGTTTAGGAATTTCTATCGATAAATTAGCCAGACGCATCAACCAAAATCCTTAAAGCACTCGATGGACGAAATAACACTAGAATGAACTATTAAATATTTTCAAGCACTTTAGAAAACAATTTTCATATTTTATTAATCACTTGCTTGTTTAAATTAACATTATTATTATTATTTCAAATTCTTATATACATTCAATTCTGCAATCATTAATAATAGTTCACATCATCACAATAATAGTCCATATCATCACACATCATACACAAAATTAAATAAGCACCAATACAATTATACACACATTCTCAAACAAGCAAACAAATGCCTTCAGCAAAAGGCTATTTTATCAGCATCCGCTGTGCACTCTGATCACTATTGGATCGGGCTACTCTATTCAAAGCCACATAGATGTTTATTTACCTTCACCAGTGCCGACACTACTGACCTGACTAGTAATTCCTTCTTTCACTTCTCCATCAACATCTTAAATTCCACACCGAGATAAACTCACAAAGGAGATAGTGATAATAATAATATTATACATATTAGGAAAAATAACAGATACATCCCTAGATGATTACCCCAGTAATCATCGTATACTCCTACCATCCCTTAGTATAAGGTAACTACCTAACACACCGAAGAGGATAGGGACTATAAGTCTCATCCATGCTCAAGACCCATGTCTCTATATATAATGTATTGTTCGGAACCTGCTCTGATACCATGTTGTAACAGAATCTTCGTGGGTATTGGCTCTGCCGTGGCCACCACCGGTACCTCAGACACTGGTTTTAAGGCCATCCTCTCGGCTATCGTATACAACAACCAACCCATAAATAGGATGTGTGTTGGTAAGAGTGAATGCTTCGCCACTGATCACATGGTGAGAACCACACATTACGTGTACACAGAAGTCAACTCTGAAACCATGTTGTAACACCCCACTTCTGTCGTCCATGCTATTCAAAAGCACTGTGAAGCAATACTGTTAGATAATACAAAGAATGAGACAATACGGGGTGCACATATGAATATTCCCTTGGGTTAACACTAGTACATATTAAAACATTGAATAATAACTCGCCTATGCGCACAAAGTATGGGCACAAAGCAATAAATACCTGTGCCTCCAATATAGAATAATATATAACATATAATAAATAACAAAGATCACAGAGTCAATCGTAGGGATAATATATAATAAAAAATATTTGATGTATGTCCAATATACATCTCATAAATGTAGGTATAAGTGGCAATACAACACTAGATGATAACCACTACAATGCATACTAGCTTCCTCAATGTCCAAAATACAAGCCGGTCTCACTGTCCCTGTACCTAAAATGTCTCGGGCTGACCCAAGCATTATATAAATAACACACGAATCGGACTATATCCAAATCCAAGTTCAATAAACATATGGTACTTGGTATATACTGGGTAATAACATAATAATGTTATCTCCTACAAAACCAAATACATTGTAACATAAAACATTACAAAACCCAGTATAAAATGTCATCACCCCTATAAAACAATTCAAAGAAATCAAGAATACCATATCCAATAGATGAATCATCCGTAAAATAAAAATATCATCATAGAAAATGAAGTAATCAAGTGAATTAGGCTAACACACGGCAATGCGCTAATATAATATCATAAAATCATATAATTAGTAGAAAATGTGAGATAGGTCATCAAATCATCCAAATGATATCCAAGGTTATGCAAATAACAAAGATAATATATTACAATCTAATTCTAAATCAATAAACAAAGGATATCTCTAGAATATCAAACGAGAAGACTATGGATATACGAGAAATGATTACACTTTAGATACACAGTCTCTAGTATAGATAGTGAATAATATATGCCGATCCACAACACACACATAACCCTAAACAAGAAAGTGAGATTGATAGCACACATCATGCTCTGGGAACCCAGGGTCTATTAGCCTCCCACTAATAGCTGGATCTGTTACTACTATCTTCAGTTACCTCGATGGACTTCATGACCTCGTCCACCTATGGCTTATCAATACGTAGTCTCGATCACGACCCTGCACTTGGCCCTATGGTAACAGAGTATTGGCACATGCGACACAAGGTGCTACCAACTACCAATCCTATGACGCGCATAGAAAATCATATCAACAACAATGTCGCAGATTTGGGGTGCGACCCCACGATCAGGCGGCTAGGGTGGATGTTGGCCAATCTGGTTAACTCCCAAACCATGAAGGAAGCTGGACATAAGTGGACGACATATAGTATTCATATTCTATATCAACATGTAGCTCTAGACATGGGCTGGCACACAACTTTATATGCATGTAAGTAAACATATGACTATAAAGTGCTAAAGCTCTAATCTTGGCCAACACACGGCTTAAAATTATCACTCAAATTTAAATTATCACCGTATCATCTTAAAATTATCACTCAAATTTAAATCAATGGGGAATCATTCACAATATTGAAATTTGAATAGGCAAATGAGAAACTAGAAGGCGCACAAATCATCCATGTAACCCCAAATTGTGAATAAGAATGAAATGATAATAAAGCTCAATAAAATATTTCTTTATATAATTACATCAGATATTCAAATGTTAATACAAAACATTCAAATCAATTCATAAATAAAATATCCTTTATAATGAAAATCATTTAAAATAATATAATTATTTCCACAATACATTTTATAAAATAATAGTATATTACATTTTTCCTTTATAACAATTTCAAACTTATAATATTGATTTTAAAAAAGGGTTCTATAATCAAAGAAAACTATATTTATATTTATGATTAAACGAATATATATTTTTAAATAGAAAAATAATTAAATTGAATAAACTATTTATAATTTACTTAAATAAAATTCCAAAACTTATAAATAATTCCCAAAAAATTTCAAACGTCTTTTTGAAACAAGAAAGTAAATAAATATCTGAATATATATATATATATATATATATTATTGATTAAAATTACTCCACAAATGTATTAACAAAAAATCAGTATAATTTATATAGCGTGGCCAATTCGAATTTCATCGAATTCTGGCTATTCATAAAATTACATATGCCAACATACAAATAAATATGTAGTTCAATTCATAAGTAGACATAGTTTCGTTTATAAATAAACACATCCATCCAATTCTAAAACCACTATATCCAACAGTCCAAACAACAATCACACACAGTTGATTGACCAATCAATTTAATCAAGTATATCCAACAATTTTATTCAACTAAGCGAATATGAATATAATTGGGATAATTATATAGAAAGTGAAATTTAGAAATAGTTGTGAGTATTTTTCTCACCGAACGGATGAATGCAAAATTGAATTCAGCTCTAACCAATTCGCTTCACCCAAAATTGAAGTGATTTCTTTCATCGTCGCTGCTTTGTCAGTGCACTGGCGTCCTCATGCTGCTGGCACTTATCACCTTTTCATCCTATGCAATGACTCGAAATTTTGGTCATTTTATTTTGAAGTATTTAATTTATTAAAATATTGGTTTAAAATGCTTAATAACTCAAATTTCCAAATATAGGGATTAGATTAAAGTTACTATCCTGAATTATAATATAGTGATTAATTAAAATCTTTGATTTGGTGAATTAAATGTTGAATAGCGTTTCAATAACTGAATTTTTATGGAATATCCAATTTAATGGATTAAATAGCTTTATTCAACTCTTTTGGAATAAATGAATATTAACAGCAAATTTAATTGTAAATTTATTTGTAGTAATAACAGTTCAAATAAATAATCGAAAATTTTATTTATATTTTTTTAGACTCGATTTTCATTGATGCATTTTTAATTTATTTCATATGATTTCTCCATAATTTTTAATTCGAAAAATATTGAAATTATCATTTGAAGATTTATCGGCAAATAGTGTGATTTTTCAGAATTCAATAACTAGTGTATATCATCATTCTTTTGAGGTCACGTCGTTGTACTGAGCGCAATTGTAATTTTTTTCGACTCAGAGTCCGTACACGAATGGAATGCGGTGTAACGAGATACCATAAATGTACAATATATGCAAGTCAAATCAACCATTTGTACCCAATCACACACATTTCTTCTCTTTCCTTCTATTTCTTGCTCCATCTCAAACAAGTGATGACTTAAATAAGAAAAACAAAGGATCCACTTACTTTCAAAACTTCAATAATTCCAAACTCAAATTCCACCCAATATGAAAATTTAAAAACGTGATCTTTGAATTCGAGAAGCTGGAGTCTTCTTGTGGGATTGTTTTGGTGAGGTATGGTATCGAATAGAGGAGGTCAACAATTCGAATGGAAGCTAGGGTCGGGTATATTTCTCGATTGTGGCGCCAAGAGGCCAAAAGGAGGTTAGATTTGGTTCGACGTGGAGGGCATCACTTAGGGTTAGAGTTTGGTGGCACACGGTGGAGTAGAGGAGACTGTGACATTTTTTACGGCAGCATATAGGATGGAGGTTGCGAATTACTACGGGCTTCGAGCAGGGGTTTAAAGCAATGATTGCAAAACTCATCAAACGAGGAGTTCATCAAAATTGCTTTGAGGTGATTTCTCGAGAATTGATGGAGGAATGGTCAATTGAAGGTATGTACATTTTAGGTTCTCTGGTTCATATACATAGAGGGACTAAAGTGTAGAAGAAGGATTTGGGCGAGAGGATTAGTTTAGTATAGTAAATAGTTGTAATAAAGGGCAATTAGTTAACTAAATAATAATTTAAATCGTTAAGTTATAAAATTGAATATCTTTTGCATACAAGGTTCAATCGAGACATGGATTTTACACTGCACTCATAACGATGAATGCTTCGAAATGGAACAGGTATGGTCAGATTTGAAGATCGTTGAAATTTGGACTAAAACTGGACGTCATTCGATTTTAGTTCCAAAGCGGAACACTTCGGCAACAACTAGAATTTTTGTGAGTATAACTCACCTTTTTGATTTATCAGTGTGCCATATAGTAGATAAAATTTTACTATTTATGTTTTGGTGAAATTATTTGACTATTTGGTTGGAATATCAATTAAAAGCAATTGACAGTTAAAATTTGAAGTAACGGTAAAATATGTTGAGATGTCCATATTCCCGACAATAGCAATTTATGACTACCAGTATATTCGTATTGTTATATATTCAGTTATATTCCGGTAAGTGAATTGTTAGATGATGAATTTGACTGTTGGCCATTTTGGATATGACATCGACATATGTGAAAATTGAAGCCTTTTTTTGTTAAATTGGGTAATAATAACATTTAGTAAGTGCTATAATGACTGTGGGCCTGAATATAGTATTATCGAAATACTACAAATTATGAATGTGGTTTGGTAATGATTACGTTTTGGAAATGATTTCAAATTTGACTATTTCAAAATTTCTATAATATTTTAATTTAAAAAACTCAAAACTTTTCTATTCTATTTCCAAATTTCTTGACGTATTCCTTCTAATCTAATACATATTATTAAGTAAATGTTTTAAATGATTATTTTAAAAGTATTATTTTTATAGACATTATTACTATAATAAATATTTATGTTTAAAATGAAATTTAAAGGGATTATCTATATTAAAAGGGAATTTTGAGGGTTTGAAGAAGATTGAAAAAATTGAAATAATATTTGTGAACTATTTGTATAAAATGTTGTCAATGTCTAAATTTTGTTTAAAAGGCGAAGAGTAGATTTACGAAAGTTTTTACATAAATAAAGGAAATGTTTCCTTAGGTAATATACTTTAAAAAGGAAATCGATGTTATTTTATGAATGGAGAAGATAAATTACATTTGGGAATTTATTGAAAATTGAGGAAATGGTCATGTTATGAAAACTAACGAGTTTTGTAGTTATATTGCGGGACTTTGATTTAAGAAGGAATTGTGTAAATTCTTTTTGGAAAATTTATAGGCTTTATAAGTGATTTTAGGAGTTTATAAAAGAGTTGCAAATAAGACAGAAATTTATAGAATGAGTTGATGAAGGTTTTCGTAATAAAAGAAGTTTATAAAAGATTTCAGAAATGAAATAAATGACGAGTTTAAGAATTAGATTTGGAAATTTATAAAGAGATTGGAAATGTGTTTAATATTATGGAAGCCAATCTTCAATACGTTCCTTTTCGATTTTGATTATAGAACCTAATATGCTAGAATTTAATAAATGCACCAATTTTGGCTATGTTTAATAAGTTTTTGAATCTTAGACACAGTTATAATGTCAGAGAATTTCATATGAAATGGTTTGGTTATTATAAGGTAAAAACTCGTCTGTGTTATGTGCAGCGTGGTCTTACGGGATAATTTTGATTTCAAAGGGTTTTTATTGTAACTTTAAAATCCAATTGGATGGTTTTTTATCACGTTGGTTTTCCACACTGAATCGGGTGTTATTTTATTATAATGCTTGGGGTCAGATTGAGCATATTACAGATTATTTGATTGCAATGGAGCTTAGGAGATGAGCTGAAGGTCCAAGACATATCTACGTAATTCTTTGTGTTCGACTCTGCTGTCTATTTGTTGTATTTATCAATAATTATGAGGACAGGTCATTATAAATGTCTACACTAAAGTAGGTTGGTATACTCTGATTAGTGTCTCTAGGTATATATATATATATATATAACAGTTTGTTTTGGGTAAAGATTTGTTATAAATTATAGATTATTCATTCCGCTGTGAGATTCTGTGTTGTTTAGTTTCTTCTTTCTTCTTTATTTTCCCTTAACTATCCGTCTTTCCATTCAATTTGAGTGGGTCATGTGTGGTTGATTGTCTACTTAAATTGTATGGAAAAGTGGGTCGTTGTAATGTGATATCAGAGTGCAAGGTTAAGCGAGAACCTTGGCTTTGGTGGGATAGCTCATTAAGAGATAAGCTAATGAAATGCCTTATTATTAGTTTTGAGTGTGTGTGTGTGTGTGTGTGTGTGTGTATATATGAGTGCGTATTTGTTATTAATAAAAAATGCTTTATATTGTATTGATTCATCTGTTGAGTAGCTTATGGATTCTGGTTAATACGAGTAATTAACGTTTATTGATAAGGATCTCTAAACACTTGAACAAAGTAATTAGACATGGTATTACTTTAAAATTGGGTAAATGAAATAATTTTACCTTGATTACATTATATATATATAAGAATAAATTTTCAACGTATGAAGTGAGTTTAGTGCTTTCTATCTTTTTTGAGTCCTTTTAAAAATATTTCTAGTTAAAACATTTTCAAAATAATACCATTACTATTATTGTTCAAAACTTTTGAAAAACAATTTTCAAATTAATAGGATTTAAATTCTCAAATTTCTTATTTTAAATCCATTTTATTTACAAATCATATTTTTATATTTCCCTTATATATAATTTCACTATTGTTAATAAAACCATTTCTTAATTGTTTATCTTTATTTACATTATATTAATAATAATTTTTATTAGAACACAAACAACAAATGAAAATATTCAAAAAATATCATTATTCATTAACAACCAAACACACCATATATGCTACCGTTGAAGTTGTGTTTTGGTAAAACAAGTTTTGATTTTAAAATCCAAAGTATAATTTTATAAATATGAGAAAATAAGTTTTGATAACTTATAAAAATTTTGAGAACTAGTTAACTGAACAAAATTTTAAATCTGTTGAATATGAATGATAAGAAATGTAAATTTGAAGTAGAAATATGAAATGAAATTGAACTTAAGTTAAACAAAATGAATTTTGAAAGAAATTTGACTCAAGTAAAGGTAAATGAAGTGAACTAAATGAAATTTAATTTGATTAGAAATGGTTGAGTTGTAAAGTGAAAATAAATATGAGAAGTGTTATATAAAATGTTTGTAATAAACTTGAGTAAAATTTGATGGAATGGTTCTTAAGTGATATTAGTAATTAAGAAAATATACTAAGTAATAAAATGAATGTAAATAAAAGAATCGGAATAAGAGATAATGAGATATAATAAGACAACAATTTAAATGAATACATAAGTTGTATGTATATTATTTTATTCACATAACTGTTTATCCGGATTCGAATATACGATAAGATGATTTACATCGGCCCGAGTTAGGACTTTTCACTCGATTCTCGACGACAAACACTGGATTCAAATTTTTGATTGAATTTGAGGTTCTCTATCATAGTATATGGCTACACAAGGAGAATGTCGGTTTCTAATAGAGGAACCAGGTATGGGTCCACACTAGAGTGGTTGTGTGAATGATACTAGTGCAGAAGTGAGATTGTGCGATTTAGGTATGGTTTTGCGTTCGGATGATATATATACATCGTATGAGCATTAATAAATTAAATTTTGACATTTGAAGAAAATCGATATGGTTGTGAATTAATTGGATGAATATCATTTGTTTAATGGTTTCTCTTGTCACATTTGCTACATTTGCATATAGTTATTATATAGTATGTGTTATATATCGATATTACTTTTTCTATGCTTGTTTTCATTGGTTGTTGAGTGATTAGTTGGTGCGGATGGTGTATGCTTTGCATTTGGAGCTTGCTTTCGCGTTATACTTATTGTATATGCTTGCTAATGCTGATAAAAGATACACACGTCGGATTACATATCATATTTTTATATTTTGCTTACAGGATACCTCATCCTTGAAGATGAGATGTATATTCCTGATCATATGTAATCGTGCAAAGGAAACGTTGCCAAAAAATTTCGTGAGTTGGAATTTTTTTAAGAATTTTGGAAAACAATTTATAACTAAAATTTGATTTTTATGTTATAACTTGGAATGATATTAATTAGAATTTGTGAATGAATTTAAAGACTTAGAAAATTTTATAATCAGTTAATTAATTGATTTTGAAAGGTTAATGGGTTTGGAGACATTTTTTAGTAATTTCGAGGATGAAATTTTTTTAAGGGGGAAGAATGTAACAACCCAAATTTTGGTCATTTGATTTTGAAATATTTGATTTATTGAAATATTAAAATGTTGGTTTAAAATGCTTAATAACTCAAATTTCCAAACATAGGGATTGAATTAAAGTTAGTATTCTGAATTCAAATATAGTAATTAATTAAAATCTTTGAATAAGTGAATTAAATATTGGATAGTGTTTCAATAATCAAATTTTTATGGAATATCTAATTTAATGGATTAAATAACTTTATTAAACTCTTTTGGAATATATGAATATCAATAGCGAATTCAATTGTAAATTTATTTATAGTAACAAAAGTTTAAATAAATAATCGAAAATTTTATTCATATTTTTTTAGACTCGATATTTTTTGACGTACTTTTAATTTATTTTATAGGATTTTTCCATAATTTTTAATTTGAAAAATATTAAAGTTATCGTTTAACAATTTATCGGCAAACAATAGCACTTTTGCGATTTTCTTGAATTCAATAACCATGATATATTATTATTATTTTGAGATAATGTCATTTTTCTTAGTGTAATTGTATTTTGTTTTGTCGATTCAGAGTCCGTATACAAACGGAAAGCGGTGCAACGAGATACCAAAAAAATGTACAATATATATAAGTCAAACCCAACCATTTGTACCCAATCGCGCACATTTCTTCTCTTCCCTCATGTTTCTTGCTCCATCTTGTACATGCAATGACTTAAATAAGAAAAACAGAGGATCTACTTACTTTGAAATCTTTAAAATTTCCAAACACAAATTCCTCTCAACATAATAAATCTAAAATCATGATTTTTGAATTTGGGAAGGTGGAGTCTTTGTGTGGGATTGTTTTGGTGAGGTCCGATATCAAATGGAGGAGGTCGATAATTCGCCTGAAAGCTAAGGTTGGGTATATTTCTCGATTGTGAGGTCAAGAGGCTGAAAGGAGGTTGGATTTGGGTTCGGCGTGGAGGGCAACATTTAGGGTCAGAGTTCGGTGGCACGCTGTGGAACAGAGAAGGGCATGACATTTTGTACAACAACATATGGGCTGGGGGTCACGAATTACTATGGGGCTTCGAGTGATGGTTTAAGGCGATGGTCGCGAAGCTCGTCGAACATGGAGTTCGTCCGAATTGGTTTGAGGTCATTTCATCGAGAATTGACGGAGGAATGGTCGTTTGAACATGCGCACGTTTTGGGTTCTCTAGTTCATGTACAAGGAGGGATTAATGTGTAGAAGAAGGATTTGGGGGAGAGGATTAGTTTAATATGGTAATTAGCTTTAATAAAGGGTAATTAGTTAATTAAGTAATAATTTAAATTTCTAAGTTATAAAATGGAATAACTTTTGCATATGAGGTTTAATCGAGATGTGGATTCTTGCGTTGGGCTCGTAACGACGAAAGATTCAAAATGAAAATGGTTTGGTCAGATTTGAAGACCATTGAAATTTGGGCTAAATCGGACATCGTTCAATTTTAGTTCCAAATAGGAACGCTTTGGCAACAACTGGAATTTTTTCGAGTACTATATTGTAGCTAAAATTTTACTGTTTACAATTGAGTGAAATTATTTGACTGTTTGGTTAGAATATCTATTAAAAGCAATTGACGATAAAAAATTGAAATAACAGTAAGATGTGTTAAGAAATCCGGATTCCTCACAATAGTAATTTATGACTGTCGGTATATTCCTGTTGTTATATGTACAGTTATATTCCCGTAAATGAATTGGTAAATGTTGAATTTGACCGTTGGCCATTTTGGATATGGCATTGAATTTTGTGAAAATTGAACCCTTTTTAGTTAAATTGGGCAGTAATAGTATTTGGTAAGTTATACAGTGACTGTGGGCTTGAATATAGTATTTTTTAAATAGTGCAAATTATGAATGTGGCTTGGTAATGATTTCTGTTTGAAATGATTTAACATTTGACTATTTTAAAATTTCCATAATATTTTAATTTAATTTCTTTACAAAATTTTTCTATCCTATTTCAAAATTTCTTTACTTATTCTTTCTAATCTAATATGTATTCTTAAGCATGTTTAAAATGATTATTTTAAATGTATTATAGAAATAATTATTATAAAAAATATTTATGTTTAAAAGGAAATTTAAAGGGACTGTCTATATAAAAAGGGAATTTTGAAGGTTTGAAGAAGATTGAAAAATTGAAATAATATTTGTGAACTATTTGTATAAAATATTTTCAACGTCTAAATCTTGTTTAAAAGGCGAAGAATAGATTTATGATGGTGTTTATATAAATAAAGTAAATAATTCCTTAAGTAATATCCTTTAAAAGTAAAATCAATGTTATTTTATAAACGAAGAAGATAAATTCCATTTAGCAATTTATTGAAAATTGAGGAAATGGTCATGTTATAAAAACTAACGAGTTTTATAGTTATATTGCTGGACTTTGATTTAAGAAGGAGTTTTGTAAATTCTGTTTGGAAAATTTATAAAAGGCTTTGTAAGTGAATTTAGGAGTTTATAAAAAAACTGCAAATAGGACAAAATTTTATAGAATGAGTTGATGAACATTTTGTAATAAAAGAAGTTTATAAAAGATTTCAAAAATGAAATGAAGGATGTGTTTAAGAAGTTGTTAAATTAGATTTGGAAATTTATAGAGAGACTGGAAATGTGTTTCAATATTTATAAATTGGATTTTGGGAAGGAACATTATAAATGAATTTTCAACTCATATTTACAAAAAGGATTCTTCATAAAAGTTTATTTATAATAGTGATTTGGTTTCCCAATTGACCTTCTTAATTATGATGGTGGGGAATATTCTTCCCCCTACTTAGTGATTATCATCTCTGCTATAAATGACTCAGTTATAACCCAAGATTAAGTAGAATTTGAAGTAAGAACCTTTTCTTAAGATTGCAGATATACTTATGTCATTGAAATAAGTAAATAAAGATTTTCCAAAGTAGTTCTGATTTAATGAAAAGGTTAATTTAAGAGGCCCAGAGTTGCTTTGTACTTAAAAATGTTATTTTTCCTTATGAAATGAAATATATGGTTGAAGTATCTGATTATTTGATAGTTAAATAACCGACCATCAAAATCTGGATAAAACTTAACTTTGGAAATATTTAGGAGAAACACGAGAATTATATGGTATCGTTTACCATCGTGGTGCTATACTGTACGTATAAACTCGTTTCATTCTCCTAGGACAAATTTTTATTTTTCGTTAGGGAATAAAATATATGGATGAACTGTTTGATTATTTGATAGTCAAATAACCGACTGTCAAAATCTAGACAAACGTAACTTTGGAAATAACTAGGAGAAACACGGGAATTATATGGTACAGTTACAATCGTGGTGCTATACTATACGTATAAACTCATTTCGTTCTCCTAGGACAAATGATAAGGAAATTCATCCACTAATGGTTAGGAGGTGATCTATGCTCTTATCTTTTACTATTTATTTTCAAAAGAACAGGCTTGAGTTTATCGAAAATTATCGAATGTTGTTTCAAAGAGACTGGGATCGAATATGTTATTGAAAACCACTTTGATCCAACTCAAGCATTGCGAAGTGAAGACAACTTAAATATGATGGAATTGAAGACAGAGCTCTTTGAAATGCAAGGGCTACTTATTACTAATCCTGAGGGTGATTTTAAAATGGATGTTGTAGAAGTGGTGCCTTCGGTTTCGTTCAGTCTCAAAACGAACTTGTATGGATGAAGGGTGTCATTGCATTGTTGCCGGGAGGGATGTGTTAACATTCCAAGTGGGAAGTTCTATATAAAGGTAAAATGTAGCCTTGAGCTTCATCAACTAGGAAATAACAAAAATCGGGCATGCAGTAGGGCCATGTAGGTCGCTCCCGCCGAGGTATGGTCATCCCAAAATCTAGATCGATTACTATCTACTCATGTATGCTGTGGGGCCCATACACGAAAGGGGTGATCACATTCGGTACTATTAGTCAAGTGGTAGGCCAGTCCTCTATGGCAGGGATACAAGACGTTCTTGTCAAACCCCAGTACATTTTTTTAGAGATATACCATCGGAAGGTAGTTCCTTACGTTATCAGAGTATGGAATACAATCTCTAATATGTTCCTTTACAATTTTGATTTTAGAACCTAATATGTTAGGATTGAATTAATGTAGCAATTTTGGCTATGATTAACAAGTATTCGTATCTTAGACACTATTATAATATCAGAGAATTTCATATTAAATGGTTTGGTTATTATAAGGAAAAAACCCATCCGTGTAGTTTTGCAGCGTGGTCTTACGGGATACTTTTGATTTCGAAGGGTTTTTTATAACTTTGAAATCTAGTTGGGTGTGTTTATCTCACGTTGGTTTTCCAGACTAACTCAGGTATTATTTTATTATAATGCTCGGGTCAGACTGAGCATATTATAGATTCTTTAGACGCATTAGAGCTTAGAAGGCGGCCTAGAGGTCCAAGATGTATCTACGTAATTCTGTGTGTTCCGCTGTGTTGTCTATTGGTTGTACTTATCAGTAATTATGAGGACATGTTGTTATAATTGTCTGGGCTGAAATAAGTTAGCATACTCTGGTAGATGTCTGTATATACATATATTATAGTTCGTTTTTTGTGTAAAGATTTGTTGTATATTATGGATTATTCGTTCCGCTGTAAGATTCTATGTTGTTTAGTTTCTTCTTGTCTTCTTTCTTCTTTCTTATTTCTTTTCCCCTAATTATCTTCTTTTTCTTTCAATTTGAGTGGGTCATGTGTGGTTGAACGTCTGCTTAAACTATATGGAAAAGTGGGTCGTTACAGCTTATAGCTCATTGGCCATTATGTTCGACACGGGAATTCGCTCTTGTCAGCATAGTACACCAACAATTGCATCACTGCTCCTCCTCCTAGCTCTCTACTTGACCATGATTTACTTGGAAAAAATGACAACACCATCATCATGTTGGACACCTTCCTCCAATCGTGCGCCTCACCTTTGCTAGCACACATGCACACAACCTTGCTGAACCCTAATTGAATCACACCTCCCTGCCTTGGCATCGATCGCAGGTCACGTTCCTTTTTTTTTTTTTCCTTTTTTCTTTCTTGGAGATAGATTAGGGCTAAATCCAAATTGGGTTTGGGTAAAAAAGGAGCACAACGTATTGAACTAAAGTGTAAAGGAATGAAGTAATTTTCAAAAGTATAGGAAGCGGTTTGGGCTTCAGTTACATTTAATGAAAGTATTGGATGAAAGTATTTTGAATTGATTTCATATACACAATTTTTATTTTTATTCTTGAAAAAGTTTCAATTTAATATGAATTGATTCATGTCCCATTCTACAATTATATTTTAATAACCAAACAATTTTACTTAATTCGACGTTGATTATTTTTATTTTTTGTTATTTTAATTACACAACAACTATTGTATTTGAAAAATATATTTTATGTTCAATTGATATAGTTTATTCAGCTTTATTAAATTATTTGAAAAGAATTTAGTAGTTTAATTCAATTTATTACAATAAAATCTTTTATTAATTGCCTTCAATGAATAAATATTCACTTTAAAAAATAATAATCATCAAATATTGAATTCAAACAAATTCTATTTTAATTAAATTTACGTATAATTACATTATAGAAAGCAGGGTTCTCATGATAAGCATATGAAATTAAAGAATTATAATGACTGAGACATAGATTTGTGAGTGTTTTACTCACCTAAAGACGATTAACTACAACTAAAAGCTCTAACTCCTTCTTCACCTTACTTTAGCGTTTAATAAATCAATAAGTTATTCTAAGGTTTCTTTTTTTTAGATGATCTAGAAGCATGTCAGGAAGCTTATTTTCAAGTTTGATAATTTATAACAGTTTAAGTTAATTGTTTTAGTTTAAGTTAATTGTTTTGGATTTTTAAAGTTGTGAGGTGGTAGAGTTTTTGGTTATTGCTTGCTTCCTAAGACGATTCCACCTGAAACCAATATGCCTGCTGAAATAGAAACAACCCAAGAAAAATCAAGATCTAAGGAAAAATCTGAAAACTGTTTTTGGGTTGATAATTAGGCTTAGGCCTAAAAAAGGAATTTATATATATATATATATATATATATATATATATATATATATATATATATATATATATATATATATGATGCTCGTTCTTCACACACGGGTTGATCTTGGCAGATTGAAGGATAGTCATGCAGAAGCCTAGAACCTATGTCTTTTTTTGAAATCCAAATAGTGTATTGAATGGGACAATGCATAATGATGATGATCGATCTGTCATATGTAAGCCATGTAGTAGATATTTTAGTTTAAAGAGTTACACTAATAAATACTCCTAATACAATATACTGCAACCGGTTGTCCCAGAAGTGTACTAACCTTACCATATAGGAAATGGAATTTGTACAACCCGTCAATGCTAGAAAGAATGAATAGTTATTATAATGTGCAAAAGCAGCTACATATTTTGACAGCCATAGGAAGGTTCATAATTAATAATGAAATTGTGTAAATTAGCGATCATCATATTAGTTGGTTATTGTTCAATGATATGGGTTTGTTTGAACAGGCAGTGAGTTTGTAAGGGAGATATAAGGTTTATAAACAAACATGTTGTCGAACAGGTTATTCAAGGTTTTAAAAATATGACTGAAGATGAAACGGGGATGGGGTATTCTGAAATGCAGGTTTATGTTTGCTTGATTCGAATTAATGTTAAAGGACATTTAACTTCGAGAAAAAATCTTGTTTCTGTAGGTTGATTGTACCACAGTAAACAGAACAATGTATAATCACACAAACTATTAAACATACCTGATTGTCCCACATCGTCCAATATATATCTTTTTAGTGTATATAACCTAAGAGATGAATTAGTAATCAGAAGATGTTGAGAAAAGTGGCAACTTATGTGGATGTCACAGTGCTAATTAAGAAATGATTAATGCATTTTTTAAAAGTAATTTCAGCCTTTCAAGTCGCTCATTTCCCTTCACTTCAACTGAGAACCACTACTACTACCATATATGTCAAAAGGGCATTTTTGGAATTTCAAAAAGACACCGTGTAAATCTACTCACTGAATTCTCTTTATTAATAGTGAAATATATCCTTTTATTTATAAATTAATCCCTATTTAATTTATGATATATCCAAATCCCTCTTTAAAATCATTTCCTTTCCAAAGTAGTATTTTATTTCCCATTACATCTCCTTTATAAAATTTATTTCATATTGTAGCCTATTTAAATCTTAAATATTATAGTTTTACTGTTTAAATCCTACTATTAAATAACTACCAAACCAATTTATCAAATAAAGGTCCAAATTCTAATTTAATTAATTAAATTACTATTATTAACTTCAATTAGCTATTACTTGAAAATTCGAGTTGTTACAGACTTCTTCACTTAAGAAAACCGCGTCCTCGTAATTTCCCATAAGTAGAATCTATAACAAACCAAGCATACTAAACTTATTAATTTCCATTAGATTTTATTTTTAAATACCATAGTTACAATATATACATTCTAAAAGTTATCAAACTAGAAAACATTCACTTGACTTCCATAATTGTTTAATAACAATATTAATAATCAATTTTTGTATATATTATAAATCTTTAATTCTATCAAACACTCTACAACTTTAATAAATACATTCAAATTTCAAAAAGTAAGTTCAACTCCAACAATCTCAAATAACCAAACAATCTCAGGAGGCTAAAATAAATGCATTCAGTGGAAACAAATAAATAAACGGGGACTGACTACACTTTAGACACACAGTCTCTAGTATAGACAACTCATTGGATAGTAAATAACATATGCCAATCCACAACACACACATAACCCTGAACCAAAAAGGGAGACTGATAGCACACAATATGCTCCAGGAACCCAGGGTTTACTAGCCTTCTACTAATAGCCGAATCTGTTCCTACAGTCTTAGTTGCCTCGCGGACAACGTGATCCCATTCCATCTATGGCTCATCAATGCGTAGCCTTGGTCATGACCCTACACTTTCCACTATGGTAACAGACTGCCGGTCTATGAGACACTAGGGGATATGGGAAACTACCCATCTACTACTACCATGATGCACATTAAATAGAATAATCAACAATGGTGTCATGAAGATGGGGCATGACCCCTTGATCAAGCCACCAAGGTGGGTACTGGCTGATCTGGTTCACTCACAAACCATAATGGGAGCTGGACACAAGTGGACAAAATATAGTACTCATATCCTATATCTACACATAGTTCTAGACGCAAGCTGACACATGACCCAGTATAAGTCAACACATGACTATGATATACTAGAGCTCTAATCCTTCGCTAACATACTGCTTTACCCATATGCCAACATAGGGCTACAACATACTCTCCGCAGCAAGTATCATCATATACATATGAGTAATCCCCATTTGAGTGACATTTACTTACAATGAATAATCGAATAAATAACATAATAATATCTCATACCATCGCATATTATTCAAATAATTATTCAATGCCCATAAACTACATCCGATCCACGCTAGGTATCTCTATATGATGGAAAAGTGTTATCGGAAATCGCATACCAAATGGTATCACTAGGGGTGGGTGCGGGTCGGTTTGGTGCGGTTTGGAGTCCAAACCGCTTTCGCACCACATCAAACGGTTAATCAAAATACAAACCATTATATCAATCCTTTAAACGGTTCGGTTTCGGTCCGGTTTGAATGTAATACGGTTCGGTTTCGGTCCGGATTGAACCCAAATTAAATGTGAAATAAAAGAATTATTTCCATCAATAATCAATTGACAAAAGCAACAATGTGAAACTTTACATTTAAAGGTTAAAACATAATGTTGCACTGAATGAAAGATTAGTTCTTAATTGTATGAATATTTCAATTTGACATTCACCTACAAGTGAGATTTTTTTTGTAGATTAACCAAATATAAACATTAATCAATGCATAATCATTAAGAAAAATGACTAGAATAAAATTATAATTAGCATTTATTCAAACAAAAAATGAGATGAAGAATATTATACCATACTATAACTTCTTCCTTTATGTCAGTAATTATTATTAATATAACAACAACATACGCTAAAAATCGAATGTACATCGTTAGAATCTAAAATAAGATAGGAGTTGCGTATACTTTTATCATAAGATTACTAATATGAATTTTTGGTTCGGTCCGGTTTAATATGATTGGTTCAATCGTCCAAACCGCAATCGAATCGTATCGATGCAAATCGGTTCGGTTTGGGGTATCATCTTTGATTAGAAGATTCGGTGCGGGTTTCCGCACAGCTTTTGCAGTCCGGTGCGGGCGGTTTCCGTATAGAGGTGCGGTTTATGCCCACCCCTAGGTACCACCGAACCATTTATTCAAATTTCTTGTCATACCAAAATGAATCTCACAAAATCAGTAGAAAGATATCATAATTGTCAATTAGATATCAACAGTGAACCACTCACAAAATTGGAATTGATATAAAGAAGGTCAGAAATCAAAAATAAAAAACTAATAAAAAATAGATTATTCTAATAAATTTAAATAAATAAATCAATACTTAATAATGGTACGTTCAAAAAATATAATTATATATAACAAAATAAATACTAAAAGATGAATAGTAAATACATTTTCCATAATTTATTAAATAATTATCTAAATTCAGAAATAGTTTGACATTTACAACAATTAACTAATTGATATCTCATAACATACCGATATTCATTGATATTCACTAATAGTCCATTAATACATCACAATACAAAGGCTAAAAGTGTGTATGTAAACATTAGTAAACTATGGTATATAAATAAGTGAAAGTGCATATAGTATTAGTAACTATGTATATAAATAACTGCTTAATTTATATTTACTACTTATATATAAGTATCAGTAAACAGTGGTGTATAGTTACCATTTTTGGCTCAAACCGTTTAATTTACTTTAGTATGATTACCACTTCAAACTTAAACTATGGCATATGGTTCAATTCAAGTGTGCGGATAATAATACACCACCACGTGGATACTAAAAATAACATGACATGCCTTCCGTTTCCACTGTGTGGATAATAACACGAATGAAGAACTAGGCTAATCGACCTACCCTTATTTTTATATTCATTTTTGAAGTGATTGTCCGAAATAATTCATTGTTCACTAAGTATCATGTACAGAATTAATATGAAGAGGCAGAGACTACATTTTCTAAAGCACTCATTAGGACAAACTTTGCACTCGGACAAACTTTGCAGGATAATTGGTTTCTAGGACACACATCCACGTAAATTAATTTCCAGTCCAAACTTAGTAGAATAATTATTTTTAAGGACAAATTCAGCAGTCAAATTACGTTCAAGAACATAATTTCATAGGTTTTTAGGCCTTATAAACTAATTATTTTTCATTTTGTCCTTAAAGTAATTATTTCAGTTGTGTGTCTTAAAAATTAATTGCACTTAGAAGTCCTTGTGGCTAATTTTCTTTTTCTTTTTTTCTAAAAGAAAAGTAAGCATTGTCCTCAATGAATGCGAAACGTCATTTATACAAAAGCAAAAGAAAGCCCATACAAAATTTATGTATACAAAACCATTATATAGCATAGTTCATATTTCACTTTAAGGATTTTGGATTCAGACATTTAATGAGAAGGGACATGGAAGGTATATTCTAAAGGACAATTAGGCATTGCATGTAAACAATTCACTTCAAGGATTTAAAAAATATTGAAACCATATATATACAATAATAGAAAGCTCTAACAAAATCTTCTATACAAAGTTAACATACGTAGCTAAAACTATATATACACACTTGATTCTTGCTTACAAAACATAGGACCACTCATGCGCATAATTATACATACACACACATACCCCTATACACTCATGCACACTTCAAACTTTAAGTGCACAAACACCCATACACATCTGTACACATCAATAAACACAACAACATACATCACAAACACACACAACAAGACACAACCAATGCAAACACAGAGACCAAATCCCATGTACCAAATTCCTCTGTTCCCAACCAATCGATGACACCGATTTTCAGCCATTTTGCAATTAAACCCACAATAGCAGGTGAGAAAAGAAGGGTTTAAATGCAAAATGCCTGAAAATCGGTGTCCTCGATTGGTTGGGGACATGAGGAACATGAGAGTTTGGTACAGAGGATTTGCTCTCGCAAACACACGCATGCTTCATACAAGCAATAACTGACACGCACACATAAGAGAATACAGCCATGCACATGCTAAAACACCGCCTTAACTCACACCAAAACAGTCAGATAAACACATGCATGAACATACATAACACACGCACATAGTTCATATACATGCCTACTCACACAAGAATACACACACATGCAAAATCACACACACCAGCCATGCAACACACACACTTCACTATCACACACACAACATATATTACATACACATGTAGGCATCACACTACACAACCAATTACACCACCCCTACTCATGGTGGTAAATCCTCAAGGCTCTACCCACACAAAACAGCCTAATATTCACACAGATATATGCTCACCATGCCACAGATTCACGCACACTACTATTTTACCAGCAAAGACAACACACACACACACACAAGCCATTGGATATAGGTACATTGTTTACAACTTGCTGTTTGCCTGATCCAAGTTATTGAGCTGTGGTGTAGCCATGTTGGAATATCTGCTGGTGTAGTAATGTTGGAATATTTGGCTATAGATCCTATGTGGGGAATGGAGAGAACTTCCTTGCTTTCAACCATAATGGATAGATAATGGGTTGGATAGCAGTCTGTTTGTGCTCTGTTCCTTCACCCAAACACACACTGAAGAGGCTAATGCACATACAAGAACACACGAGTACAGACCCATATTCACACACACCCTCAAACAAATGCGCACACACATGCTCTCACATTAGCTTGAACACACATGTTTACACGCACCGCGTTTGCGTCAAAAATTGGAACAAACACCCAATAGAAGTTTTGCAGAGAAATAAACGAAGAATATAAAATGGAAACAGAGGAAATAAGCAATTAAATGATAGAAAATCAAACAAATAACAATAACACAATGATTTACAGTGGTTCGACGTTGTTTGTCTACGTCCACTTTGAATATATGGCTTTATTAATCGCTTTGTAAACAGAGTACAATAGGGATCAGATGAAAATCCTTAGTTACAATAGAGTATAAAGCAACTAGCAACGTAAAGTCTCCAAAATGAACAACCAAACTTGTATTTATAGAGGAAGACAGTGAAATATCTCACTGAGAATTCGACCGAAGGATCTCCGATACCATATGGACCCATCGCATGGCCCAGATCCCAAGGAATATGGATCGATGCCAATCCCTATTTTAGAGGAATCTGGGGATGCGATCCATATGAGAGCTTCTCGATGGTGTAATATGCTTAGCATCTAAGTTTCATGTTAATTGGATTAGTAGAACTTGAGTTTTTGCTCGATCTTTGCTGCAAGGTGAGTTGTCTCCTGATTCTAGTCAATCCCTAATGAGGGAAGAGAGTCGATCCTCTTGTTTCATCCTTTGGAGTTGCGATCCCTAGGGTAGGCTCCCTAGGGTCCCCACATCTTACTCACAAAATTTCATATGTATTGGACTTATGAATTTTAAGATATTGATTGTTTCCTATTCACTTGCCCCTGTTTGGTTGAAATAGGCCAATCCCTACGTTTAAGAGTGATTGTAGCCAATCCCTTTTCTATGTTAAACTATATTCCATACTATGAACATATTGCATTGCTATCAATTTCGTTCGATCACGGCTTCATATTATCATCTGTACTTGATCTTTAGATGGCACAATCATCGCTCTAGACTTTTTGACCTTGACGATAGTCGTATCTAACTGTACAATTAGTTTGAATATAACTGAGTCAAAATGCCGGATAACACTTTCCGTCCAAAGTAAGCTTATGCTGAACATGAAGTGCTTTGAATTAAAGCAAATTAGTGTCTTCGACAAGAAATCCATCCTACTTTCTAAATAATCGCTGTCCTTCCATCAAATTATTTTCCCAAGTGTCGTATCTCTCTTTGATCATCGTGATTTTGGTTGATTTCTAATAGAACAAATTCAGGATTATATTCCGTCGGTTGATATCTATATCCGAATCTATAAGACTAATAAGCTTTGGCTATGTGATCCAGTCTCGACCTTGAAACCTTCAAGTTTGAATTCAATTTCTATCAATTTCAAATATTGAACTTTCAGACTATATACATGCATGTTCAGGTACACGTTCTTGTCGTTAGCTCTTGTATGCGTTTGTACGCTCACGGGACATTGCCAGTTTTCATTGAACTAAATGCAGTTTGTATATATGTGCTTTATATAATTTTCATGTCCATGTTTGCATGCACATAGGGTCCGTAATGTATCCCTTCTTCCTCTCTCTTCTTTTAGGTATATCGGGATCGGCATTCTTATAGTCGACCCTCCTTTCCCCTCCCTCTCTTCTCTTTCTTTTATGTTCATAGGGATTGGCATTCTTATAGCCGATCCCGCCTTTCTTCCTTTTTTTAGATGTTGATAGGGATCAGATGGATCCTCAAGTCAAGGGATCGTACTTGACCCCACCTTACATTGGGAGGCTAACTCTTTTGGCTTCATGGAGAATGAAAGGAAAGTAGAACCCTCAACCTTCATATATAAGCCAATATTCTCCTTTACATCCCTACTTCATTCCATTTTGTTTTCATTCATCTTTATTTTCTTCACGACCGAACCCTCCTTCCTATTTCTTTAGAGCCGAACCCTTCATACTTTCATCAACCTGATCTCATTCCTTCGAATCAAACATAGCCTCCTTCCTTAGATTCACCATCTTCCCTCACTCTAGACCACTACTCCATCTTCAACCTGAATCGAAATCGAAAACCTCCTTTTGAGCAACTGCATTCTATATACTTATATTGGTTTTCTTGCCTTTAACCATTAATTTGTGACGAGATAATAGGTTCTGTTGGTGATTATCATGGGTTAAGTTTGGAGGAGATGAGATGGATGATGGCGATGCAGGGTTCGACGAGGAAATAGAGGAGGAGATAGGAAAGTACAAAACATGAAGGAAGCATAGGGATCCATCATGCATTGTGTGTGAAGCATGGAAGGATTAGTTGGAATGTAGGTGAAGGAGAGCGATCAGAGTGAATGTTTGAGGGAAGTGTGATAACGTTGAAGTAGAGTAATCAATATTGAAGTTCGAAAAGGGATTGGTTTTGTAGGGTTAGGCAAAGGGGTTGGTTGCATTGCTAAGTAGAGGGATCGATCATTCATGAAGTAAAGAGGGATCGACAGTTTGCTTTAGAAGGAGTGCGAATGCGGCTAAGTAAAAGGATCGGTGGTTTTGTGTATGAGGATGGAGGGATCGATTGTTTTGCTTCATAAGATGGATCGATTGCAGGCTTTGTAATAAGGATCAGCTATTTTTTATATACAGAGGGATCGACTATGGGTACTTGGCCGATTCTAAGCTTTGAATTTAACTTGAAAACTGACTATATTCGCTCGCTTGAACAATTATAACCAATCTCATCTCAATGAAGTTGAACATATGACAATAATGGACGACATGACTTCTATATCCAATATTTAACTCGAATTGAACAACCAAACTCTTGGGACTTAGAATATGAACTAAAACCAACATATGGACTTTACACTTCGATATGCTAATGGTCGATCCCAAAGCTTACACAACCAATCAATCAAAACACCAGTTGTGATGGTCAGCAATGACGGTCACTCTGGTCGGAATCTAAAGTCTCGTCACTTACTTTTGCTTTTTATTTTAAACTGTTTATCTCTGCACAATACTGCACCACACTAGTTTACACTTAGCACGGAGGAACATGTAAAATTTTCTAATCTCGATTATCAATGGTGTTTAGTTGATATGGGCTCTAGACATACAGAGAGTTTAACTGTAATTCCTTCTAGACAACCTTCATAACTTAGCAATCCCAGAACCGAGTCAAGTTCTGCAATTGTTTCCGATAGACTTTCCCCTAATTGTCAAATTCAGAAACCGGAGGTTTCTAACCTATTGGTCGACCTTTTCTCTGATGTTCTATCCTTTCGGCAGAAGATATAAGTCTTTCCTCCGATGCTATAGAAAGTGCTGTATTTCTAGATAATCCATTAATTCCCAATCCTCTAGAATTAGTAAGGACGCTCTTTGCAAACTATGCTCTAAACATAGGATTCTGTTGGGAGATGTTCTAGTCCCTTTAGTGAATGACAGGGTTCATTTACCCCTGGAGGGATATACGACATGCAGTAAATTTATGTGTTGGGCCGGATATGTGCCGTAAATTATTTAGGAATAGCCCATGCTCAACTGCATTCGAGCAACTATGCTTTCTTTATGGAACTTTCTTGCTATTTATGGATGTTCTTTTTTGCCCGCCATCTCCCGAGGACATCATATTTATTTACAATTTCAAACAATGGACATGAAGCCTTTCTTACACTTTCCTCGAGCCTTCACCTAACCGTTAAGTTTTAACTTGCGTTTGGAACAAGCTTAGCATCTTTAAACACAAATGGTTTACGTTCGTTGTCTGCCTGGTTTCATGAGGCAATGGTTTGTAAGGACGTAAGTGTTGTTTTCACTTTATTCTCAAATTATTTAGCATAAGTCGCATCCTAAATAACTAGCACATTGAAATTTTTTAAGTGTCCATCCACATCCAAAAGGTGATAGTTTCTCATGGGCGGTTTCTGTAATCCATACCACCACAGTTAAGGACAGAACACAAAGTCCCTCGTGACTGATGAATGGTTATCTCATTTTGGGATGTTAGAAGAAGGTTACAGCATCGAGCTTCTAGGATGCACTACAAAACCAAGGAACTACAAAACAAGAAGGTGGTACTAATAGCCCTGCTATACCCCCAGTCAAGGGGGCTCAGGACGACGCCGAAGAGGGTAAAATTAGAAGTGTCAAAACAAACAAGCTTGGCGATGCTGACGTAGTTCTGCGAAATGCATCTGTGGTTGGACCATGATAAGGTGCATAGTCTCACATGCCAATAAGGAAAGAAAAAAAGCTCGCATATAAACTTCATATGAGAAAAACCGTTAAAGAGCCAGAGTTTATTATCATCTCCGTTGAAGAAGATTCTTCCTCTCAACATTTAGAGAAAACTCAATGAAGAGTTCTCGAATCTCTTGATCCTTGATGATATAATTACTTTTGACTTCCCCAACATCAGTATTAGGGGGTTCGATTCTCCCACCAAGAATGGTGACGACATTCCTCCCACTAGCAAAGGGGAGAACATTCTTGTGAGTAACGCTGCAGCAACTGGTCCATCGAGGGACATTAGGACACTCATAATCATGCGCACTTGACTGCATGATGTTCGTCTATCTTTTGTTTGATGGTCAGTTATACACTCTTGTTTGGTTTGCAGGTGTAATGTCTTAATCCTGTGCCTTCGATCGCTTGAGGAGCTCATCAACACAATATGGATCCAACCGCAGTGCAGACTCGAGTAGGCGTTGAGGGAGAGATGACGGTCGAGAAAGAAGTCATCGTTCGAGGAGTCTTCATCTTTTAAACATAAGTACCAATCTCAATCATCTCATCAGAAGTTCTGCCCAATCTTCCTGTACATAGCAGTGATCAGACTTCTTCCTATGCTCCTCAAATTGCTATGCTGCCTAAGCATTATTCAGGTTCATTTGGTTTCGGACAGTCCCACGATCAAAGGTCGAGCAAATGTCCAATTGTTAAATTTGATCCAACTTTGCCTACCGTGGCTCCTGAGGCTTCCACGGCAGAAAAATTGGTCGAACTTAAGGTTAATTTTCCCAAAATCTTCTTTGAAGGGATTAAAATCCTTCCTTCCATCAATTCAATTCTAGGTAATTCTAAAGCGAGTTCCCTTACATGCATCAATGACATCTTATGCAGCACAAAGCATTTCAGCATTTAGCCAAAAAAATCGCTGAGGTGTATATCGAGACAATGAGATTTGAAAGTTGACAGTGAAGCTAACCGTGGCAAAAAAGAGTTTTAAAGAAACATCCAAATTGGTTAGTCGTCTAGAAGCAGCTCACAAAAGGAGTTGGATGCTGCCCTCAACCGCAGCGATGTGCTTACTTTGGAAAAGATACAATGCAAAGAGAAAACATTCTAACCTGTCACATTGAGGAACTCGAAGAAATCCTTAAAAAGGGCAAAAAGAAAACTCGAAGCTCAGGAGATGTCGCAAAGATATTGCAAAGAGTTCGTCGAAGCCCAAGGACTGAAAATTAAACTTGATGAGCAACTCACTCAGATTAAAGTCCTCAAGGAAGAGGCAAGAGAAGCTCGTTGCAATGAGGTTAGAGAGAAAATCGAGGCCTGGTTAGAAGATGCTAAATAAGCTTCTCGGAATGAGATTAAGGACATGTTCGATCCTTTAATTATCAAATATAATGCTAAAGTACCAATCCATCGTGATCTGAGTTTTAGTAGAGAAGGCAATGTTGAATTGCTCATCGAGGCTTGAAAAATTTACTGAAATGAAGAAGAAAGCCTTCAATGAAGCTGATTTAGATGAAGAGAAGCTGGTATGGGAGATTCTCCTCGGGGATGTACCTTTAGATCTTGCTACTGTGAGACTCCAATATTTTGATATTTTATCACCCTCCGGTAAAGGGAAAAACATTGTTGAGTCTTCAAAGTCCGCTCCCAAAGGTCCCCTTTCACTACATATAGCCAGAGTGTTAGTTTATCTTAGCCTAGGAAAGGATCCGAGCTATGATCTTGACAGACCTGGTTATCAATCAAAGGTGATGACTCTTATTCTACAGAGGAGAACTTCAGTGACAACTGAAAGTTGCTAGATATAGATATCCCATTTTTCTCTCCATTATTCAAGAGATTTCATTCCTCATTCCCAATAGTCATGGGATTATTTTTTGTTTCCATGAATGTGTGGTTCTTCCAGGTCCCTGCCAAACTCCAGGAAGCGGTGCCACCATAGAGCAACAATCGAAAACTACTGAAATTCTGACGACCACCGACATTCCAAGGCCCGATGCTTAAGTTATTGGAGAACTTGATGATGAAAAAGCCGTCGACCAGCCGCTGCCAGATGAATCAGATGACGTCGTGATCACTGGTGCCTCCGAACATACCGATGAGCTCAACTTAAAGGAGCACATCAAGAGAGAGGGGTTATTGAAGAAAAAAGCTAAGGCTGAACCCGTTGACGTGGACATCGATGATCCAATCTTGTCCTACTATACGTCATTCGACTCGGTGGGTCGATTCCCAAAGAACTCCATCGAACCTCTGAAAGCTCTCCCTCCAAGGGTGCCAAAAGATCGAAAAGAAGAACAAGTGGAAGCTCGGGTGGCACCATTCCTAAAACATCTAAAGGAGAAAAGAGCAAAAGAAGTAGCCGTTACTTCAGCTTAGTTTGTACATAGCTTGTATGATTTCTTCTCCTTTTTGTAGCCATGACTATGCGGGTACAACCTTCACTTTTGAATAAAGTTGTATCATAATTTTCAACTTTAATATACAAATAAAGTTCTTTGTTTTCCGTCGAACTCTTATGTGAATTTTGTCAAAGAAATCGAGCTATTACTTTTCCATTCAATGGACTTGTAATTCGTTGCTTGTTAATTCAAATAATCGTCCATTAAATTTCACTCAAGGCCTCCATGTGGTCATGGCATCAAGTTGTATTAAACACTAGGTTCGAGCCCTAGTGTTACGTCGTTGGATTCAACGGTTTGAGTGATAATACTTTTGCCTCTATTCTCGAGTTAATGGAGTTAGATAATGGATGGTCAAACTCCATCCTTAGTGAGTTTATACTCCTCTTATCTGTTTTAGGTTGGAGTTTATGGTGCGGTGATTGGTCGAACCACACTTATCTAGTTGTTTATACTCATATCTGCACTTTGGGGATAAGATTTAGTTTGTAGGCGATCTGATCGCACCAATTCATGTTTATACTTTAGTCCATGCTCTGGCAACTTAGAGTTATTTTGAAAAATAGTTGGGTCGTACTTTCCTTAATTGGTTGATTTTTTTCCCAAGTCTGGGGTTTAACTTAGCGAGCAATTGGCCGGATCGATCGCTTTTGATTCATGTCTGTCCCATAGCTTAGTAGGATCAACTTGGTTATCAGATGGTCGAGTCACTTCCATTCCTCGTTAAGTATTCCATCCATTGGGTTGTGAGCAAGAATCATCAAAGAACGGTCGGACCATTCTTATTATGTTTAATTCAACCATGAACATATGTAATCAGCTAACTCCAACCTCTAGGAACCTGCTTAGACATGTCAATATTAGTTAGTCAGGTATCATAACTAAAATGCAGTGCTATAGCGATCACATATATGAAGGAAATTTCAAACTTTACTTACCAAATGGAAAGAAATAACATAATTTGTCTTATTACATATCTGGAAAATCAAATGCTAAAGAAAATTTATAAATTGAATACAACTAAATGAAAAAGAATAAATTAATTGAAATAGCATCTTAAATGCTTGCAATTCCATGCACTTGGGAGTGTGACGCCATCAACAGTTGCTAGCTTGAAAGTTCCCTCTTCAAGCCTTTTTTTAATGGCATACGGTCCTTCTTAAGTAGGATTCATGTGTGATGGGGCAGGAAAAACCCATTTCAAGATAAGATCGCCAATTTCAAGGTTCTAGGTCGGATTTTAGTGTTGTACTATCGGACGACTTGGAGTCAATGTGCAACTGCCCTCAAATCAGCTTTTCCGTGCTTCTCATCTACAAAGTCTAGAGATTTCAAGAGGAGATCTCTATTCATTCTAGGATCGTAGTAGGTTACTTGATGAGAAGGAACTTCGAGTTTAACAGGAATGATGGCTTTGGAGCCTTAAGCAACGACGAACGGAGTATGGTCAGTTGTAGACTTGTGGGTGGTTCTATAAGCCCATAATGCTATTGGGAGTTCATCTGCCCACTTGCCTCTAGCCTTTTCCAAATGCTTCTTTAGAATGGACTTTATGATTTTCTTTATAGCTTCAACTTGTCCATTTGCTTGGGAGTGAGTAACTACCATAAATCTCTTTTCTATATGATGCCAATGGCAGAAGTCTTTGAGTTCAGTGCTATCGAAATGGGTTCCATTATCAATTACAATGGTTCATGGAAAGCCAAAACGAAAAATAAGGTTCCGGACAATGAAGTTGTGTACTTTCTTTGTCATGATCATCGTTAAATGCTCCTTTTTGGACCATTTGGTGAATTAATCAACTGCGATGATGGCGTACTTTACACTGCCTTTAGAGATTGGTAATGAACCAATAATGTCTATGCCTAATATGACAAACGACCATAGGCTGACCAATTATGTAATTTCCATCGGTGAAGCTCTCAGAAATTTTGCATACATTTGGTGCTTATCACATCGCTTAACGTAATCAACAACATCTTGGTTGAAAGTCATTCGATAATATCCATAATGGATTATTTTCTTTGCTACGGTTTGCTCCCTATATGATCGCCACATTCCCCTTCATGAACTTCCTTTAGGACTCATTTTATTTCATCATGAGCGATATACCAGAGCGGGAAAATGGAAAACCCTTTTTGTACATGACTCCTTTTTGAATGATATACCGCAAAGCTTTGCGAAAGACTTGCCACCTTTCATTTCCTCATTCAGGAAGGACTCCACGTAGCAGATTGTCTTTAATCGAAGTTATCCACAACTCCTCAGGTTCCACCTCTAGTACCCAGTCAATTTCCATCTGGTTTATGTTCGGAGCGTTTAATGCTTCGACTGGGACAAAGCCTATTTGCTATGCATCCCCGATGCTAGCAAACTTTGCCAATGAGTCAGCCCCTTTGTTTCGATCCAAGGGAATGTACGTGATATCATAATACTCAAAGTCAGTCAATAGCTCTTGGACTTTGAAAAGGTATGGAGCGAATCCTTGTCCTTTAGCTTGGTAATCTCCCCTTACTTACTATGCTACCAACTGGGAATCCCAAAAGATTTCAAGAATTTTATTCCTAGTTCTCTAGAAAGTTTGAGTCCAGCAATCAGGGATTCATACTTAGCTTCTTTGTTCGTTGTAGGGAAGTCAAGCTTCAAAGCATAGCAAATTGAATGATCCTCCAGGGTTACCAACATAATTTTGGCTTCAAAACAACGATCATTGGATGCTCCATCCGTATACATTTTCCACCGAATGGTAGGTGCTCCAACTCGCTTTAAGAGATCATCTTGTGTCGTAAATTCTGCTATAAAGCCCATTGAAGCATTTCCCTAGGTAGCTCTCCGAGGGAGACAAGTGTGTCAAATTGGCTTAGTATGTTCCACTTAAGTAACCTTTCACGCATCTCGGGTCATTGTAGTACCCATCGTAATAGCCGATCGATGTAGATATTGAGGGAATAAGCCTGAAAATAAGGGCGAGGCTTTTGTGAAGTAATCAACAAGTAGCCCGCCAATTTCTCTATTTTTGAATAGTTCCTTTTAGCTCCTGTTAAGTGCATTCTAACATAATAGAACCGCCTCTAGATTCGATTCTCCTCGTGAAGTAGTGTGGCACTTATAGCGTGTAACGATATGGCCAAGTAGATATATTAGTCTTCATGATCCACTGGCTTTGACAAGATGGGAGGCATCTCTAAGTGGTTCGCCAAAGCTTGGAATGCGTCTTTACAATCTTGCGTCCATTCAAGTTTCCTTTTCGCTCTCCTAATCAAATCGAAGAAAGGAATGCATTTATCAGTGGCTTTGGAAATAAGTCGACTTAGGGCAGCAACCTTCTCATTTAGACTCTGTACTTGCTTTATGGTCTTCTGCACATGGATATTGTGAAGTGCTTGAATCTTCTCGGAAAAAGCTAAGATTCCGCGAGCATTAATGATGAAATCCAAGAACTTTCTCGAAGCCTTGCCAAAAAAACATTTTAGAGGATTGATTTTCATTTTGTAATATCGAAGGGTAGCGAACATTTCTACCTAGTCTCTAGTGTGGTCGCTTGATCGTTGTGACTTCACGAGTATATCGTGCATGTATACCTCCATCATCTTCCTAATCTGATCTTTAAACATTCTGTTGATTAGGCACTGATAAGTTGCTTCAGCATTCTTCAATCCAAATGGTATTACCATATAGCAATACAATCCAACATTAGTGACGAAGCTAATGTGCTCTTGATCAGGAATGTGCATCGGGATTTGGTTATATCCATAATATGCATCATCTTGTGTGTAACATCCTATCTAGAGGCCCAAAACTAAGCACTGCAGATGTGCGGTCATCTATAGTACTAGCTTTCGGCAACAATACACGGCTGTGTTAATGATATCAATAATATCAAAAGCACTTGAATATGAAACAAAATACAGATTTCAAAGCATCTTTCACTTCGTTACATTTCAAAGCTAATTGTTACACATTCATAATACATAATCCCAAATCATTCCCAAGCACAGATAAAATATACTTATTACAAACTACGTCAAGAGCAGTATATGAAGCAGAGTTATATGATCATAATAGACCAAATACAATCACAGTGGAAATACATCAAAACATAACAAGAACTGCAAATCCTAAATAGTTATTTGTTTGCCTCCTGCATGCCTATGGTAGCTTTATTCGTAATCCTACTAAACCTGAAAAAGACCTTAATCGCTCAACCTACCCAAATTAATTTTGACCACCCGAGAGTTTAAGGGGAAACATAAACTTCTAGTCAGACACAAAACCTGGTATGAATAATACTGTACATCCCAATTAAACATGTTAATTGAGACCACGCCGCATAACGGAATGGGTTTCCCTTCACTGACATCCTTTTTAAAACAAATCTTTGCAAAACCTTTTACAAAACCATATACCATGCTCCTACATCCACAATGGTTATATACTGTAAAGTAATCATTATGTAAACATACATAAATATCAGGTAATAATGAACTATCTGTTTAAATACATAAGTTTTGTTTGGATAACTTTTAACATTTGCTGACTCAGGCCTACCAGACAATATAATCAAAATTAACCTAACATCCGTTAGGTATTCTTCTTCTAGATTATCTATCCTTAATTATCTGTTAAATACTTCACTTCTGGACGGTCTGTCCCTAACTTAATCGTCTCCCAGGTCTTCTCGATCCTGATGGTTTTTTTGGCTCACCAATAACTTATCTTTATACAACATATATTCCTTTCAGTGTGTAATCATAATTTTAGCCTGCCTGTGACCAAGCCCTACATACTGGAATTTGGGACGACAATTAGCAGGGGCTAATAGCTAATGTATAGGGTGCAACCCATACTAGTCCCATCAGGTATTCTAATATCTGAGTCATTTTCACTTAAGGATCCCCTTTCATAATTTTCCTTGAAAAAATTTCTAAACCAATTTAAACCTTTAAATCAAATTCAAACAAGGAATAGAACATAATCTACATACTTTACTCAAAATCATATCACCATGTTATATATCCTCTTTACTCAAACTTTAGTCGATGAAATCACTTAGCCACTTGAAAGAACCTCTTTCTACACTTTTGAAATCATATATTTCAAATTCAACTATCAAACCTTTTGAAATCAAACCTTTCGAAAACAATAAAACTTTGGACATCCTTCTTTAAAATCTCTTTAAAACATTGCCTTAGAAAACCTAGTAAAACCTTCCATCTCAGACCTTTCAAAACCATTCACTAAAACCTTTCGAAGTCATTCAACCAGAACCTTTTAAAATCAATCATTTAAACTTTTCATACTCAATTGTTTAAATCTTTCGAAATCATTAAACTTAAACTTCTCGTGGTTGATCATCAAACCTTTCAAAATCATTCAGAAAAAAACCTTTCGAAACCATTGTACCAAACCTTTCAAAATCAATCTTTAGACCTTTTGAAATCATTCAACTAAAACCTTTTGAAACCATTGAGTTTAACCTTTCGAAATCAATCTTCAACTTTTCAAAATCATTTACTTAAACCTTTCAAAGGCTTACTAGTTACAATTCAAAACAAATGGAAACCCCTTCTTTTTAAACCTTTCGAAGTCATTGGAAGCAAACTTTTGACTGAGTCGAAAGCTTTGCTTCAAGAGCTTTAAACATATCCTTAAAAACAACTCTTTCAAAAACTTTGCATTATACTTCAACTTATAAAACATTGATAAGACACCTAAGTCGAAATCTATCTTTCGTATGCATTGGGAAAAGCAGTTGGTTTTAAAGCAAGTATACCTTTTGTATTTGTCGAAAGGTTTAAAACAAAACAAAGTAGCAGCAACCTTTCGACAATGTCGAAAGGTTTTAAATAAAAACCTTTATTTAAACATTTGACCTTGTCGAAAGCAACCAAGTCGAAAGCTCTAATTCGAAAGCATAGCAAGCGAAAGCTTTTGATTTGTAAAACAAACATACCCAACCTCTTTGGACATTTATATTTCAACAAAGAACCTTTCGATCTTGTCCAATCCATTATGTACCAGGTTACTTGATACCACATGCATTTGTTTGATCTTGCCGAAAGCTTTGAACCTCTCGACTTGGTTGAAAGGTCTGGGCCGGAAGGTTTCTGCTATAATAGGCCGAAACATGCTAAAAGTATGATTTCTTTGTTTTTAACTTAGAAAGGATAACTTTACAACTAATCTGCCTTTGTTTGTCAAATTTTCATTGGTTAACAAATTCATTTCGAAAATGTGCTGCCAATTTTCAAAATTAATAATCATTTTATTTTACAAAATGCCCTTTCTCCTTAATTAAATATGTAAAACATTTAAGTCCCATGCCTTAAATAATTTAATATATTCATCAAAACACTTAGAAAAAATATGAAAAAATCTATTTTAATATATTGCAACATATAAAAATTTCAACACCAAATAATAAATATTTTAGTTGAAAATAATTTATAACCCAATAAACAATTTCCTTCATTAGAAAATTAATATAAAATCCACCATAATGCAAAATATTATGGAAATTGAAACTCGTCTCTAAAATATCAATTCTGACCTATATTTAAATTTTCCAGGCGTTTGGATATCATTAAATAGGGTTTTCATGTCAAACGTGTCATAAAAATTTAACATGAATATATATAGTCCATTAACAGTTATGTATACAACTTTAATCATCAAAACATAGCATATACTTACAAAAATATTTTGGATCTAATCATAAAACCAAAAACTAAAAGAAAATAGGATGCATTGATTATTCACCTTAGCTTTAGGATTATAGATGAGAGATTTGATTGTTGGATTAGTTGATTACTTCTCCTCTCTTGAATCCTTTCTTTAATTCTTCTTTTGAGAATAGGAAGTGGTGGTCGACCTTATGTATTTTAGTTTGAGTGAAATGAGAATGAAAATGAGAATGAACATGGATTACCCATCTCCTAAGTGTTTAGGGTATAAGGTTTTACTATTTTCCATAGTGCCCTTCTCATATCCTAACACGTTATTATTGTTAATTCGTTTTAGTTAATCGCTTAATATGGCATGACTACCTTTAACTAATCAAATACCAACCTATCAATCCTCACATTTAGTTTAATTTAGTAAATAAAAATCCTAAATAATGTTATGAAAATACGGGGTGTAATATTGTGTCTTATGGTTGGCTCTACCAGTTGCTCGATTCTTGGAAGAGGAAAACTGTCTTTTGGGCACGCTTTAATTAAGTCCGAACAGTCAACACATGTCCACTACTTTCCGTTCACCTTTCTCATAAGTACAGGATTAGATACCCATTTGGGTTAAAGGGCGTCATGAATAAACTCATTGCCTTTGAGCCTGTTTACCTCCTCTTTAGGGGGAGCAAATCTCCAGATCAACGCCACGCCTTTTTTGTTTCACGGGGACATTCTTCTAGTCGATTTTTAATGCATGGCTAAAAATGGCAGGCGATCAACACATGTTAGAATGAGTCCAAGTGAACACATCAAGATTCACTCATAGAAAACTGACAAGTTCTTTCTTCATCGGGGGCGAGCTGTAATCCGATCTTTAGGAACCGTGATGGGTCGTCATGGCTGACCGTGATGTCAATTGTCAGCTCAGTCGGTGCATCCTTGGTCTCTTCAGGCTCCTCCTCATCATCCTTCGGACCTATATCTTTATAGAGCTGAATGTGGCGCCCGAGCCAAGGCCCAAGTGTTGGTTGCCAATCTTCAGCAATTTGGATGCGGAGAGTCTTTTCCACACCTTTACCTTTCTCCTTTTGTTGAGGGTCTTCAATTCAGCTATATAGCAGGCATTCCCGGTAGCCTGATCACCATGCATAACTCCAATACCGTCATCGGTTGGTAACTTCAAAGTCAAACACCATAAGGCAAGAGCTGCCCAAAATTCAGCTAGGGCCCGTTGGCCCAGAAAACCATTATACAGAGAGTTAACATCCAACATAAAAATGGCAACATCCGCACTCTCTTCCGGTCACCTTATTCCATGGGCAATTCGACATATCCGACAGCTTCGGTCATAAACCGTTAAAGCCATGAATGTAGGATTTAGACAATTTCAGGTCCTTGGTTTCCATCCTCATCTGATTGTATTCTTTTTTGAAAATTATATTTACAGAACTTCCACAATCAATCAAAATTCTCCCGACTTAGGCGAGGCCGATCATGGACAAAATGACCATTGGGTCAATCGTCGGTGTCTTCACCTTTTCTACATCACTGTTTCTAAATACAATGCCATCTGTTATTGTACATTGCTGTTTTACCGAAGCCTCATCTTCTGTACTTGATCAACATTCAAAATTCATATGCTCGATTGCGCTAACATAGCGCTCTATCTCATGCCAGCTCTTAGCAGCTGGATGCAGTCCTCCAACTATTGTATTGATCACTAATCTTCCACCAGTCCACGCAAGCTCCTCGGCCCTATGCGGCGCTTGTCCTTGGTTGGGGTCGAATGTCCCTTGCCCGCTATCCTGTGGGGA
This sequence comes from Allium cepa, assembly GCA_030765085.1. Lineage (NCBI taxonomy): Eukaryota > Viridiplantae > Streptophyta > Magnoliopsida > Asparagales > Amaryllidaceae > Allium > Allium cepa. Next base: position 737,388,977 of record CM060928.1, on the reverse strand, counting down.
TTTAGCAAATTGCTATAACTTTCTTTCCCAAATCAGTTTCGTGATAATATCCTGAAGATGCCTACACTCATTCGTGTTATGACCATAGCATTCATGGAACCGGAAATATGTTCCAGTTTGTTTCTGTTTCTCCATCAACTCTTTCGGAGTGTGCTTCCTATACTGCATGGTATTACATGTAGACAAGAAAACATTCTCTAGCAATGTATTTAGTGATGTGTAGGTATCGTATATTGGAATTCTAGGCTTTCCTCTCCCAGAATCCCTTTTTCATTCACGGTTTCTATCACCGCCTTTCTTTTATTGATTTGGTTTATTTTGGACATTTACTTCAACTTTTATGAAAATATCCCCAAACTGTTTCACTGAAATGTTACTCAGCACTCCCTCTTCACTTGGTCCTAGAACATTCTTCTTCCTAGAGCATCTAGCTTCCTATTTTCCCAAATATTGAGCTGCTTTTGCATAGAAACATTCCAATGCCACAGGTGGTTTGTCAGCTAACCAATCATCAAAGTCAGATTTTGGATCAACCCGTCTCTTTACCACCATCAATATTGAATGATCATTTGAATTACTAACTTCTATGATAACTGTATGGAATCTCTTCAAATAATCTTTCAGCGATTCTCCAGAGCCTGAATCACATTGGTTAGGAACATTACATCTTTAGGGCGGGTTGCTGCATATGGAATTGCTTCACAAACTTCGTTTCTAAATCATCAAATCTAGAGATTGACCGTGGAAGTAATCTCTTAAACCACATCATCGCTATTCCAGAGAGAGTGATAGTAAAACATCTACACTTGGTTGCATCATCAGCTCGTGCAGAATCCATCAGCCATTCATATCTCATGATGTGCTGCTTAGGGTCAGTTTTTCCCTCGTAAGCATGCACCGACGGCATACTAAACCTCCTTGGATACTCTACATGTACGACATTGTCAGTGAATGGAGTATGGCTTCTCGAGATCTCTCAATCTTCATTAGTCAAGCCTTGGTTCTCTCTCTCTCTCATTAGTTGTCTAACCATAGCCAACAAGTCCGGTGTTTAGATAGTTGGAGCCAAGCGGTAGTCTCGCTCCACCTCGCGTGAATGGTCCAATCGATGTCTGTGGGCCATTCCATGTCGTTTTGGCTTAACATCCCCTTATTGTATACCACGTACGTTCACTTCATCATCATTAGGGGATGTAATTGTCTGAATCCATCTGAACTCCACCATCCAAATCAATCTCAGCAGCTCCATCTTATGCTCCAAAATGAAGAGGCAAGCTTCCTTCTTTGTAGGAGGGATCGTCCCCGATCCCTATAAAGAAATTGATACCGATCGGTCTCGGCAAGCTTGGTTGGTTTGCCGGCTGCTGTCCAGAAGCTTCTATGTGATATCCGTTAGTTTTGTGGTGTCTGCATCTGTGATAATAATCTAATGGACTAGAACTCTCCGACATAGAATAAAGGTTGGCTCCCTCCTAGCTTTTCAATGTCGCTGCTGCCTGAGTTGGTTCACTAGATCAGTATTGGCTTGAATATGTTGATCCAACTATAGGGGGCTATCCACTAACTCTCTCATCAAATTCTAAAAATTAGCTCTTTTAATGGAATCGGCCAAATTCGGGATATCAACTGGATTGGTAGCATTCATATCCACTGGTGGATTTCTCGGGCATCCTTGTTAGATGTTAGCATTCTCATTTCCTTCTGCCTTTTGAGATGTAGATCTAGTGTTCCTAACCATTGTTGTTAGTTTTCCTTAGACTTTTGCAAATCTGAGTAGAATGAACAAGCTTCTTGAGGATATTTATGAATATCTTCGAGGGATTATATAATCCAGTAGCAGCAAAAGGATCCAAATAGGACCGAGAATCTCTTTCTCAGTGAAAGCATCAAAATGTTTGCACCAAAAATTGGAACAAACACCCAATTGAAGTTTTGTATAGAAATAAATAAAGAATATAAAATGAAAACAGAGCAAACAAGCAATTAAATGGTAGAAAATCAAATCAATAACAAGAACACAGCGATTTATAGTGGTTCAGTGTTGTTTGCCTTTATCCACTTTGAATATATAGCTTTATTTATTGCTTTGTAAATTGAGCACAATAGGGATTAGATGAAAATCCTTTGTTACAATAGAGTACAAAGCAACTAGTAGCGTGAAGTCCCAAAAATGAACAATCAAACCCGTATTTATAGAGGAAGACTACAGAATATCTCTCTAAAAATTCGGCAAAAGGATCTCCAAAACCATATGGACCCATAAGAGGGATCGCATGGCCTAAATCCCAAGGAATATGGATCAACCCAATCTCTATTTTAAAGGAATTCGGGGGTATGATCCCTATAGGAGCTTCCCCATATTGTAATGCCTAGATTTCAAGTTTCGGGTCGACTGGATTAGTAAATTTTGAGTTATTGCTCGATCTTTGTTGCAAGGTGAGATGGTTCTTGGTTCTAGCTTATCCTTGTTAAGGAAAGATGGCCGATTCCTCTTGATTTTCCATTGTTGGGTTGAAATAGGGCAATCCTTATGTGTGAGAGTGTTTATAGCCGATCCCTTTTCTATGTTAAACTATATTCCATACTTTGAACATTCTACATTACATATCTCTCAATTTCGTTCGATCATTGTAACAACCTTGTTTTTAGTTAGCTATTTAGTTAAGTTTAATTGTGGATAGTTAATTTTTAATTGTAATATGTGAAATTTAAGTGTGAAATTAAATCTAGTTTTGTGAATAATTGATATTTAAATATTGTTGTAATTTAAATTAACACCGAGATTTATTATTGTTGATAGTTTATTTGTTAAAAGTAATTTAATCATTTTTATTAGGATAAAATTTGATCAATTGGTTTATTTCTTTGTTGGGCTAATTTAATTGAATTTATACTAAAGAGAGTATCGTGTTATTTATTTTTTTATTAGGCTAAGTAAGGATTTAAGATAATTGAATTTAATTATCTAGTTTGGGCTTTTTATTAGTTTGGGCTTTTTATTTCCAAACCTATTAACCCATTAGCCTATCCTAATACTATAGCTGATCACAACCAAGCTTCTTATTATTCATTCACGTTTCTACCTTCCTCTTACAACCAAAAATAAGAAAAATTCATCTCAACGCTAGTTTTGATCTTAAAAAATCAAAGGAAATACTCAAATTATAAGAATATAAGGTATGGGTTCTACAAGCTCTTCTCTACCTAATCATACAATCAATTTGAGATTTTAGTTAGGTTTTTATTTCTGAAATTATTGGCTAGGAGAGGAAATTAGGTGTTTTAGAGAAGGAGGTGATTAGCTTAGCATATTTGAGAAGATGGCCTGCAATCTCTGGTGAAAGGTGAGTTGAATACTCACCCTACTTTATCTAATTCAAATGTATAAGTGATTAGTCACTGTTTGGATTAAATTTGATGTTTTGTTGATTGGATTGCTTTTAATTTCATTGTGAATTGGTTGCTTGAATTTGATGATTTTTTTATTGATTGTTGAAAATAAATTGTGAAAATCTCTGCTGTAAAACAGCGATATCTTGTGTGAAATAATCCAAATTGGTTCAATCTTTTTATGCTAGAAAGATGTTAAGATAATCTATAAGTTCTTTTTTGATCATTTTTCAAAATACTGTGTTTTAGTGGGTCTAAATTTAGTTTGAAACCGATGTTATAGCACAACCATATCCAATTCTCTGAGTTGACACCTGAAAGTAAAACGATCATAACTTTTTAGTTGTAAACCTGAATTATGTAAGCTATTTTTTAATAGAAAGGTAAGACATTAAGGAAATACTTTCATGTAGCAAGTTTTGTAAAATTCTATGATTTAAAGTGTCGACATGTGGTTTGAAACTGGTATACATGCTATGCTCTGTCAATTTTTTGAGTCAAAACCTAAAACTAAAACAGCCATAACTTTTTACACATAGAGCCAAATTGATCAAACCATTTTTTGCTGAAAACCTGAGACTCTAAGGAACAACTTTTATGTTTTATGTTTTTGGAAATTCTGTAGTTTATGTGGTCTAACCTGAGTTAGAATCAAATAGTGTCGCTCTATCTTATGTATTGACTGTGTTAAAACCTGAAATTAAATTGGTCGTAATTTTGTCGTTACTTATCGAAATAGATAATTCTTAATGTTATGGAAACCTATCTAAAACTTTCATGTTTTGATTTTTACAAGATTTTGAGATTTAAATAGTCGAAATCATATTTCTTTGTCGCTGCCCTGAGAATAAACGACAGCGATAGTTAATTTAAAATCTGAGAATTATTTTGGCCATAACTTTTGAATCGTAAATCCGAAATTGGATGATCTTTTTCTTATTTGAATCTAAGACTTTTACCTAAACTTTTATGTTTTAAGTTTTGTAATATTATGATATTCATATGGTCAAAATTCAGATCTTTAACTCATAAATTTGAGTTAAGCGAAATAAATAGATAAACTTCGTATATAAGTAATTTTACAAAAGTAAATTATATATATATATATATATATATAAATCATAGAATTATTTCTAAATTAAGTTAATAGTTATTAAAATTATTTTTTTGCAAGTTATTTGATATATCAAGCATATTTAGGAAAATAATATGGATTCCAACTTGTTTACCAAACAATATTCCTCCTTCTATAAATGATTTTAACAAAGTTTTATATGAATATTAAGTATTACTAATAAAACGGTTTTATTATCATAAATAGACTTATTTAATATGTGATTTGGAAGCATGGATTTGGGAGCAGAAACTTAAGTTGTTTTATATAATTGTAGTATATTCTCGTAATTAAATAACGGAGATGATTTTATGGATTTGAAATTTTGGTTTTTGGGAAATACTAGGGTAAGAGATTTTTTAACTAATTAATTATAATACTAATTTGGTTTTGGAAATGGAGGATTCATGAATAAATGAATATTTTATAAGTAGCTTTTGAAATATGGTGTGTAACCTTATATCCATATGGAATTTAAGGAATCAATGTGATTTTGGAATATGAAAATTCTTGTTTTTTAAAGTAAATACTTTTGGAACAATTTGGAAGAGTGGAAAATTTTAATAAGTGACAAATTAAATAAATGTTTTAAGAACCTTAATTCTATAATTTGAGGAGTACTAATAATCGACTCAGTGTCATCGATTGGTTTAAATGCTTTCGAATAACTCTTCATGGAATATGGTATAACTCATTGAATAGAATATTTGAGTGCAATTTACTAGCCTATTAACGGGTACTCGAATTTCATCTGGTAGTATGGGATGCCTTGGTTAAATTCTTGTGATCGTATTTGGGAAAGTACTTAACACTTTAGAGTTGTATTCTCTTATGGTGTGGGACAAGTGGTTGCTAGATCCTTAAGAGAATATGGTTCAGGTTTTCCAGTAGTATCCGTAATAAGTGATATTTACTAGCTTTTAGTAAATACTTGAATTTCACCGTACGATATGGGACATATTGGTTAATTCTAGTGATTACTGAAGGTGACAGTATTTGGCACTTTGGAGTTTACTCCCTTTTGGTATGCGGCAAGTGGCTGCTAGATCCTTAAGAAGTTTATTTTTGGATTTCTTTTCAAACATAATAATTTAATAATATTAAATAAATATGGAATTATCGAGTCATGGTTTTTACGATCACCTTGATCGGTATGGACTATCCTTGAGATCATTTTGTGATTCTGTGTTCCCGGACCGAGTAAGATCCTTGGTATCGGATCGGTTCGAGTGATACCAATTTGTTTGTTTGTTTGCCATGGTTTTGAGTACAATCACTGTGATTGTTTTGGACGATCATTACAATCGGTTTGAATTAAGATCTCTTGGATTTTAGATATTTGGATTCTGAATATTTGGATTCTGGGACTGTTCCGTGTTCGTGAAATACGTATATATACTTATGTCTTGTTTTTGTGAAATAAACATATATTCTTGTGTCATGTGTTCCTAAAATAAATATATATACTTGTCTTGTGATGGATTATAAATTAAATTATTGATATTTGTGTGCTTAGAGATGTTGTGCTTTGTTATGTGAATTCAGTGTTTCGTGACTAATTTGTATTCATGACCCAAATTTATAAACCCGTGTCTTGTGATGAATTCTAAGTTAGGTTAATCTCGTGACTTGTTATTTCCTAGATATTTGTAGTGCCTATATATTATCTGTTATTGTGTTATATCTTGTTCTCACCCTATTGGATATTTAGAGATAATCTGACTCGGGTGTTATTTTGCTCTAGTCAGGCCAAGACTTTTCAAGTTACAGAATAAGTTGACCTTTGGATATTTGGGATAACAAGGAGATAAATACTTTGGATTTTTAGTTTATCTCATTTAGGAATTTATACCCTGTATATTAAATGTATGATTGAGATTAGAGAATTGTTAAATTTGTATAACAATCGAGTATAGTATTTCATTTTGTAAGCTAAATAATTTGTATATGTATATTGTTCCACTATGATCTGTGACTGTTATTTATATGATATATTGTTCTGATTCTGAGAAATCGGTGTGTCTATTACTTTGTATTAATATTGTACACGTCAAATTCAGTTCAAATATTAAGTGAAAAGGTATAAATGACGTGTCAATATTAGTATATGGATATATTCACATTCGATCGCCCTTAACAAGCCGTATTCTCTGGATTAGCAGACGACATTACTTGTAATGTTATTTGCTAAACTAGGCATCATGGTGGGGTCGTTACAATTATGGCTCTATATTATCATCTGTACTTGACCTTTGGACCTACAATCATCACTCTGGACTTTCTAGCATTGACGACAGTCGAATCTAACTTGTCCAATCAGTTCGAATATAGCTGGATCAAAATGTCGGATAGCACACTGCAATAGTTACAAATAGATTGAGAATAACAACTTACTACATCTATAAATACTGGCATGTACCCACCTAATTGGCAATTACACACACAAAGTACATAAAATTAAACAACAACCTATTCACATACACACATAAATGCATACGCATAAACACTAACCCATACAACATCGACACCCAGCATCACAAGTATATGAAAATCAAGGATTATAATTATTGAGACATAGATTTGTGAATGTTTTATTCACTTGAAGATGATTAAATACAACTAGAAGCTTTAATTCCTTCTTCACCTTAATTTACCATTTATTGTAAGTTCCCAATGCTCTAAATCAATGAATTATCCTAAGATTTCTTCTTGTTAGATGATGTAGAAGCATGTCAGGATGGTTCCTTTCAAGTTTGATAATTTTTAACAATTTATTTTAATTATTTTATGTTTTTAAAGTTGTAAGGTGGTAGAATTTTTGGTTATTGCTTGCTTCCCAAGATGAATCCACCCGAAACCAATCATGCCCCCCAAAATAGAACTAAACCAAGAAAAATCAAGAACCAAGGAAAAACATGGGGACTGATTTTGGGTTGATAATTGCACTTGGGCCTAAAAATAGAATTCTAAATGAACATTACTTATATATCCTTTGATCTATAAATTAATCTTTATTTAATGTATGATATATCCAAATCCCTCTTTAAAGCCATTTCCATTCTGAAATAGCATTTTATTTCCCATTACATCGTCTTTATAAAATTATTTTCATATTTTAACATATTTAAATCTTAAATATTATATTTTACCACGTAAATCCTATTATTAAATAATTACCAAACCAATTTATCAATTAAAGCTCTAAATTCCAATTTAATTAATTAAATTAATGTTAACTTCAATTAATTATTACTTAAAAATTCGGGTTGTTACAAAAATGTAGGAAATTCATACCCAGGCATTTTGATCTTACCTACAGGTCCTCCAACACCCCTTACTGAATTCATGAACGAAGGTATTAATTTCTAGAAACGTCACCTTATAGGATTTTTCAATTGTAATAAATTATCCTGTACTGTTGTAACCACACACCTGAATAAAATTTGGAAGTTGAAAGGGGAATTGACATAAAATCAGATAATCAAAACTTCTACATGAGTTTCTCATGTGATGAAGATAAGGAAAGAATTTATAGCTAGACACGTTATTTATCAAAGGGATGTTTATTATTATGCCCTAGAACTCGATTTTTGGTAGTGCACATGCAAAAGTGAAAACTATCCCTGTATGGATGCATTTCTATAGAATTCCCTTGTCACTTGGACCTTAATCGGCATAACTGGTTGGCCTGCCACATAGGAAGGCTCATTTTCTTTAATGAATCAATAGTTAAGCTTAAGTGACTCAAACACTCCAAATACCTAATCAAAATACTGCTAATTCTGAGCTACCTACACTTCTAAAGTTGGTATACACACTGTAGGCAATCAGTCTTCTCCATCTGACCCCCCTCTTGCCATTATCCGCCCTAACTCTAGCCCTTACTCCTACCTCTACCCTCCTTCTTTCCTCACCCTCCTTACACCTCCTTCCACATATGTTGCCTCCTTCACTATCATCCCTAACCCCTCCACATCATCTAAAGCTTCACTTACCAAGAACTCGAAAAGAAACTCCTACATAAAAAAAGAATCTAAGCTCAATTAAGCCTATGCAACAACCCAAAATTTGAGCTATAATAATTAATTAACGAATTAGTTAAATAATAAAATAATTTTGTTAAATTGTCAGAATCGAGCCAGAAAGTTGCACCATTAGGTCAATGTCAATTTTCTGATCAATTTTTGTATATAACTTGTCGAAGTCCGAGCTAGTATGAAGAAGTTACGCAAGAAACAAAAAACAAAAAATAAAACGAAAATAAAATAATAATAATAATAATAATAATAATAATAATAATAATAATAATAAATTAGACCCCATAGGGTTCGATCCTTAGATTGGTCAGGTCGACCTATAAGTCGACCTCCGGTGTACATAGGTCGACCCATAGGTCGATCCCCAATGAGGCTGGATCGACCCGCCATTTTGCCTGGATGAAGAATTGTCCAGGTAGGAGCCGAACACTATATTTTTTATTTTTGTCAAATCTCGTGCGTTCTTAGCTGCATCCGACGGTTCCCAATGAGCCTATGATGTGGTTGTACCAGATTTAATCTTCAAATCCAATGGCCTGAGATCCCTAAGTCACATTATAAATAAGATCCTAGACCAAGCTATTTTTCTCATTTAGATTTTCTTCCAATTGGGTTCATTGCCTGAGGCTGAACCCTAAATAGAAATTTTTTCTAGGGAGAACATATTTATAATAAAAATATTCTATGCCATAGAAGTGGATCCGAAAAGGCCAAGGAATAGAGCTAAGGACCACAAGTGAGTGTTTTGTAATTATTTTAGATTTGTAAGCAATTTAAAATAATAGGGTTCTCAATAGTTGTAGTTATTTTACAATTTTGAGATAGTTTTTATATAAGTTTAATTGCAAACAATTTTTACGTAAATTTCAAAAGTTTTTTTCAGTCTACTTTATTCAGCTATTTTATTCAGTTATTTTATTCGATTATTTACAGTTATTTACATCTGTTTTAAGTTGGAATTTAACATGTAAATATTAGTTTCTTTTTACAGAGATTTAATACCTTTTTACGCGAATAAAATAAAAAGAGAATAATTCACAAATATGGAATAAAATAGAAAAACATTAAGTTTACAGAAATCAGATGTAAAATAATAAAAATGAAATAAAATGAACATAGACCGAAATAAGCAAATTTGAGACATTTGCAAGCATAATTATACCAAGTGGTTATAACTAAAAAGAGAAAATAGAAGAATAACAGCTGCAAGAACAATTATAATACATGTTGTAATAAGAAAGAAAGAAATAAAACAGAAATAACAAAAGAGGCTTATTTAAAACATAGATCTTGGATTACGTTAATAAACAAATATAGTAAAGAAAGAAAAACAGAAGAGGCTTATTTTAAAAGTTAGATCTTGGATTAAGTTAATAAGCAAATATAGTAGAAACAACATTAGAGTCTTATTTTAAAACTTAGATCTTGGATTAAGTTAATAAGCAAATACAATAAAGAAAGAAATAACATAAGACGCTTATTTTAAGACATATATTAAGTTAGTAAGCAAATATAGAAGTAGGGCCCATACCAGCAGTATTCCTTTCAGATTTGGGACTTATGGTCTCGTAATAGTAGGTGAGGCTGGAACATGCTTATGCTGATTAGGGTAAATAAGTGGTCAATAGATAGAGGCTCAGATCAGGAGATTTGGGCAAGGATAGAAGATTATTTGTTAGGACCAATACCGACAGCATTCCCTTTTAGGACTAGGAATGATGGTCTCACAACAGTTAGGTAAGGCTAGGTAGCATTCCCTTTTAGGTCTAGGACTGATGGTCTCACAGCAGTTAGGTAAGGCTGGGCACACTTATGCCGATTAGGGTAAAGAAGAGGTCAATTAGGAGGTGACAGTTAGTATGTACCGGCGATGACCGAGCATGTGGCATCGATTAGGGTAAATAATTCGCTACTGCGTCCTAAGTGCTAAAGAGGCATCTTTTGTTGTGACCAATAGGATTAGTTCGCCGTGGCACAACAAAGATAGAACAGGCCAATCAACGGCTAGAACTAGGATTTCAGTCTAATCAAGTTAGTAGTTGAGATAGGATCAGGGTTTCAGCCTAATCACAGCAGTTTAAGAAAAGTGCAAACAATCACAATCAAACAGTCAAAGTAAACAGTCAAACGGAACCAGAAACAGTATTTTATTTGAGTTTTATCTTTTTTGTGTTTTCCTATCATGCCGAAACTATTGCTTAGTCTATTATCATTATCTTGCTTGGAAATTCTAGTAATTACTTTCACTCGCCAGACTTATAGTCTGACCCATACCTATATTTCCCTCATTTCCCTCCACAGAGCTGAGTTGATTCAGATTGCTTGGAGATTCATTTTCGAAGTTTTCTCATTTCAGATGTATTCTTCTATTCTTTATCTTTTTCATTTTTCTTACGTTGGATTTGGCACTTATCGGAGAGATTATGATTATTATTATTGTTATTGTTATTTTTGTACTCTAACTTTTGTGAGACTGAGATGTATTTTCATAAATCACGAGATATTTTGAGTTATTGAGACATGTTATGTTTTTATGACTTGTTTTATGATGAAGTTTAATTTTGAATGATAAGTTATTATTTAAATGTTTCCACTGTTTTTACTTATTTGTCTTGTGAATCTTAGTCTTTGTGATGCTTTAGCTATACCTATAACGCACCACATCCTTTGGTGTGCCATTTTTGGGAATATTAAGGGGTGTTTGTTGTTTCATTTGGTATCAGAGCCTAAGTTTACAGGATTCCAAAAATCTTCTCTTAAAAGTAAAATATTTTTCAGAGGTAACATATCTTCAAACTAAAAGTGAAAGAAACACTAATTATAGAAATAGTTTCTAAGTATAAGAGAGTTTTTATAAAAAATCCCCTCAAAGTCTAGTTCAATTTTCTTTCGATTCTTTCGAGCCTAAATTTTCTTTTCTTTGCATAAAATGACGGACGCCCCAAATCTTCCAGAGGGTGTCCAAGCCACTGCCTTGTTCCGTAGACACCACCAAGCCATGGCACCAGAGGTGCAAAAGCAAGTGCCCAATGCAGCATCGTGCGTGGAGATCCCATTATCCGCCTACAACAGCCAATTTTTTAAAGCTATATAAGGACTTCGCTTGTTTAGGAGGAAAAATGTTTTCTGGTATTGAGGATTTTATAGAGCCTGAACTTTGTTGAGGAATACAGAGCGGATATTCAGGCTATTAGGATTGGAGGACCGATAGAGAGTTCAGATTGCATCTTGGCGGTTGAAAGGAGAAGCTTCTTCCTGGTAGGAGATTGTAGATACGGAGGGTAGAGACATTTGTTAGGTTGGATTTCGGGAAAGGTTTGAGAGAAAGTTCTTATTGCAAGCTGGGGAAAGCATGCAGTTGGAGAAGTTCAATAGTCTGAAGCAAGGGAGTCTTCCAATGAAAGAGTATATAAATCAAAAAACTCTAAGAGCTAGTGATGGAGAACAAAAAGGGGAAAAATCAAGAAAGGCACGAAATGTCATAGTTGTGGATTGACTGAGCATTTCACAAAGGACTGTCAGAAGGACACGATGAAGGGGAGGTGTTAAAACTATGGGCAGCCTGGTCACCTTAGTAGATCTTGTCCTCAGAAGATAGGGTAGAGAGCAGGCACGCCTATGGTGCAAGTATAGGCTTTGGATGCAGCACCTTCTAGTAGTGGACCGGATCGAGGTAGGAAAGTCTCTGTAGAAGATATCTATTTTGGATTTTCCTACTCGGACTTTTTTGACTCCATAGCATCACACTCTTTCATTTCTAGTTCCTCGAAGAATTGATTTTTTTTCACTTAGATATTTCTCTAGTTATAGACCCTATAGTTATTTCAAACCCCATAGGAGGATCGACACTTTTATCCATGATTTGTAGGGGTTTGAAAATCTTTATACTAGGCATAGAGTTTGATTGTGACGCCTATATATTGGGATTTTCAGGATATGGGATGATTTTGGGGATGTACTGGTTATCCACTTATGGTGTGATATTGGACTGCGAGAGGAGAGTCATCAGATTATGGACATGTAGAGGACAAACTCACGAGGTTTCTTGCGACCCATGGGGGTCAGTCATGTTGAGCTTCCTTTGTTTCCTTGAGTAATCACTAGGAGAGTTAGATTCAGTTCCGGTTGTTAGAGATTTTCTAGACGTTTTTGAGGAGGTTAGGGGGTTATCCCCTAATAGAGAGATCAACTTTAAGATCTATCTGAATGAAAACGCTAAGCCAGTGGCATTACTTGTGAGACATATCGCTCCTAGGGAAAGGAAGGAATTAAGTAAGTAGATTGGTGAGCTATTAGAGAAAGGCTTAACCGGACAGAGCATATCTGAGTGGAGAGCACCAATCGTTTTGGCTACAAAGGCGAATGATTCCCTTCGACTTTGCGCAGACTATAGAGAGTTGAATAAGCTCACAAAGAAGAAATGTTACCTACTTCCTAGGATAGACGATCTTTTTGATCAGTTAGTTGGCTCTTCAGTATTTTCTCAGCTTGACTTACCACTGGATTTCAATAGTTTAGGGTCGCTGATGATAGCATCGATAAGACAACATTTGGGACACTCGGTGGATTCTTTTAGAGATTGGTTATGCCATTTGGGTTGAGCAACACCCCAACCTATTTTGTAGATTTTGATAAGCCGTGTTTTTTGAGATGTCCTAAATAAGTTCATTGTAGTATTCTTGGATGATATTCTGGTGTTTTTTAAGAGTATAAGAGAGCATGCTATTCATCTTGAGGAGGTTCTTTGCACAGTTCATGTTCATCAGTTGAAGGCAAAGTTTTCAAAGTGTCACTTTTGGCATAAGAAGGTGCATTTCTTGGGGCATATAGTCTCAAGAGGCTATGGATCCCGCTAAGTTAGTGATGGCACAGGATTGGAAGGCCCCCAAGAGCACTACCGAAGTTAGAATCTTCCTAGGTTTGGCTGGTTATTATAGGAATTTTATCAGAGATTTTGCTAGGATTTCCGCACTTGTGGTTAAGCCTCCCCTCATAGATCAAATTGGCTCAAGGCAGCGAGAGGATTCAAATCTTGATGATATTTTGGATAGGATTAGTAGAGGAGAGGCCTCTAGAATCTCCAACGTTATTCCATAGATAGTAAATGGTGGCTAAGGAGAGATAGAAGACTTTGTGTTCTTCGCACTAGTGATTTGATGAGTGCAGTTCTAGCAGAAGCACACCATTGTCGAATGACTATTCATCCGGATGGTGATAAGATGTGTAGGGGCATGAAGAGAGTGTTTTATTGGAGGGCATGAAGAAGGATATATTAGAGTTTGTAGCTAAGTGTCTTGTATGCCAAAAAGTTAAGGCAGAGCAGTAGAGGCCCGACAGATTACTTCAACCATTGGATGTACCCGAATGAAAGTGGGATAGTGTTTCGATGGACTTCATAGATGGTTTACCCTGATCTAGGAACGGGAATACCAGTATTTGGGTGATTGTAGATCGTTTGACTAAGAGCACCCACTTCATTCTGGTCAAGAGTGAGAGGACAACACCTTATTTGGCAACCTTATATGTTCTTCATATAGTCCAACTCCATGGAGTTCCCTCTAGCATAGTGAGAGACAGAGACCCTATCTTTACTAGTGAGTTCTGGAGGAGCTTGCAAGAGGCTTTAAGGACATGGCTTAATTGGACACTGCCTATCACCCTCTTACAGATGGCCAAACGGAGAGAGTTAATAGTGTTCTTGAGGATTTGTTGAGGATGTGCATTCTTGATTTTGGAGGAACTTGGGAAGAGCACCTTCCTTTAGTGGAATTCGCATGTAATAATAATTTTCAGGCTAGCATTGGAATAGCACCTTTTGAAGCTCTTTATGGAAGACCTTGCATGTCGCCTTCGTATGGTTGGAGTCTACCGAAAGTTGCTACTTGGTCCCGACATGGTTAAAGAGACTTCGGAAAAGATTGATTTGATTAGAAGAAGAATGAAGACGGCCCAAGATAGATAGAAATCCTATGCAGATAAGCGAAGAAGGGATATTGAGTTCGAGGTAGGAGATTTGGTTTTCATAAGGTGTCTTCACTAAGAAAGGTAGTAAGATTTGGATCAAGTGGGAAACTTGCTCCCAGATTCGTATGATCCTTCTCCATTGTGGAAAGGGTAGGGAAGATGGCGTATCGGATGAAGCTACCAGAGAGATTTGCGGGAGTTCATGATGTTTCGCACTTGAGAAAGTGCTTACATTATTCAGTAGAAGTAGTGGAACATAGCCAACTTGAAGAAGTTGAAGAGGAGAGAGAAGCATCGGTTAATCGCATAACTACGAAGATCGTGGGACATGATATCAAGAAGCTTAGGAATACGGATTTCCCATTAGTTAAAGTGCAATGTGGAGATAGTATTGAGGATGCTACGTGGGAGGCTGAGTACAAAATACGTATCTCTTATCCACATCTCTCTGATAGTGTGTCCTGAATTTCTTATTTCCATCTTTAGTTTTGAATAGGTTCTTTCTTTTAGTATCCTTTGGGAGGGTAGATCTTAGGATTCAACCTATGGATGGTAGGACTGAATATAAACATGTTATAGAAAGATTGCTACTTGGTCCTTATATGGTTAGAGAGACTTCAAAAAAAATTGATTTGGTTAAACGGAGAATGAAGATGGCCAAAGATTGACAGAAATCTTATGCAAATAAGCGGAGAAGGGATATTGAGTTTGAGATAGGAGATCAGGTTTTCATAAAGGTGTCTCGGTTAAGAAAGGAAGTGAGGTTTGGATCAAGTGGGAAACTTTCTCCCAGATTCGTAGGACCGTTCCCCATTATGGAAAGAGTAGGGAAGATGGCGTATCGGATAAAGCTACTAGAGTGGTTTGCAGGAGTTCACGACGTTTTTCATGTTTTGCACTTGAGAAAGTGCTTGCACGATTCAATAGAGGTAGTAGAACCTAGCCAACTTAAGGAAGTTGAAGTGGAGAGAGAAGCATCGGTTCGTCGCATTTCTATTAAGATCACGTGATATCAAGAAGATTAGGAATAAGGAAGTCCCTTTGGTTAAGGTGCAGTGGGGAGATAGTCCTAAGGACGCTACGTGGGAGGCTTAGGAGAAAATACGTACCTCTTATCTGCATCTTTTCGATGGTACGTATTGAATTTCATATTTCCATCTTTAGTTTTGAATAGGTTCTTTCCTTTAGTATCCTTTGGGAGGGTAGATCTTAGGATTCAACCTATGAATGGTAGGACTGAATATAAACATGTTACTAGAACATGTTATGTATGTTGGACGCTAGTGGTTGCAAGTATTTGCTAGTGGATGCTAATGGATACATATACACACACTAGGACTTTAGGGATCGGCCTGAGTAGGTCACTACATCATATGCATATGAATGTGTGTGCACTTGTGTCTTTATTTCCATGGTTTCTATAATGAGTGATTAGCATATGATTGTTGCATTTGGATGATGATTGTAGCATGCATATAAAACTATCAGTTATCATTAGGAAATTTGCATTCATTTGGATACATGGCACGGACATGATTGTATGAAAAGAAGGTCGACTGAATCAGTAGACCGCCTAATCTTTTGCTTTAGTTGGGGACATTGACACTACACTATTGCATACGACATAAATTGCATTAGAAAGCTTAAGGACAATGAATATAATGGATGATGGCTGAATATGTGGTTATAGAATTTGGATGAAAATATTTATTGCATTCTTCTGTCCTTGGAGATTTCAGGGACGAAATCCATTAAAGAGGGAAGAATGTAACAACCAAAATTTAAGATATAACAATTAATTAACAAATTAATTAAATAATAAAATAAGTTTGATAAATTCTCGGATGGAGCTACGGAAGTTGCACCATTAGGTTCGTGCCAATTTTCTAATCAATTTTCTTATACAACTTGTCAAAATCTAAGCTAGTATGAAGAAATTACGCAAGAAACAAGAAATAAAAAAGAAAACAAAATAATAATTCATAGTAAATTATAACCCATTGGGGTTGACCCCTACATTGGTCAGGTCGACCCCCAATATATTTAGGTCAAGCCACAGGTCAACCCCCAATGAGGTTGGGTCGACCCGCCATTTTGCTTGGACGAAGAATCATCCATGTACGAGCCGAGCACTATATTTTTAATTTTTGTCAAATCTCATGCATTCTTAGCTGCATCCGACGGTTCCTAGTAAGCATATGATGTAGTTGCACCAGATTTAATCTTCAAATCCGACGGCCTGAGATTAGGGCTGTCAATGGGTCGGGTCGGGTCGGGTTTGGGTCGGGTCAAGTCAGGTTCGGGTTGATTTTAAATGGGTCGGGTCAACCCGTTTATTAAACGGGTCGAAAAAGCTCAACCCGAACCCGACCCGTTTATAAACGGGTTGACCCGACCCAACCCGAGTAACCCGATTATAAACGGGTCGGGCCGGGTCGGGTGGTAAATGGGTCAGGTCAACCCGTATAAGGTGTAAACGGGTCGTTAACGGGTCAGGTCAACCCGTATAAGGTATAATTGGGTCGTAAATGGGTCGGAACGGGTCGTAAACGGGTCGGGTCAACCCGTATAAGGTACAAACGGGTCATAAACGGGTCGGAGCGGGTCGTAAACGGGTCAGCTCAACCTATATACTGTATAAACGGGTTGTTAACGGGTCAGTTTCGGGTTAGCGGGTCAACCCGAAACCCACCCATTTATAAACGGGTCAAATTCGGGTTGACCCGAAAATGACCCGCCAATTAAATGGGTCGGGTTAACCTGCTAATTTCCGTGCGGGTTTCGGGTCGTGTTTCGGGTCGTGTAGGAAATTGACAGCCCTACCTGAGATCCCTAGGTAAGACCCTTGACCTAGCTATTTTTCTCATTTAGATTTTCTTCCAATTAGGTTCATTGCCTGAAGCTGAACCCTAAATAAATTATTATTCTGGGGAGAAGATTTTTTAATAAAAATATTCTATGCCTTAGAAGTAGATCCGGGAAGGCCAAGGAATAGAGCTAAGGACCACATGTGAGATTTTTGTAATTATTTTGGATTTGTTAAAAATTTAAAATCATAGGGTTCTCAATAGTTGTGGCTTTTTTTACAATTTTGAGATAGTTTTTATATAAGTTTATTTACGGACAGTTTTTAAGTGAATTTCAGAAGTTCTTTTCAGTCTATTTTATCCAACTATTTTATTTAGTTATTTTATTCAGTTATTTGCATCTGTTTTAAGTTGGAATTTAGCCTGTAAATATTAGTTTCTTTTTATAGAGATTTAATCCCTTTTTACGCGAATAAATTAAAAAGAGAAGAATTCGCAAATATGGATTAAAATAGAAAAACACTAAATTTATAGAAATCAGATGTAAAATAATAAAAGCTGAAATAGAATGAACATATACTGAAATAAGCAAATTTGAGATATTTGCAAGCATAATTATAACAAGTGGTTATAATTGAAAAGAGAAAATAGAAGAATAACACCTGTAAGAACAATTATAACACGGGTTATAATTAGAAAGAAAGAAATATAATAGAAATAACAAAAGAGGCTTATTTTAAAACTTAAATCTTGAATTAAGTTAATAAGCAAATATAGTAAAGAAAGAAATAACAGAAGAGGCTTATTTTCAAACAAGATCTTAGATTAAGTTAATACGAAAATATAGTAAAGAAAGAAATAACAGAAGAGGCTTATTTTAAAACTTAGATTAAGTTAATAAGCAAATATAGAAGTAGGGTCCATACCGACAGCATTCTCTTTCAAATCTAAGACTGGTGGTCTCACAATAGTAGGTGAGGCTGGGAAACGCTTATGCTGATTAGGGTAAATAAGTGGTCAATAGATAGAGGCTCAAATCTGGGGATTTGGGCAAGGGGCACAAAACTAAAAGATTGTTTGTTAGGATTAGTACCGGTAGAATTTCCTTTCAAGACTAGGACTGATGGTGTCACAACAGTTAGGTGTTGGGCAGCATTCCCTTTCAGGTCTAGAACTGATGGTCTCATAACAGTTAGGTGAGGCTAGGCACTGATTAGGGTAAATAAGAGGTCAAATAGGGGGTGATAGTTAGTGTGTACCGGCGATGACCGAGCATGCGACATCGATTATGGTAAATAATTCGCTATTGTGTCCTAAGCGCTAAAGAGGTGTCTATTGATGTGACCAACAAGATTGGTTCGCAGTGGCGCATCAGAGATAGAACATGCCAATCAACGGGTGAAATTAGGATTTCAGCCTAATCAAGTTAGCAATTGAGACAGGATTAGGGTTTCAGTCTAATCACAGCAGTTTAAGAAAAGTGCAAACAATCACAATCAAAGCAAATAGTCAAACAAAATCAGAAATAGTATATTATTCGAGTTTTATCTTTTCTGTATTTTCCTTTCATGCTAGAACTATTACTTAGTCTATTATCTTGCTCAGAAATGCTAGTAATTACTTTCACTCACCGGACTTATAGTCTGACCCACTCCTCTATTTCTCCCTTCCCTCCATAGGCCAGCAGAGTTGAGTTGATTCAGGTTGCTTGGAGATTCATTCTTGGAGTTTTCTCAATTCGGATGTATTCTTCTGTTCTTCATCTTTTTCATTTCACTTATGGATTTGGCACTTGTGAGAGGGCTTACGATTGTTATTATTGTTATCTTTGTACTCTGATTTTTGTGAGACCGAGATGTATTTTCATGAGACGCGAGATATTTTGAGTTATTGAGACATGTTATGTTTTTATGACTTATTTTGAGATGAAGTTTAATTTTGAATGATAAGTTATTATTTAAATGTTTTTGCTATTTTTACTAATTTGTATTATGAATCTTAGTCTCTGTGATGCTTTAGCTATAACTATAACGCACCACATTTTTTGGTGTGCCCTTTTTGGGAATACTAAGGGGTGTGGGGTGTTTTAACCTACATGATGATCTCGATGGCAACATCAACTACACTATGACTGAAACTACTTTGAAAATTTCCGATAACTTTGGTTCTCCCCTGTGCAACTCATCCAAAATAATTACAAGGGCTAATACCCAACTTATTTAATAACAACACCTTTGTGAATTTCCATAACATTGGAATATTGAACATAAGGGGTGCTACTCCCCTTAACAAACAAGATGAGCTGAAATGGATCATCAATGTACAACTTAGTTGACTAGCTATTCTTGAAACCAAAATTGATAGATCTAAAACAAACAAAAATGAGTGGAGGGACATGTAATAAATTAATCTCTACTCCATATGGAAGAATAATGGTAATGTGGGACAATAAAGTCTACAGCATGTCCTTGATTCTTGAAACTCAACAACTCATGCACTTCAACTTTCTCCACTGTTCCTCATAGACCGACTTCCCCCTCACCATCTCCTATGCTTATAATTCCATCTCTAACAGACAATCTTTCTTTGACTCCATTCTTACCCTTTCCCAAAGCATACCTTGGTTATGCGTTTGGGATTTCAACTGCATTTTTTCCTCTACCCAAAAACAAGGTGGTTGACCTCTCACTCTATCACAAACTGCACCTTTTCATAACTATATAACCAATGCTAACCTCTTTCTAATGAATGCCTCGGGGTCACTATACACTTGGAACAATAAGGACCATGATAGCCAAGAACCTTTTGCAAACTCGAATGTTATTCATCAACTACGAAGCCCTCATGCTCCGGCCAAAATTTATCACCTATATTGAACCCCTAACTATATCTGCCCACAAACCTTCAATCATTAGATGATGCATGAATCATGAAGAAGAATATCCCTTATTTTAAATTTTTTAACTTCTGGTTATGACACAATACTTTTATAAATGCTTTACAGGACTGTTGGAACCTAAGCATCAATTAGTGTTGTCAATGAGTACTTGAAAATCTGAAATTTGTCTGTATTTGAAATATGAAAACTATCTGGCATTCAAAAACGGATATGAACGCAATATGGCCATATCCATCTTCTATAATTATCCATTCAGTTTTTACCAATATTATTGTTATATTTTTGCGTGTTTCGATGTATAAAATGGTTGTCATTTATTATTTTATCTAGGTAAAAAAATTAATATGTGCATGAAATTCAATATTTGCACCTTACAATTAATTTTCTTAGCATATTTTTTAGTACTAAAATAGATTTACTATGAATCAAAATTTCCTATTTATTTGTTTAGATTTATTAGTTGTGCATCAATCGAAGAATATCCGGTATCCGTCCGCATTGGACATCCAATATCCGAAATTGAATTCAGATACGGGTACAAGTATGACACTATCTAAATCTATATTCGACCATTTACAGGCCTAGCGTCAATGGAAATCCTATGTACAAACTATGACAAAAACTAAACAGGCTCAATCAAATTCTAAAAGTTTAGAGAAAAATCACTTTTTTGGAAGAGGTACTCAAAAATTTGAAGATATAATGAATAAACTAGCTATAGCACACTCAAAGATGGTTGCTGACCCCAGGAATCAAACTCTATCAGGTGCAGAGAATCAGCTTATATAGGACTTGTTAGTTTTCATTGACCGTGAAACTATGACAACTAGAAAAAAATCAGGTTACATGAACGAACCTTTAAAGGATAAAAACACAAAATATTATCACATGTCCCCTGTGTAGTTAATACCCCGCTATTACCTTGCAATATTTCATAGCGGATTTCTACCGCTATGATTTTCCCATATAGCCCCAAAATATAGCCTTTTCGCTTTGATCCCCGCTATTTCCGCTATATTTTGCTATTTCCGCTATATTTTGCTATTTCCGCAATATCTTCTTTAATAAAATGAATTAAAAAATTGCATTTATACATTATAAAAATTATGAAACTAATTTATTTGATTTAATTTTTAATATATTTTCAGGACTGAAAATACTTTAATATTCTACTAAATTCAATTATGTTATATAACACTTTTACGTTTATTTAAAGTATATTCACACATGTTTTTTGTTTAAAATCATTTATGTATTAATTATAATTCAATTGAATGATAATTTTTCATTTAATTACCATTTATATATTTGTAAAAATATTAAGTACGAGTTTTATATGCTATTTTAGAGCTATCTGCTATATCCCGTTATATCTTCGCTGTATCCCCGCTATGACTTTTTGCACCTCCATCGCTTTGAATCTGCCGAGTGCTTTAATTACATAGCATGTCCCTCTAGGCTAAACAATATAAGAACAATATTTATTCTATTAAAGACACGTCAGGGTCCATGCTCCATTTCAATGAAAATGTTTCACAGGCTCTTATTCAATATTTTACGAGCATCCTAGGTACCACAAGAAACACTCAAATTGACTATTAGAAGCTCAATTCCATGCAACTGCCATACCTAACAAATTATGGAAACCATGCATTGATGCAACAAATAACTTACTCTGAAATAAAGAATGCTCTCTTTAGCCTTAATGCTAATAGCTGTTCTAGCCTTGATGGATACAATGTCACTTTATTCACAAGGCGCTGGAATATATATCTACAGATTTCTTGAAGGCAATCCAATATTTCTTTAGATAGAGGAAGCTCTTGAATGGCATAAATTGTACCAACATTGCTCTCATCCCAAAAAAGGAAAACTTGAAAAAGTCAGCGGTTTCAGGCCAATAAGTTGTTTCAATACTACATATAAGTGCATTGCTAAAATCATCTTCACTAGAATGAAAAAAGTGCTGCAACGAATTATTTCCCTTAACCAAACGTATTCTTGAGTTCCAAAAGCATTAGCGATAATATATTCCTATCATAAGAGATAATGAAAGGCTACTCCAGATCAAACATCTCTCCTAGATGCCTAGCAAAATTAGACATACACAAAGCTTTCGATTTGGTCCAATGGCCATCTCTAAATGCAATCATGTCCAAGATGAACTTTCCTTCTCCATTTACAAGTTTATGAGTGTATTTCTACTACATACTACTAAATCATTATTAATTGTGCTCCATATGGCTAATTTGAAGGAAAGAAAGGTATAAGACAAGGTAATCCCATGTCTTCATATTGGTTCATCAGTATCATAGAAGTTATAAACTCAATCCTCATCCAAGCAACCTTAGATAAAAGATATGGATATACATCTTGACTGCAAAATAACGCTCATAACTAATTGTTTTGACTATGACATTGTGGTCTACACAAAACCTACCACTAAATCTATAACATCCCTAAACAAGTCTTTGGACCTTTTTAGGGAGCCAGTGGGCTTTAAAATTAATAGAGGAAAGTCCGGTATCCACATTGCTAGTCTAAACGTTGAAATGAAACAAAACATGTCGGATCTATCATAACTCAATGAGCTACACATTAACTCACTATACTTGGGAGCACCCCTTATCTCTTCAGAGATAACAACCTCTGCATGCATGCCTATGTACGACGACTAATCAAAAGAATATGTGGATGGCCTAACAACCAATTAAACATGACTGGTACACCGACTATTATAAACTTTATCATAACAGCAATGACAATATATTGGTCCACACACTATATTCTTCCTCAAAAGCTTCTGAATATAATAAAAATACTATAAACTACTACTTGTGGAGTGGTACCCTATTCTCAAAGAAATTAATTATTGTAGCATTTGCAAAGGTACAAATGCCAAGAAACAAGGGAGGGCTTAGTATTATTAACATTAGTATATGGAATAAAGCAGCCTTAGCTAAGATCCTACATCAAATTCTGCAACATAAAGCTTCCCTATTGGTCACATGGTTTAGACAATGTTATTTAAATCAAAGGAATATTAGGGTAATCTGTCTACCTCAACCATGCAGCTGGACATGGAAAAGTGTTTTAAACCTTAGAAATCATGTTTTCCATTCATCGGGATGATTCCACGAATTAGCAATAAACCAGCTTTTGGTACTCCCCTTGGATTGCATATGGTATCATCCTAGCTAATCTAATACCCCATAACCTTAATATCCTCACAGGCATTCCTGATAATACCTTTGTCATCACTTACGTACACAACGGCTAAATCTCTCTTCCATATTTTTGCTCTCATGTCATTAGAACCCTTTGCAACTCTATCTCCTTACATGTAATATCCGATACTACTAAAAACGTGGTTTGGAAGCTTCTCACCGCGAGTTTCTCAACCTTTGACCTATACGAACTCTTAAAGGAATATGATTGAATACCTAATTTTCATTGGCATAAGATAGTCTGGTCCTCTTTTGGCTCAGAAGGTGATAATCTAATGCTATGGAAAGCCATGTTAAACTCCATTTATACTATGTGAAATACTTGGGCATCATTGTTCCTGACATCTGTATCCGTGTGAGGCGGAAGTGGAAACTAACACACACTTATTTTTTGAATGTTCATACTCCTTATGCACAGGCCCGGCCCTAGGGGTAGGCGAGCTAGGCAGCCGCCTAGGGCAACGGACGGGTAGGGGGCAACAACGAATGTGGTGATGAATATGATTCTCTAAAAATAGTTAAAATTAAATAATATCTACGTATAACTTAAACAATAATTATGTTATATCTCAAGTGGTTTGCACATTGCTTAATGTGACAAGTGATCAGAGTTCAATTCCTATTGTGTTAACTATTTTTAAATATCATTTTTTTTTAAAAAATCGGCTAGGGCAACATTCTTGCTCGGACCGGTCCTGCTTATGCATATGGAAACGACTCCTTCTATTTACAAACATGAACCCCCGTGCAGCAGCTCCAACCAAGAATGGCATAGATTATTTAATGCCACCATCGATGCAACCCGACATCTATAATTCTGCTTTCCTTGCTCAAGAAAACGATAGAGGGTTTCTAGCACAAAAGAAACAACAAGATATTCAAAAACAAGAAGCTTTCTTCGATGGGGTTGGCAGGAAGCGTGCGTACCAAAATGAAAATTAAGACAAGCATATGAAGATCATATAACAGTGTTAATAATCCTTTAAATGCAACATTAATATGTTATTACATACATCTTTGTTACTCAGTATATTGACCCGGCTATATTGTACTGATTGTGCAAGATAGATTTGACTGTAATCTAGAAGGATGACCACAATGGCTGTAGGAACCGAAAGTAGAGTTTAGATGGTTATATGAAGCCAGGATTAAACGGAGTTGGTAGGTAGACGATGTAGGATGCTAGAAATATGAAAATTGGCTTGGACAAGCAAGGGATAGACATGACTTAGTGGAAGTAGAGGGATCGACATGGCATGGTGAGACTCTAGGGGTCGACATGAATAAGTGTATATCGATCGACATGATTAGTTAGACGAGGAATCGGCATGGAAGAAGCAATGGGGGTTCAGTATAGTTAGATGGACAAGGGATCGGCAAAGTTGGAGCAATGGAGGGATCCATGTAAATAAGAGTGTATCGTTCGGCATAAGTAGAAGAGCATGAATCGGCATGACTGGTTAAGCAGATGGATCAGCATGACATGTAAAAGGGATCGAGGTAGTTTGGTAGGTAATAGGGATCGGCATATTATAGCCAAATGTGAGGGATCGACATGGTCCATTTCGAAGGGATTGGCAGAAATAACTTCAAAGTGGATCTGAACCAAAGATAAAATAGAAGCATGAGCTCCACTTGTCCATTCAACATGATATTTGAAATACCAACATCTCTAAACATGAAGAAGCCACCATAGGGATCATTGCCCCGGAATCAACCAATGAAGCGATCGGTACCGATCCCTATTCATTGGGATTTAGGCCTAGCGACCCCTATGGTAGGCCCATATGGATAAGGAGGTCCTATAGCCGAAGCTACAGAGAGATCGATGGTTGCCTTCACCTATAAATACTGGCCTAGGCGGTCATTCTGAAGATTTTTACGCTGTTGATTACATGAGCCTTTACCGCAATCAAGTTTTCTTCTAATTTCTTGCTGTTTGCTACTGTAATCAAACTATTCATGAATCAATAAAGAGAA
Organism: Allium cepa; assembly: GCA_030765085.1. Lineage (NCBI taxonomy): Eukaryota > Viridiplantae > Streptophyta > Magnoliopsida > Asparagales > Amaryllidaceae > Allium > Allium cepa. The sequence continues at coordinate 737,363,559 of CM060928.1, read as the reverse complement.
TCTTCAATGTGGACATAGGCATACAACGCCGAACCACTATAAATCTGTGTGTTCTTGATTATTGCTTTAATTTGGCTATTAGCTTATTCTATTCCTCCGTTTTAATTTTACTTTCTTTATTTATTTCACTACATAAATCTATTCTTGGTTGTTTGTGACCAATTTGGTTGCAAATATTTTGATGCTTTCATTGAGAACCTGATTCTCAGCCTGTTAGGATCCCCTTTGTTGCTACTGGATTGGGCAAATCCCCTGAAGGAGATCCCTAGCTATCTTTAAAAAACTTGCCTACACTACTTAGATTTGCAAAAATATAAACAAGGAGATTGACAATGGTGAGACATACTAGATCCACTTCTCAGAATTTTGATGGAAATGAGACTACTAGCACTCAACAAGGAGGCCCAAGCAGCTAGCCTGCAAATCTGAATGCTGATTTGGTTGAAGTTCAAAACCCTACAGATTCTATAACTTAAGCCGAATTTCATAATTTGATGAAAGAGTTGATGGGAAGCCGCTGACAACTAAATGATAAGATTCAGACTAATATTAGCCTGATGAACTAGATTACCCAATAACAGCGTGGGAAGGGCAAGAGGGATCCCACTCTCTAACCGACATCGAAAAGTTCAAGCTCATCGGATGAATCCCATAGCCTTAGGCATCGGAAGCTTGAAGGAGATCATGCAGAAACGTCGAAGCGCCGCTTGGCAGACCAATATGACCTGCCAAGACCGATTGGTGCCAATCCCTCCCTAGAGATCGGTACCTCCTCTAGAGAATCGATTCCCCCACTACACTTAGGGAATCGCGCTGGAGTTCTTCCCGAAAACTTGGATGTTGGAGCTCGATTGATTGCTGACTAGATACTCTGCCGAAATGACAACAGGATGAATGTTCAAGGTGCTAATCAAGAAGATGGTGAACCAAGAAGGCATGAAACAGACTGTAGACATCGACTAGATCGTTCACATAAGGTGGAGCAGAACCACCACATGGCACCACCCATCCAGACACTAGATTTATCAGCATGGGTCAGACAGTTGGTGAGAGAGAATAAAGGCTTGATTAATGATGATTGGGAACCTCGAGAACCCATACCCCATTTACTAACAACATTCTGCATGCTGAATACCCAAGGAGGTTGTACATGCCACAATGCCTGCCTATGAGGGAAAAACCGACACCAGGCAGTGTATCATGAGATACGAATGGTTGATGGATCCTGCAAGAGCTAGTGACACAGCCATGTGCAGATGTTTTTCCCATAACCATTTCTAGGACAGCAATGATGTGGTTCACGAGACTACCTCCGCGGTCAATTTCAAGATTCGATGAGCTGGTAACCAAGTTTGTAGAGCAATTCCAAATGCATGCTATTCGTCCTAAATATGTGATGTCCCTTTCCAGTGTGATCTAGGCCTCAAGAGAATCGTTGAAAGATTACTTGGAGAGATTTCATACCACTGCCATGGAGGTTAGGAACTCGAATGGTCATGCTATACTCATGGCTGGGGCGAGAGAAATTGATCCGAAATCTGATTTTGGTGACCGGTTAGCTGGAAAACTACCTGCCACATTGAAGCGTTTTTATTCAAAGGTAGCTCGGTTTTTGAGGAAGGAGGAGGCTAGGTCCTCGAGGAAAAAGAACATTGCAGGATCGAGTGGAGAAGCAGTACAGAGTAATATTGTAATAAAATGGCCCCATGATAGTTCTGGGAAAGTTCATGTGAATGTTTAGAATATGCCGAATCAATAAAAAAAGATGGAGACAGGAATCGAGAGCGAAAGATGGATTTTGGGAGACTAAAGACCAGGATTCCACTGTATGAAAATTACACACCACTAAACACGTCCCTGGAGAACATTTGTCTATCCACTTGCAATACCATGCAATATAGGAAGCCTCAACCAAAAGAGTCGTCAAAGTGACAGAAGCAGAATGGGAAGTATTGTCGGTTTCATTCATGTTATGGGCACAACATGAATGAATGTAGGCACCTCCGGGATGTCATAGAAAAATTGATTCGGGAAAAGAAGTTGCAACGGTTTTGAAAACTCTGTAGGATGGCGTACATGGAACGTCTGACCCCAATCAAGGACAAACTCCACATAGGGCTGAGGAACCTGCACGGACCGGTGGAAGATCAGTGATTAATACGATAGTTGAGGGACTGCACCCTGCAAATAGGAGTTGCTAAGAGATGGAGCATTATGCTAGTACGATAAGGCGTGTAGATTTTGAATGTTGTTCAAATACGGAAGATGGAGCTTCGGCAAAACAGTAATGCACCATGGTAGATGATATTGTGTTTAGAAGCAAGGATGCAGACAAAGTAGAGGCTCCAACAATTGATCCGATGGTCATTTCATTAATGATTGGTCATGCATTGATAAGGAGGATTTTGATTGATTATGGAAGTTTGGTGATTATAATCTTTAAAAAGGCGTATGTCAGATGAGAATGGAGGCCAAAGACTTGAAACAATCTAAAGCTCAAATTCATGGTTTTGATGGAGTTGCAGCTGAGGCTGTAGGATACGTGGAATTACCTGTTGAACTGGGAGAAGGTGAACGAAGGAGAATGCGGATCTTATCGTTTATTGTTTTGGACGTTGACTCTCCGCACAATGTTTTTCTAGGCCGACTGGACCTAGCTCAATTTAGGGCAGCTCTTACCCCATGGTGTTTAACTCTGAAGTTTCCGATGGATAATGATATAGGAGTTGTTCATGGCGATCAGGTGACTGGACTTGCCTGTTATGTAGTTGAGTTGAAGGAATCGTAGCGTAAGGAGAAGAGTGTGGACAAAGTTGTCCGCATCCTAACCACTGAAGACTGACAACCAGTGCCTAGGCCATGGCTCGAGCACCATAGCCGGATCTATATGGATATAGATCCGAGAGATGATGAAGAGGAGCCCAACGAGACCAAGGCTACACCGGCTGAGCTAACGATTGATATCACGGTCAGCCACGATGACCCATTGCGAGTCCTGAAGATTGGGTCACAGCTCAGTCCCTCGATGTTGAAAGAACTTGCTGATTTTCTCCAAGCGAATCTAGATGTATTCTCTTGGACTCACTCTGACAAGTGTGGAATCTCGCTTGCCATTGCAAGCCTGGCATTGAATATTGGTCCAAAGTATGTTCCGGTGAAGCAAAAAAGACGAGGCATGCATCCGAAGAGATTTGCCATCCTTAAAGAGGAGATGGATAACTAAAAGTTAACGGGTTTATCCGCGACGCCCTCTATCCTAAGTGGGTATCTAATCCCATGCTTGTGAAGACGACAAAAAGAAAATGAAGAACATATATTGATTATTCAAAAGAACAAAGCATGTACAAAAGACAGCTTTCCCCTTCCCAGGATTGATCAGCTAGTTGATTCAACCACAGGACTTGAATTATTATCGTTTATGGATATTCGAGATATAATCAAGTCCCAATGCATATCCCCGATCAGGAGCACACTAGTTTTGGTACATATGTTGGGTCGTACTATTACGTAGTAATGTTGTTTGGATTGAAGAATGCCGGAACAACCTATCAGCGCTTGGTTAACAGGATATTTAGGGATCAGATTGGGAAGACAATGGAAGTATACGTGGATGTTATGCTCATGAAGTCACGACGATCAAGCGACCACGTCAAATACTTGGAAGAAATGTTCGAAATCCTCTGGTATTACAAGATGAAAATCAGTCCTTTGAAATGTTCGCCCGGTGTTGCATTAGAAAATTTTCTAGGCTTTATTGTCAATGCTCATGAAATATAAGCTAATCCAGAGAAGATTCAGGCTATCCGCGATATTCAGGCGCCAAGAACTATTAAACAAGTGCAGAGTCGGAAGGGGAAGGTTGCCGCTTTAAGTTGATTTATCTCCGAGCTATTGACAAATGCATTCCTTTCTTTAATCTAATTAAAAAGGGAAAAATAAACTTCGAATGGACGCAGAATTGTAAAGACGCATTCCAAACTATGGTGAATCATCTGGAGAGACCCCCTATCTTGTCAAAGCTGGTAGATCATGAGGAGTTGTTCATTTATTTGGCTTTATCTTCACACGCCATAAGTGCCGCCTTGGTTCATGAGGAAAATCCGATCCAGAGGCCGGTGTATTAATTTAGTAAATGATTGACAGGAGTAGAAAGAAATTATCCAAAAATAGAGAAACTGGTGTACTGCTTGCTAATTGCATCACGGAAGCTTCGTCCATATTTTCAAGCACATCAAATCAATATTTAAACCAACCAGCCATTATGACAGGTCCTACAGCGATCTGAGACACTTGGAAGGTTACTCAAGTGGAACATTGAGCTCGGCCAATTCAAATTATATACCTCCTTCAGAGAGTTATCCAGGGAGAGGCTTTGGCGGACTTCATAGCAGAGTTTACTATCTAGGATGATCTTTTAGAAGGAAGTGAAATCCCCACTGTATGATGGAAGTTATATACTGATGGAGCATCTAATGATCATTGCTCTAGAGCTAGGATTGTGCTTGTAACTCCTGAGTATCGGTCGATTTGTTATGCTCTGAAGCTTGATTTCCTAGTGGAAAACAACAAAGCTGAGTATGAAGCTCTGATTGCTAGACTTAAACTCGCCAAAGAACTTGGGGTTAAATCTCTTGGAATCTTTTGTGATTCGCAATTGGTGGTTTATCAAGTTAGAGGAGACTACCAGGCTAAAGGATGATGGCTTGCCTCTTATCTTACCCGAGTTTAAGAGTGGTTAACTAAATTTGAATACTATGACATTTCACATATTCCACACGATCAAAATAGAGAGGCTGATTTGTTGGCAAAGTTCGCTAGTACCGGTGATGCACAACATATGGGTTTGATACCAATTGAAGTATTAGATACCCCAAGTATGAACATGATGGAAATCGATCAAGTACAGGAGGCGGAATCTTAATCGTAGATGACTCCAATTAAAGATTATTTACTGCACGGGTCTTGCTTGATAAAAGAAATGAAAGGGGACAGGTCCTTCGCGAAGCTTCATGATATATTACGGAAGGAGTCATGTATAGGAGAGGTTTCTCGGTCCCTCTACTCCGGTGTATTGCCCGTGGTGAGATAAAATGCGTTTTGAAAGAAGTTCATGAAGGAGAATGAGGCAATCACACTGGGGGGCAAACTTTGGCAAAGAAGATACTACGTTATGGGTATTATTGGCCAACGTAAATCGAGACGTAGCCGATTATGTAAGACGATGTGATAAATGCCAAATATATGCAAAAGTCACGAGAGCTCCACCAATAGAAATCATGCAAATGGTCATCTCATGGTCGTTCGCTATGTGGGTTATAGATATTATTGGTACATTACCAATCTCTAAAGGTGGTGCGAAGTACGCTATTGTGGTAGTTGATTACTTTACCAAATGGGCCGAGGCGGAACCTTTAGCTACAATCACGACTAAGAAAGTAATCAACTTTATCATCTGAAACATAATATGTCGCTTTGGTCTTCCACATACCATTGTAATAGATAAAGGGACTCAATTCGACAGTACTTAGTTTAAAAACTTCTACCGAAGATACAATATTGAAAAGAGATTTGCACTGGTTGCTTACCCTCAGGCAAATGGACAAGTTGAAGTTATAAATAAAATCATCTAGTCAATTCTGAAGAAGAATTTGGAGAAGGCTAGAGGCAAGTTGGTGGATGAACTCCCTACAGCACTTTAGGCTTATAAGACCACTCACAAGTCCGCGACTGGCCATACTCCATTCACCTTTGCTTACGATTGAGAAGCTGTTATTCTTGTCGAGCTCGAAGTCCCTTCTCATCGAGTGATTTACTACGATCCCAAAACAAATCAAGATCTCCTCTTGGAATCTTTGGACTTTATAGACGAGAAGAGGGAGGAAGCTGATCTGAGGACAGCCACACGCCGACGTCGAGTTGCTCGGTATTACAACACTAAAGTTCGCCCGAGAACCTTTGAAATTGGCGATCTCATCCTGAAATGGATTTTTCCTACCCCTTCACACATGAATCCGATTGGGAAAGGACCATAGAACAGAGGCTTGGGAAAGGAACTTTCAAGCTAGCAACTATTGATGGCACCGAGAATTATCATGTTGGTCTTATCAATGTGTTCCAAGGCAACGAGAATTATCACGTCATCGGATTCATCGATCGAGAGTGGCTGCTCTATCTTATCTTCATCAAGCGCACCGATGACTTGAGCATCAGGTCCCGGAACATTAGCAGCAGCCAAATCTTTAGCTGTTTCATCGTGTTGTTCTAAAACATCGCCACTTATAGGAGTTTGAATGGAACTCGGAAGACCTACAAAATTTGATAAAATGGGGAGATTTTCTCAAAGCCATTGCACGTGAAAGAACAAAAAAATTCATATATTAAGAATTAAAGAACAATACTAGCATATAGCTGACTCTCTGTCATCACCAAGCTGCCTCCTTCAAAAATGAGGGATATCATCTTAGAAAAATTAAATTTTTACGGAAGCTAGATCTGAAGGCTCGTTTTCACGAAGAATTTCCCTCACTAATTCTTCCTAATTAAGATCGGCTTCACCCAGCTCATTCTTCTTCATTTCGACGATGTTCTCCCAAGCTTCAGCTAGTGATTTGCGGTAACCCATACCGAGAAAGCTTAAGTCATGATGGACCAGGACTTCGACATTGTATTCAAAAATCAACGGATCAAATAAGTCCTTAATCTCATTCCTGCTGGACTCCATCGAAGCTTCCACTTAGGAGTTAATTTGTTGGGTCATCTCTCTTCGGCCCTCCTCTCGAGCTTCTTCTTTCAGTGCTTCTATTCCAGTGAATTGCGCGTCGAGTTTAGCCTTTATGCTTCTAGTCTCAACCACTTCCTCGCAGTATTTCCATGATTCCTCTTGAGCTTTAATATTATCCTTCTTTTATTTCTTTAAAAGTTCAAGTTCCTCAATGCGAAGAGCAAGAGCATCCTTATCTTTATGTAATAAATCCTTTTCTAAAGCGAGTTCCCCACTACGATAAAGTGCCGCATCAAGTTCCTTTTTGTGAGTAGCTTCCAACCGGCTTACTGCCTCTATTGTTTCCTTGGCGTTCTTCTCCGTTTCAGTAAGTTAGGTTTTAAATTCTAGCAGTTCACCATCTTGATGCTTAATTATATCTTGACATGTATAGCTTCCAACTTGATGCGGTCAATCTCGTGTTATCGCTCAATAGGAACTTCAGAGATTTTCTCTGCCTAGTGTATAAATGGTTTGTGATGCACAAATACATCATTCATGCATGCAAGAGAACTTTCCTTGGCATGCCCTAGAATTATATGAATAGAGGTAATGAATTTAAGGCCATCAAAGCGAATCTTTGGAAAAGTGTCCTTGAGCTCGGCCAACTTCTCTGTTGTGGAAGCTTCAGGAGCAGTGGCCGACAAATGTGGTTCAGAGGTAGCAAGAGGATTTATAGAACGGTACTCACCAGATTGTCTGGAGTTGAAGAGCCAGAATGTGGCTCGTGAGACAAGGTGATATGAGGATCACGACAGGAAGGTTGCTCTCTACTTTGGGCAGGAAAGTGAGACTGCTCGCCTTGTCGAGATTTTTGAGATTAGGATATGCATTTGAAAGAGGAGGAAGACTCCCTTGAATGATAATTCTTATCTCTCCCCTCATCTTTTATCCTGTGCCGAGTAGACTCTGAATCTCGGCTTGATTGGCGATATGCAAAAGAACTTCTGAGGCGATCAAATGCTCTTGATTGAGACATTGCCATATATAGACCGAATGGGAGTGTATTAGTAATTATCACATGAAAGATTAACAGAAGTGTATAGTAAAGTGTGTGTGGTTGTGAATGTCCAAGTGCTCCTTCAACAGACCAGTAACGGTAGCTTTGCCCATTGGCGTTTGCTCTCTTTTGTCTAAAGGTTGGATGCCTTCACCACTTCTTGTGGGAGAGTTGAGTCCTTCAATGTTAATGTGCAGAAAGTTATAAGACATGATGGCCGTATAGAATTTGAAGATTAGAAAACCCCTTTAACGAGCTCTCCACGTGTTGAGAGGACAATTACTCTTCAGCCGGAGTAATAACAAATTCGAGATCCGAGGTAGTTTTTCTTCTGCAAAGCCTATACACCAACCTTTTCTTTCTTTGGAGGTGTTTGGGATTGCCCGGCTTGTGATGGTTCGACCATTGGCGCTTTTCTGAGGCCTGCATCAACATCTCCTAGCTTCTTAGCCTGAGAATCGTTAATCTCTCCCTCCTAGGTATCATCCCATGTCCCATCGGTAGGGGGCACGTCAGGGTTGACAGTATACCCCTTATGATTTGAACATTCCTTGATAATGCCACACTCGCAGGAAGTTTAATGCTACGAACATCTTCCAATAGCCCGAATAAGGATATTAGTTCATCGGTAACAAGGAGTTTAATATCCCTATCCTTAATGGGAGTGGCATGGATGGCAGAAATGGCTCTAGAAAAACCAACGCCTTTTGGATGTGGGCGAACACCTGAGAGAACTTCGGATGTTATTCGATTCAAAGGAAAAGCTATGACTTACATCAGTGAACTTGAGAGAAAAGTAAAAGTAATACTTACATCCTTCCAACCATCATCTTACAAACTTAGGAGGGCAACACACATAGAACCATTCATGCTTAAATAGTGAGAGTTTGTTCTAAGCGCCTGTTAGAACTTGACAATTTGGAAAAGGCACAAGAAAGACGTAAGAGGGGCTTCTCGATCGTCGTTTAAAGTTATAGATGAATATTATGTCTTCGAGAGTAGGCGGACAGAAAAGAACGTTGATGAATAGCAAGAAGGTCCCATGAATAAAGGCATAACAACTGGGATGAAGTTGTGTGGGGGCGATCCGAAGATATCTCAACATCTCTCAGACAAATGAATTGAAGAGAGATACGCATCCATCCCAGCATATAAACTTGTTGCAAGCTGTATACCCACTGGGGAAAGTGAGGTCTATCTTGTCTTGAGGGAACCAAGACATCCCCAAATGGAATTCCATGGATAGAGCATAACCGACGAAGAGCAGCTTCGTCAGTTCAAGAGGCTTGCGAATCTACTGGATTATCGAGAAGAATAACGCCTTTACAGCATCAAGGGCAGGGCTTATGTCCTCTGTTGGAAAGGTTGGGATATAGGAAATGAGATCGACCGGTGGATTAGAAACTTTCATTTGCTCCACATGATGGCTTAGAGAAGACCTGCCAGATACACTTGCGAAACATGACTTCGCTTCATAACCGATGTTTCGTGTCACCAAATTAGAAGACATGTCAGCAGAATGCTTTAAGTGTTAGGGATCTATATTAGCTATACTTAATAGATAATTTAGATTAGAAAAATAACATAATCCCCTCGTGCTAAGTGTGAACTAGTGTAATGCAGTGCAGTATGTAATAGACACAAATAGTTTGAAATCAAAAAAGTGAAATAAAACAACAAGACTTGGGAGTTTTTATTTAGAGAGATTGTCGTCGCTAACAATCTGAACTGGCAAGAAAATTGATTGGCAACGAAAGCTTTGGGATCAACTATCGGCATATTAAATTATGAAATCTTTTACTTAAGTTCTTTAGCATGTCTATTGCTTAGTCCGTATTGGAAGTTTCGGAAGTTTGGTTGATCAATTTCAGGTTCAATAGTTCAAGTATGCATGTTGTGTTGCTCATTATCATCGTATGTTCAAAGCCAGCAAGGCAAACTTGTGTTGTTTGTTCGAATAAGTTGAGTTGGATTAGTTTATAGGGCATATGCCGATACCTATCATTTAGATACCGATCCCCTTCTCGAGAATTCCTATGCCAATCCCTCAATCAAAGGCCTCTATACCAAACCCTATACAAAGTAGGAGATATTGATCACTACATCACTACCCAATACTGATCCCTTTCTCAAAACCCTCCTCACCGACCCCTCTCCAAAACTAAAGCGACCGGTCCCTATCATTGTTATGTCAAAGTACGTCGATCCCCATCCTATATCGACCCCTCTCAAAACCTTTCCTTTCCTATCCCAGTCTTTAACCTTTCTTCATCCCATCATCTCCTCAACTAAAAATAGCTAAACAACCGAACCCTCATCTGCCGATACCTACCACAACCATGTTGTAAAATACCGACCCCAATGTTCCTCTAGAGTTGGCATCTCCTCCATCAAGCTCTTCGACCGAACCCATCTCCCTTTTCTTTTTTCTCTCTCTCTCTCTCTCTCATATCCTAACACAACTCATCAAGCCATCTATCTAAAGACGCTCAAGAAACGTTTGCCATAGCCACCTCACGCTCACATCAGCAGCTTAAAACTCATAACCTAATTGTGTAAATAAAAGAAATTTCACAAATCCATACCTATGTTAAAAGCATGGTGGTAAGGATTAAGTTAGCGAAAAATGTTCAAGGGAAATTGAATTGAAGGTGAAGGAGACGTGTTAGTGGAATGGATGGAATTAAGGTTGAAAGTTCGGAGAGCTTGGGTTCGGAAGTGAAATTTTATGCAAAGGCCAATAGAATGGAAAAGTAAAGAAGGAAAAAAGAGAGAGGCTCATATTTATATTGATTGGAGGGGTTTCAGCCACGAGAATGTTGAGCGAGTAGTAAGGGAATAGGGGTCGGCATAGGAACCTGCTGATCCCTATCTGCGAAGTTTCGAAGATGGATCGACATGTTGAATGCCTCCCTCTATGGATAAAAAAAGAAATGGAGAAAAGAAAAAAGATGAATGATGATAATGATCATGGAGATTTGACTGTAAACGTGAACATACGTAATATTATAAAAATTAGCAACGACCCGTGAGCATTCGAACACGTCCGGGAGCCAACGACAGAAGCATGTATATGAATATACACGTGAGTGACTTAAAAGTTCAATCCTTTTGAAATCAGTAGAAATTTAAATCAAATATAAAACCTTCAAGTTTGAGGCTGGACCAGATAATAAAAAGTTTATAAGTCTCACATGACCGGATTTGAATATGCTGATAGAATATGGCACTGGACTTAAAGTATTGAAAGACAACCAAGCATCGTAGCAATCCACAGAGGTTTCAATGCCTTGAAAAATGATTCGACAAAGTAATACCAATCAATTAGGAAGATAGATGGACTTCTTTCAGATAGTTCAGACTTGTTTCGATTCAAAGCACGTCATGTTACTCACAATACGTACTTTGAGGGGAAAGTGTTACCCGGTATCCTGATCCGGCTATATTTGACTGATTGTGCAAGATAGATTTGACTATAATCAAGAAGGATGACCATGGAGCAATGGTTGTAGGATCTGGAAATAGAGTTCGGATGGTTATATGAAGCCAGGATTGAACGGAGTTCTTAGACAGACGATGCAGGATGCTAGAAGTGTGGACATTGGCTTGGACAAGCAAGGGATAGGGGTTGGCATGAATAAGTGTATATGGACCAACATGATTAGTTAGATGAGGGATCAGCATGGAAGAATCAATGAAGTGTAGTTAGTTAGACAAGGGATTGGCACAGTTGGAGCAATGTAGGGATTGGTGTAAATAAGTGTATATGGTTTGGCATAAGTAGAAGAGCATGGATCATCATGATAGGATAAGCAGATGGATCGGCGTGGCATGTAAAAGGGATAGGCAAAGTTTTGTAGGGGATCGGCATACTGGAGCCAAATGTGAGGGATCGGCATGATCCATTTAGAAGGGATCGGCAGAAATAACTTCAAAATGGATCTGAACCAAAGATAAAACATAAGCATGAGCTTCACTTGTCTAATCAATGTGATATTTGAAATGCCAACATGCCTAAACATGAAGAAGCCATCATAGGGATCGCTGCCCCAGAATATGTTAGTCCGTGAGATGATGGTTTTGATGACAACAACCTTAGAATAGATTATAAAATATAAATACTAACATTATAAGTTTAGATATATATGTATATGCAGGATTTAACCATGCAGGTACTAAGAATGAAGACTGTACAATATAGAGATTCAAGATATCAAGATAAAATATCAAGATAGAAGACTCATGAGTATCAAGATTATCAAGAGTTTAAGATTTCAAGGATACGTATTTTTTATTGTTATTAGGAATTTTTGTTAAAACTCGTAGAAAAGCACTGGCATTTTAAAATCCAATTTATTCGTGGAATGGAATCCACTTCGAGCCCGTTAAAGGGATGGAACCCTAAGTAGGATGGAACCTACGAAAAATCTAGTGGAACATTGTTTTGTATCCGCTAACTTTTATTCAAAATGATTTTTCAAAATTATATCATGTTTTCAAAATGCTTTCAAAACTTTCCTTTTAAAAGATTCAAAACCCTCGATCCTGATTTTAAATAATTTTAGCCTCAAAAACATCTTTATTTTCAAAGTCAAATTACTCTTGATTTTAAACTATCTTTTTAAATAATATATTTAACTTTTAAATATTTATACTTAGATTTAAATATAAAATTATAGTTAAAAAATATATATATTATTCTTTATATTTACTTATGAATTTTAACTATAGTCAAGTATATTTATAAAGTTTAAAATAGTTTTTATATATGATAAAGGTTATTTTCAAAGAAAATCAAAAACACCAAAAAATCCTTTGGGATGTCGACATGCCTAGCATGACCATGTCGACATGGTGACAACTTGATTCAAAAATTCAAATTTCAAAAGAAGTGTCTGTTCGCCATAACTCTTCATGAATGGTCATGGTTGTTGTTCTTCAATAAATAGGAGTCAGTTTCAACGAATTTTTAATCATAATTTTTTGGTTTTCACTCCTCTTCTTCTTCCTTATTTCTTAATACATATTCTTATCATTACTCTGCTGAAATCAACATTGGATCATACTCGATTACTTCTAGTTTGATTCTCTGTCACTATCTCTACAAGATTCTCAGTGCTATTCAGAGTTATAGACTTCTTTGTAATCCATTAAGCGAGAAAAGGTGTGATTGTAGCCTTGGAAATCAATCAAAAGGAAAAATGTGTGATTGTAGCCTTGGTAAATCAATTGGGTAAACTTGTCGCCCGAAAATCAAGTACCTCTACCCAGAGGATCGAAATTCTAGAGGGTGTACCTCGTAGCCTTGAAACCGAGGGTGTAATTGTACAATTACTTTTGAAAGGAAATACGTACTTGTGTTGCGGGACTGTATGTAGGGTAACTCTGAACCACTATAAAATCCGGTGCGTTCTTTCATTTACTGCTTTTATTTTATTTCTACATCTGTGATTGTTTCTGTGATCATATCTGTGTCTGTATATTGCATACTTTTGTGTCTAAATTAACATAAATTAAAAAGATTTTAGTAATTCTTTATTAATACTATTCACCCCCTCCTCTAGTGTTAATCTTAGCCTTAAGATCCGTAATCCGCATTTCTCACAATTGGTATCAGAGCAAGGTTTTCAAAGTTTCATAATCTGATTTTTGAAAAGTTTTCAAAATGGCTACCAACAATAGTACTGCTATTAACACTAGTATCCCTGTCACTAGTTCATTTGTAGAGGGTTAGTCTACTGTCAGACCACCGCTTTTTAATGGTAGTAACTATGCATATTGGGCATGTAGGATGAAAATACATTTACAATCTATAGGATTAGACACTTGGAATATCACACAAACTGAATATTCTGAACCCACAATTGATTTTGCATAGTGGATTGCTGAGTAAAAGACTGTTGCACAAAATAATTCTAAAGAAATGAATATTCTGTTTTGTTCACTAGATAGAAATGAATTCAATGGAGTGTCAGTTTGTAAGTCAGCATATGAAATCTGAAAAACTTTGCAAGTTACTTACGAAGGAACAAGCAAAGTTAAACAGACCAAAATTTCCATGCTCACAAATCTGTTTCAATTATTTAAAATGAATGCTAATGAGTCTATTTCAGATATGTATAGTAGATTTCAGGATATTGTGCATTCTCTAATATCTTTGGGAAAGGAATTTTCTGAAGAAGATCAAGTCAGAAAAATTTTAAATTCTCTAACTCCAGAATGGGATCAAAAGACACTTGCGATCGAAGAGGCAAATGACATCAGTATTTTGAAGATAGAAGAATTAATTGGAAATCTAATGTCGTATGAAGTTCAAATGATCGGGAGAAGAGAAAGTAAAGCATCTGAAAAGAAATCAATGGCATTCAATGCATTAACCGATGGATCAGACTCAAACAGCGATAATGATGAAGCGATAGCCTTTATGACCAGAAATTTTAGGGGATTCCTGAAATACAGAAAGATGAATAATCTCAAGAGAAACAACTATAAGAATTATGGAAATCAAAATATAGTGCCAAATAATGACAAGTGTTACAACTGTGATAAACCAGGCCACTTCAAAAGAGACTGTCCGTATCCAGAAAGGCAGAATCCTCCTATGAATAATGAACCAGTAAAGAAACGGAAGCGTGCATTTACTGCTACTCTAGATGACTCAGACTCGTCCTCAAGTCATGATGGTCAGAAGACGGATAATTCGAATTTGTGTTACACAACTGTTCACGACTCCGACGAATTCAGAGAAAAGGACTCAGAAAAAGGTACACGTTTACAATACAATTGGTTGAAATTGCTTGTTTAAGATTAGTTGCTTGATTGTTTGATTGATTGATTTTGAATTGATGTGTTGTTTGAATTTAAAATTTTATTTTCTATTTTTTATTATTTTTATTATTTTTATTGTTATTTTTATTATTTTTGATACTTTCTGAAATATATTATTAGTATAATAATATTTCAAAAATATATAATAGACATTAATAATAATATATATATATATATTAGAGATCATAGGAAAAATCAATTCATGAAAATTCAAAAGCACATGTCGACATGGTCCCTACCATGATGTCGACATGGCTACCTGGATTTGAATTTCAAAATTTGAATTCAAATGTTTAAATTTTCCTCCACCTTTTCACTTCATTCAATTCTTTGAAAAGATATCTTTTGACCAGAGAATATGTCCTTTAATAATCTATTTATTCACTATCTTTTATCATATCTTTCCACTTTCATTTTCAAATTCAAACTCTCTCTTCATAACTTCAAGCTCTCTACTCTCTACTCTAATGGCTTCTTCAAGCAACCCCTCAACCATGAGAATTTCCAAAAAAAATCAAAAAGCAATTATTCAATGATCCGGAGGCAATTAAAGCATACACCAATTATGCTATCTATGCCAAAGTCCATCCCAGAAAATTTGCTATTTTTCAAGATTTTTCTTCTTATGGAATTGATTCTCTTTTTGCAAACAATGGTGTTCTTAGTCTTATTGATGCTTCTCAAAATGATTTTGTTTGCTATCCTAATCTTGTCAAAATTTTCTATGCAAATTTAAATCGCGGATTTTATGTTGGAAACGAAGATGAAATTTAGAGTAGTGTCAAAGGCACTCAAATTGTTTTGAATTGTGATCTTTTGGGTACCATTCTCAATTGCAAGAGTTCGGGAATGGATCTTTCTAACTTTAAAATCGATGAACATTATCGTGAGGCATTTCATCACATTTTCGAAAGAGATGATGATTTTGATTTTAAAAATAGAAATTTTCGACCAAAAGCAAGAATTGTTAATCTTCTTTTGCAACATACTTTGACCCCAAGATCGGAAAATTTTAACAATCCTACTTCAAAAGTTTGCAAAGCTCTTTTTTCTATTTTCGGAAACTATGACATAAATTGGGCGCAAGTTATTTTGGATGAACTTCGTCCTAAAAATCTTGAAATGGGTGAGAATACTTTATACCATGGAATTTATCTCACTCGGATTTTTAACTATTTTGGAGTGGATTTCAAAGGCGAAGAATTTGTTTCTAGAAAAGTTTTCAATCATTCCAACATTTCGCTTATGAAAATTCCATTTTTTTTCAACCTTATGAGACACTCACCGAAAAGAAAGAGTGTTTGGCTCATGAGGAAATGGAAGAAGATGAAGTTGAAGAAGAAGAAGAAGGGGATGAAATGGAAATTAAAGAAGAAGAAGAAGGTGAAAGTCTTTGGAAAGCATTGAATATCCTTCCAATCCATCCAACAGAACCCTTCTCAAAAACCAAAAGATAATTGTAGAGAATCAACGGATTCTAAAACGATCCGTTAGTAAAAAGTTGGATAACATTTCTTCGAATATGAACAAGTTCTTTTCCAAAGTCAGCAAGAAACTTAAACTATCTTCATCATCTTCATCCTCTAACTAGTTTTATCTTTTCGTATCTTATTGTATTCGTTTAAGTTTGCTTTATTTCGAATGTTCATGTAGTTTGTTGTGTGCTTAATCATTGTATTATCGTAGCATGCAATGAAATGAAATTTCCTTTCTGTTATCTACCTTATCTTATCTCTAAAATAAATGTTAGCATATTATATATATATACATATATATATATATATATACACACACACACACACACACAATTATTCACAAAATCAAATTAGTCATAACATTTCACTAGCCCATGTCGACATGTACTGGTCAGAAATGGCAATTGATTTTGAATTTGAAATTTGAATAACTACCACATGTTTATTCAATTCAAAAGAATTTCTACACCTATATATACCTGTTTCTTCCAGAATTCTTCACTAAAATTTATTTCTTATCATCTATATCCTCCATTTCTTTCACAAATTAAACTACGACTAATCCTATTCATAATTTATCCGAAAATCTTGAAGAAACTCTTAATTCGTTCAAGAATATTCTCTCATTTATTCTACGAAACCAGCGTCATTTAGAATTAAGTCAAATGCAAATGATAAAGGAACAAGAAAGGCACTTCGATGCGATACGATGGATGATCTCCTTTCTGCACAAGGATGATAACGAAGCACATCCTCCTGTCTTTCTCACCAATGACAATGATAATTGGGATGCTATTAAGGCAGACCCAATCTTTGGAGAAGAAGGATGGGTAGAAGTTCCACGTAACATTTGATTTTTTATTTACTTTGTTTGATTTGTTTGAATTGATTTGGTTTGAATTAATACTTTGCATGGATTGATTTCTTATTGATTTGAAGATTGGTGTGTAAAACATATATATATATACATTGAAATGTATATAATCTTTAAATTAGTTATCATGCTTAGAAGTATAATTATTTCATACTCTATATATTACGTTGTATAGTTTATCAATGCAGGTACTGAAGTCTAAGAATGAGGGGGAGTGAGTTTTTGTTGATGACAAAGGGGGAGAAATATAAAATAGGATAGTTAGGTATAGATTAAGGGGGAGTTGTTAGTTTTAGGGGAGTTATTAGGATAGAAATAATATTTTATAAACAAAGGTTGTCATCATCAAAAAGGGAGAGATTGTTAGTCCGTGAGATGATGGTTTGATGACAACAACCTTAGAATAAATTATAAAATATAAATACTAACATTATAAGTTTAAATATATATGTATATGCAGGATTTAACCATGTAGGTACTAAGAATGAAGACTGTACAGTATAGAGATTCAAGATATCGAGATAAAATATCAAGATAGAAGACTCGTGAGTATCAAGATTATCAAGAGTTCAAGATTTCAAGGATAAGTATTTTTTATTATTATTAGGAATTTTTGTTAAAACTCATAGAAAACCACTGGCATTTTAAAATCCAATTTATTCGTGGAATGGAATCCACTTCGAGCCCGTTAAAGGGATGAAACCCTAAGTAGGATGGAATCTACGAAAAATCTAGTGGAACATTGTTTTGTATCCGCTAACTTTTATTCAAAATGATTTTTCAAAATTATATCCTATTTTCAAAATGTTTTCAAAACTTTCCTTTTAAAAGATTCAAAACCCTCCATCCTGATTTTAAATAATTTTGCCTCAAAAACATCTTTATTTTCAAAGTCAAATTGCTCCTGATTTTAAACTATCTTTTTAAATAATATATTTAACTTTTAAATATTTACACTTAGATTTAAATATAAAATTATAGTTGAAATCTATATATATTATTCTTTATATTTACTTATGAATTTTAACTATAGTCAAGTATATTTATAAAGTTTAAAATAGTTTTTATATAAGATAAAGGTTATTTTCAAAGAAAATCAAAAACACCAAAAAATCCTTTGGGACGTTGACATGCCTAGCATGACCATGTCGACATGGTGACAGTTTGATTCAAAAGTTCAAATTTCAAAAGAAGTGTCTATCTGTCATAATTCATGAATGGTCATGGTTGTTGTTCTTCTATAAATAGGGGTCAGTTTGAACGAATTTTTAATCATAATTTTCTGGTTTTCATTCCTCTTCTTCTTCCTCATTTCTTAATACATATTCTTATCATTACTCTGCCGAAATCAACATTGAATCATACTCGATTACTTCTAGTTTGATTCTTTATCACTATCTCTACAAGATTCTCAGTGCTATTCGGAGTTATAGACTTCTTTGTAATCTATTAAGCGAGAAAAGGTGTGATTGTAGCCTTGGAAATCAATCAAAAGGGAAAAGATGTGATTGTAGCCTTGGTAAATCAATTGGGTAAACTTGTGGCTCGGAAATCAAGTATCTCTACCTAGAGGATCGAAATTCTAGAGGGTGTACCTCGTAGCCTTGAAACCGAGGGTGTAATTGTAAAATTGCTTTTGAAAGGAAATCCGTACTTGTATTGCGGGACTGGATGTAGGGTAACTCCGAACCAGTATAAAATCCGGTGTATTCTTTCCTTTACTGCTTTCATTTTATTTCTGCATCTGTGATTGTTTCTGTGATCATATCTGTGTCCGTATATTGCATAGTTTTGTGTCTAAATTAACATAAACTAAAAAGATTTAGTAATTCTTTATTAACACTATTCACCCTCCCCCCTCTAGTGTTAATCTTTGCCTTAAAATCTGTAATCCGCATTTCTCACAGAATCGACCAATGAAGGAATCAGTACCGATCCTTATTCATTAGGATTTGGGCCTAGCGACCCCTATGGTAGACCTATATGGATAAGGAGGTCCTATAGCCAAAGTTACATAGAGACTGGTGGTCACCTTCATCTATAAATATTGGCTTAGGGGGTCATTCTGAGGATCTTTACGCTGCTGGTTACATTAGCCTTTACTATAATCAAGTTTTCTTTTAATTTCTTGCTATTTGCTAATGTAATTGAACTATTTGTGAATTAATAAAGAGAATCTTCAAAGTGGACATAGGCAATGTCGAACCACTATAAATCTGTGTTCTTGATTATTGCTTTGATTTGGTTATTAGCTTATTCTATTCCTTCATTTTAATTTTACTTCTTCATTTATTTCACTACATAAATCTATTCTTGGGTATTTGCGATTAATTTGGTTGCAAACAATCTTCTTTGGTCGTATTATAGTCAGTGTTTTTTTCCCTTTTTCATTATTTATCTATGTTTTCCCCGTTCTTCTTTTACAGTTTTTTTCTTTTCTTTTGGTGGACCTATTTTGTGGGCTTCATTTTTGTTCTTTCTTTGTAATCCTTGTAATAAAATCTGGTAAGGGCCAAGTCAACCCTTCTTACTCTGGCAAATTATTCATGATAACACTATAAAAGATATTGTGTATAATGTATTGAAAATGAATATTTTTGAAAATTTACCTTTCTACCCTTTACCCGATGTACCTAACGAACGCCTTTGACCGTCCATAGGTCCCGTTCATGCCTCTCATTGATCGTCGCATATTCTTTGATGGTCAGCCTCTATTCTATTTTGTCGTGACCAGGTTGACTTTTGACAACATCCCATGGCCCCCTTACAAAAAGAGGCAGCAACCCCTTGTTGTTCCTCTAACAAAAGTGGTATAACAGCACTATACATCTAACAAACGTGTCACCGTACAACAATCACCCATGTATCTCACTGTCTACCTAGCAAAATCACCACTGTACAACAATCACTCCTTAATCTGTATTGTTAATTTGACATAAGCACGCCATAATACGATCCACCAACTAGCATGCATCCGAGTCGTTCTCTCTGTAGAATATTGTTTGATGATAAAAACATATATTTTTGTTTAAATATATTTACTATTATACTATTTTATTTTTCCACATAATTAAATAAATATTTGTTGAATAAAATAAATAACTCGAAATTCATATTTAAACAAATATTTTATTCAAACAAATATTTTATTACAAATTCAAATAGTATAAATTTGAGCTCTCGCTACATTTACACATTTTTAATTACAATACAACTTCTATTACAACACAATTTTCAAACATGGTTCACCTCCCTACATATTCACTCTCATTCGTATTTGATCTTCAACTCTGTTCCATCTTGTATCCATCATCTGAACTATCTGCAAAATAAACACTGATGTAGTAAAATTGAAAAAGAAAATATTTTGCTGTGTACAATGAAATGTGTGTTTGAAAATATTGTTCGCCTTACTTATTTGGGTTGTTCGACATCATTTATTTTTTAATTCATCTTGCATGAACAACTTGTGACATGCACAGTGTATCACTGTACATGCCACAAGGTCGTGCACACTGATATCACTTGCTTGTTAAACTATAGGGACAGGCGAGCACAAGGTCAAACCCAAGCAAAAGCTGGATTCAACTCAGGTGCTAACAAAATACAAACATGAAAATAACACAAGAATGAAGCAATTTAACTCGAAGCAAATCAACGCACACACCATACTTCAAAGTGCAAGCCTCGACATGACAAATGGATGCTAAGCAGCAATGTCATATGGAACTAGACTCTAAATAGTGGTTTAACCAGACTAGATTTCAAACTAGAACGAAATAACAAGAATAATGCACATGAATATAGTGGAGCATGCAAATAGTTTAACTACAAGTAACTCAAAGCACAATGCAGATTAGATCAGAGCAAACGGAACAAGATCAAAGTAACATAGAAATACAAATATAACTCAACAAGCTAGTGAAATAAGGACAGACTCAAGTGGAACTTGAAGCAACTGGAAATTCAACATGCAATTGTGAAGATGGAATCCAACATGCAAACAGACAAGGCCATCATTGAACCCAGACTGGTCAGAGCATACAACAATAAGCTCAGTTTCAAAAATCCAACGTGAAGACTAAAATGCAAACTCGGGTATGAACAAAAGAAAGGTCCAGAGTAGACTCCAAAATGCAATAGCAACAAATTGAACCACACATATTAACATGAATGCACACATTCAGAAATGAACCAACTGGAGCTGCAGTAATCACAATACACAAATATGCATATACACATATGTATGTATACATGTATATAAGCATACAAAAATTCAAAGCCATGGGTCATGAAAAAAGTCAAAAATTGTTTCAAAAAGTTAGAGCAGCGAATGGGCATATGTTTGAACAAGTCAAGATTCATAAAGTCCAAATCTGTCTTAAATTCAAGTATCAAGCCGTAAGAGAACGATACCAAAGTCAAAGCAGTAAATAAAGGAAAGACAATTCAAATAAAGATCAGATGAACAAGTCAGATTAATCACATCGTTCAATCGAAAATCGTATGGCCGAGCAAACAACTGAAAAATTCAAAGAAAACATATACAAACGAGATTATAGGATTTCGAACCCTATTTAACCCAATCTCATCATCAGCAACTACTCATTTGAGTTCAAGAAAAATCAGAGAGCAAGAAAAAAAATCACGAGCCAATGCAGAACTTGAATCGAAGTCGAGTATAATCGAAATCAAAAAAGGAAAAAATCACATACCATTTTTATCATTCACGCTTGACAAAATTGGAGCAGCCGTAAGCTAACAAAGCCTAGGAGTCGATTGATGAAGCAAAGCAAAGCAAGTACTTCAATTTAATCGATCAATTTCAAGGGAAGCTTCAATTCAAACAAAACCCTAGCTTTTGAACGAGTAACAAAGAACGACTGAAAAGAATACGCGAGCAAAAGAAAAGGGGAGACGTCTCTTTTTCTCAAGTTATGATATAACGTGGTTCGGGATTATATTAATATTGGGTTTCATCTTTAATAATAGGGTTTTGAGTTTTTTTTAATTTCATTTGTAATTTTATTTTGTTTAAAATTTGAGTCAAACTTTAGTTGTGTAACTAGGTACGAACTACGGTTTTGTAGTTCGAGAATTCTTAACTCGCTGGTTGAGTTGTGGCAGGATTTTGAGCTTAGAGTTAGGTTAGTCAAGTTAACAGGTGTCACAAATTTACGTGTGTAAGCGTCTGGCTACTTAATTTCTAGAAGAAACCTTGCGGCAACACATAGGCAGGGTTTTGCCAAAGCTGGGTAAATTTGTGTGTTATCTCGTTTACATTACTTTCTGTTATTATTTTTATTATTTCCGTATTAATTTTAGTATCACCCTATTCACTCCCTCTAGGATGAAAACGATCATACAAGTGGTATCAGAGCAAGGTTAATAGCATAGGTGTCTAACCCTAGTTGCAAATCTAGCGAGATTCAGTCCAGTATCATTCCCCCTATTTTTGATGGAATAGATTTTTTAAATTGAAAACTAAAAAAGGAATTTTATTTAGGATCTTTTAATTCTAAATGTTGGGGTATTATTGAAAACGAGTATGATATAGTAGACAAGAAAAATACTTCAATTAATGCTCTTGCTACGCATATACTATATTCTCATATTAATCGAGATAATTTTAACCATATCTCTCATTGTGAAAGTGCACAGGAAATCTGAAATACTATTGATGCAATATATGGTGCAAAAGTCAATAGGGTGAGAAATCCTCCACAATCGACTCAGTTAGAGAAACGTGCTTGACATGATTTGCAAAAGACGGTAGTGTTAAAGATTCAATAGCTGATGAGATAAGTGTTTTTTCATTCAATGATTTAGTTCTCGTGTGCCAAAAATTAATGGAAAATAATGAAGCTCTTAAGTTGAAAAATAATAAATTGAAAAGGGAACAATCTAAACCGCATCGTAAAAATAACGATTTGGAAAATGAACTTAAAAATATTAAGAAAAATAAAAATTCTAACCGCAAAAGGTGTTTGGACTATGAAAAAGAATTTGCTTGTTTTCATGAAAACTTTCAAAAGTTAGAAAACAAAATTTTAATTCAGGAAAAAAATAAAACTAAGTTGATTTGTAAAATAATATTTAACAAAAAAAGTTGGATAGCTTTAAGAGGTCGGAAAGTTCAAAATGTGCAATTTTTGAAAAGAAATTAAATGAGGTCAATGAAAATTTCAAAAAGCTTGAAAAAGAAAATGTGATTTTGAGAAAATATGAAATTATTCGATTAAATCACTAGTTTGAAAAGAAGATAGAAAAAATCAAGGACTTTGAAAAAATTGAATTTAAAAACTCCAACTCTTTGAAACCGAGATGCTAGAAATCGAGACTAAACTAGAGAGCTTGAAAATGAAAATATGGGCTTAAAAATGAATAATTTTGAAAAGAGAGATAGTACCATTAGTTGTTGTTCGAAGATAATAAATGAAAATAAACATTTAAAATCCAAAGTTAATAAACCTGAGTTGATTACTCGAAAAAATTTCACTAGAGAAAAATCATTTATTATGCTCTCAGAAAATCAACTCTTTGTGAATAAAAGGATAGGATTTGGTTTGTAAAAGTGTCAAAATATGAACAAACGACTAATAACACTGTTAAGAGGAAAAGTGTGATACCCAAATGCATAAAGTGTGGAAATATTGGACATGTCAAGAATAATTGTTGAAATATATACAAACACAAAACCGTTAAACAAATATGGATTCAAAAAGTACGAATATAAATGGTTTGAAATTTATACAAATTTGTATTCCTAAGGGTACAAATGTAGATACTAACGGTTTGTTATATAAACAAATTTGGGTACCAAAGATTTCAATAGATAATAATAGTGGTCCTACATCCTTAGTTAGACCACTTGTCTTCTCCTAAATTTAGACACATAAGTGGGCTAAGGAACAAATTTGATGGAGATAGATTTCGAGTTGTTCTATGTGATTGATAAACTAAAATTTAAATGTTCCTTAGCCTATAAAAATTAGATGGAGATCAGCGCATTTCAGATATCACATCATCAAAGGAAACAGGTTTGATCTCCTAACTCAATTTTGTTCACATATTGTTAATTATGTTTTTTATCGACATTGTTGATGTATTTTTGCTATATTTTAAGCTTCTTAACTCCGATTTGTAAAATTCAAGATGTTTTAAAAAGCTAACCGATAATGCTACAACATTTTTGTTTTTAGTTTTTATTGGTTCACTTTGGAATGTCATGAAAAACTGCTTTAACAAATTTCTATGGATGTTTGTTTTTGCTCAATATAGATTACTTTACTTGTGCTTGATATAAATGGACGTGCTGAAATTTTCAAAAAACAATTCAAGTGTTGAGGAGTACACGTTTTTCTTATATATCACCATATTTCACCATGAGTACCTCAAATACAAGTGGTATCTGATATCATCTCATGTTGAAATCATTTTTGCAATTATTTTATTATTTATATTGATTTTAAATTAGAAGTCATTTTCACAAAATCCCCTTATAGAAATTTGATTTTCACTTATTTTAATTTTGAAACTTAGGTTTTCATCATGATAAAAATATTCTAGTTTATTTCGGTAAGAGATGCACTCTAGAAAAGATAACCATTGACTAACTGAATCTTTTGGAACTCATCAAAATTATAATAGAGCTTGAAAAGTGATGGATAGTGATTAAATTATATTTCATAACAAGAGGAAGTATAATTTTATAATTTCATGGAAATTAAACAAATTTTATAATATTTTTAGACTAGTAATTATTCCATGATTATTTCTATCACTTTCACCTTTCTGACAATCCATACATCATAATATAGTGTGCATAATTTTATATTTCAAAATAAGGAAATATTTTTTTTGGGTAAAATAATTATATCCTAAAGTATTCACTCTCATTTAAAATTCCTCGTGGTTATGTATGGGTGAATTACTTGAATTTCTAGATATGGGCTTCCATTCTCATTTAAAGTTCCTCGCGATTATGCATGGATGGAAAGCATATAAGAAAGTGATAAATATCAATTATATTCTAATCTCATTTAAAAGTCCTCACGGTTATGTATGGTTAGAAAATACTTGACATACATACATACATACATACATACATATATATATATATATATACATACATACGCACACACACACACACACACACACACACACACACACATATATATATATATATATATATATTTAAAAAAGGGGTAACTACTAACTTTATTTAAAAGTCCTAACGGTTATGGTTAGTAAGTGCTTCACATATTTTTTTGGTATAACATTTGAAAAGAGAAAATGCACAAATTATTCCTTTATTGAAAATCTCAAATTCTTGTCACTATATAAAATTTTCCATAATCCTACCATTTCTCTAAAGTGGAGTTTGTTTCTAATTAATAAAATACTATGTTTTTTTGTTTTATTAATTGGAATTTGAAACTAATATTTCCCACTTGATTTGATTTTATATTTTTAATCAAAATCGTAGCTATTTCAATTACTATTATTATTTTTGATGATAACAAAAGGGAGAGAGAGGTTAAGATTTTGATTTCTGAGCGATATCCTTACTAATATTCAAGAGTGTTTTTATTCAAAGTTATTTTTAATTAATTTTTTAGTTTTAACTACACGCATCTGTGTAGGAGGAGTTTTGTTATAAGGGGGGTGTTCAAATAGAGGAGGAAATAGAATTCTTCAAGACCAAATACATTTAATAGATTCAAAATCTTAATATATGTTTGTTATTATCAAAAGGGGAAGATTGTAGAATACAATAGCTCATGATTTTTGTTTGATGATAATAAATATATATATGTATTCGTTTAAATGTATTTGTTATTGTACAATTTCATTTTTTCACATAATTAAATAAATATTTGTTGAATAAAATAAATAACTCAGAATTCATATTTAAACAAATATTTTATTACGAATTCAAATAGTACAAATTTGAGCTCTCACTACATTTACACATTTTCAATTACAATACAACTTCCATTACAACACAATTTTCAATATACAATTTTTCATACATGGTTCACCTCACTACATATTCACTTTCACTCATATTCGCTCTTCAACTCTGTTCTAGCCTGTATCCAACATCTGAACTGTCTACAAAATAAATATTGACGCGGTAAAATTAAAAAAGAAAATATTTTGCTGTGTACAATGAAGTGTGTGTTTGAAAATATTGTTTGCCTTACTTATTTGGGTTGTTCGAAATCATTTATTTTTTAATTCATCTTACACGAATAACTTGTGATATGGACAATGTATCACTGTACATGCCACAAGGTCATGCACATCGATATACACTTGCTTGTTAAAACTACAGGGACAAGTGAGCACAAGGTCAAACCCAAGCAAAAAATGGATTCAACTTAGGTGCTAACAAAATACAATCATGAAAATAACACAAGAATGAAGCAATTTAACTCGAAGAAAATCAACACACACATCAGACTTCAAAGTGCAAGCCTCGACATGATAAATGGATGCTAAGCAACAATGTCATATGGAATCAGACTCCAAATAGTGGTGCAAACAGACTAGATTTCAAAACAGAACAAAATAACAAGAACAATGCACATGAGCACAGTGGAGCATGCAAACAGTTTAACTACAAGTAGCTCAAAGCATAATGCAGATCAAATCAGAGCAGGTGGAACAAGATCAAAGTAACAAAGCAATATAAATATAACTCAACAAGCCAGTGAAATAAGGACGGACTCAAGTGGACTCGAAGCAACTGGAAATTCAACATGCAATTGTGAACATGGAATCCAACATGCAAACAGACAAGGTCATCATTGAACCCAGATTGGTCAGAGCACACAACAACAACAAGCTCAGTTTCAACAATGCAACATGAAGACTCAAATGCAAACTCAGGCATGAACAAAAGCAAAGTCCAGAGTAGACTCCAAAATGCATGGCAACAAATAGAACAACACATGTTAACATGAATGCATACATTCAGAAATGAACCAACTGGAGCTGCAGCAATCACAATACACAAACATGCATATACATGTATGTATGTATACATGTACATAAGCACATAAAAATTCAAAGCTATGGGTTATGAAAAAAGTCAAGAATTGTTTCAAAAAGTCAGAGCAACGAATGGGCATATGTTTGAACAAGTCATTGAACAAGTCAAGATTCATAAAATCCAAATCTGTCACAAATTCAAGTATCGAGCCGTAAGAGAACGATACCAAAGTCAAAGCAGTAAGGAACGAAAAGCAAATTCAAATAATGATAAGATGAACAAGTCAGATTAATCACATCGTTCAATCAAAAATCGTATGGCCGAGCAAAAAACTGAAAAATTCAAACAAAATATATACAAACGAGATTATAGGATTTCGAACACTATTTAACCCAATCTCATCATCGGCAACTATCCATTCGAGTTCAAACAAAATTAGAGAGCAAGCAAATAAATCACGAACCAATCCAGAACTCGAATCGAAGTCGAGTATAATTAAAATCAAAAAAGGGAAAAATCACATACCGTTTTTATCATTCGTGCTCGAAAATTGGAGCAGCCGCAAGCTAACAAAGCCCAAGAGTCGATTGACGAAGCAAAGCGAAGCGAGTACTTCAATTTAATCGATCAATTTCAAGGGGAAGCTTCAATTCAAACAAAACCATGGCTTTTGAACGAGTAACAAAGAACGATCGAAGTAAATACACGAGCAAAAATAAAAAGGGAGACGTCTCTTTTTCTCAAGTTATAATGTAACGTGGGCCGGCAATATTTTAATATTGGGTTTCATCTTTAATATTAGGGTTCTGAGTTTTTTTTATTTCATTTGTAATTATTTTTTAAAATTTGAGTCAAACTCTAGTTGTATACAAACTACGGTTTTGTAAGTTGAGAATTCATAACTCAGTGGCTGAGTTGTGTTAGTATTTTGAGCTTAGAGTTGGGTTAGTCAAGTTAGTGGGTGTCGCAAGTTTACGTGTGTAAGCGTCTGATTACTTAATTTCTAGTAGAATCCTTGGGGGCAGCACGCAGGCATGGTTTTGCTGAAGCTGGATAAATTTGTGTGTGATCTCATTTGCATTACTTTCTGTTATTATTTTTATTATTTCCGCTTTAGTTTTAGTATCACCCTATTCACCACCCTCCTCCCTTTCTATGGTGAAAACGATCATACACTCTCCATGAGGAATCTAACCTGGTCGTCATCTAAACGTAGATCGCGATCAACGACCATGATAAAACTTAGCACTCAAGGTATTAATATAAGCCCTTCAAGATGCAATCTCTTTAGCTATAAATAAGTAGCACATGCTTTTCTACATCGATCGAACAAGATATATTTTTGCTAGCTAAAGCTTTTGTATTAACCATTAATATTTCTCTTGTAATCGAAAGCTCTAAACAGTAAAAAGAAACACCAATTACAATAGACGTAGATCTTTGTTAAGGTCGAACTACTCTATATTCTTTGTCATTTACTTTAATTGCATTGCTCGTTATTCTTTTACTAGGTGTGAATGGAATAGAGTTAAGATATAATAAACTCCTTATAGCGTGGAAGATGGACAACAATAAATTTGGAAAGACATAGAACAGTTTAATGAAAGGTATACTTTACACTTTGTAGTTTGAAGTCTTATTTTTCATATTGTATTCAGAATTGATATTTCTCTGATAAAATTTAACTATAAGCTTAGTATATTTACTATGCATTTTTCGTTGGATTGGAAACTATATAATTTAAGTTGATATTACAATTGATTGAGAAATTTAATAGTTACTTATTATCTGATTTATGAGTATATAACAAATAGTTTTTTGTATAATTGTTGGATGGAGAATTTGTAGTAAATTTTATTTTACAAGCTACGTTGATGTATCCATATAGCTAAGCTGTAGCATTTCTCTCTCTATTAATGCTTTTTTTTAAATCAATATCATTGACTCTTATATATACATACATATATATATATATATATATCATATTAATCTTTGGTAATATTTTCATTTAGGTGCTGCAATTTATTATTCATATAATGCAATAAATTATATAAATTGATGCATTAAATGACAAATGTTATTTATTTATTCCACTTTTTCTAATCTATTCTTTTTATTCAATCATAAAAAACGTTGAACATAAAGCTTTTTGTCTCCTCTTTTCTCATTTAATTTCAACCAAATACTAAACTCTCCTTAATTTAAGTCCATATTTTATAAAGTAATTGTATTTTGATTGAGAATATAGTAGTTACTTATTTTATAATTTATCAATATATAACAAATAATTCATTTTATAATTGTCAGATGGAGAAATTGACTTTTGTAGTATAAGTGATTGATTAAACTAGCTGAATTGTAACACGGTAGCCATGATACCCTTTTCATTAATGTTCCTTTAATTTATATTAATATTGTAACCCTCATACCTAATTCATATTAATCTTTGGGTAATATTTTCTTTTAGGTGCTCTCATTTTATTATTCACATAATGTATTAAATGTTATAAATACAAATAAAACATGTTTTGTTTATTCCACTTTTGCTAATCTCTTCTATTTATTTATCACTAGTGTGAACCCGTGCTTCGCATACGGACCGCACTCAACCTCTTATCATCATAACATGTTTAAATGATTTATATGGTTCATTGATTAAGAAATAGTGATTTTTTTTAATCATTTTTCAAATAAGTTTTCATTTTGTCTAAAACTTATGTATAAATCTTTGAAAACAGTAATGCAGATAGTACTGATGTTTGATAAACAATTGCAAAATATCGAGCAAAAACGATTTCAAAGATAAAATATCCACACAATACACATATAAATTATACACATAAATTTATTGTATGCATCAGCTGTTGCTCCATGCATCAACTGTATTATATGTAACTTCATTTGGTGAGATACCTTTGTCGATCATTTCCTTTGATACTTGATGTCATTGATTCCATTTGCTGCTTCGGTAATAACTATCTATAAGAGTACTGCATGTAACAACATTTGGTTTACACTTGACCATTGATCCAAAAATGCCAAAAGCAACGTTGACATGATTCATGAGAATGCAAGTATTGATGATGATCTCATAACTGACTATGTCTAGGAACATATTATGCAGCATCATATTATTGTAGAATGATAAGATTAGAGGATAAAGAGATTTATTTCTGTTTTGAACGATTCTTGTGAAAAATATGCTAAATCTAAATCATACATATTTTAAGTCTGAAGTGTTGGAACAAACAAACATTATTCAACAATATTTATTTTAATGCGAAGAATGTCATTGTATTTCTTTTACAGTCAAAGCAAATTCAATATAATAAGAAGCATATAATTGTATTTAATGCTTTTGAGCTTTCTGGTTCCACTTCTAATTCCATCTAACATTGTTGCTGTATTTTGGTAATGTTGGATTTCACCAGACTTGACTGCAATTTGTGAAAGTAGAATCAGAGGCTGAAAATTTTCAAAACAATCAACGACATAGATTAGTTAAAAGAAATAAAGTCAAACAGATTTAATAACTTTAATAATGTGAATAATCCGAAAAACTATGATTTTAAAAAATTTATTTTTAGCTATCAACATGGATATCATTGGAAAACATATTAAATTTAAGATTTAATAGTGAAATCAATTCTTAAATCCAATTAATGTAGAAAAAGTTATCACAAATCAAAGTTTGGAATAGAAAGAAAGTAAAAACGTGACTGTTCATTTCCTAAAATATGAAGGAGGCCTGTGTGCTCTTGAAATCCAACTCAATAATAATATTATAATATAGATTTACCTCACTTTACATTTTAAACCACGGTTCTAGTAAGTAACTTTTGCTACAATCCCCTTCTAATCATAATTTCGAGGTTAGCTAAAAATCTAGTCAAGATGACCCTTTTCTTTTGTACCTCTTCTCGCGTTCTTTTACACCGATTTTATGTTAGCTATCAGCAATTAATAAAACACATCAAAAGAGAAAAAGAAATACCATACGTAAGGATTTTAATGAATCAAAAGAGATATTTGAATGAGATCAGAAATAGAAATACATAGCATTCAAAAAAGTGAACGAAGAAAGAGAAACACTAGAATTTATTTGCAAAAAAGGAGGAATATAGAGGCATTTCAATGATACGAATATGAAGGAAAAAAAAGATAAATCATTCCAATCAAATAGAAGAAAGCATATTTACCTTGTAAAGAGAGGAAACAGCGTATTACTTTGCATACAATAAAACAATTCCCTTCAAAGATGGTTTGATAATTTGATATTAATCCCAAAAGGTTCTGTTATAGGAGAATTTTAAAAAATGATACTGGTACTAAAATATATATAAGTCGCATATATTTTTCTTCTTGTAGTTGTTAGTTTTTAGTAAATGCAGCAAAATTCAAGACTTATTACGCTTTCCTCCGTTGGCAAATAATATATAGAAGTTTACATCCTTTCGTTTTGGATGGAATAACGCACAACACAATAAAATTATAATTATACCGCAATGTGCTATACCTGTTTCGACAACTGAAGGAAAAAAGGGAAGAAAAAAATTGAGAAAAAGAAAAAGAAAAACCAAAGTCGTCAACAAAATCGTTAACGGTGTAAATGATATTAACGACTTCAATATACAAATTTCTACTGCTATTTCTGATTCAAAAAACTATTGTATCAAAAACTCCATTGTATATATATGTACGCACAAGTATAAAAAGAACTATACTCTAAATTCATTATCCAACCCTGCCTTATTTGTAGACAAAATCTTGAAAGAAAAATTAATATCGGCACTTGAATCATGCTGTTGAACAACAAGCACCGATCCGTTTAACATAAAATCGGAAGACGCCAGTAGATCTCCGACCTCCCCTAGCTCTTCACTTTGCTTCCATGAGTTCATCCCAGCTGTTAAGAAAGCATTGGGTCCGTTTCTTTGCCTCCCAACAATGAATAACGAGTACATTCCTGTCATCGTCGATAGCACTTTAACCGTCTCCGATGAGTTTTGTACCACTTGCTCTATATATGCCACTTTTCCTGTAGTCACAAACCTATTGTCAAAAAATTAATATAGTTGGTTAATACAGAAAGTATATATGTTGCATTGTTCATGCTATGCAAGTGCAATGTTCATGCATTCTTTTCATACTATGCAAAAGAGCAAATCGTCAAATTTTACAAGAGAAAAGGCAAACTCACCGACTGTGGAAATCGGAAATGAACACCTCATCATGGCTTTCAACCTCGACCTCCATGAAGGCTTCAGAACCTTCATAACTGGCCACTGACTCATCCCTCAAAACCTTCCCATTCTCAGACGAATTTCTCATCACATCCTTGCTACTTCCTATCTGTGCTGTAGAAATGAACCTCACAACAGCAACACTAACACTCGGATGCATTGAAAGTCTGCCTCCGTAAGCCACCGCCTCTCTGTCATCCTTCCCACCAAAAAACAACACTACTACTCTGTACATTTTACTTTCCCCGCTATTCAACGTTCCTGCCGGTACAGAGTCACTGTTTAGACCTCTATCGACTAGTATACCTATCGTGCAGGGCGCACGCTTTAGCACGTTCATGTTGAATTTTCGGATGCCTTCTTTTTCTGCGCCCATTTTGCCATCGAAGCGGAGTTTGCGGTGGTAAGGGATGATTATGATGGCTGCGTGTATGTCTTGTGCACCGTTGCATACGTCTATGTGCATGTCCGATAAGCAGGAGACGGCTGTGAGTTGCCGCAGTTTTATGCCTGTTTCCAGGTTGAATGTGTCTATGGCTGCATTTACCTATCGACCAATAATGCTATTAGAAAATCATGGCTGGGCGTAATATTCGCACTGGGTTGCAAAACCTAGTTATTTACGCATTTCATTTCTGCAATACGGTATTACCGGCTATTGGAGACCGTACTTAAAATAATAGAATTCAATTATTGTTTTGATATTGTCGCCTCTACTTTAAACTTGCACCCATTAACTCCTTATATATATATATGTATATATATATATGTATGTATGTATATATATATATGTATGTATGTATATATATATATGTATGTATGTATATATATATATGTATGTATGTATGTATATGTATGTATGTATGTATGTATATGTATATATGTGTATATATATATATATATATATATATATTCTAATAAAATAACTGCAAATATTCGTATTTACCTGCACTTTGAAATAATAGAAGATGAAAATATTTGCATTAGTCCCCATTTTCAAGTAAGCAATAATGCAAGTATTTACATTTTTTTTTCTTGCACCATGGAACAAATGCTGGAATATTAACATTGATATGCAGAAATATTTTGTGCAAAATTTCTGTCATTCAGTGAAAGTATTCCCACATTGTAACATTACTGAAAATCATATTCCTCAGCGGTAATTGTTTGAATTTTTTTTCCATTATACAAGTATAATAAAATTCAAATGCAAATATTTGAACAGTGACGTAAAATGCAAAATATTTGAACTGAAAAACATTTGGCCAACTATGATATATGCTTCATGTACAATCAAAACAATATTTCAGAAAGAAAAAAAAAACTCTGATTTTCATTTTTGTTCATAGCTTTAAGACAATTAAAATTTTGGTTTCCCATCTATTATGCATAACCTTAACCTGATACGTTTTAGCATCAAAATTCTTGTTTTTATAGTTTATACTTTATTTAATTGCATATATTTGCACTAAAGCACTCTGATATGCATTGTATGTTCCAAATGTGCTTGCGCAAAAAATTCACTAACTCGCATTGTTTACTCGATGGTGCAATTGCAAATATTTGTATTCGCGAATACTGTGTGTAAATTTTGACAAATTTTTGTGTCTGCGTGCGTGCGTGTGAATGAAAAGAATTTTCAGATTAATCGGTCGACCAACTATTCTCGACCAACTATTCTGATTCTATGTCTGAGCACTCATAGCCTTTCGTGAATATACACACACATGTACATGTATGTATAGTCCAATGTTTTGAAGAATTCGTATTCGTATTCACTTTTTAGCTCCGTAATGGTATGTATTTTTTTCTTTCTCTTCTATTTGTCTTTAGTTTTTTTTCTAGATTTTGAAAATGATCTTTGATCGATTCTAGTGGAATCGATCTCAATTACAAGCAGTAGAAAATAAAGTAAGTTATAATTTTATATACTTTCTCTTCTACCAATTCAAATCAATCCGCAAAATTTAATTAAAGATACAGTGATATTTGAAAATTTTCTTTATATAGCAATGAGAAAATCCATTATATAACTTTCAGTCCTTTTTTCAAAAACAATCTTATTTAATCATGTCGACATTTAAATTGAAAAGTTAAAATAACACAAACTTCCATCTTCTTAAAATTTGTCTTTTTTTGGGTTTTCCATTAAATAATTAAAGTTTAATAACTTCTGTTAGTGCCAATATTTACAACTAGAGATTAAAAAAATTATTAAGTTGCATGCCTCAACAGTTTGATGCATGCAAGACGTAAACTTTGTATGATTCTTATGTCTTAGGTTGTTGAGACATAACTCATAAAGGTAAAAAATCTTTTGGAGAAAGTCTCAATATGTAATTTATCTCTCATTTCTTCGAGACGTGTATCGAGGCGGGTTTATTAAAATGTGCAGGACCATAGTTCTTAACCGATGTTTAGTACATTTTGAAAGTTAATAGCGACTTAGAGACAAAACTGTCCTTTAGTTTTTATTTTGAGCTTCCGGTATGATTTCCTCTTTTATTTCTCCCATAACAAACTTTCATGAAAACCGAGGATTTGACTTTGCCATCATTACTATTGAATGGAAAAAGAAATACATCCATTGAATTACCATCATTGGAAGCAGAACCTAATGGTTTGGATAAAATGGACAGATAAAAAACCATAAATACTCGAAGGCGATTTGACATGTCATTTTTTGAAGTTTAGAGTATTGAGTTCAATTTTTTTTAAATGCATTTGATTTGTCATTTTATGTTTCGTTTCCATTTAAAATAACAACTCTCAAAATATTTAAACCTAATATATTTTCTAAAAATTTAGAAGTGTATATTAAAAGCTACGTTCTAAAATGGCCACAAAAACTCGAAGCTTGAAACTGAAACAAAAAAAAAGGCCAATACTATTTACACCCCTACTTCTTCCTTTCCCACCCCGCTAAAACTTCAAAAAATAAAATAACTAATTTACCCTTGTACAAAATTCTTCTAAACTGTTATGTCTTTTAGATTTTCCATATTTTATTTACTTTTCAATTCTATTCTATACTGTAATGATGAAAAAATGAATATATTAGAAGACAATGGTTTCAAAGAAGATAATATTGGTTTCAAAGAAGATGATGTTGTTTTATCTCATGTTTGCCTTTTTTTCCTCTTTTTTTGCATCTTTTTCTCCCAACGTAATTTGACTATAGGTTTTTTCCTAAACGATATTGTTATTTTAACTAGAAGTCGATACAAATCTACTTCTTTGGTAGCTTGAAATGTTAGGAAACCTAGTGTATAATGAACCGGGAATGTTGACAAATCTAGTTTGGTGCGATACGTTATATAAATCTAATTTAATAAACAAATGTTTTTGAATTGAACTGCAGTGTAACTTGTTTTCTTTTTGTAGATTGCACTATTGATGAGAAGAAGGAACAAATAATTATGGATTATACCTTCATTGTTTTTTTATCTCCTCTCTTTTCGTCTCCATATTCAATTATTAATATTAGGTTTTATTTCTAAAGGAGTAAAGTAATAACAGCACCATATTAGAAATAGAGGGTAGTTATGGTATATTTTGGGGTGGTAAAAGCAGAATATGGGGGTGTGGTATTTTATATATCTAAATAGTGGGGTGGGAAATGCAAACAGAGGGGTATGAATAAAAACAAAACCAAAGGCTATTAAGGGAGTGGACTCAATGAATCAAAACCAACAGTTCTATGTTCAATTTTCAGAAGTAACAGAGGAATCTTTTCCCTAGTTTTCACTGAACTTTCCACCCAACAGTTGAGGTCAAAAAACATAGCATATTTCCTTTCCAATTTCTTTGGTGTGCAATACATTAATATAAAAGTATCTCAACGGATGCCCAAAAAAAAAAAAAAAAAAAAACCAGCATAACTTTGTTAACATATGCATACCTGCTGTGCATTTTGACTGCGGACATCGATAGCATCTTCACTAGTCTGGTTATAAAGCAGTGTAACATTAACATGCCCAGTGAACTCAATCAGGTGCATGAGATAAGGAGCAAGTGGGGTCTGATCCGTGCCGCTAGAGATCTGAATTAGATCAAGAATGGTTGGAATGTCATGTGGTGTGTGGACACATGTCAGGGTCCGAAGCTCCCTATCAAGATCGAGCCATTCTAAACCACAGGATTGGAATTTTATAGCACGGCGCTCGCGGCGTACTATATAGGCAGCAGCAGGTCCGGCTGTGATGCTGCAGATCAGCATGCTGATCAGGAGACCTTGGTGAATTGATTTTCCCCATAACTGTCGTAAATTATTTTACGTGATTTAGTGGGTGTCCATTTCTAGCTAATAAAATTGTATTATCTTTGGCTAAATCAAAGCCATCCATATCTTCTAACGTGTATTTCAGTTTCATTAATTGCTTAAGAATATGAGCATACTTTCATGTAATATAAGATCAAATTGTATAATACATTAGTCTTCAGTTCCCTAATTTTTCCGTGAATATAGACGCATAAAATAAACATGACAAGGTAAATTAATGAGTTTTTGTTAAATCAGTTGCTATTAAGTATAAAAATGTGAAATGTGAATACTGACAACATCATCATTGATCACGATTGCTTGTGGAAAACGATCACCTACTCTGGTATAAAACCAGCAAAGGATTTCACAGCAACAAAGATGGGGTTGTGGACTGTTATATGAGCTCGATTCCTCCACCCTAAAATTGGGTGTCCCTCAACCCCATTAAAATCCCACTATTTACAATCAGTCTAATAAAATGGTTAAAATTAAGTAAACAAATACTTAACGGTTAAAATGTAATGACGCATGAGGATGCTAACATTTGGGGACAGTGGATTTGATCTCTTGTTATATCTTAGATCTACTAGACTTGGCAGTGTGTTTTAGTATAATAAAATCTAAGGTTCAAACCTTATGGTGAACCTCATTTGGTCTTAAATCAAAGTATCATGTGTAGTTAAATCTCTTGATTTTGATACTTCGATCACAGTTACATATGATACCCACGTTAAAAAAATGGTCAAACTCCAAGTGTAATTGACAAGAAAAGTAAAAGAAAGATTATTGCTCACCCCATACTTTATTCCAAGAGTGACAACAATAAGTTCAACATGTCCTTTAACATTGAGCAACAGTCCAAGAACCAACCCCTCCTTCATCTGCATCCCCAAATAACTTGCAACTGCAAGTGTGCTTGCAACCTTTGCAATCGTTCCCATTACTACAAGCGCCACCACTGTAATCGCCACACCTTTCACAGGCAGAGCGCTCAGATCAGTCTGAACACCGGCGTACCCAAAATATATAGGCAGCACATACTCATTGACTAAAACGCTCAATCTGCTAGTCACTACTCTAGTACAAGGTCCGTTTCTAGGAAAAGCAAGTCCCAACACGAATGCAACAGTCATGCTGTAGAAACCTAGAAAATCAGTCATAGCTGATATGCCGAAAAATAAAATGAGCAGGACCCAGATTGCTTCTTCTGGTATGACATCACGTTTCATGTTTACACGGTTCACGAAGTTGACTGTTACACGCATGATTACAGATAGTAAACCCGTTATGAACATGGCCACTATTCCTAGGTAGAGGGCTTCTCTTGCACTGGTACGACTGTTGTGCTTTGGCATTGGAAAGAGGACAACTATGCCTATGACGGCTAGGCATGATATGTCATTGATTAGTGCTGCTGATATGCCAATTCGTCCCACTTCTGACATTGTTACCTGTATTGTATCAAAAAGGATGAATTTTGTCAATATTCCAAAATGTATCAAGACTATGTTGTTACCATGCTTTGGTTAATCAAAATGAAATAAAATAGTTTAGTAGCTAGTGCTACATTTGCAAACTTGTCATAAAAAAAACCAATTTGAAAACATATTACGAACTCAGATCACTTTCAGCCAACATAGCATAGTCAAATCATATCAGTGGCACTATTTCAAATGAAGCTAGTATGATTTTCTGATTTCCAAACCTACGGACGTCATTTGAAATCATGTAAATATTAACAGGCTTACGTTTGTAGCATATTTGATTTGTTAACTTGATATTGTGATCAATTTAAAAAAGCGGCTCAAAACCTTTTTTTTAAAGATTGAAGATGAAACATGCTAAAATGGTTAAACAATGTCACCTTTAACTCGGTCATCATACGAATAAGCATAGGAGAAGCAGAATTAGCAAGGAGAACAATAAGAATTAAAACGAACATGAATCGGCCTCCATGAAGATGAAGAATGCCATACAAAATGGGACCAGTGATGGCTGAAATAAAAGTGCAGGTAATCAAGGTAGTAAAGGTGACAAAACTAGCTGCTCTTAATGATCTTTTGAGAAACTGGTAGTCGATTTCGAGTCCAAGAAGAAACATGAAAAATGTACTGCCTATCGTTGCCATGCTTATTAGATGTTCATCATCATCGATTCTGTATAACCTCTTGAATGCCGGTATCTGACTCAAGCAAGTTCGACCAACTAGTAATCCAGCCTGCATGCAATGAATCATATCAGCACAATGTTTCAAATGTTTAGTTTGATTATGAGGTTGGGAAACAGTCTTCTCTGGAAATGATTATTCCACAGCTTGTGTCCAAGAGTTATGGAATATAAAAAACATTCATTTGCTTAATCGTTATGACACTACTACCGCATGGGTTTACATCTAAGAAATTCACTATGGAATAAAGAAGTGGAGCGGCTATCAATTTTTTTTAAAGATCTTTTTTTAATAAGCTGCAAATTAGTTTGATATAACTAGTCTATATAGGTGTCATTTTCTACATATCAGCGACAACAACAAAAAGATTAGAGATTTTCATGATCATCAAGGTCTTGTGAATTTCATGCATGTTGTAAATGTTATCTTCATTCCCAGGAAGAATTATATTGCCCAACTTTTTTTTTGGCGGGTTTTGCATATCATATACATTCAAGCGCACAGAAAAGGGCAACGAAATTTAAGGCAGGAAAGAAATTGGATTAAAAGAATCATTTTTCATAGCATCAATCAATATTCAAAGTCAAACAAAATTTCTTCATCCGTTAGCCAGAGGAGTTGTATTTAATTCCATTTGAATTCAAAATAGCAATCAAATACAAAAAATATTTTTATAATATGTAAAACACACCAACATTTGGGATACAGCGCTAGGCTGGCCAACACGTTTCAGAAAAATGTGAAAGAATCTTGCAACGGCAATAAGAATGATGATCTCTGCAGTGACAAAAACGTAGTCATCAAGCCCGGCATCTCTTTCCAATTTTTTGCATACATCATCATTAGCTTGACTCGTGATGTTAACCGGAATTTTACCAGACATTTCTTTCAAGATTGCAATTTAGATCTTCCTTCTAAATTGCAATTTCCGAAATATTATTTTTGCAACATAGAGGAAGATCAAAGGATAACAAAAGTGGTGATGCAACAAATCTGTTATTTTTATAATTAAAATATTTAAACGGTTGCGAGA
Source organism: Allium cepa (assembly GCA_030765085.1). Taxonomy (NCBI): domain Eukaryota; kingdom Viridiplantae; phylum Streptophyta; class Magnoliopsida; order Asparagales; family Amaryllidaceae; genus Allium; species Allium cepa. Next base: position 737,323,915 of record CM060928.1, on the reverse strand, counting down.
AGGTTAAAGGCTTGAGAATGTCTGGCAGAAAATTCACTTAATAATATAGATGTAATATGGTTAATTGTACAAGTTTTGCTATTATAAGCACAACTAAAAAGGTCAAATCCCTGAAATTATGACCAAAAATCTCTTATCTCTATTATTTTCTATATTTAGACTTTAGAATTCACTATTCACATTTTGTAGTTTTTTTTTTTTTTTTTTTTTAAGTTGTAAAAGTCAAATTGTCAAGAAACACATTGCTAAAATTGATTTCTGTTCATACACAGTTAAAAATTCTGCACAATAATAATGCACAATACCATAATAAGATTAGAACTAGAGTTTGAATTGTTTTTTTATTCCATCATTATAAGTGTTCTTTGCACCATGTCATAATCCAATTTGTAAGAATTTGAAGTGATCATATTCAGTTAGTATACTATAATATTCTTTTTCCACATCGCAAACCTTTTTATTTATTTTTGTTTTTATTTTTATTTTTTTATTTTTTTAATTTTTGATGAAAATGGATGATCCCTCTTTATGAGAAGAGCACCCGTTATTTATTTATTTATGGAAAAAGACCGTTTTCACCTGTTTAATTCTATCATAAAACAAAATTTGGACGTCTACTGTTAAGGCCTACAGCTTGAGAGCCAAGTGGAAACATAACTGTACTGCATCGACTTAACCTGCTGAAAGAAATGTGACCTACGTTATCAGGCACAAATGAACATGTGCAAAATTAAAAATCACTCCACCTACATTGTACACTATAAACCAACAACAATAAAACTCAGGCCCCTTTAAGTTGAAACCTAACTCCGGGACGTAGTAGAAAACAGAAAAAGCATATAAATGAGAAGAAATCAATTATGCTATGATCTCTTTTCCTCGTTTCCTTTAACCTATGCCATGATGCTCATGGGCAGCTTATCTCTTATTGGATTTCCTTTTCCAACTGGATTTTATTCCAAAGATGTGATCTTAGAGCTCGCTTACACTAAGTATACCATCAGTGGGAACTTTGCTTTCTGGTTGGGAAGTGTCTCTGTCCTTTTCACTTCTTATTACGCTTTTCATTTACTATTGCTAACATTTCTAGTACCAACTAATTCATTAAACATGATTGCCCAGCAAGAAACCAATTACGCTACGATCTCTTTTACAAGAAACATGGGTTCAATGCTACCGTGAGTAATAAATTTTGACCAAAGTGTGAGTCATCTGTGCCAGTGTTAGTAATAGATATTGGATCAAAGTATGAGTTATGCAGCACAAGCAACATTATCTCCATTCTCGACATGCCAGAGAGTCGTAAGTTCAGGAGATTGGAGCAACGACTTTCAAAATCAGCAAAGATCAGTTGATAGTCTAACCTTCACATTCTGATTTGAACAAACATATAAGCGTATCAAAATTCAGTATAAAAACCACAAGTAGATACATTTTACTTACCAAGCAAACAAGTGACGTTACAAAATAATGTAATCTTGAGACACTTTTGAGTTCAAAAATGAAGTTATTTTCAGCTTCTGAAACTGAAAATAACTTCCCTTTAGCTTAATTTTTTTACTGGGATAAATGATATCATATATTACTATTTTAGGGGATGTGTTAGTTGAGATAATTTAAGATGTCTCAAAATCATCCGTTCATCTTATATAACAAATTTTACCTCAATTCAAACTTTTCTAAAGTATTCACAAACACGTTTTCAACAGTCTAGTCATTTTAAGATCACAAGAGATTCAGAGATCACAAAAGAATGAACTAAGGTCACATAATGATTTTAGAACTGCATCAAAAACACAAAAGTAATGAACGATACCTCATACCTCTTTATTTCCTTGTTACACAGTTTCGTAGATTGATATTCCTCTTTAGAATCAACAAATTCAGCAAATGGAGAAGACTTTGCTCACTTTTCATTGCTTTTTGGTTGAGCGTTGTCGAAAAGTAGCGGCGATAGCGTCCTCGACTTTCCTCTGCGTTGTCTCCGTTTTAAACAAACTGTGCAAGATGTAAATGTTGGTGTTATTTATTACGTCCTGTGGTGCATTAATTTCATTTATAACAATCCATGAAAAGACATTTGAAAGTTGATTTAGATCGTTATTATTAATTATACTAGTCGTGTCCATTTCGTATCTATGAAATCATTTCCTATAAAAAGCACGTCCAATTAATTTTTACAAAAGAAAGACTATTAAAAATTAGTATTAACATTCCCTTCTAAAAATGTTTCACTTCGAAACTTAAATTTAAATTTCTTTGCTGTTTTATTTTAGATTTACGAACTCTAAATTGATAGTGTTCTAAGTACAAAACATATTTTGATCGTGTTAATCTTGTTTATTGGGTATCAAAGCAATAGTAAACTCACATAAGATGCTTTTTTTTTTTTACGAAATTGATTTTCAACGGTTCATTAGAGGTGGGCGCGGGTGGGTTTGGTGCGGTTCGGAGTCCAAACCGCTTCTGCATCGCATCAAACGGTTAATCAAAAATACAAACGATTATACTAATCCTTTAAACGATTCGGTTTCGGTCCGGTTTGAATATAATAGGTTCGATTTCGGTCCGGTCTGGTTTGAACCCATATTCAATATGAAATAAAAGAATACTTCCATCAACAATCAATTTACAAAGGCAACCGTGTGAAACTTTTACATTTAAAGGTTAAAACACATAATGTTATACAGAAATGAAAGATTAGTTCTTAATTGTATAAATATTTTAATTTGACATTTACCTACGAGTGAAATTTTTTTTGACTGGTTAACCAAACATCAACATTAATCAATGCATAATCATTAAGGAAAATGACTAGAATAAGATTATAATTAACATTTATTCAAAAAAAATGATGAAAAATATTATATCAAAGCTATAACTTCTTCCTTTATATCATCGATTATTATCAATACAACAATAAGATACGCTAAAAACAGAATGTACATAGTTAAAATCTAAAATAAGATAGGAGTTGCTTATATTTTTATCATAAGATTACTAGTATGAATTTTCGGTTCGGTCCGGTTTAATATGGTTGGTTCAATCGTCCAAACTGCAACCGAACCATATCGATGCTGGTCGGTCTGGTTTGTGGTATTAGCTTTGGTTAGAAGCTTCGGTGCAGGTTTCCGCACCGCTTTGCGGTCTTGTGCGGGAGGTTTCCGTATAGCGGTGCGGTTTATGCCCACCCCTAGTTCATATAAAAGCTATACAGATTCAACTAATTTATATATAAATAAATTTTTATAATTTTGGACGAAAGATTTAAAAGGAGTTTTTTTCCCTCGTTATGTATATGCATAGAAGTTAATCAATGTATTTTCCATGGAGATGTAAAGTTAAAGCCTTTAAACATCATGTCTTGAATTACGTAGGCAATCTTCTTTTGATATATTGGATCTAATACAACTAAGCTTGCGTGAAATGTTGGTTCAAACTAAATCATACCAAGAGTTTTGTTATGTTTGTATATGTTGCATTTTGAATATGTTATTATTCTCTATGGTTTATTGTATATTTTTTTATAAATAATTTAAACCAAGTAATATTATTTATTATAATTGGTTGTTGTTAATTTCTATCAACTTTGAATTGTAACTACCACTTTATTAAAATGATTTTGTGATTTAAAGTCACAATTATGTTTTACATTTAATAAACTATGAACAGTAATTTTACAACTTTAATTGCCACCATGATTTATTAAGTGAATTTATTTGTTTTAATGGTTTAGTTTGTTTCTACCCAACGATGATACAAATTAAATTTCATGAAATTACGTTTTTATATTTAATAGAATGTGAATGATAATTTTACCAACTTTAATTCTCATTATAATTTATTAAGTGAATTTATTTATTTTAGCAATTCAATTTGTTTCCGTCCAACGGTAATATGAATTGAATTTTATGCAAACAACTGTTACGATAAGACTGAAATATAACTGGCATTTTATAATTTATTTCGGTATAATTACCTTTGGTTCCTTTATTAATTGATTTAATGTTGTTATGTTATTTGTGGATTTATAGTTGATAATAGTAAGCATTTCATTTTTTTTTTTGAATTTAATGCAACATTGAATAATGTTTATGCTCATACTATTGACCAGGCATTACGAATGGACAAATCTACTATTATAGCTACAAGTATTGATGATGAAAAGACTAATTTTGCAAAATGGGAGTGATCAAACCGTGTGTCTCTCATGATTATAAAAGTACTATTATAGTTGCTATAAGAAGTGGTATTCCTGAGAAGGATGATGCAAATAATATTTTCACTGCAAAAGCAATATTTATCTTTTGTTGAAGAGCAATTTAAAACTAAGGCTAATGCAAGTACTGTTATAATGAAAATGCTTACTACCAAGTATAACAGGACAAGCGGTGTATATGAACATACCATGGTGATGAATGATATGGCTGTAAAATTTAACGGCATAGATATGACAATTTCTAAAGGTTTCTTAGTTCATTTCATTATGACTTCTTTTCATGTACAATTTGGTCCTTTCAAAATCAATTATAATACGCAGAAAGAAAAGTGAAAAAATGAGTGAACTAATTGCTGCATGTGTTTAAGAAGAAGAAACAATTAAGGCTGAGAAATCAGACTATGCACACATTGTGTCCAAAGTCCGAAACCGAAAAATAAGGATAATGGTAAAGGTAAAAATAAAGTGAATATGACTACTAGTATTAACAAGACTAGTATATCTAGTACAAAACCTATGCATGCTCTGAAGTGTCATCATTGTAAGAAGCGTGGACACATGAGAAAGCACTGTGTGAAGTTTAAAGATTGGCTTACTAAAAAGAGTAATGATTTAAATTTCATGATTTGTGAAACTTTTTTAGTTGATGTTCCCTTAAATACATGGTGGTTTGACACTAGTGCCTCAGTGCACGTTACGAACTCATTCCAGGGATTTCATTCTGTGAGGATGCTTCAAAGGGGAGGAAGGGAACTTAAAATTGCTAAAGGATTAGAGGTTGAAGTCGAGGCTTTTGGAACTCTTCATTTAGTTTTGAAGAGTGACTTTATTCTTGATTTACATGATGTAGTTTATATTCCTAGTATGATTAGGAATTTAATTTTTGTTTCTAGACTTGATGCATGTGGTTTTACATTTTAGTGTGAAATAGTAAGTTGAAACTATATCAAAACTCTAAGTTTGTTGAGTCTAGATTAGTATGTGACAATCTATATAAATTATGTTTGAATTATTTTTTTAAATCTCTCTTATCTATGAATATTACTAGTATTAATCATAAACGTGAAGTCAAGAGAAATCGTGATGTTGGAAATTCTTTCAAATTATGGCATCACGGGTTGGGTCATATTTCAAGAGATAGAATGCAATGTCTCATCAAAAATGAAATTCTCCAGCATTAGATTTTTCTGATTACGACAACTACGTAGAATGTGTTAAAGGAAATTTTGTCAAAGGAAATTAGAAAGGAGCCATTCGAAGTGGGGGACTATTAGAAACTATTCATACTAGTATATGTGGTCCTTTTCTTGCTTCGGGTATTAACGGGCATAAATCGTTTATTACTTTCATTGACGATTGTTCTCACTATGATTATGTGTTTCCGTGTCTGATTAATGAAAAATCTAAAGCACTAGATAAATTCAAAAATTTTAAGGCTAAAGTTGAGAATCAACATAACCTTAAAATTAAAATAGTGCGATCAGATAGAAGCGGTGGATATTATTGGTAGACGCACCGAACATGGTCAAGTCCAAGCCCGTTCGCTTTATTTCTTTAAGAAAAAGGTATAATTCATCGAAGCTCTATGCCGGGAGATCCTCTACAGAATGGAGTTGCTGAAATACGTAATCGTACACTAATGGATATGGTACAAAGTATGATATGCAACACCACGTTGCTAGATTTTTTTCTAACAGAATCTTTAAAAATAGCCACACATATTCTAAATTGGGTTCCTAGTAAATCTGTTCCAAAAACACCTTATGAATTGTGGACTGGTAGCAAATCGTAATTAGGGACTTGTGTGTATGGGGCTGTCTTGCTGAAGCAAAAGTCTATAATCCGCAACTAAGGAACTTAATTCCAGAACTATCAGTTGTTATTTTATTGATTATCCAGAGAGATCTAAAGATTTCAAGTTTTATTTTCCTCATATACCACTAGTTCAACAGAGACTTGATATGCTGTATTTTTTAATAAGGCAATGTAAGTGGAAGTAATGTAAATAGAACAGTAAACCTTGAAGAAAATCGAACTTATGTTCCGATTTCAATTATTTGAGAAATTACAAATTATATATCTCTTATTCAAGATGCTAATAAAGAAACTCATGTTCATGATGTTCCTAATGTTGATGAAGCTTATATGCTTCAACAAGAACCCTTACGAAGATCACAAAGAGAGAGAAGTTCTGCCAAATTTGATGATTATATCACATACCTTACTGAGGAAGGATGTGATATAGGTAATGAAGATGATCCTATCTCATTCAAGCAAGCTATTATGAGTGATAAATCATCTAGATGGCTAAAAGCCATGAATGGGAAGATCAAATCTATGAAAATTAATGAAGTTTGGGATCTTGTTGAGTTACATATCGAGGTTAAACCTATAGGCTACAAATGGGTCTATAAACTAAAACTGACTCCAAAGGTAACATTGAAAGATTTAAGGCTAGACTAATCGCTAAAGGGTTTACACGATAAGGAGTATATTTTGATAATACATTTTCTGCTGTCTCAAAGAAAGATTCATTAAAAATTATTTTAGCCCTCGTAGTTCATTATGATTTAGAACTGCATCAAATGGATGTGAAAATTGTATTTCTGAAATGTAACTTGCATGAAGAAGTTTTATGAAACAACCCGAAAGGTTTGTTGTAGAAGGAAGGAGCATATGAAGTGTAGGTTAAATCGTTCAATATATGTGTTAAAACAAACTTCATGTTAGTGGTATCTCAAGTTTTATGAGGTTATAACTGAATTTGGATTTAAAGAAAATACAACAGATCAATGCATATACCACAAGGTTAGTGGGAGTAGATTTATTTTTCTCATTTTCTACATGGATCATATTTTATTAGCAAGTAGTGAATTAGACATGTTATACTTTCTAATAATTAAGTTTGAAATGAAGGATCTTGGTGGAGCTTCTTATTTAAAAATTGAAATTTATAGAGATTGGTCTCGTGGGATCTTTGGCTTATCTCAAAAAACATATATCGAGAAAATGCTTAAAAGATATAACATGCAAAATTGCTCTCCTAGTGTTGCTCCTATTGTCAAGAGTGGAAAATTCAGCAAGTTTCAATGTTCTAAAAATAAAATTGAACGTCCTTAAATGAAACAAATTCCTTATGCTTCGGTAGTATGGAGTCTTATGTATGCTCAAATTTATACACGTCATGATATTGCATTTGCAGTTGGTATGCTTGGTCGATATCATACTAATCCAGGAATGGAACATTGAAAAGCTGCTGACAAGCGCCATTGTCCAAGTGGTTGATTGATTCGGCTTTGGTGCAAGAGGTCACAAGTTCGAAACTTGCTTTTGAACGTTTATTAACATGAGTTATGTTGTCCTAATGATTTGTTGTATATAAAGTACCATTTCAAAAAAAAAAACATTGAAAAACTGCCAAGAAAGTTTTAGGCTATTTGTAAGGGACAAAAAAAGTCAAATAACCTTGAAGTTACTGGTTATTCTGATTCAGATTTTTTTAGATTGTCAATAGTAAGAATTCCGCATCAAATTACATACTTATGCTTGTAGCGGGACCAATTTTATGGAAAAGTGTTAAACAATCTATAAAGGCATCTTCCACTATGCAAGTAGAATTTATGGCATGTTATCATGTTACTAGTCAAACAGTTAGGTTAAAGCATTTTATACCAAAGCTTCAAGTAATTGACAGTATTGCGAGGCTACTCACCTTATTTTGTGAAAATGATTCTTCTTGAAAAATAACAAATTAGGTGGTGCACATTTAAGTAGATTGACATTAAATATCTTGTTGTTAGAACAGAGTCAAAGATGGTACCATTATGATATAGCATATTAATATAAGAGCTATGTTAGTTGATTCTCTAACAAAAGCGCTTCCACCTGCTCTTTTCAAAGAGCATGTTGTCGGCATGGGTTTAGTTAATGTATTATAATTTTGGTGTTGCAAAGTGTGTATATATATAATACTATGTACCAAGTCTTTAATTATGTATCGACTTTGAATTTATAAATTTGCTTAATATGATGCACATAATTTTATTTAGTCTAAGAAAATTACTTATGAGGACTAGATGAATATTATTAATCATTATTGGAAAGAATACCAATGTTATGATTAATTATAATCAAATAACAACATTTTTTATTTTGTTTACATTAGTTTGGTTTAGTATTTCTAACTGAACAGGTTTAGGATCAATGAAAACTATATTGGCCAATTTTGAATGTGTGCTTTATTACGTTATAAAATTACGGCCAAATGGGAGAATGTTGGTTTTATTAATGGAAAATTTTGGCTCAAATCCCTACTTTTTAAAATAATTAGACCCACATCCCTCCCATTTACAAATTATAATCTACATCCCTATTTTCAAATAATAAATCATATATCATAAAACCCTACCCGCTTTCTTTCTTCCTGTCATTCGATCGAATCCCAGAAAAAGACATGAAAGCTTGAATCAAATAAAATAACTAATTTGCAAATTAGGTTTTCTTACACTTTTGGTTGACAAAATAGTAGTAATTGAACAACCAAGCCGATTATAGTCTCAATCGACAAAACTAGTCGATTATAGTTTTAATCGAACAACCAGGCCCAAGCAAGAAAATATTGAAGCTGTTTCCCAAATAATGGAAAATTTATGCAAATTTGTAGAAAAGGATCTTCAATATTCGAATGTAGAAACTAAAGATAACTATTGTGACGAACATTCATCGGTTCAAACTAAAAAAAATAATCTAGAAATCAAAGTAGAAATGGTAATTTGAATTTCGATTTTGCTCTATTTATACTGTGTATATAAGTGAAAGGGAAATTATGACAAATATTTGGCATAAATTATTTTCTTACTTGATAGATTAGAAATGTAGATTTGTGTGCAATGAAATTAAAAATGGCAAATGACAAACATTTGACATACACTATTTTCGTACTACATAGATTGGAATGGTAGATTCGTGTACAATGAAATGAAAAGTAAATTAGACTGGGACATATTACCCAGTCAAATTTTGACAGGAAAACATTTGTCAGGCAAATATTTGCCTGGCAAATATATGGCATACCGCAAATGAATAAATGACTGAAGTTGTAAACAACTTTTATAGAAGAAATAATTACCAAATTATACTATGTTTTGAATAGCACAAAGAAACAATTTGAGGTTGGCATGTGCAACACATGAAAGAGTGGTTGATAGAAAAAACTGTTATATTTTGTTTCACAATGAATAATAGTTGGCAATAAACATATATTGAAGCGACAAAAACAGAAACCGAAACTAGTATGTATAGTTGCTGCATTATTGCATGTCTAATGTTTAGAATCAAACGTCTCAAGAAATTGTTAAAAGCACCGATCATAAAGGCTACACTAATAAATGATTAGTTTATGAATTTCAATCATATACAGCCAAGTGTGCTATATAACTGGATATTGGATCCACCCTTACAAAACAACTACTAATTAACATCAGGTTTATACATAAAGCATACAACTTCAAGTTTGTGGTATTATGATCCACCTTTAGCAACTTTTCCCAATAAAATTGAAATTAAAAGCTTATTTAATACATGTATAATGGTTGGATGATAACAGGCAAGTATTTCCCCCTATTTGGTACTTATATATGCGTAACACCACTTTAATAATTTTATAACATTTACAGGAGATATCATGGCAAGAATACAGATGAGGACACAAGGTTGAAGCAAAAAAAAGTACCAGTTTTAATGAGGAAATTACAAAATACACTGAAACTTCTCACAATCCTAAATCACATCGAAACATCTAATCATCAAAATCCTATACTACAACACTCCATCAACATAATCTTCAGAATATAGACCATCAGATGATGATGTTCCTATTGCAAGAATATTTAAAAGGAAAAAAATCAACAACGAGAAGTTGTACAAAGAAACACCTCCAAAGAAACAAAAGAAAATTCAGAAATCTATAAAAGTAGCATTAAGTCTTTTCACAAATTAGTAGAAAATTTGATAAAAAAACATCTACTTCTATAACTCCATATGGATTTACTGAAACAAACTTCATTCTTCAAAATCATTAATCCATTCTTTGTAGGATCTACAACAACATAGGATATATCTAAAGAATCAACTCCAATGGATATATGGTAATTGACTACTTCTCAATTGAAGAAACTGTTTTGAATATGGAGATGTGAAAGCAATTTTAAAACAAAGCGACATTGCAACAATATTTGGATTCCCAAATGAAGGCATCACAATCAACACTACGTCTCATTTAAAGGAATCTGAAATCAACTCTCAATTAAAAGCATTCAAAGGTAAATATTTCAGGACTTCAAAAGTGATCAAAGCAAAAGACATCGAAATAAGTATTCGATTAGCTTTAAAAGGTGAAAAAAGGAAATGCAATTGATGCTGTAAGATTGCATTATGTATTTGATTTTAACATACTTATACTCCAACCCATACTCGGCATTTGCTTTGGTGCTGCTGCTATATACTAACAAATTTAAGCAAATGAAAATCATTTCTTGGCCAGCAGCAATTGAAAAACATTTGATGGAGCAGGTAAGAAAAAATAAAGAAAATCCAAGAAAAATATGTGCGTGCTTATCCTTGCTTTTGGTAAACTCTATTAACCCATTTTATCTTTCATAATCTCTGTCATAAACTAAAGCAACATCTTATACCCTAATATGTAGTATTGGTTTTGTGATATAACATAAACTATTCACCCAAAAATAAGTTAAAAACAGAGTGAACCAACTTTTGTAAGTGGACACTATTGGAGTTATTCTAAGAAAAATCAAATGCTTCCTTGACCAAAAGGTAAATCTCTTAACAATACATAAAACTGCGCTTATAAAAAGTAAATACATAATATTTGCTTTTCAGATAGTTTCCTACTTAATACTTTCTAAACAAATACATAAGATATTTTTTTCTAATTTGCAGAAAAAAGAAGAAAGGAAAATGAGCTAAATTGCTAAAACTCCTAAAGAAAAAGCTTCAATCGTCGATAAAAAATATGAAAATATCAACAAACAAATGGAAGATATAAAATGGGAAATAAAGAAGCTGAAAAAGGAGAATGCGGCTCTAAAGAAAAGGAATCAACCTCCTGGAAAAAACTTAAAGATTTGAAAAAAAGTAAAGATAAAGAAGAAGTTGACGAAGATGATAATAACGACAAGGTTAAAGTTGATGATGACAATGATGATTATAAACAAGATGAAGATAAAAATGAAAACGGAGATGATGTCGAAAAAGAGGATGAGGGTGGTGGTGATGGTACTAATATAGATGAAGATGCTGAAGATGATGTTGTAGGTATAGATGTTCATGTTGATGATCTTAATGAAGACAAAGTTGATGATAATGAAGACAAAGTTGATGATGATGTTAATGTTCATGTTGTTGGTGTTGATAAAAAAAAGATGGCGAAGAGGATAAAATGGCAATGAGATAGACAAAGTCGGTGAAGATAATGATGCTTCCAATGTTGATGATAATAGTCAAAATAGTGAAGAAGATAACGACAAAAAAGACGATGATAAGGAAAACGTGCCAAGAGAAGGTGATGAGGAAGTTCTAGATGAAAATAAAGCTGAAGCTGAACATGACAAAGATAATGATGACACTTATGAAATAACAAGCCAATTTGAAATTGCTATCATACCAAAGGTAGTAAAAATCAATGAACAAAAAGAAGCTACAAAAGATAAAAGAAAACATAATAACGATAAATATTTATAATTTATTGTCGAAAATTAAGGCCCATAAAAAAAAATTCAAAAAACAACAAGTATATATTTGCCAGGCAAATATTTTCTCGAAAAATATTTTCCATTTATATGGTAACAACTAAATTTATTGATAAAATAGGTGATAAATCAAAAGATTTGATCATAGAAGGACATCACAAAAAAATAGTTCAAAATACCACATGTGTAAAATATTTCAAAATTTTCATATAAAATAAGATATCTCAAAATATTTGACATATGCTAAATATACAATTGTAACAAATGCTAGAAAATTTGGCATACTAGGTATAGACTACCAATATAAGATCAAATGGAGATCCAAAAAAATTGGTTGAAGCATGCAAATTAAAGAAGGGAAAAAGGGGAAAAAAAATCAAAAAGAATAAAAGATGTTTCCCCATCTTCACTGTCCAAGAGAATTAAAATTGTAAATAGAAGATCCAAATTTCCAATATGAGCCACCAAAAAAAGATACATAAAGAAATCCAAAAAAGACAAAGATGACAAAAAGAAATTTAAAAAGGTAACAAAGTAGAGATGCCTGAAGAAGATGAATCGAATCATGACAGTTCAAAAACAAAAGAAGATGCTATGGTAGATGTTGAAAAAAGGAAGCTTGCAAAAGGATAACCTTCAAAGGAGCAAATCAGTGAACTAAAAGCTTTTTACCATCATGAGTGAAATAAGTAAGTTATTAAAATATAACATAAAATACATACATATGTATATGTATACATAGCAAATTTTGCCAGGCATTTGCCCGATAGGTATTTTCCTGGCAAATAGTTTCTGTGTACACTTGCTTATCAACTTATAATAATACATACTAATATGATTTTGATATTAATAAAACAGGAAACAACATTCTATGACGTAGAAAAGACATTGAAATAAGAGGAGCAAATATTTCATATATGTTATTCAGCAAATTCATTGATTCAAAGATATATAATTTTACAACACATTTTCAATATAATATGATAAACATAGATAAAAGATTAGAAATCAATATATGAAGTCTAATTTCAATGCAGATTATGGACTGGTTCACGAAAATCAAACTTGAGCCAAAACATAAAGATATTATTTGCTTACATTCCTATGCAGCGGTATAAAATACTTAAAACCAAAAACACATGCCTCTTTAAAGCTAATTATATTGTAAACACAGGCATCTATTATTAATGGCTACAGACCTACATATACTCTTTTGTGTCAAAGTGCTCGAAGTAAGAGCGCTGATTTGCAAAAAAATATTTATGCCGCTGCATTATGTCAACCATTATATATTGTTACAGTTTAATGTAGTTGACAAAACATGGAAACACTACGATTCCTAAAGACCAAGATCAAAAATGCCAACTGCCTACACAAATAGCGGGCTATTAAAATTGTAAGTTATAAATATGTTTACAATTGATGTTGACAAATATTTACAGGGCAAATATTTGTACAACAAACATTTGCAAACTGATATTTAACTAGAATTACCAAAAAAATTATTTATTTTTTCATAAATTTCAAAGAGACAATTTGATGAACCTGCTTAGATCAATTTATTCTAAAAAGGGCAAGAAACCAGTAGACTTAAAAACAACCCGGTCAAAATTATAACTTGCCGACAGCAGGAGTCCCGTTCGTAAGTAAGACTTATTATTTACAAATGTATTTTTCAAAACATTAAAAATATCAATTTTTTCTGAAATCATGTAGAATTGATTGTGATATATTTGTCGTGAGATTCATGGAAGATCTTTCTGAAGGCAAAGACATTAAAGAGAGTCCCGAGTTGTATGATTTTGATTCCATACAGGATATTAAAGCTTCTATAGTATATGATATAGTTGCAGACAAAACCATGGATGGAAATCAGATCATCATACAAAGAAATTTCTCAATGATTTGGTGGCTCCAGGCAATTTTGGATAACGAATGCAATAAAATTCTGGATGTTGGATGTTGGTTATTAGCTTTTAGATGTGGATATTAGGTGTTGGATGTTGATTGTTTTAAAAACACATGTTTGATGTTAGATTTTGACAGTTGTATGTTTATATACATTGTTGATATTAGATTTTGAAGTTGCATATGTTTTTTAATTGAAATGTAATATGATATATTTAGAGAAAATGTTGTTGTTTAATACATCATAAAATTGTAAAACATTGTATATTCAGTTCAATATATGGTCAAATACTTTTGCCCAGCAAAAATTTACTAGGCAAATATTTTTCGAGCAGATATTTTCTTAGCTAATATTTCCAGCCAAAAAATTTAAAAATTTAAACATCACAAATATTACTACATTTGCTATAATTTTAATACAGAAATAAACTTCAATTTAAAAACAATTATCAACACAAATACAATGTTCATATTAAGGTAAAAAGGAAAAAATTATGAAGTTAAACATAAATAAAAGGTTCCTTTTTCATTCACTAACATTTCTTTAAATAAAGAATACTTTGCCTAACTTATAAGAAGCAGATTCCAGTTCTGAATTGTGTGCAAATACATTTTTCAGTTCTTTAAAACAAGGATTTGTTATATCACTAGAACATACAAAATTGGATGCCTATATTTGTCTATTAGGACGGAAAAAAATTTCGTTTACTTCAATCTCTCATTTGAAATTAGAGACAAGTCATGTTTTCCTTCCTAAAATTCATTAGCGAAGGACCATAGTCACCGTATGAACTTTCTAGATCGGCTAACACTTCGTCTTCATCTCTTTCCATTGAATCCTCTATATTCATTCAAGTAGACAAGAACTTGAGGCTGTAAAAGAGGATGGCTAGAGGGCTCAAAAAGCAGAGAAAGATGGGGAGAAGTCACCGCCTTAAGGAAATAGAACCAGATTGCGAAGAGCCAGTAAGTATAGCGACTATCGAGCTCGTATCCATTTTAGTTTGAGTACTGATAGAAATACACAAAAAACACCATCAATACTCAAACTAAAAAGGATTGCCAACCATACAAGAAAAAATAGAAGATAACAGTAGTCGGCTATAGGAAAAGCTTAATGATATAATTTTTCACCGAAGAAGAGGATGAAAAGCAAAGAAGAAAAAAAGAAGAAGATATAGAAACAAAAATCTCTCAGCATAAATGCTTTTTATGATTTAATGTCAGACAACCAATCCCTGCCTTAGAAATCTGGTCAAGGGATAGGACTGAAAACTGAATCACTAACATCAATACTGGAATGTTTTATTTCTATATTAGAAACATGTCAAAATATAACTGCTTTTTATGATTTAATGATAGACAGTTTTGACCAATGTTCTAAGCTAATGGGCAAATTAACCAATTGCATCTGACCAATGCACACATGTTGCATAAATATTAAAACAACTTACTAAATACTAGGACAGCTTACTAAATGTTAAAATAGCTTACTAAATATATTTTCTGGGACAGAAAAACAAAACAAAAAGAGTAACCGCTGAAACTTGAAATTAAACTCAAAATACTAAATATTTATATAAAAAATATAAGCAAAGCAAATATTTGCCCCCTAATATTTGATATTCTTCAAAATATTAGACTTTTGATTCAATGACATCGATAGTGGATTGTTTTGTTTGAAGAAATGCAGAATTGATTGTGCAATATTTACAAAGAAAAATAAAAAGAGTAACTATTGAAACTTGAAATCAAACTCAAAGCTACTAAATATTCATATGACAAATATAAGCAGGGCAAATATTTTGCTGGCAAATATTTGCCCTCTAACATTTGCTATTCTACAAAATGTCAGACTACTGATTCATTGACATCAATAGTGAAATTTTTGTTTGTAATAATGTAGAACTGATTTGTGAGAGATTTGTTTCCAACATCTATGAGTCTTTTCCAATAAAATCATTTCGTTGTATTCTTTAATTTTTACCCAAACACCATAAATAATTCTTGCTCTAAAATTCCATTAATGTATAACCCACAAAGTTATCTTCCTTTTTTCATCACATTCATTATGTCCATAATATCAACCAGAAGGATATCTCTATGGGCCTTTATCACTTTAAACTCATCAAGGAAACAGTTACTACCACTACGATAATAACTATTACAACTTATCCTATTTGAACAAATCATATCAACATTTACAACTATGTGCATATCATACCTGTTACCATGTACATCACCACTCCCCTAACTCACTTGCATAAATAAAGAACATACTTTAACTATTTTATAATTATGCACTACGTCAGCATCATTTATCAGTAGTAGAATACCATGATCAAAGTCAGTAACATATGCTAGGCAAATATTTGCCGGTCATAAAATTTACAGTAATATTCTTCAAAACATTAAAAATACCATTTAGTTTGAAGTGATGCAGAATCGATTGTGCAATATTTGTAAAAGATTACTACATTTTCTTATAACTGAATTGACATATTGCTATAATTTTCATATAGAACTAAACTTCAATAAAACACCAACAATTAGCACAAAGACAAAATTCATATCAACTAGAGATGAGTTTACAGCATTTTTCAGTTCCGTACTATGTGTAAATATAAAACCTATTACTCAACATATTAATGCATTGAATATTACATACAAAAATAAAATTAGATAAAATAACATTCAAGTAGAGATTAGTTTATAGCAAAATATCGCAAATTACTTTCCTCTGATTCCAGTTTCGGATTGTGTGTAAATACATTTTTCAGTTCTTTTTTTTGAGCTGATAGCTCTCATTTTCTAGGGCCCTCATTTTCTCTTTGAGACTCATGCATTCATCTTTGTGTAAGTCTAAATGTTTAGAAGCAATCAACTTCAATGATTCTAACTCTGACTGTAGAAGAATGTATCTCTATTTTTCAGCTAGATATTTACAACAACATCAAATCACAATCACTATCTGAAATTTCACTTTCTTCTTCTAATTTTTCCTCTTCATCTCTTTACTTCGAGAAGAAGCAGTTTGCAAAGAGCCAGTAAATACAACAGCTATCGAGTCAGCACTCATTTTAGTTTGAGTATTGATAGAATAATAAACAAAAAACACCATCAGTACTCAAACTAAAAAGGATTGCCAACCAAACAAGGAAAAATATGATAGAATAGTAGTGGCGCATAGGAGAAAGCTTAAAAATATAATTTTTCACCAAAGAAGAAGATGAAAAGAAAAAAAGAAAAAAGGAAGAAGATATGGACATAAAAAAATTCAGCTATAGATCTACGAATTAGCCAACCAATCGCAACCTTAGATCTAGTCAAGAGATATGCTAATTGGGCTTTTAACTCAACAGAATTCGACGGGAGCTAGAACATCCATGTCAAGTCAAAAAACTCAAGAATCAACCAAAAGGACCATAAGAAGAAGCTAAGTGAGTCCCAAGACGAAAGATGCAAAAATAGGCTAAGGAGATGGATCACTAGCGATCCATAAGAATTGTTCACGGATCCTACAAACATCTTGCATCTGAACTACTATATTTTTTAAGGATATCTGCAAAGTTTCATGATATTCCAAGCCAACTAACTCGAGAAGTGAGCATTTATCTGATTCTATTCATAGTTCAATCCAACCTGCACATGAATCACCATCAAAACAAGGCAATTGGTTATAAAATTACATGGAGAACATCTACATAAGGCAAGGAGCACGCTCTAAGTGAAATGATCCAAAAATAATTTAATTATATAGATCATCAGCAATCTATGCCCTATGGATAACTAGCGATCCATCAAGTTAGATCGGTTCACCGTGAACTTTTTGGAGCGTCTTCGTACCATCAAGTATAGGCTTTTGATAGAGCGGCCTAGCCCAATAGCTCTCTAATCCCTATAAATACTCACCTATCTACAACATAAAGAGAATCTTATGGACTGGCTACTGGAACTCTGCAGAAATTATTCTTCGCTCTCCTCCTCCCATACAATAGTCATCTAACGGTTCACTGAGCTTCTCCAATGAACTCTTGCACTTGTGACTTGATTTAACTTAGGAGATACAATCATATTGCAATCTAACTCCATTTATAATAACAGTGAGTTAACAAAAAGTTATAAAGTGGATGTAGGCTTTATTAACAGCCAAACAACTGTAAAAGTCTTATTGTTTCTTTACTTTTTCTATGATCCACAATTGCTTTTTCTATTTTATCTGCCTTGATAAACAGAGCCGTGCTTTCACACTCAATCAGGGTGTTTGTAACATCCCGTATTTGGAGGCCAAAAGCTAAGCACTATAGATCCTGAAGTCATCCATAGTATTAACTTCTGGTGAAAAAACACGGTAATGGTAATGGTATCCATAATATGAGAAGCACATGAATATGAACAAAATCACAAATTTCGAAAAAAACACTTTGCTGATTACATTTCAAAACAATAATTCATATCCGTGTTACATAATCCCTTAACGTTTTTCAAGCAATGATTAAATATAACATTATAGAATACGCCAGGAGCGACATATGACGATGCTCCCTTGGTTGATCAAAATATATAGTCAAATCTGACTTAATATACACAGCAGAATCAAAACAGAATGAAAATGCAAATCCTAATCAGCTATCCATCAGCCACCTGCTCGTCTTCGTATGCTTTATCCGCCAAAAGATTAAAAGCTGAAAACCTCAACTCTCAGCCCACTCAAATCAATTTTGAGTACCCAAGAGTTTAAGGGGAAACAAAAACTTCGAGCCAGACATAAAGCCCGGTGTGAATAATTCTGTTACATCTCGGTTTACTGATGTTAAGTGAGACCACGCCGCTTAGAGAAACGGGTTTCCTCTCACTTATATCCTCTTTAAAACATATATTTTGTAAATCCTTTCCTACAACCAAACTGGTTAATCAAACTGATTATATCAAATAACATTATCCTTTAGGTTAATAAATGGACTATCTGTCCGTAAAACAAGTAATACATGAACTATCTACCCACACATAATAGCAAGGTCGTTATGCTAGAAATGGACTATATGTCCATACAACTGGGTTAACTACCTGCAAACTGGACTAACTGTCCGAAATCTAGGCTGACTACCTGCTAAATGGACTAACTGTTCGAATTACTTTCTTACGGTTAATGATCCTATAAATTTTCCTTGAAAACCTTTTCAAAATGATTTAGTCCTTCAAATCATATATATACAAGGAAAATATATCTTTAGCTTTACACTAAGTCATTTTGTCACGTTATATATACTTTACTCAAAATAATGTTGATGGGATTTAATAAGGATTAACTATCCTTCCAAAACAAGTCAAGACCCTTTTTAACTTGAAAATTCTTAGGCAACACTGCCTATTTATTACATTCGAAACCTTTATTTAAAACCGTTAAACAGCCCTTTCAAAACATTAAAGGTAACCCCTTTGAAACCATTGAAAAACCTTTCCGAAACCATTAAATATTGCCTTTCGAAAACATAGGAAAAACCTTTCATTTCTTTTTTTTTTTTGAAATCTTCAAAATAACAGACATCCCTTTAAAACTTTTTAAATATTGCCTTTCGAAAACGTAGGAAAAACCTTTCTTTCAATCCTTTCGAAACCCTGGAGAACCACCCCTTTCAAAACAATCAAAACTCAATCCTTTCAAAAGCACTTTGGGTTCAATTTTAAAACATGTGGAAAACCACTCGAAACCATTCAAAAACATCTCCGTCGAAACCATTTGAATTCTGCCTTCAAATAGAGCAAAAGGATCAGAAACTCATTAAAGTCGATAGCATCTGTTTCGAAACCTTTTAAAACCATCTCTTTCGAAACAATTTTGGTTTTACTTTACTTATAGAAAAAGGGTCCTTAAATTATTTAAATCAAAAGCTACTGCTTCGAACCATTACATAAGTAATGAAGTGATGGCGTCGAACCATCCCTTCGAAAGCATTGGAGAAGTGGCCACGTTTTAGAAAAAAACAACCCTTTCAAAACCATCTAGATCAAAATGTAGAAAGGCAGTAGGAAAAAGGTTTTGACTTAGTCGAAAGCAATTACTTAAAAATAGATGCGCAACCCAAATGAAATCATTTCCTTTAAATCATTTGACCTGGTCGAAAACTACTTTTCCGAAAGCCATTTAGTTGAAAGCAAGCAGGTTTGTTTCTTTAATTTAAAAAACAAATGAATGCCTCAGCCCATTCGGAACCCCTGGTTTCAACTCCCTACCTTCCGCCTTCGTTCAATGTACTACATATCAATAAACTGATACCATGTGCGTTGGTTTCGACTGTGTCGAAAGCGAAGATAAGGAGGTGGAACTTGGTGCCGATGGTGTCGAAATGGTAAAAAAGCATGTAGCAAATAGTTCTTTTCACCTAACGTGCCTTACGTGTCTAATTATGATTGGTTTCCTCTTTCTTTACTAATAAAAAGTACCGCACTTTGTCAAAAGGCTGCCGACTTTTCAGATTTTAAAATTTAAATCATTTTACAAAAAGCCCCTTCTCCTGTTTTAATTATATAAAACATTTAAGTCTCATACCTTAAATAATTTTATATGACCTTTAGAACACTTAGGAAAAATCTAGAAAAAATCTAGAAAATCACATTATATATGTTTTCTTACATACAAAAATTTCAAACCCAAATAATTAAGTATTTACCCGTAATTAATTGATAACACAAAATACCATTTTCTTTATTAGAAAATTCATATTAATTCCACAAAAATTCAGAAAAATATGAAAATTGAAAATCATCTCCAAAATAATATTTATGACCTTCATAAAAATTTGCAAAGTATTTAGATGCCATTTTATAGGGTTTTCACCTTAAAATATATCATAAGTTCAATACGAATAACCATAATTCATCAACAAGTATATATATTCATTCCATCATTCAAAAACATGGCAAATCATTGCAAGATATTTGGAATTCATATTAGAATCAAAAACATAATAAAAAACCGTAATGTAAACATTATATACCTTAGCTTTAGAGATTATAGTGATTGAGATATGAATAGATTTGATTTGAATTAGCTTCTTCCTTGCTTTCTTCTCTTGTTCCTTGTTAATGGTGGCCAACCTCTTTTAATTTTCTTTTTTGAAAATGAAATGAACGTGTAAAATTTTACACGACCAAGGTTTGGAGGATATAGGAATGGCCTCTTTCCTAATTTACTCCCCGTCTATTTTAAGTTAACCCTTATTTTAATTCATGGTCAAATGGCACGACTACACCTTAATTAAAATCAAATCTCAATCCCCTAATCGACACATTATTTTATTTAATTCAACTAATTAAATATCCTAAATAATGTTACCAAAAATTTGGGGTGTTACAGACTTTCCTCCTTAAAGAATTTCTTCCTTGAAGTTATGACAAGGTACACAAAAAATCAAACAAGAAGGTAAAACATACCATCAGATAAGTCAGGATAAGTATCTCTAATCATGCCCTCAATCTCCCAAGTACAGTCCCTGTCATTGTCGATCTACTGGAATTTGACAAATCTTATCAACTTAGTTCTAAGCCTCTTCAATTCTCTCGCAACTATGCGAACTAGCTTCCTCACTATGATCAAATCTGGCTCTACCACTAAATCATCTAGAACAGTCGATGCAATAGTAGTCTTTGGGTCTCTAACATATTTTCTTAGATGAGAAACATGAAAAACATTATGGACTCCTGCTAAACTGCTCGGTAACTCAACTCTACATGCAAGTTTCCCAATCCTCTCAACAATAGGAAAAGGTCCAACGAATCTCGGTGCTAACTTCCCCGATTTTCCAAATCTAATCACACCCTTCATTGGTGACACTTTAACAAAACATAGTCTCCAATTGAGAAAAACTAGATCATTCTGTCTCCTATCTGCCTAGACCGAGCTTCGTTCATTCTAGCCTGAATGACCTCAATCTTTTCTACAGCTTTTTTTGACTAAATGTGGACCAAGAACCAACCTATCCCTAGTCTTTAGCCAGCCAACGAGAGATTTGCATGGCTTTCCATTCAAAGCATCAAACGGTGCCATCCTAATACTAGTCTGATAAGTGTTGTAATATGAAAACTCGACTAAATGCAGATGGTCCTCCCATGATCCCTCGAAATCTAATACACAAGTTCTTAGAAAATATTCCAAGATCTTGTTAACTCTTTCTATTTACACATCCATCTACGGATGGTAAGCGGTACTCATCTTGAGCTTGGTACCTAAAGTTTCCTATAGACTCTTCTAAAATTCGCTAGTGAACAAAAGGTCTCTATCTTTAACTATGTTACTAGGAATTCCATGCAGCCTAGCCACATTCTTCAAGAATAACCTTGTCAAAACATGGGCTGTTCTAGTTGACCTAACTGGAATGAAATGGGCACTCTTGGTTAATCTGACCACTATGACCCATATACTATCATTTCCTCTGTTCGACCTTGGCAACCCATCGATAAAATCCATGGAGATAGAATCCCACTTCCGTACTGGAATATCTAACGGCTGAAGCAACCCACTTGGTTTCTCGTGTTCAGTTTTTGCCTGCTGGAAATCATGCACTACTTCACACACAACCCAATATCCAACTTCATACCTTCGTAGAAGAAACTTCTCTTCATATTCTGATGCATCTTAGTACCTCCTGGGTGAATAGAGAACTTCGAACGATGGCATTTGTCTAGGACCTCTTTCCTTATGTTTCCTACACTCGGAACATATAATCTTCCTTTCTTTCTCAACCTCCTATTCTGGTCAAGACTGAAATCCTTCAATTCCTCGCTCTTAGTTCCATCTCTTATATTCCTGATCTGTTCAACTAAACTGGATCCTCTATCTGTCAAGAAGCAATCTTTTTGATCAACACTAGTCGAACTTACAAACAAGATAACACAACTATATCTCTACTAGACCCAGCTTCGGATCTCCACTGCACTCTGCAATCTGCTAATGCTTCCAATTCTTTCCACTCAGCAATCATCGCTAATACTGCATTCTGATGTTTCTTGTTATGTGCATCTTCAACCTTATTGTCTTTCCTTGGTGTGTACTCAGTCCAAAAATCATAAGCAGCAATAAACTCTAACCACCTCTGCCATCTCATGTTCAGCTCCTTCTGAGAGAACAAATACTTTAGCGACTTATGATATGTATGTAGCTCAAACCTTTCTCCTAAAAGGTTATGTCTCCACACCTTTAAAGCAAAAATCATTGCAGCCGATTCCAAGTCATTCATCGGGTATCTGACCTCATGTGGTCTAAGCTATCTAGAAGCATAGACAATACCTTTAACCCTCTCCATTAGCACAACTCCTAATCCTATTCCATACGTGTCTGTGTAAACCGCCAAATCTCGATTCCCTTTTGAAACAACTAACACCGGTGCATGGGTGAATAAGTGTTTCAAACTCTGGAATGCTTCATCACACTTATCAGTCCGCACAAACTTAACATCCTTTCTCGTCAGCTTGGTCATTGGTGCCCCTATCCATGAAAAATCCTTAATAAACCTCCGATAATAACCAGCCAACCCAAGGAAACTCTTTATCTCCATTACTGTCTTGGGTCTCTTTCAACTATTCACTACTTCAATCTTAGTTGGATCTACTAACAACCCTTCCTCTGAGACTATATAACCAAGAAACTTTACTTCTTTCTTCCAGAATGATACTCTGAAAACTTCGCCTTCAGCTGATGTGGCCTTAGCGTCTCCAGAACCACTGTAAGATGAACTTCATGCTCTCTTTCATCCTTAGAGTAAATCAAGATATCATCTAAGAAAACCAATACGAACCTATCGAAGTGCTCTCAGAAAAACCGGTCCATCAAATCCACAAAGAAAGCTGGAGCATTAGTCAATCCAAACGATATCACTAACCATTCGTCTGACCCATAGTGGCCGTAATGCCATCAAATGTATACTATCCTCTGCTACCCTGAGCTAATGGAAACCTGTCGCTAAATCTAACTATAAGAATACCTTTGCTCTACTCAACTGGTTGAAAAAATTATCCATCCATGGAAATGGATATTTATTCTCTATCGTCCTCTCATTAAACTTACGATAATCAATACCAAGCCTCAACTATCCATCTGACTTCTTACCAAACACTACAGCTGCTCGCTAAGGCGAACTACTCAGCCTGATAAGACTCTCACCTTCTAAATCCACCAACTGCACCTTCAACTCCCTTATCTCTGTAGCGTCATCTTGCTTGGCATTCTACTCATTGGCTATGCTCCCGAAACCAAATCTACTCGAAATTCAATGGCTCATTTTGGCTGCAATCCAACTATAGGTTCAAAAACATTTGCGAATTCTCTAACCACTAAAACTCGACTCAGCTCATCATCCAACTCCATAGCACCCAATAATGCATACATCTCATCACAAGAACCTTCTACGGTATAAACTATCTGATCACTACAATATGGGTGTCTAAGCGATATTTTTCTATCTTGGCAAAATATCCTAGCATCGTACTCACTCAATCAATCCATCCCAAAAATAATCCCGAACCCCATAAAATCAAACACATACAAACTACAAGTAGGTCAAACTTTAACTGATCACGTCTTATCCCTAGAGTTAAATACCGTCCTATTGGATTTGCTACCGGTAAAGAAGTAACTAAATAAGTGAGTTCTAGGTTAGGATTATCTACCAAAAATCTAGATATAAAAGAATGCGATGCACCAGTATCAAATAGAACGCTAATGGTCATACCATGAATCTAAAGCGTACCTCCTAAAACTGCTTTTCCATTTTCCTCTGTCGTAGGCTTAGAAGCAGCAGACTCCAATGCTTACACCTTGCCCTTTCCATCATTTGTGGGCTCCTTGCATTAGCTCTTATAATGGCCAATCTGGTCATAGTTGTAGCACCTGACATTCTTCTTCCCAGCCACTTCCTTAGCCTTCCCAGTACGACACTCGTTAGCATAGTGCTCCTTCTTATCACACTTGAAACAGAAAATCTCAGACTTTCCCTTCTTAGCTGCTCGACCCTTCTGAGAACCTTTCTTAGGAAAGAACTTCCTCTTTTGATTTTGCACAACTTGGACTTCATTAGCTTTACTCTTCTCTAGAGAATCAAGAAACTCCTCATGCCTTAAGGCCATCTCTACAGCAAAGTCAAAAGGATCTCTAACATGAGGTAATGTGGCCCTAGCTAACTCAAGCTTTAACCCCTTGATAAACTTCTCTTTCCTCTTCATGGCTGTATACACTGAGGCATACCCATACTGGGCCAACTCCACGAACTTCCTTACATATCCTAGAACCGAATCTCCCTCTGATCTAATTCAACAAACTTCCTGATCAGAGCTGACTGTGCCATTGCTGACATAAACCTCTCCTAGAACCTTCCCTTGAAATCTTCCCATGTCAAAGTTTCCTCATCCACACTAGCAGTCACACTGTTGCACAAAAAAATGTGGCTTCTTGAAGCTGCCTTGATGCCAACCTCCTTTTCTGCTCATCATTGAGCCCCAAATTTGCAAAAATCCTTTCATAGTGCAACGACCAATTCTCTACCTCAATGGCATCCTCCTTTCCAACAAACGGTTTCCCTCAATGCTTGGTGTAATCTCCACTCAGCTTAACATAATGATTAACTACTGGAACTTTCGAAACTCCTACTTCTGCAGCATTTCCTCCTATCATTCCGGCTGTAACTCTAGCTTACATCATATTCGCAAAAAATTGATACATAGCCCCATGTCCACTTGCGGACTCCAGCACCTATATTCTCTGCTTATGCCTGGCCTTGACCTCTTCTCACATTAGGCCTGGTATTTCCTTAGGTGTCCTCCCCTCCTTGGTTAACTCTTCCTCTTCTTCCATATCTGTGTTCAAACCTCATGAGATATAGAAAAATAACCCAACAAGGAGAAGAGACTAGAGATAAAACGTAAACTTATATATCACAAATATAACTACATTATCATAGCATTATCCTATACCCTAATCTTACTTTAATTCCTTAGGATTATGTTTTAAAAAACATTTTTAGTTTAAAGTTTTTCATAAACCATGCTCTGATACCAATTTGTAACATCCCTATTTGGAGGTCAAAAGCTAAGTGCTACAGATGCTGCAGTCATCCATAGTATTAACTTCTGATGAAAAAATACGGTAATGATAATGGTATCCATGATATCAGAAGCACATGAATATGACCAAATCGCAGATTTAAAAAAAACAACACTTTGCTAATTACATTTCAAAACAATAATTCATATCCATGTCACATAATCCCTTAGTGCTTCCCAGGAATTGATTAAATATAACATTACAAAATACGCCAAGAGAGACATATGATGATGCCCCCTTGGTTGATCAAAGTAATATAGTCATAGCTGACTTAATATACACAGCGGAATCAAAACAGAATGAGACTGCAAATCCTATTTAGTTATCCATCATCCCCCTGCTCGTCTTCAGATGCTTTATTTACCAAAAGACTAAAACCTGAAAATCTCAACCCTTAGCCTACTCAAATCAATTTTGAGTACTCGAGTGTTTAAGGGGAAACAAAAACTTCGAGTCAGACATAAATCCTGGTGTGAATAATTCTGTTACATCTCGGTTTACTGATATTAAGTGACCATGCCGCTTAGTGGAACGGGTCTCCCCTCACTTATATCCTCTTTAAAACATATATTTTACAAATCCTTTCCTGCAACCAAAGTAGTTTATCAAATTGATTATATCAAAATAGCAATCTCCTTTATGCATGGACTATCTATCCATAAAACAAGTAATATGTGAACTATCTGCCCAAACATTATAGCAAGGTCTGTTATGCTACAAATGGACTATTTGTCCATATAACCGGACTGACTGCCTATAAATTGGACTAATTGTCCGAAATCTAGGCCGACTGCTTGCAAAATGGACTAACTATCCGAATTATTTTCTTAGGGTTAACTACACTTTAAATTTTCCTTGAAAACCTTTTCAAAATGATTTAGTCCTTCAAATCATATATCATATATATATAAGGAAAATATATCTTTAGCTTTACTTTAAGCCATTTTGCCATGTTATAAAGTATATACTCAATACAGTGTTGATGGGATTTAATAAGGATTAACTATCCTTCCAAAAAAGTAAAAAACCTTTTTAACTTGAAAATACTTAGGCTACACTGCCTATTTTATGACATTCGAAACCTTTATTTAAAACCGTTAAACAACCCTTTCGAAACCATTGAAGGTAACCCCTTTGAAACCATTAGAAAACCCTTTCGAAACCATTAAGTATGGCCTTTCGAAAACAATAAAAAACCTTTCCTTTCTTTTTTTCGAAAGCTTCAAAATAACATACATCTCCTTTTAAAATCTTTAAACACTGCCTTTCGAAAACATAGGAAAAACCTTCCTTTCAATCCTTTCGAAATCCTGGGGAACCACTCCTTTCAAAACAATTCATTATAACCTTTCGAAACAGTCAAAACTCAATCCTTTTGAAAGCGCTATGGGTTCAATTTTAAAACATGTGGAAACCTTTCGAGACCATTCAAAAACATCTCGGTCGAAACCATTTGGATTCTGCCTTCAAGTAGAGTAAAAGGATTAGAAACCTATTAAAGTCGAAAGCATCTGTTTCGAAACCTGTTAAAACTATATCTTTCGAAACCACTTGGGTTTTACTTTACTTGTAGAAAAAGGGTCCTTAAAACATTTAAGTCAAAAGTTAATGCTTCGAAACCATTTCCTAAGTAATGAAGTGATGGTGTCGAAACCATCCCTTCGAAAGCATAGGAGAGGTGAGCAGATTTTAGAAAACAAAATAACCCTTTCAAAACCATCTGGGTCGAAAGGTAGAAAGGCGGCAACAAAAATGTTTCGATTTAGTCGAAAGCAATTACTTAAAAATAGAGGTGCAACCTAATCGAAACCATTTCATTTAAATCATTTGACCTGGTCGAAAGATACTTTGTCGAAAGTCATTTAGTCGAAAGCAAGCATGCGTGTTTCTTTAATTTAAAAAATAAAGGACTGCCTCAACCCCTTCGGAACGCCTGGTTACGAATCCTTACCTTCCGCCTACATCCAATTCACTATATACCAGTAAATTGATACCATGTGGATTGGTTTCGACTGTGTCAGAAGCAAAGATGAGGAGGCAGGACCTGGTGTCGACGGTGTCGAAACAGTGAAAAACATGTAGCAAATTGTTCTTTTCACCTAACCTGTCTTATGTGTCTAATTGTGATTGGTTGCCTCTTTCTTTACCAATAAAAAATATTACACTTGCTCAAAAGGGCTACTGACTTTCTAGATTTTAAAATTTAAATCATTTTTACAAATAGCCCCTTCTCCTCTTTTGATTATATAAAACATTTAAGTCGCATACTTTAAATAATTTTATATGACCATTAAAGCACTTAGGAAAAATCTAGAAAAATTCTAGAAAATCACATTATATATGTTTTCTAACATATAAAAATTTCAGATCCAAATAATTAATTATTTACCTGTAATTAATTTATAACACAAAATACCATTTTCTTTACTAGAAAATTCATATTAATTCCATGAAAATTTAGAAACCATCTCCAAAACAATATTTGTGACCTTCATAAAAATTCGCAAGGCATTTAGATGTCATTCTATAGGGTTTTCTGGTTTTCTCTTTAAAACATATCATAAGTTCAACATGAATAACCATAATTCATCAACAAATATATATATTCATTTCATCATTCAAAAACATGGCATACAATTCATATTAAAATCGAAAACACAATCCAAAATGAAATGTAGACATTATTCACCTTAGCTTTGGAGATTATAGAGATCGAGATGTGAATAGATTTGATTTGAATTAGCTTCTTTATGACATTTCTTCTTCTCGTCCTTGTTAATGGTGGCTGGCCTCTTTTAATTTTTTCTTGAAAATGAAGGCCAAGGTTCTCTATCCTATTTTACCCCTCCTCTATTTCAAGTTAACCCCTTATTTTAACTCATGGTTAAATGGCACGCCTACACCTTAAATAAAATCAAATCTCAATCGCTTAATCGACACATTATTTTGTTTAATTCAACTAATTAAACATATTAAATAATGTTACCAAAAATCTGGAGTGTTACAGTGTTGATCCATTTTATGGTTAACATTTTGGTGCTTTCATTGAGAACCAAACTCAGGCTTAGATTTAGTTATCTACTTTGGATTGGATAGGTTTAGAAGTTAGATCCTCAATCTTTGCTTAAAATATTTGCTATTGAGAATCATTGGCATCGGGAAGAAAGAGAACTGCTTTCGGAAGATCCATGGGAGCTGTAATAGTTGGAGTGGAAACCAATCCTCAGTAAGTTGAAGTCAACAATGCCAAGAACCCATTAGTCAGAGCAAATGTTGGCGCCAACACAGACAATAAGGTGTCGGGATCTTCTATCCAGCATGAAGTTGTCACTAGAGGCGAGTTAAAAAAGATGGTTGATGAAATTAATCAAAAGATGGAGAATAGCTAAAAAGCTAAAAAGATGAAATCACTTACTGCTCTGAGAACCATGCCAGAGCCCATGGCTTCCATGGAGCAAGAAAACTCTTCCGTTTCTGGCCTAAAAAGGATAAATGGAAAGCAACAACAAAAAGGAGTAGTAGGTAGAGTTGCAGGAATCGCTATAGAAAGAAACGTAAGCACTCCGCCAACTACAAAGCAATTTGCTATGGACTTGAATCTAAGGGCGAAAATCCCATGGGAAGATATAGCAATGGATCTCTGTGACTCCGAAGGTGGTGAGCAATTTGACGATGACAAGTTGGAAGGGAACACTAATGCATTCAATAATGGTAGGGAGATCCAAACTGCCCTTACCGGACCAAACGCAAGCCAACGGAACTCCAAAGGAGTGGTACTCCTAAAGACAGGAGAGCCTAGGTATTCAGCCTACTCACCATGATCGTTTGCAAAATCAAACACTTGGTATAGTCATTGACAGCCAACCCATGGACTATCGGACATTCGAGGCATATGTCGTGGACATGATCAAGCACCTAATGGACGAAAGTAAGGACAAGAGAGATGATGTATGAGGTTTCACTCCAAGCCGGATTCCCTTCACTGATGACATCCTAAATGAACAGTACCTTGAAAAGTTCACTATGCCAACAATTTCGTCATACGATGTAACTAGTGACCTGAAATCTCATTTGTACAAGTATAGTTGGTACATGGATGGAGCAAATGCTTCGAATGTTGTTCGATGTAGATGTTTTCCAATCTTTCTAGAAGGAATTGCTTCCATGTGGTTCACGAGGCTCCCACCAAAATCCATTTCTACTTTTAATGAATTAGCAACATATTTCCTTGATTAATTTAGGCTTCACACGGCATAACCAAAAGATGTGATATCCTTATCTAGCCTATTTCTAGGACATAATGAATCTTTGAAATCCTTCATGACTCATTTCAACACCGCGATGACCGAGGTAAGTAACCCAAAAAAAAGATGTGGTCTTTATGGCTCTAGTCCGCACCATCCATCTTGACATTGAATTCAGAAAATGGATTAAAATGAAACAATCTACCACTAGAAAGGACTTTAACCAAAAGGCAAGCCAGTAACTAAAATTTAAAGAGGCGAAGGAGCTAGAAGGAAAACCTGCTAACCTACAAACAACCAATGTTGGTCAGAATAGTACGATAGCTAACTAAGACGCAAATATCTTTTGGACTGTTGCAGAAAACACGGGGAAGGATGAGAACCAAAATTTCAATAAGCGAAATGGAGGTAACAAGCGACTTAAAGGACTGCGTCCCAAAGACTACAACATGCTTAATGATACTTCGGAAAATATCTACCTTACGACACATGGGATGAAAGTGTACAAGATGCCACCTAAAAAGGAAGCAACTGAACATCAAAAGCTTTTTTAGGAAATACTGCTGCTTCCATGAAACACATGGTCACAACACAAATGAGTGCCATCATTTGAAGAACCTGACTGAAGAGTTGATTTGCGAAAAGAGCACCAATAGTATGTGAGGAGACCATAAATCCTTACCACCCTGCAGCACCCCAAGCTCTTAAAGATCGGGGAAACCAAGCTGGAAACAACGAAGAGGTATCTAGGTTGACCGATCAGAGGTTCGTCATTGAATAAAAATATCTGGAGGACCTCATCCCATGCAGAAGAGTTGGGAGAAATAGAGCGACTTGTAAGCTCACTAAGACATGCTTCGAAATATTCATGCTTTGCGATCGAAGATGGAACTTTTTCCAAGCAGTAGAGAAGGCTGGACGATGACATAATATTCCAAAATCGAGACACTAAATGAGTATAACCTCCGACCCACGATCCCATGGTCGTGACGGTGGGCATCAGACCAGCTATGGTCCGATGGGTATTGGTGGATAGTGGTGGCTCCGTAAATGTCCTTTTCGAACACACGTTTGATCAGATGAAGATCAGTATGAAAGACATATCCGCTTTCTGAACAAAGTTCCAGGGATTCACCGGCGAACCAAGGCAACCTATCAGAATAGTTGATTTACCTATAGAACTTGGGGAAGGCAACCAAAGAGTTGTCCTTATCCAGACCTCTGTGATTGTAGATGAAATATTCACCTACATGCTTTCTTGGGATGGTCCGCTTTGGTAGATTTCAAGATTGCTTTGGCTTAGTGGTGTCTAACCGTGAAATTTCCGACAGAGAATGGAGTCGGGGTGATTAAAAAGGACCAAAGTGCCGCTAGAGAATGTTGTATTGCTGAGCTACGTGAGTCTAGAAGAAAAGAAAAGGGAAGAATGTAGGAAGAACTCTCCACATTCATGAACCTACCGAATAGCGACTACTGAGCCGCCCTTGGCTTTGTGACCATAGCCGATTTGATAAGGCTTTAGACCCTAGAAAGAAGAGTTCAGTGGATGAATGAGCGCATTGACAAAATTAAAGGTGTCTATCCCAGTAGATATGGATGACCTAACATGGGTTCTGAAAATTGGATCACATCTTGGAAATAAGATGCGATTAGAACTCATTAAATTTATTTGCGTCAACCTAGAACTAATTGTTTGGACACATTCTAATATGTGCGGGGTTTTGTCGGAGATTGCTTGCCATGCACTTAACATTGATCCCATGTATACACCATTGAAGTAGAAGAGGCGTAGCCTGGGACCAGAATGGTCCAAAGAGATAAGGGAAGAAGTGGATAAGATGATGGAGAATGGTTTTATCTGAGATGCAACCTACCTTGAATGGGTATCTAACCCGGTCTTGGTCAAGAAGTCTAATAGGAAATGGGAAACTTGTATTGACTAGTCAGACCTAAACAAAGTTTGTCCAAAAGATAGCTTTCCTCTACGTAGAATCGATCAGCTTATGGAAGAGAACCGGACATAAATTGCTAACATTTATGGACACTTGCTTGGGATACAACCAGATCATAATGTACAAACCTGACCAGAAGAACACTAGTTTCATTACTGACCTAGGATTATATTATTAAAAAGCGATGCCATTCGACTTAAAGAATGCAAGGGCCACCTACTAATGACTAGTGAACACCATGTTCAAGCATCAGATCGGGAAAATTATGGAAGTCTATGTAGATGATGTGTTGGTTAAATCACCCATAACCACAAATCACTTGGACAACCTTGCCGAAATGTTTGAAATACTCCACAAATATGGAATGAAGCTCAATCCACTTAAATGTCACTATAGGGTAGCCTATGGAAAGTTCTTGGGATTCATTGTAAGCGTTAAAGGCATCGAAGAAAATCCCAAAAAAATTACCACCTTATGGGAAGTCGAGGCCCCGAGGAACAAGAAAGAGTTACAAAGCTTGAATGGAAAAGTTGTAGCACTAAGATGGTCCATCTCAAAGGCAACCAACAAATGTGTACCATTCTTTGATGTGCTAAAGAAGGGAAAGAAGAACTTTAAATGGAATCAAGCTCGTCAAACTGCTTTTGAAGAGCTGCTTCGACGTATGGAAACCCCGCTAATCCTATCTAAGCCATAGACGGAGAAGAGTTGTACAAGTAATTAGCAGTCTCAGCCTATGCATTAAGTGCTGCGCTCAAACAAGAATAAGCTATAGTCCAATGACTCATATATTATATCAATAAAAAATTTACTGGAGCCGAGAAGAACTATCCAAAATTGGAAAAAACTAGCATATTGCCTCTTGATCGCAACCAGAAAGTTACAACCATACTCACAGGCATACTCGATCAAATTTCGAACATATCAACCCTTTAAGAAAGTGTTGTGCGGCTCGAAGTCCTTTGGATGGCTTATTAAACGGAACATCAAATTGAGTCAATATGAAATTACTTACCATTCTCGAAGGGCGATCAACGAGCAGACGCTGGTAGACTTCATTGTCGAGTTTACAGTAAGAGATAACGAAAATAATTACTCCAGAAATGGAGACACATGGGAAGTTTTTCGTCGATGGTGTGTCAAACAACTTCTGCTCGAAGGGCAGGAGTAGTGCTCGAAACTCCAGAAGGACGATCCATTTGCTATGCCTTATGCTTTGAATTCCCTGCAACAAATAACGAAGCAGAAGACAAAGCGATGATAGCCGGGCTGAAAGTTGTGAAGGAACTCAGGATAAAATCCGTACATATCTATAGCGACTCTCATCTAATCGCTTGCTAGGTGAAAGGCAAATACCAAGCTCGGGAAGAGAACCTCACCCTGTATCTATCTAAAGTGCAGGAACTGTTAAATAACATTGAACATTACACCATAACTCATATCTTGAGGGAACAAAACATGAAGGCAGATTATCTAGCCATACCGGCCAGTTCCGTAGAAGCTTGATCATTGGGGCTAGTCCCAGTTGAAACTCTGATTGCTCCAAGCATACGCGAGATGAATATTGGCTGGATTTTCGAAACAACTTAAGAACAAAAAATGTGGGTGATACCGATCAAGGATAACCTGCTCAGAGGAACACTCCCTGCAGATAAGAATCAACGGAAAAAGCTCCTTCGAAAGGCACCACGGTTTGTAGTACAGGATAGGATGCTCTACTAAAAGAGATTTTCTACCCCTTCGCTCAAGTGTGTGACAAATAACGAAGCCTGAAAAATCCTTAGGGACGTTCGTGAAGGCGACTACGGAGATCACACTAGAGGGGCAAACCTTTGGAAAGAAAGTTATCCAATATAGGTATTTTTGGCCAATAGTAAACCACGATGCAGCTAATTATGCCAGTTGGTGCGATCAATGTGATTCAACAAGATCAAAAGAAGTACTTCTATAGAGTTGACGTGGATGGTCAGCCCATGGCCATTCGTGAGGGAATTGATCCGATTGGTGTATTACCAGAGGCCAAAGGAGGAGCCAAATATGCTATCGTTGGTGCGATCAATGCCAAAGATTCAGCAAGATCAAAAGAACTCCTTCTACAGAGTTGACGTGGATGGTCAGCCCGTGGCCATTCATGAGGGAATTGATCTGATTGGTGTATTACCAGAGGCCAAAGGAGGAGCCAAATATGCTATCGTTGCTGTTGAATATTTCACCGAATGGGCCAAAGGGGAACCGCTGGCCACTATTACCACAAAGAAAGTTATTAATTCTATCACTAAAAACATTATTTGCAGGTTTGGAGTGCCACAAAAAAACATCATGGATAAGAGAACTCACTTTGAAAGCACTGAGTTCAAAGACTTTTGCAGATGCTTCTGAATCGAGAAAAGCTTTTCCGCTGTTGCACATCCACAGGCCAATGGGTATGTGGAAATAGCGAACAAGATCATCAAGTCCACCATTAAAAAGAGGCTAACTAAAGCTAAAGTAAATTGGGTTGATGAACTTCCATCCGTGCTATGAGCTTACAGGACAATGCACAAATCTATAACCGACCACTCCCCATTCGCCCTGATATATGGTTCTGAAGCAATGATCCTAGTCGAGCTTAAAGTCCCCTCTCATCGAAAGCAAAACTTCAATCAAAGGCAAAATGAGAAGCTCCTACTCAAGCCACTCGATATAGTTGATGAGAAGAGGGAAGAAGCTGAGTTAAGGACCGCTGCTCACCAGAAAAGGGTCGCACAATATTTCAATTCCAAAGTCCGTAACCATACTTTCAAAGTGGGAGACCTTTTCCTCAAATGGGTCTACCCTATACCAGGAGCATTCGAACCAAACTGGGATGGGCCCTATGTGATCAGCTAGAAGCTAGTGGATGGCACATTCAAGCTAACAACCATTGATGGAACCTAAATTCCTCGGGCATGGAATAGTGAATCGCTACATCGTTACTTTATCTAAGTCTGTCTTATGTATTTTCTATTTCTCGTAAATATGCCATCCTGGAATACCAGAGGCATTATAGATAAGCAGAACTTGCCAAACCATTATTAACAAAATTGCTTTTTTTCCTGAACAAATAAAACTATGTTCATAAAGTAGCCTGCTGAGTCGACAGGGTCAAATCGACTCAAAACCATTCAATCGCTGTTTGAGATAGTGGAACCACGCTCAAGTGCACCCCATCTACCCGCCGAGTCGACGAAAGCAAATTGACTCAAACTGTTGGATCGATGGAACTCGATCCTTACCTTCTAAGAACCGGTGTTGCTCCTGCAACACCAAGAAGGCCCAAATCAAAGCCACACATTTTGTAAGTCGTGCATCGCTTCTTAGGTTGGGGAATCATACCCAAGTAAATATAATTATTTAAGTCAGGCATCTTGTAAGTCGTGCATAACTTCTTGGATTGCAAAACCGCGACCATGTAAGTCTCGATCCCACTGTGCGCATTTCGTCTGTTGCGCACCATTACTCGGGTCAGCAAAGTTGAATCTAAAAACGCCGGAGCTAAGAAAATAGAACTTTAAGGGGCGATACGTGTGCGCGATAACCTGTTTTCAATATCACGGTGAGATTACTTAACAAGTAACCAAGTAATCGGTATTGCTCCGGCATCACCAACCACTTAAGAATGTAAATTACTTGCCATAAGGCCGCTAAAGTTTCATGAACATCACAAGCCAGAAATTCCCAAAGATAGGAGTTGCAATACAAATTTGGCTGGGGGTATTCGAAAGGCCACCGGATGCACCCAGTCTCGTATCAAGTGTTTGGAGTGAACAGTCCTGTGAACCGAGGGCACACACCAACACTCAACCATAGTATTAACTACTTCACAGTTCTATTACTCCAAACAAAGAATTTTAGCAGTAATTACGAAACTAAAAAAACCGAAAAACGCGTGCATAATGTGTGAAATCATGAAAATAAATAAGCTAAGTACATGATAAATAAGAAAGAACACATAAGTGGCATAAAAACATGCTAAGTACGTGATGAATGACAATGAACACAGAAGAGATAGTAGGAGAAAAAGTAATTTTCATTTATTATAACA
The DNA here is from genome assembly GCA_030765085.1 of Allium cepa. NCBI lineage: Eukaryota > Viridiplantae > Streptophyta > Magnoliopsida > Asparagales > Amaryllidaceae > Allium > Allium cepa. The sequence continues at coordinate 737,287,669 of CM060928.1, read as the reverse complement.
TTTGCTGTACAAAATCAAAATGCAGGGCTGTACCCACACAATATCGGCTAACAAAAAGAAAAGCATAGATGCTACAACAAGAAGGGTAATAAGTGCAGACTCTGCACTAGTATAAAATACATGTCAAATAAATCGGAATATTACAAAATCTGGCTTCACTGTTACTGGATCTCATTGAAGATTCTTGCCACCAGTTCCTTTCCCACCTTTCGTCGGAAGTTTCTTCATTCTCTCAACTTCCCTATCAGGAGTCATATCACTGTCAGAGATATCAATTATAGGCTCCATTCCCATGCAACCTTCATGTTCTTTGATCCCCTTGGAAGACTCCCCCTTGGTCACGCGCTTACGGGACTTGCGGGAGCTCCTTAAAGATTTTTGTTTCCCAATTTTTCCTTTTTAACTGCCACCATATGCTTTTCAGTTCTACTTGACTGGCTTGCTTAGTTTATTTGCTCTCGAGTATCAGTTGTTGCTAAATTACCCTTTAGAGATACAGAAGGGTTGTCCAGGCCATGCAATGCAGCAATCATCTCGAATTTCGATCTGGGTTGCAATCCAGACACGGGCATAGCAACTAAAGCGGCCATAGAAACAAGCCTTGAAGCATTTGAAATAACAGTAGGCCCTAAGATTGGAAAAATTGGCTGTTCGAAGAGCAAAGAAGACGGACCTATAAGATTAGAAATGAAAGCATTCAATTCATCTTGTTCTTGCAAGGGAGCTAAAACTCCTCAAACTTGGGAGAAACAAGAAAGTTACCTACATCAGAAGTGTGACCGTGAATCTTAACCTCACACTCCCCACTGTTTACTTCTCTGGATGGTTGCATGATCTTGGGCGAAGTTTTAGGACCACCCAAGGCTTCAGTGATGCCTGCTGAAGGAGCAGACAGCAAAGCGACACCAGCCAAAGCTGGCATGATTCCTGTCTGATTATGAGACTGCTTGGACGATTCGCCAGGCCTAGAATTGAAAGGCTTCAATAGTGCTTTAGCAGTTGTAATTACGGAAGCATCGAAGATTTCTCGTTCTCTTTCTGCCCAAATAATCTCTCTCAGCTCTCTACCAAAGCCTTCTTTAATTTTTTGTTAAGATAAGAATCCTCTAACTTGTTCAGTATATGCATCTCTGTCTTCTTGGAAATCAGATAGAACTTCTTCCTAAACCACAACAAGAGTACGCAGGAATTTAGGATCCAGATAACGTAGGCTGACCTGATACAACAGGAAGTTGACATAGAAATTCAAGATGGTGTCACCCATCTTTTTTATCTTCCTTTCGAAGGTAACATGCAACTCCAAGTAATCTGCCATCACACCAGCTTTTTACCTTCAACTTTGGTCTTTTCAACATTAATCCAGGCGACTCTTTCCTGAAGCAAAGCAATCATTCGAGCTTGGTCAGAAATGGTCTTGTCATGGGATTCAACCATTCTTGTATAATCAGCAATTGTCTTTTTATAAGCTTGGACGGCTTCGTCATGAGAAGTTATAGTTCTCTTCTAAGCTTCCACGATCTCGTCTCGAATTTCAAGCTCCTTTTTCAACGTAACCTCATCAGCATGGGCCTTCTTGATTTCGTCTCTAAACATGATCTCAATTTTTATGTGGGCCTCTTTCAATTCCTCCAACAAACTAGCGTTACTCTTACTCCCTCGAATGGCAGCATCCCTTTTCTTTCTTAATTGCTCAATTCTAGTGTCACATTTCGTTAACATCCTCTCATAATTATCCTTTTTTGACTCGAGGAAAAGGATCTCTTGGTGGTTGTTACAGTTTATATCCGCCAGTTGCTTACACAATTTCTTCCATCCTTCAGGTTGGTCCAAATCGCTTTGAATCACTTGGACATGGGGCATATAAACTCCTTAGGGATTGGATGCAGGTCATGATCAAATTTAACTCCCTTCAAAAACCATTCGGGGAGCACGGCTTCAAGCTTAGGGGGACTGGAAGGGAAAATATAAGTTGGCCTCTTATAGTGGCATGATGAACCAGAAGCAGGCACAACATGAGCTGACGGAGTTTAGGTTGATGGAGAGACTTGAACGGTAGAAGTCAAAACCTCAGTTCCAACAGAGACTAGAGCCGAGGCAAATGCTTGGTTCTTGGAACGATGAGAATCACGATCTACCTTTGATTTCTTGGATGGATCTTCCCGATTGTCGAGAGTTTTCCTCTTCTCATAACCACTCCTATAAACTCTGCTTAAGTTCCTGTCATCTCGACGATGAACTTCAACTTCCCAATCTTTCCTCCTTCTCCATTTTTCCTCGGTTTCTTGGGCTAATGGCGGATTGAAGTCCATCTTGACCTGGGTTAGGCATCTATATATTGTTCAAGGTCCTCATAAAGTCCATGACCTCCCATGGTACATAATATAAAAAATGATGAACTTTAGCAACACAAAATGAGCTCAAACAATGCTTCTAGAAGTGTATGTAACCCTGATGACATTGTGTAACGTGTCGTAGGTGGCCTAAAAGGACTTCACAAACCAGATCGAGAAGAGACTACAGTGTGAGTCAGGCTAACTCTAGACACAACATGACTGGGGTGAGAAGACAATCCTTCAAACTCGAAATCATCTCCTATGAGTTCATCGATGTCCACATAAATGCTGCTCATGTCCCCAAAGTTGATGTTTGTTTCCTTGGGAAAAAAACCATGAAGTCATTCGGCTTCCGGGGAGCATCTTTAGCTATAATTTCCCGAGAAGGCGAATTTGGGAGAATAGGACTCATTCCTGGAGTTTTGCCACATGATTCAAAGTTTCCTTCACTAGAACTTACATCGAATTCCTCATTATTAAAGGAGGAATCATAGCTACAACTATTCCCAATTTCACCTTCCTCCTTTTCTATGAACACTGTGGCCTTGCCTTCTCACCATTTAAACTCCTCTTCCCCTTCCTCCAAGATCGAGGTATTCTAATCGAGCTACTGGTCTCGTCGTGATGCCTTTTCCTTCACAAGTTTCCTCGATTGATCCATCGAATGGACGGTCCCCTCCTAGTGGGCCGCCCCCTTCAGAATTGTGCAATGAAGAAGTGGAGCATGTTTGAATCATGGAACAGGTAGGGGATGGGACTTCAACGGTAACGGTGGATCTCTCAGAATGTAGCAACCCATACTGAAGCAAATTCTCATCCTTGAGCAAAGATCTGACCGATCTCTCTCTAGCTTCTTGGCTTTTAGAGTAGGGAAGATAAGATCAAGTAATGGATCTTTGTTTATCCTTGGAATAATTGCAAGGAGTATTCAGCCTACTAAAAACCATGCACTATAGTATTAAATCTCAATGAGTAAAAGAGAAGACTTACCCTTTGTCATCCAAAGGCGATTAAATTCCTCGGGACACCTAACGAAAAAATATTGGGTCTTGAACTTGGACAAATTACTTTGAAGCTATAGCACAATTTCATAATTTCTTTGAGCCTCGATGATCACAAGGGACATACTTTTGTCTCTCTTCTTCAATGAGAGGAAATATCCCAGCTCATCAAAGCTTGGGGCACGATTGAATGTCTGCAAAATGTGAAGAAAGGTAAAAATCGCATAACCATTGGGGTGAATCTGAAACAGTGCAATTACCAAATTCAAAAGAGTCACTCTCAAGAAATGATTGAAGGGAGGGCACTGCTCAATTCAAGCACATGTACCAATGGCAGGCGGTGGACCACGAAGGTGGCACGTGTGCAAACTCGTTTTTCAATAGAAGGCATACGTCATCATCCGGAATGCCATGCTGTAAACAAATGTTGTGCAAGACTTTAGCAGAAATTATGATGGAAGCCTTCTCCAAAGGGTTGAGTAAAACACTAAAGTTTAGAGGAGTTCAATATATAATCGGACCAATTGGAATCAATTTACCATATTTAGCTGGTGGTGCCGAAGAAGTAGGCGCTGCTGGAACCATTTGAGAGGGCATACTGGTGTTGATTCGGCTTCTGAGCATGCCAGAATTACTTCACTAGATTTATGACGGATGATAGGTGCTTCATTCTATATAACAGAACCTGTATCTAACGCGGTCAAGTAATTTTGTTTATAACTAGAAGTCCCCCTACGCTCAACACTTGAATTCCAAAAAAAATATTGACTTAGCCAACAAATCGGATTCCATGTGTTGATTAGGTCAAGTATAATGTGTCATCTATGTGGGATAGGCTCTGTGTCCTGAACACTATGAATGCTCTATCCTGTGTAGATAGTTCACTCACAATGAAGAAAGGAAGAAGCTTTCCATATCGTTCATTAAAGTTATTCCTCTTACACTTAACCGTTACCGATCAACGATCAATAACGGATATGCTGTCCAATCGACATGGAAAGCTCTTCCTATTCCAGGTCCATCGACCGTGCAATGATACGACCAATCCAAAGTGAACAACTATGGATCAATGGGTCCGAATCGAGTAGAGAATTCTCAGCACAAGTCGATTTCAGTTCTCAGCAAAGTGATAACAACATGAGCTGCATATAAGACACTACCCTATGCTATTATCACCTCCCAAAAAAACCAAAATTAATCTGTAGGATGCCGCACCGGGATCAATGGTGTGATTTGGTGCAAGTTAATTCTAACTCTGTGGATGAAGATAGCAAAGCATATCAAGCATCGGGGCAAAACCCTAGCTTCGTTCCATGAAGAATTCAAGACTCGATTTGCTATCTTCTTCCACAAAGTCACAATCAGCTCGAATTTTCCGTTGCATCCATCACCAACATAATTTCATTACCAATCACCAATACTATGCCTAATCCACATCACCAACCTCAAGTCGGAAGGAAAATGCTATCAGTTTCAAAGTTGTTGGTGATCCAAAGTGGGCAAGCTTGGCAGCGATTCAAGTGAGTAATGTTTTAGGCGTTAGGGGTTGGCTCAAGGTACACCGTAGTTGAGTTAGGTCAGTAGCATGATGCTTCGGCGGTGGAGACTGAAGACAGCGATGGCATGAGCAAGCTTAGGGTTTGGTCGCGTTTAGCTCGGGTTGTAAAGGTATTAGCTCGGTTCGCTAGGGAAAGTGTAAAATGATGAAAGGTTAGTTTGAACAAAGTTAAATAGGAGATTAAATGAAATTTTTTTGCCAAGTCCTTAGATCGCTAATGATCCATGGACTATGAATCACTAGCGATCCATCAAGTTGTAGTCAATTTTCTCCAAGCTCGCTAAGTATTATCTAAGTGTTGTTTGCAAGCATCTGGACAGTTGTGGGATCAAAATTGATTTATTTTTATGAGGAACGACGATTCACATCGAAAAATCAACAGAGGTTGAATGGCCAAAAACAAATTCGCATGATAGCCCCAACACGACCTATTAAACTTCACGAAATGGGAACCCAAAAGTAGTCACTTCCAGAGCACATCTTGTTTCCAATGAAGGCATACTCTGGGGAGCAAATGTTAATTGGGTTTTTAACCCAACAGAATTCAGTAGGAGATAGAACATTAACGTCATGTCAAAACAACTCAAGAATCAACTAAAAGGATCAGAAGAAGAAGCTAAGAGAGTCCTAAGAAGAAAGATGCGAAAATAGGCTAAGGGGATGGACCGCCCATCACCTATGGACCGCTGGCGATCCATAAACATTGCTCATGGATCCTCTAAACTTCTTGCACCATGTACCAATACTTTTCTAAGGATATATATTAAGTTTCATGATATTCCAAGCTAATTATTTCGAGAAGTGGGCATTCATCCGATTCCAGTCATATTTCAATGCAACCTATATATGAATCACCATCAAAACAAGGCAACTCGTTGTGAAATTACACGGAAAGCATCTACATAAAGCAAGGAGCACGGTCCAAGTGAAACAATACAAAATACTTTAACTAAATGGACCCCTAGCGATCCATGCCCTATGGATCGCTAACGATCCATCAGGTTAGATAGGTTCATTGTGAACTTTTTGGAGCATCTTTGTACCATAAAGTATAGGCTTTTGGCAGAGCAGCCTAGCCCAATAGCTCTCCAATCCCTATAAATACTCACCTATCTGAATCATAAAGAGGATCTTCTAGACTGGCTGCTGGAACTTTGTACAAATTATTCTTCATTCTTCTTCTCCCACACAATAGTCGTCTAAGGGTTTACTGTGATTCTCTAGTGAACTCTTGCACTTGTTACTTGATATAACTTAGGAGATACAACCATATTGCATTCTGATTCCACTTGTAACAACAACCAGTTGATAGAAAGTTATAAAGTGGATGCAGGCTTCATTACTACTGAACCACTATAAAAAACTTCTTGTTTCGTTACTTTTTCTACAATATACAATTGCTTTTTCTACTTTATCTTCCTTGATAAATAGGGTTGGTGCTTTCACACTCAATCTAGGGTGTTGATCCATTTTTTGGGTTAATAGGATATGACAGAAAACTGATTCAGTGACATCAATACTTGACTGTTTTGTTTCTATATTAGGAATATGTCAAAACACAACTACTTTTTATGATTCAATGAAAGGGAAAATTAACCAACATCATCTGACTAATGCACACATGTTACATAAATATTGAAATAGCTTACTAAGTATATTTTTAAGGCAAAAAGAAAAATATACAGTGTAACTGTTGATACTTGAAATCAAACTCGAAGCCACTAATATTTATATGAAAAATATAAGTGGGGCAAATATTGTCCCTAATATTTGTTATTCTTCAAAATATTAGACTTTTGATTCAATGACATCAATAGTGGACCATTTTGTTTGAAGTGATGCAAAACAAATTGTGTGATATTTACAAAGAAAAACAAAAGGAGCAATTATTGAAACTTGAAATCAAACTCAAAGCTACTAAATATTCATATGACAAATATAAGCAAGGCAAATATTTTCCCTCTAATATTTGCTATTCTATAAAATGTCAGACTACCGATTCAATGACATCAATAGTGAAATGTTTTGGTTAAATGATGTAGAATTGATTATGAGAGATTTGTTTCGAACATCTATTGAGTCTTTTCCAATCACATCATTTTGTTGTATTCTATAAATTTTACCCAACCAAATCAGACATGTATGGATGCAAAATTCAACCAAATGCCAAACCTATTCGGGTACACATGAAAACGATCCATACCCAAGCTATATTATTTAGCCGAGCAAACCATGTAATGCAAAAATAATCAAATTACTAGCCTAATCAAGTAGTATGGATGCAAAAGTTAATAGGATGCTAAGCCTAATCGGGTATGTATGGATGCAAAAGCTAATCGGATGCCAAGCCTAATCGGACACATATGGAACCAATCTATACCCTAGATATATTGTTTAATCGAGCGTACCATCGAACGAAAAGGCTAACCGGATGCCAAGCCTAATCAGGTATGTATAGATGAAAAAGTTAACTGGATGCCAAGCCAAGTCGAGTGCATTTGGAACTAATCTATACCTAAGATATATTGTGTAATGTGAAAATTAGCCACAAGGGCCTCTTTAGCAAGTGCAATTAGTTTCTAAGACACGCAACTGAAATAATTACTTTTACGGACAAAATGCAAAATAATTAGTTTCTAATGCCTAAAAACCTAAGAAATTATGCCCTTGAAAGTAATTGGTCTGCTGACTTTGTCCTTAAAAGTAATTATTCTGCTGACTTTGGCCTTGAAATTAATTTTTATGGATGCGTGTCCTAGAAACTAATTGGACTGCAAAGTTTGTCCTTCTAGTGAAATGCCCCTAGTTTAACCAAGGATATCGTTGAATGCAAAAGCTAACCGAGGGTACCATTGAATGCAGAAGGTAACCGAATGCCAGACCTAATCGCGTATGGATGCGAAAGCTAACTGGATGCCAAGCCTTATGGGGTACATATGGATGCACAAGCTAATTGGATTTCAAGCCTAATCGGGTACATACAGAACCAATCTATACCCAAGATATATTGTTTAACTAAGCATACCATCGGATGTAAAAGCTAACCATATGCCAAGCCTAGTTTGGCATGTATGGATGCAACGGTTAATCGAATGCCAAGCCAAATCGAGTACAAATGGAATCAATCTATACTTGAGATATACTATTAAATCAAGCATACCATTGAATGCAAAAGATAACCGAATGCTAATCCTAATTGGGTACGTATGGATATCAAAGCTAACAGGATACCAAGCCTAATTAGGCATATATGGATGCAACCGGATGCCAAGCCTAATTGGGTACATATGGAACCAATGTATACCCGAAATATATTATTTAAACAAGCATATCATCGAATGCAGAAGCTAACCAGATTCTAAGCCTAATATGGTAAATATGGAACCAATCTATACCCGAGATATATTGTTTAACCAAGCATACCATCGAATGTAAAATCTGATTGGATTCCAAGCCCATCGAGTACATATGCAAAATCTAACCAAATGCCAACATTAATTGGGTACATATAGAACAATTCTATTCCCGAGATATATTGTTTAATCAAGCATACCATCAAAAGCAAAAACTAACTGGATGCCAAGCCTAACTGGGTATGTATAGATGCAAAATCTAACCGGATGCCTAGCCTAATCCAGTAGATATAGAACCAACCGTACCTTCAAATGCAAAAGCTAACCGGATGCCAAGCCTAACTGGGTACGTATGGATGCGAAATCTAACCGAATGCCAAGACTAATCGAGTATATATGGAACCAACCTATACTCAAGATATATTGTTTAATCGAGCGTGCCATCGAATGAAAAAATCGACCGAATTCCAAGCCTAATCTGGTACATATGGATGCAAAAGCTAACTGGATGCCAAGCCTAATCACGTACTTATGGAACCAACCAATACCCGAGATATATTATTTAACCGAGTATACCATCAAATGCAAAAGCTAACCAAATGCCAAGCCTAATTGGGTATATATGGATGTAAAAGCTTACCAGATGCTAAGCCTAATAGGGTACGTATGAACCAATATATACCTGAGATATATTGTTTAACCTAGCATACCATCGAATGCAAAAGCTAACCAGATTCCAAGTCTAATCGGGTACGTATCATTGCAAAAGCTAACCCGATTCCAAGCCAAATCGAGTACATGTGGATGTAAAAGCTATCTAGATTCCAAGCCTAATTGGGTACATATGGAACCAATTTATACCCAAAATATATTGTTTGATCGAGTGTGCCATCGATTGCAAAAGCTAACCAGATGCCATGTGAAATCGAGTACGTATGGATGCAAAAGCTAACTGAATGCCAAGCTTAATCAAGTGCATACGGAACCACTCTATACCAGAGATATGTTACTTAACCAAGCCTGCCATCAAATGCAAAAACTACCCAGATGCCAAGTCTTATCGAGTATGTATAGATGCAAAAGCTATCGGATGCCAAAATAAGGTACATATGGAACCAATCTATACCTGAGATATATTGTTTAACCTAGCATACCATCGAATGAAAAAGCTAACTGGAAGCCTAACCCAATTGGGTATGTATGGATATAAAAGCTAACTGGATGCCAACCCTAATCGGGTACATATGAAACCAATTTATACCCAAGGTATATTATTTAACCGAGCATATCATCAAATGTAAAAAATAACCGGATGCCAAGTGCAACAACCCATATTTTTAGGGCATCTGAATGTTTAAAATTTGGATGTATAAATATTTAATTGATTTATTTTATCGATAAGCTGGAAACTTAATTTCCGCAGATGGGCTTTTTAGGACTCAAGATTATTTCTATTAGGTCTGGATAGTCCGAGCGAGCCAGAATGAGTATAAGCGTCAATATATTCTGACTATTTGGTTTCGAGTTAGAAGATTGAGTACGGTTCGAAGATCGAGTGACTCTAAAAGTTAATTTCTGTATACTTTGGAATTAGGTCTCGAAAATAGTTCCATTAAGTTCGGAATAGAGGTATTTGGGTAGGAACGCCAGTAAGCATGCTTCGTTTGGAGTTCATGAATTTTGGGCGTGAATAATATCAGAGAAATGTTTATAAAAGAACCTTACTTCTCTCTTTTTTCTCCGTCTCCTTATCCATACCCTATCCAGTCTAACGACCTCCATTAATTAGTGACACTAGAGGCCAAATTAGGCTTGGGTCCTAACTAGGAAAATGTTCTCATATGTGAGACGTGGAATTTGACCGGTTGGATGTGGCGTGAGGTGCTATAGATCCACATTTGAACAAAAATTGGGTTTCTGGGTTCTTCTGCGCCGGCATAGGCGACTTAGGTGTCAAGGCTGGTGGCGTTAGGTCGACGATGTAGAGGGCTACCTCCAAGCGGAGTTTGGCGACTGAAGTTGCCTGTGGTAATGGATATGGGCAATTGAACGACGTCGTGGTGTTTTTCTCAATTTCGGCTATGGAGACAAGGATAGAGGCGGTTTCTGTGTCGTTGAGTTTGTTTGGGTCTGGGGATATCGTAGCGGCAATGCGATGGCCGGAGGAGCATTGTGGCGGTGCAGGTGAAGTTGAACGAGAAGGGAAAAGTGGCAGCTAGGGTTTATTAATGATGAGATTAAGGGGTTCGATGATGTAGTTTATTAATTTATTATTTAACTAATTAATCATCAATTGTTCATTAAACTCATATCTTGCTCCTATGGGTTCAGATTCGAGCGCAGTAAGTTGCATTGTACTAGTAGCAATGACGATAATGCTTTGGAATTAGATTGGTAGAGTTTGGAGCTTGTAGGATTTTGGGCTAAAATTGGTCACCATCCGATTTCACTTCAACCAGACGCTTCGGTGGTAGCTAGGAATTTCGGTGAGTTACCAACTTTAATTAAACTATATGATATATGTGATACTACAAATTATTACTGAATGCTTGGATGATAATTTATATTATTGTTTGACTGATAGTTTAGATTGGATTCCTGTTTTGGAAAACGGATGATATATTATCTAATTTGCAAGGAACCCATATGATTATATACTGTCCGTAACCATTGTTTTGCCAGGAACATTTGCAGAGAGACCCTATAGGGTTTATCACCAGTATAAATTTTATTTACATCCTTAAGCTGCTTACATTGATGTTTAGATGAAATTAATCATGGCATTCCATTTAAATTGTTTAAGTGTTGTATAGCAATTTTGTATATCGACATTTATTGAATATTATCTCCCTAAGACCACTGTGTGCGTTGTCTTGAGCTTTTATTTTCACAAAATAGATATTTAAATTTGTTAATCATTTTGATTAATGATATTTAAATTAATTAATCATTTTTTAGGAAAATGAGTGATCCTCATAAGGAGGAGAGCGGTAATATAATTTTATAAATTAATTTATAATTTTAAATAATGATGTTTAAAATTTATCAATTCATTTTAACGAATGATGTTTGAATCTAATTAATCATTTTATTTAACGATATTTGAATTTAATTAATCAGTTTAAGTAATGATGTTTTAAGTTAATAAATCATTTTAACTAAAGATGTTTAAATTTAATTAATCATTTTAATTAATGATATTTTAAATTAACAAATCATTTTAATTAACGCTGTTTGGATTTCATTAATCATTTTAATTAATGATCTTTGAAATTTAGTTAATCATTTTAATTAATGATGTTTGAATTTAGTTAATCCACCTAGTTAATGATATTTGGATATAATTAATAATTTCAATTAAATGGTGTTTGAATTTAATTAATCATTTTAACTAACGATATTTGAAGTTAATGAACTAATTCTACTAAAGTGCTTTAAAGTAAATTAACCAATTTAATAAAAGTGTTTTAAAGTGAATTAATCGATTTAGGATTTTAAAGTTAATTAACTGATTTAATAAAGGTTTAAAGTTCATTTAATGATTAGATAAAAGCGTTTTAGAGATAATGAACTGTTTTAATAAAGATAACTGATTGGTTTATTAAAAAAGATTATAAATTTGATTAGTTATCTTTCGAGATAATTAATGTTGTTTTTAAATTTATAAAAGGAATTTTATATTTGATTTATTTTCTTTGAGGAAATTAATGTAGTTTTAAAGTAATAAAAGGATTTTATAAATTATCCTTTGTGATATTAACATTTGATTTAAAATTTATAAAAGTAATTTAAATTGATTTATTATCTTTCGGGATAATAAAGTTATTTTGAACTTATAAATGATAGTTTGCAAATGAGAAAATCCTTTAAAAGGGATTGTTTAAAAATAAAATTAAGTGTAATTTTTTTGGATTTATAGTAAGCAATATTTCAATGACATTTGTTTTTGACCCTTGTTTTAATACACTTAGTATTATGATTTGTCCTTTCAAAAGGATATTTCAAAGAGTATTTTTAAGGTGTTTTACAACATTTGAATGTGAAAATCAATCCCAAACGTGAATCAAATGTTTTACAACTTTGATTGATTTATTGGTGGTAAATATATGTGATTTAATTCTCATACACAAATCACTTTGTTAATTCCCGATAGTTGATTTATCAACTATCGATTTCGATTATGCTATCTTCTTTGTATTTCGTCACTCTAAGATGATGTGTTGCCAATTTGAGCTTTATTATCCTTTACGAAAAATGACTAAACCCAAAGAGCGAGTGTAGGCCAAGCTATGTGGAGTTGCTCATATTATAATATTTTCACATCCATTGTAGGTTGGATTTTGTTGTGCACATTGAGATGTGAAATACTTGGATTCTCGATAACAACTGGTGGGGTTCGGCTTGGAGATTTCCGAGAGCCATCGGAGTCCTTATGTATATTTCTAAAGGTATATTTTCAGTAAGCGGGGTATACCCTCCTAGTCATTATGGGGAAATCTTCTCTTTTTCCTTATTGTTAATTCAAAACTTTGAATTATTTCCTTAATTGAATTGAGAATGGCTTTTTCTATTCTCAATGTCTAATTATTTGTGTCCATTCTTTCTAGCTTTGGACTTTTACCATGTTTGTCCATTCTTTCCCATTTGGATTGTTTTCAGATTGTTTCCATTCTTTTATGTCGAAAATTTGATATTATTAATGCCCATTCCTTGAGTATAGGATTTGTTCTTGCTGGTACCCATCATTTATATTTGGATTTGTTTTCTATTGTTTATTTCCACTCTTTCCTATATGTATGTTGTTCTTGTGAGGTAAAAACCCATTCCGCATTTATCGGTGTGGTCTTATAGAATTTATATATATGTTCATCATATTACTTGAGTTTTCTCATGATGCTTTTACAGACTGATGCGGGTGTTATTTTATTATAATGCTTGAGCCAACCTGAGTTTTTTTCCATGTTGTCTTTGGTGATATGAAGTTCTCAAAGAAGAGATGGATGTTCAAATATCGCAGTGTTTTATTTTCCGCTGTATTATTTATATATCTATTAGTTTTTGTAAGGTGAAGATTCTATAACTGTCCAGTTGATAAGGTTTGTTTTTAACTCTGACGTACTACGTATTTTGGAGTGAGAGTTTTTACTGTTTGTCATATTATATGTTATCGATTCCGCTATGAGATTCTATTTCCCCCGTTCTTTGATCTTTTCTTTTATTTTACCCTAACAATCTTCCTTTCTGGCGATTGGATGTTCGACATTTGAATACCGTAGATGTATTTGGTGTTGACTTTCGATGGTCGAAAAGGCGGGTCACTAGCCTACTCGGTTACATATGGATGCAAAAGCTAACCAGATACAAACCAAATCAGGTACATATGGAACCAATCTATACCCGAGATATATTATTTAACCAACGGTACCATCTAACGCAAAAGCTAACCAGATCTCAAGCCTAACCAGGTACGTATGGATGAAAAAGCTAACCGGATGCCAAACTTATTCAGGTATATACATATATACTCGCTCTTCGTAATACTTAAAAGTTAGCGCCTTACAACATCGACTTCCTTTCAAATACCACAAAAGACATATTGTCGGGGTAAAATTAGAACAAAACACTAAATCAAGACATTGATAAGATCTCATAGCGGAATGACAACATATAATATACTAAATATACATGAAAAAAAATAGAATAACAATATATATAGGAGACCGCATTAGCGAAAGCAATTCACAAATAAATATCAGTACAAAGTAGTCAGTATACATCATCTCCAAAAGTACAGAATTCTAAATAAATATCTAATACAACAGTCCCGTATATAAATGACAACTCTGTCATGTATAATAAAATAACAAGTATACACACACACACACACACACACACACACACACACACACACATATATAAAACATTGATGCTATTCCTTCAAAATGCTCTAGCTGCGCACTCTACTAGCGTATCCCATAAGCACCTAACTCCCAAACTACTCAATCGAGTACACAAGAGTTGTCATGACATAAGCAGAAAAAGACAAAATGCGATTTAAATAAAGCCTGGTGCGGGGGGAACTATCTCAAAATACTGTATATTAATACTACATATAAGTAGATAGGAATGTTAAAATCACAGTCGGCCCTTTCCATAAACGTTGCTTAGAAGAAACCCGAAGTGCCTATAACCAAGTACAATAAATCCATCTCAAAAGTAGGGGATCATACCATAACCTGCTCTTCTCTTGCAACAATAAGTTGGCACAATATCTCATTGCACTACATTAGCCCCAAAACCTAATAATATAGTACCAATACAGCATAAACAAAATATGATCCCAAAACAACGATCACTACCGCTAAGATATGCCCCCAACGCATATAGTCCCTACCACTAAAACCGAATAGGTATGCCACAATGTGTATGATCACTACTGCTAAGACCAAAATGTAGATGACTCACTATTGGGGAACTCTAATTCCCAGTCCGTTATCATCGAAATCGTAGATGACTTGCTATTGAGGAACTCCATGTCTCAGCCCACTATCATCACAAATCTTATATGACTCGCTACTAAGGAACTCTAAGTCTTAGCCTGCTATCATATAAAAACCTAGATGACCCGCTACTAGGGAACTCTATGTTCCGGCTCGCTATAATCCAAATCATGGATGACTTGCTACTAGGAAACTCCATGTTCCAGCCCTCTATCATCACAAATCATATAGGATCGCCATGGACGACTCCAGTCGCCACGGCCTAAAACGCACTTCACAACTCTAAGAAAACCCTATAAGAAGCCAAATTGCATTCCAAATCAAATGCATGACCCCAATGTAGTGATACTCTCCCAATATACCCTCCCGGTCTACCAAAAATCTATGGTTTTGGAATAAGTGAAGGGATGGGTCCTACATGAACCCCAAAATCAAAGTACTTCAAAACCTATCAAACCTTTCTATATAGTAACCCTTGAATAATGATGGACACTGGTCCAAACAATGCCTCAATCTAAGTTCGTATGTGAAAGTTATCGCATTTCGAAATTTCGGTCGAAAAACTCAAATATCAAGCCTCAAACATCTATGACATTGTCTCAGACGCTTGAGAGATGTTGCTATTTGTTCCCAGGTTCATCTCAGACATCCGTAAAGTGTTATAGATTTTTGGAAACATGATATGGGTAGAAGTAAATCTTCAAGTGCCCATAACTTTTGATCCGTAGCTCCAAACGACTCGCCATTTCTTTCGTTACGACCATGGAAAGATTCACTTCAATCTAGACATCTAAAACCACGAATGTACATAATTGAAATGGGTTCTTTTCGTTGACGCCTTCAATATTGGAAACTAACTCTTTACATGAGTTTAGTTCAGCGGCCAATCGTAGTGACCTAGCTTCCTCTAATATGCCAAAATATAATTCGACCATCTTGCCTTGTGCATACCCCATATTGTGGCGCTCATTTGTGCACACCTATGCACACATGTTCATGCCAATGCACAACAAAAAAATATATCACATTTTGAACTTCACCAGGACAATTACTCAACCCGGTATGCTCTTACGCAACTTAGCGCACATGGTGGCCGCTATGGCTACGTGAAATGCCTACAATGAACTTGTAATTAATAATACTTCTGTGTAGTCAAGCAATTGCATATCTATACAAACAAATAATCACACAAAAATTATAAGTACAATATCTTTGTTCTCATTGTCACTTAGCTCCAAATACACATATATGTATACCCGCTCGTGCACATATACGTACACGTATATTCGAATAAGTAATTAAATTATTATTTGAATCAAAACTTCTTTTATTTACTAAATTCCTTTCAAATAAAAGTGAAACATCCCTTATATCATTTTACAAAATATCATACTTGCTGGTAAACCACTTTACAAAATACAATACCAGCATTTAAATTGATTTAGCTCTTTAAAATAGTTATTTCTCCTCATTGAAAATCAAGTATTTGTCATTTTACTATTTTATAAAAACTCATATCTATTTCATAAAATCATGAAACCATTTAATAAATTATAATTAATCTTCATTAGTCTCTAATCACTTTAATAATAAGTGTAGAGTTCACAAACCACTTAAATTAGCTTACTAACATTATTCAGTTCAATTCAAATGATTAATCAATATTCTCTAATAATGTACACATCGTTACACTACTTAATTAACCCCAAATCAAAACATAACATCACAACAATCACCCAATTTAATCCCAAATCAATTCTAGTGCTTACTAACTTTTCAAAGTATAGTACATAGGGTCTTAAATAATTTATTAGCTAAAGGAAACATATTCATAACATGAATACATGTCTAAACCAAACCAATCAGTAACCAAATCACTTCATATGATTCAATATTAAGAAATACGAAAATTTGAAGTATTACACAAAAGTTGATAAGGAGAATCATCCCACTCACCTCTTCTTCTCCAAACCATGATCCAAATCACAAAAAAAACTAAATCTTGCTTACTTTAATTTTGAAATGCACATCAATACTTCGATCCAAGCCAGTTCCTTCATGGGTTTGGTAGAGAATTGGAAAGAGGAATTTTGGTAATTTTTATTTGGTTTTAGAAAATTAATTTAATGGGTTTAGGGATTAAGAAGGTGATTAAGGGATAATTAGAGAAGCCGTTAGAGGTGAGGGAGAAGAGTGAATGTGAATAAAGAATGAATAGAAAGAGGGAAGGGCTTTAGCCACTTATAGCTAACTAATGGGCTAAGCCCAAATTCTCTCCACCCGGCATTATTCATTCTCGAAAATTCCCAACTCCAAAAATATCGAACCTTATAATCAAATAAGCCCTGAAAACCATTCTGAATCCAATGGAAAAGGTTTGGGACTCAATTCCTTCGTATACAAAAGTTAACCTTTTGGATCGATTTACGAATCGAACGCAGGCTACCAATTGAAAATCCGTCGATCGACACATATCGAAGCTTATACTCAAACAAATTTGCAACATCGATCCAGACTCAATAGAAGTAGCCCTGAGTCCTAATTCGAACATATGCAAAAAGAAACATTTTGGATTTCCAATCCAATAACAACTCAATATGTAAATTAACTATCTAAATATATTATCATTAAATATACGAGTTGTTACGTTCTCCCTTCCAAGAAAGGATTTCATCCTCGAAATTGACAGGAGTATAAGAAAGTAACAGGACTGACCAAACTTCTTGAATCTCAATTTTGGAAAGTCCTAACGGTACTCCCCAAATTGGAATGCATCACACACTCTATGAAATATGCGATAGCCTACGTCATCCCACATTTTCCAAAAATTATTACCTCCCTTGAAAGCTTCTCACTATTTAAATGCCAATCTAAGAAAATAAACATTTAAATAACTATACATTAGCTCTCAAGTAACAAAGTGTACTATTGTAATGATCTAGGAATTTTCGACTCCAAAAATCCTAGATTGTTAAAGAAGAAGAAAGAAGGAAAACAGAAAACAAAAAAATCACACATTCGCAGTGGATAAAATATAATAACAAATAATAGAATTTTTATAAAGAAAAGCTATAATTGTTACTTTACATACAATTCATCAGAGTACAATCACTTGCACATAAAATGGACAGTTATACAACTTGTTCCAGACTACAATCCATACAGACTACACAGTCTCATATACATAGCGGAAAACTCCATACGTTCCTGCCATCCAGTTCGCCTCCCGAGCTTCAGAACGTCCTTAACTGAAAATCTGTAATATTTGATCTGAACCGAGCATTGCATCAAAGTAACACCAGGGGTCAGGCTGGAAACCAGCGTGAGTAAACCCATATAATTTGAAATACTAAGTTCAAACCATAAAAGAAAAATCCGAGGTAGCTCGTACTTCATTACGAGCTCATTACTTATTATGCTCAACATTTATTTTACAAATCAATCCCTAAGTACCCATACATAGTTTCCAATGGTCCAGTTTGTTTAAATTATTCCATTCCAGTCTTTTGATTTCACATATCAAATCTAAAAAGAATTATTGCAGATTACTAATCGAAGTGGTTTCGGGTATTTTCTGATACCCGACCCCGGTCTCTTCGAATCTCATGTTACTGTTAATCCAAGTTGTTTAAGTGAAAAAAATTCACTTTATATTCAGAGTAACATATTCACATAGGGATTCCATTACAGATAGATAATCCATATTATCACAGTTCAACCCAAACATATCATCTCACATAGCATCGCAAATCACATATCAGATATATCAAATGATCCAAGGCATTCAATATCATTCAATCATCCATAAGCAAGATTAATTAGTCACACCATTTCTAATTAATTAAATTAATTACTTTAATCGCTTTTAATCCTGCTTACTTAACATTAATTGATGAATCATCCCTTAATTATCATCTTTAATTACATTAAGTAATTTAGCCTTTAATTAATTACACAAATTAATTATCCTTCAACCATTTACATTAATTAACCTTTAATTACTCTCATTAATTAATTAAAAATAATTTAATACATTGGTCCTTAATTAATAGCTCAAATAAGCTATTCTATAATCACTTTCATTGATTAATTATCCTTCAATTAATCACGTTCATTAATTAACTAGCCCTTTAATTAATTTCCTTAATTAATCCATTCGTTAATTAAGTACACTAAATAATTAATTGTCAATTACTTCCATTAAGTAATTATCATTAAATAAATCATATTTAGTAGTTACCCATTTATTACCTCCCTTAATTAATAACATTAAGCAATTATCCTTTAATTACTTTCAGAAACTATTAACCTTAATTAATAATCAATTAATTAACTGATTAATAATCTTAATCACCCAACACTAAATAATTTTAAGATAATTCATTTATCTTAATCATCCTCTTAATCTTTATCGAAATTTAATAAACTTTGGAATTAATTATCATTAACGTAAAAAGCTTTAAGTTTAATTGAAAATTTAAAACACTAAATCTTTTAATCAAACTACTTAATTATCTGATTATTTAAGCTTTAAAAAACAACTTAAGGATTAACTTAATTAATTAAAACTTAAAATAAATTTCTCAACTTTACTCGAACATCAAATATTTAGTTACTATTTAAAGGAAATAGTTTTTAAGTTAACTAGTTTTTAAACTTAACTTTGTTAAATTTAAAACTTTGAAAATATAAATTACGTTACTCGAGTAAATCCAGGATCTACTCGAACTAACACCTGATTTACCTCAACCTTTTTCCCGAGCTTTTTTTTAAAAGATAAACTGTTATGTTTTAGAAACGCTCACGTACTCGAAATAAACTCCGAGTCCCACCTTCTTTTACCCGAGCTTCAACCCGAGGTAAATACTTCGTTCCTAATCAAAACTGCGCACCGATTCTGTTGCACGTGCACCGATCGCCGGCGTTGCTCCGACATCTACAACCTCCACCACCAAGTCATCGATCATCCTCTCTTACGATTCCAACCATGCAGATCCCCAAACAACCATGAAATCGAGAACTCGATCTGATCGAATCCTCAAGAACAAAACACTCCGACCAACATCGCCCCGACATGACAACTCCGACCATCAGAAGCTCCATCATTCCAGTCACAGCCTCGTCCATGACCCAAGTTCCCTTTCCCCTTTGACTGGTTACTTCCAAAGCTTCAATGGCGATGCAGTCACCATATCTTAAGCCTTGACCAAAACAAGGTTCAAACCCTGGTTCGTCGAACTGCCATCGCCACGGTGGCTCAAAAATCCACTAACCATTTTAACCAGAGCCCCGACCCCTCAGCCTGCTCCAGTCATGACCCCGGCCACCCAAGTGCCGCCGATCACCAGAAAATGCTCGAAATTCCCTTCCCGTTCAACATGCATTCCCTCTCGAATTACACATCATGATTCCACTCTTAAAAATCCTAGATTTTGATAATGATTCAAATTTTAATTATGAAACCAGAAATCATTCAATTCGAAAAATTGACTCTCTTGTTAAGACTAACATCAGATAAATCTTGAAAATATTTTTATAATTTATATTATATTAAAAAAAATGGATTTTTGTTAGCGCCAAAATTGGTCACTAACACCCAAATCCAAGTGAAAGTACCAAACAACAATCGCAGTTCACGGGTAGGATGTATGTAGAGGATATTTAATATGAAGAATAATAGAAATTAAAATGAAAGCGGTAAAGACACGGAAGTTATAGTGGTTCAGCTAACTCTGGCCTACGTCCACTCCAGTAATTTCTTTTTTATTGCTGTAACAATCGATTACAGTTACAAAGTGATAGGCTTGCCTTAGCCTTAGGGGATAGAAAGTTAGAGAGCAGGAGAGAGAATCAGGATCCCTTTTCTGAACCCCCACATTCTGTATGTATAGGAAAATCCTGAGTTGTTGGGCCTTTGCGTGATTCAGGCCCACCGAGTTTATGGCCGGTCCACATATGTCGAGCCATGTAATGCCGAGCCATTAATGACGACCCGTTCCATGCCGAACGAAGCGTCTGGAGGAAGAATGCCGAATGAAGTCTGATAGAATAATGTCGGTCGAGGCATTTGAGTGATGCATGCCGATCGATGCTGGGGTGAGGTGTGCCCAGCGCACTTTAATGCTGAGTTCAAATGCCGAGTGGAAGATGCCGAGTGAAAGAATGCCGGACGTACTTCAATGCCGAGTACAAATGCTGAGTGGAGGATGCCGAGTGAAGGAATGCCGGACGTACTTCAATGCCGAGTATAAATGCCGAATGGATGATGCCGAGTGAAGGAATGCCGGACGTACTTCAATGCCGAGTACAAATGCCGAGTGGAGGATGCCGAGTGAAGGAATGTCGGACGTACTTCAATGCCAAGTACAAATGCCGAGTGATTTCCAATGCCGAACCATATTTCCTAGACCCAGACCATAGTTGATTCATCTTTATCCAATCATATTTCCATCTCCTAAGCACGTTGCGTCATCCATCCATCCAGTCGACTGAATCCATCGTACACCAGCCTTGACGAACGTGCAACTGATTATGTTAATCCCGCATGTCCATGACCTGGTAAAAAAGCGGGTTAACACTTGCCCCCCAAAACATGCCTTGCTATTGGAAGGTGTGTTTTGAATAGCCTCAAATCTGATATCCAAAGTCCACATCCTTTTTGTAACCATATCATCAAATCCACGACCTCTCCGGGCTTAATCTTGATTTTGTAGACCTCGCCGGGTCGTGTTATCCTGTTCCAGCCTTGACTTTTCCATCACGGGCTTGTAAAGTTCTCCGGCCTCGACTCTCCGGTCAAAGACTTTGATATTCACCGGCCTCAGCAATCCGGTTAAGGATTTTGATATTCTCCGGCCTCGACTCTCCGGTCAAGGACTTTTTATATTCTCCGGCCTCGACTCTCCGGTCAAGGACTTTTTATATTCTTCGACCTCGACTCTCCGGTCAAGGACTTTTTATATTCTCCGGCCTCGACTCTCTGGTCAAGGACTTTTTATATTCTCCGGCCTCGACTCTTCGGTCAAGGACTTTTTATATTCTCCGGCCTCGACTCTCTGGTCAAGGACTTTTTATATTCTGCCCGAGTCCATTTCTTCGCTCTCCGGCGAAGGGACTCGTAACTTGTGACCATTGCCTCGTCTCTCCGGTCGGGGCAGTAATTATAAAACCTGAACTATTTATTACATTGATCTAAAACCAAATATAAAACCAGAAATCCGTATCAAAAAATCAAACATCCAAAACAGAATGGGAAACCAAGAAAAAACCAACCAAATCGGGAGTTCAATCCAAACTCCAAATCCATACCAAAGAAAAGTAAATGTCCGAAATACGAAAGAGAGAACCAAAGTTTGCAGAAAACTAGAAAGAAAGCAGAATTTCATAGACTCAAGTAGTACGGTTTTCAGTCATCTCAGAGCACGTCTAGGGACCGTCCTCAATCCCGTACGTGTGTAAGTGACCTAGCCGTATTACTTTGAGTTCTATTACTTATTCAAAACCATGAACCTGTCTAGTTGATAGTAAACCGGCGTTGACCAGACCCAATGCCGCCATTGCTAGAGGTAGGTGGTGGCTGCTCTTGTTCCCCTGTCGTAGTTCGATTCCTGACATATTGCTGTACGTGACCATTCCTTACATGCTCCTCAATGATATCCCTCAAATGCCTACAGTCGTTTGTGTTGTGCCCATCCAGCTCATGGAATAGGCAATGCTTTCCCGATGTCCGTTCGTATTCTGAAGGCTCTCTCTTATCTGGCCTTCGGTATTGGAGCTGCCCTCGAGTATCCAAGTAAATCCTTTCTAGAGTCTCAGTTAAATCTGTGTAAGAAGAAAACTTTAACTCCCTCCGAGGTTTCTTCGAAGTGCCACCATTTCCATTCGTTTTCCTTTTTCCTTTATCATCTTTAGTTAGATCCTCCCTGGATGGACCTCCACCCCTCACTACATAAGCTTCAGCCTCTCTCCCTACTCTCTCGGCCTGCGCATCCTCCTGTCTCAAGAACCTTTCCGCCTCATGATAGAACTCCCCGAGATCCCTCGGTGGGTCCCGTTCCAATGATATTTTGAAATCCGAGTTATCCGCAATTCCCGAGACGGCTGCCATCAAAACCATTGACGGATCGGGTCGATCCACTGAGGCTACCGCTGCGTTGAATCTGGTTAAGAAGTCCCTGAGCGATTCCCCTTTCCATTGTTTCATAGATGTCAGAGTCATCACGTTCTTGGGTCTAACTATGTGGACCCGAAACTGTCTCATAAACCTCTCAATTAGCTCCGTCCATGTGCCGATAGAACCATTCTCCAGCTGTCTAAACCACATAGCTGCGATATCTGTCAAATAAATGGGAAGCATCGAGCCATGACCTCATCCGATGCCCCCAATACCTCCATATGACTTATGTATTTCGTCAGATAAACCGTTGGATCCGCCTTCCCATTATACATTTCCAAATTTGGTAGCTTAAATTCGGGTGGGTCCCTAGCTTGCCTGATAGTAGGAGTAAAGGGACTCCTATTTACATCCTCCAAGTCTCTATTTACCAATCCACCTCTCATAGCCCGTCTAACCATCTCCGCTAATCTGTCGTTGCCCCCAAGATGTAATCCTTGTCCATCGCCTCTGGTCTGCCCCCCGAGTTTATGAGGGAATTCTGGCACATACTCCTCATCTCGCACTTCTGCACTCCTGTTGGTGTCGGGTTGCACAACATCGTCTGGTATCCCACCATGGGTTGGTCCAACATTTCCTAGTGGTATGCCCCCAAGTCTAGATCCATCTGGATTGATAGCTGTTTGCTGATTGGGGGTTGCCCCCTGCCGGGCTATTCCCTCTGCTTGCTGGTTGAGTGCTTCTGATCCAGCTCCACGGATCTGAGCTCCTGCATTTTCTGTTTGTGCAAATTGTCTGAGAAGAGTCTGCATCATCTCCTCTTGTCTTTTCATCATCGCCTCCATTTCCTCTCTAGTGATGTAAATGGATGCTCCACCTGCTCCATCTCCAGAGGAAGCCTCTTGACTTCCCTCCTGATTGCTCCTTTCCATTACTTGCTTCCTTGTTGATGGTCTAGCCATTGCTCTTTTAAATCCAAGTTTCTAACTCCAAAATTCCTGAGTTCAGCTCTCAATGAAAGCACCAAAATGTTAGCGCCAAAATTGGTCACTAACACTCAAATCCAAGTGAAAGTACCAAACAACAATCACAGTTCACGGGTAGAATGTATGTAGAGGATATTTAAAATGAAGAATAACAGAAATTAAAATGAAAGCGGTAAAGACACGGAATTTATAGTGGTTCGGCTAACTCTGGCCTACGTCCACTCTAGTAATTTCTTTTTTATTGCTGTAACAATCGATTACAGTTACAAAGTGATAGGCTTGCCTTAGCCTTAGGGGATAGAAAGTTAGAGAGCAGGAGAGAGAATCAGGATCCCTTTTCTGAACCCCCACATGCTGTATTTATAGGCAAATCCTGAGTTGTTGGGCCTTTGCGTGATTCAGGCCCACCGAGTTTATGGCCGGTCCACATATGCCGAGCCATGTAATGCTGAGCCATCAATGCCGACCCGTTCCATGCCGAACGAAGCGTCTGGAGGAAGAATGCCGAACGAAGTCTGATAGAATAATATCGGTCGAGGCATTTGAGTGATGCATGCCGATCGATGCTGGGGTGAGGTGTGCGGAGCACACTTTAATGCTGAGTTCAAATGCCGAGTGGAAGATGCCGAGTGAAAGAATGCCGGACGTACTTCAATGCCGAGTATAAATGCCGAGTGGAGGATGCCGAGTGAAGGAATGCCGGACGTACTTCAATGCCGAGTACAAATGCCGAGTGGAGGATGCCGAGTGAAGGAATGCCGGACGTACTTCAATGCCGAGTACAAATGCCGAGTGGAGGATGCCGAGTGAAGGAATGCCGGACGTACTTCAATGCCGAGTACAAATGCCGAGTGGAGGATGCCGAGTGAAGGATGCCGGACGTACTTCAATGTCGAGTACAAATGCCGAGTGATTGCCAATGCCGAACCATATTTCCTAGACCCAGACCATAGTTGATTCATCTTTATCCAATCATATTTCCATCTCCTAAGCACGTTGCGTCATCCATCCATCCAGTCGACTGAATCCATCGTACACCAGCCTTGGCGAACGTGCAATCGATTATGTTAATCCCGCATGTCCATGGCCTGGTAAAAAGGCGGGTTAACAATTTTGTTTACAACTCATAGCCTAAGGAAGATCAGAGAAGAGCGATTTGATTTTTAATCAAATTTGAATCCTATAAAGCCTGGAACATAACTCTGTATATATATATATATTATATATATGTATACACACACAGACATGCGCACAACAGTACACATTTCACAAACATGCAAGCAACATATTACATATATCACAACACTATTGCAAACAATATGCATAAACATCAAGATAAAAACAGATTTGAGCTTTCTTTGATATAGTTGTTTACTCACTGTTTAAAGAAGAACATGGCAGCTTCTTCCTGGAAGTTGATTTTTTTTTGAAACTGGAAAACTGAACTGCTACAATGAATTGAATCCTAGCTTGGATCTGATGTTGTTGAATCCTTTTTGAATTTTCTTAGCTTCAGTTTGTAGATTTGAAAAAGCGTGATGTAGATTGAATTTAACTTCCTCTCTTGTTTTAAGTATACAGGTTTTATTTGCTTTGTCTTGTTTAGCAAATATATTGATAAAAGAAGAAGAAAAGAGTAGAGCAGAGATAATTTATAGCCAACATTATTCTTTAAAAAACAAATAATGCCACTTGTTAAAATAACTTACACTTGTAATTATATATCCTTATTAGCTTACATTTGTAATTTTGAATATATCTAACTTACATTTGTTGTTTATGTTGTATTAATATATTTTATATGTAACAAATTATATTTATTTATGTGTAATTTTTATATATGTATGCATTATATTTACATATGTTTTATGTTTATATAAATTATGTAATTTAAAAAGGAAGAATTTTAACCCTTTTATCAAATCTTGTTTAATTTTATACTTAAGTTGTCGTTATACTTAAATTGATAACAATACATAATTACCAGTGTTAAAAATGTCCAATTTCCTTAATTAACTTATTTTTGAATTTTTTTATATTCAAATCAATGCTTCCAAATTATTTTACATATATGTATATATATGCACACCTATATACTAAAAAATTTCAACATTATAAAGTTTACACACATCTATTAACATATTTTTAATCCACGATTAGGTTTATCACTTCCAGATAATTATTTATTATATTTTTAAATCCATTTATATATATATATATATATCCAGATATTTCTAAATTATCAGAATTCCATTTATTTATCCAAATAAAATTAGTATCTCTGTAGTGAAATCAGATAACTATTAAATTATCAGATGACCAAGATCCGGGTTATCATATTCCTCTTCCCTTGAATCTTTTCGTCCTCAAAAAGGAACGAAGCCAGAATTTATTAAAGTGCTTATTATCAGAAAAATTACTCTTTGATCACTTTTTACTATAAGCTCTTTTTATTAAGTATTTTTAGAACACTTTAAAAATCCATATAATATTACTAAAATAGTTTTATAAAAATACTTTTATTACTCAATGTTTCCACAAGTCCATCTTCGATCTCACAGAAATTCGGTCATACGTTGATCAGACGTAGGACTGAAAATCTATAAGTACTTGGCAGACCCATTTTCAACATCCAGTGAAAATACTTGGAAAACATTTTTGAAAACTTTGTGAAAAGAAAGAAAACATTTTTGAAATAGAGGAAACATCTTTGGTAAGAATGCTCTAGAAATCATCACCCCCCCATGGTCGCAGTTAACCCGATGTTTACGTTGCCATCCCGGCAAAATCCATAGATAACTGTAGGCACTCTATGCCCCTCGATTACACCATGGAAACCGCTACAGATCGTAGCTACATTTGGGGTAACGTTGCTATCACAGCAAAAAACCCATATAACTATAGGCATCAGCACCCTCGAATTTCGCTGCCAAAAGAATGAAACTTCTCCACTCCACCATAGATCGCAGTCTGCCGATGTTGCATTGCCTTCCCAGCAAAATCAAACGCAGACCGTTGACCTTACATCCACACGATTTCCGCCATGGTCCATAGTAGATCGCAGCGACATCGAGTTACATTGTCGTCATAGTATAACCCAAATGCCTCTGTAGGCATTAGTGCCCTCGACTTTCTCTACCCAATAATCCTCAGAAACTTCAGTTTGTCCGGACTTTCTCATAGGATCAACTTTAGAACCCCCCCCCCATAGGGCTCAAGGCAGTACCAACCTATAGTACTCCTAAGAAGTTCATTTCAAGGGAGCGCCTTTTTTTCCCCAAATCCATTCTCAAAACACTTTATACTATGCACATGTAGTATTTTTCAAATCATACACCTAGTATGAATCCCATATAAATCCCCTTTTCTCAAAATCGATAATTCTCAAACTAGGTTTTCCAAATTTCCAAAATTAATTTTTTTCCCAAAAATCAAAAGCCATTCCAAAATCCATAGGTTCCAAAACCTTTTTCCTAAAACCATTCTCATAAAATCCTTCATATATATATATATATATATATATATATATATATATATATATAACTTTGAAAATCTTTGGATCACTTCATACTTGTATAAATTCCTTTTTTATACTTCAAATATTTTCGAAAACGCTTTTTATTCTGGCCATAGATTCAACAAGGGGAGTTTATCAATTATATATACATAACTTTGTTTATGCCAAATCAATATTCAAGCTTGATTACTCTATAAAGTCACATACCATATTACTTACTTTCGTAAAGTAAATTTCTACCATAGAAATATCCAATTTCCACTTTATTTCATCATATATTTCACAAAATATACTTTTCATTTCAAAAACCATTTTGCAGTTCTTATCCACAAATTTTCAATATCAATTCCATTCAAACTTGTACGATGCACATATATCATCCGTACGCTATATCAATCTGATCGCTCACTCAATCACACAATTTCACTTCCGAACTAGTATCGTCCACCCGACTTCCTAGTGCAGACTCAGATCTGGTTTCTTGATCAGAAACCGTCATTCTCCTTGCATAGCCTAACTATAATAGAGAATATCCATAACTAATCAAAAATCCGTAACCAGGTTCGCCGTCGAAAATCAAGTGAAAAATCCCAACTCGGATTGATATACTGTCTCGAAATTCTATGCTCGAATCTGGATCAAATCACTATGCGAAAAGAATAATATACGTACGTCCTACGTATCCATCTTTATTGATTATTAGCTAAATCAATTCCCTATCTTTATTGATTATTAGCTAAATCAATTCCCTTTTTATTCACATTCATTTTGATTTCTATTCACTTATTCACAATGGCCTCAATTTCCATTTGGATTATCACTTAAATTCTTATCTCAATTGGTATTTAATTAAAAAAGTTTGAACTCTATCCAGCTTAAATTTAGAAAATAGCTTGAAAACTTTTAAAATAGATAAGTAGTTGAAAGATAATAATTATTAGTTGTAAAATAGCTGTAAAACAGTTAAGTAATTGTAAAATAGTTATAAAATAGTAAAATGGTTATAAAATAATTAGATAATTGCAAAATAGTTTAAAGTAGTAATTAGTTATAGGTAGTTGAAAAATAGTAATTAGTTTATAAAACGGTTGCAAAATAGTTAAATAGTTCCAAAGATAATTGTAAAATAAGTATAAAATAGTTTGGCTTTAAAAGAAAGGTTGTATATAGGAAACAGCTTGGGAAAATAGATTTAAAACAATTTATATTAAAATAATCTATTTTAAAATAGTTTTAGAGCCAAATTGTTCAATTTTCCAATCTCCATTTCAAATTAATTTCTCATCCCATTAAATTGATTCAATTCCAATTCAATTTGAATTTATTTCAATTCCAACTCAATTTGAATTTATTTCAATTCCTTTTCCAAATTCAAATCAATTCCCATTTGAGTTTGAACTCATTCAATCTTCAATTTTACTTCAAATTAATTTAGTTCAAATTTTCCATTTGAATTTATCTCAATTCCAATATCAATTTTTAAATCATCTCGAATTATATAAATTCGAGTTAAATTTTGAAATGTTGATTTAATCTTTTAAATCAAATTAACCTTTATATTTAATTTAACAACTTAAATATTTAAACCATTTAATTCTGAGTCCAAATTCCAAAATTCCATTTTAAATTATCTTTACTTAACTTATTTCAAAGTTTAAATAATAATTAAAAAACAATTTAATCTTCGAATTCTAATTTATTATCCATTTTTAACTTCAAAACCAATTCCTAGTTTCATAGATTATTTATAACAATAGAACGATATCACGATAAATAAACATCCAAATTTATCCAAACACCAATTAACAGCATCCATTTTCAATTTCCAGTTCTCAAACCCATTTTGAGATCACTCATAACTCCCATTTTAAATCAAGCATTTAACTTCACAAGTTAAATTTCAATTTCAGCTTGAAATTTCAAGTTCAGGTTGTTTGTTCTAAACTTATTAAACTTTCCTTAAGTTATATTCACTTCAATTTTATACTGTCATCTTTACCCAATTTGAATTCCCATTTCAAATTTTAAACTTCATATTAATATCCAATCCCATTTATAGGTTCAAAAACTTATCACTTTGGGTTTTCATATCACATTCCAAATAAAAATTTAAAACTCAGCACTTTAGAATTTATTTCAAATCATCTTTGATATTATGTATGTCCCTCATATATGCATATTTTTTAAACCACCTTTGGTTTTAATTCAAAACAAATTCCTTTAAATTTTCAAACAACTCTTGTTTGAAACAGAACCTTTCATTCAAATACATTAAATAATATTATTAATTATTCCTTTATCACTTTGAAACAATTTTCAAATTTCTAGACCTAGATTTAAAACTTCACAATTTAGATCATCTTCAATTCCAATTTATAAGTATACTTACCGAAATGTTTTACTTCCCTAAAACATTTCATTATTAAATACAACAACCATTTATAATAACCAAGATTATCATATCTGAAAACCAATTCATTTATTATCTTATTCTAAAAACACTTCTTCAAATTCAAGATTTTAATTTTAGTTTGAATCCATTTCAAACTTATCTTCATTCAATTTCAGTTTGGTTGTATTTCTATTACCACTTAATTCTTATTATTTTATTTTATTCCAATGATTTAACAACTAATTACCTTAATATTTATTAGAAAGAAATATTGCTTTATATATCAAAATATAATCTTATATAAAAATCATTTATTTTTAAAACCATTTGAAATCTTTATATAAGAAAATAACAAGCACGCTCTCATATATATACACAGTGAACTCATTCTAGGGTACCATTGACCCTATCCTTAAAGAGTAAACCCACTAGTGCCATGGTTCTCGCTTAAACTTCTACTCTGATACCAAATGTAAACGACCCGGAAATTTTTGATTTCGAAAATCCCACATTGTTAAAGAAGTAGAAAGAAGAAAGAAGGAAAACAGAAAACAACAACATCTCACACTCGCAACGGAAAAAATATAATAATAAATAATAGCATTTTTATAAAGAAAAGTTGTAATTGTTACTTTACATACAATTCATCAGAGTACAATCACTTATACATAAACTGGACAGTTATACAACCTGATCCAGACTACAATCCATACAAACTACACAGTCTCATATATACAGCGGAAAACTCCATACGTTCCTGCCATCTTGCTCGCCTCCTGAGCTTCAGAACGTCCTTACCTAAAAATCTATAATACTCGATCTGACCCAAGCATTACATCAAAGTAACATCCGGGTCAGGTTGGAAACCAGCATGAGTAAACCAATATAATTTGAAATACTAAGTTCAAATCATAAAAGAAAAACCCGATGTAACTCGTACTTCACTACAAGTTCATTACTTGTTATGCTCCACACTTATTTCACAAATCAATCCCTAAGTACCCATACTTAGTTTTCAATGGTCCAGTTTGCTTAAATTATTCCATTCCAGTCTATTGATTTCACATATCAAATCTAAAAAGAATTATCGTAGATTACTAGTCAAAGTGGTTTCGAGTATTTTCTGATACCCGACCCCGGTCTCTTCGAATCCCATGTTATCATTAATCCAAGTTGTTTAAGTGAAAACAATTCACTTCATATTCAGAGTAACATATTCTCATAGCGATTCCATTGCAGATAGATAATCCATATTATCACAGTTCAACCCAAACATATCATCTCACATAGCATCACAAATCACATATCAGAGATATCAAATAATCCAAGGCATTCAATATCATTCAATCATCCATAAGCAAGATTAATTAGTCACACCATTTCTAATTAGTTAAATTAATTACTTCAATCACTTTTAATCCTACTTACTTAACATTAATTAATTACAAACCAATTAATTAATCATCCCTTAATTATCATCTTTAATTACATTAAGTTATTTAGCCTTTAACTGATTACACAAATTAATTATCCTTCAATCGTTTACATTAATTAACCTTTAATTACTCTCATTAATTTATTAAAATAATTTATTACATTGATCCTTAATTAATAACTCTAATAAATTATCCTATAATCACTTTCATTGATTAATTTTCCTTCAATTAATCACATTCATTAATTAACTAACCCTTTAATTGATTTCCTTAATTAATCCATACTTTAATTAAGCTAAATAATTAATTCTCAATTACTTCCATTAAGTAATTATCATTAAATAAATCACATTTAGTAGTTACCCATTAATTACCTCCCTTAATTACTAATAGTAAGCAATTATCCTTTAATTACTTTCAGTAACTACATTAATTAAAAATCAGTCAATTAACTAATTAATAATCCTAATGACCTAGCACTATATAATTTTAAGATAATTCATTTACCTTAATCACCTTCTTAATCATTATCAGAATTTAATGAACTTTGGAATTAATTATCATTAACTTAAAAAGCTTTAAGTTTAATTTTTTAATTAAACTGCTTAATTATCTAATTATTTAATCTTTTAGAAACAAGTTAAGGATTAACCTAATTAATTAAAACTTAAAATAAATTTCTCAACTTTAATCGAACATTAAATATTTAATTACTATTTAAAGGAAATATTTTTTAAGTTAACTAGTTTTTAAACTTGACTTTGTTAAATTTAAAACTTTGAAAATATAAATTACTTTACCCGAGTAAATCCAGGATCTACTCGAACTAACACCTGAGTTACCTCAACCTTTTTCCTGAGCTTTTTTTAAAAAACTATTATGTTTTAGAAACACTCACGTACTCGAAATAAACTCCGAGCCCCACCTTCTTTTTACTCGAGGTAAATACTTTGTTCCCAATCAAAACTATGCACTGATTTTGGTGCACGTGCATCGATCGCCAGCTTTGCTCCAGCGTCTACGACCTCCACCACCAAGTCATTGATCATCCCCTCTTATGATTCCAACCATTCAGATCTCAAACCACCATGAAATCAAGAATTCGATTTGATCGAATCCTCAAGAACAAAACATTACGACCAACATCGCCCCGACATGACTACTCCAACCATCCGAAGCTCCATCATTCCGGCCGCAGCCTCATCCACGACCTAAGTTCCCTTTCCCCTTTGACTGATTACTTCCGAAGCTTCGACGGCAATGCAGTCGCCATATCTTCAGCCTCGACCAAAACTAGGGTTCAAATCCTAGTTCGTCGAACTGCCATCGCCATGGTGGCTTAAAAATCCACTGACCATTTTTACCAGTGCCCCCGACCCCTCAGTCTGCTCCAGTCGGGACCCCGACCACCCAAGTGCCTAGATCACCAGAAAATGCTCAAAACTCCCTTCCCGTTCAACATGCATTCCCTCTCGTATTACACACTTAAAAATCGTGATTCCACTCTTAAAAATCCTAGATTTTGATAACGATTCATATTTTAATTATGAAATCAGAAACTATTCAATTCAAAAAATTGATATAATTTGAATTTTACTGTACTTCTCCTCTCTTGTTAAGACTAACATCAGATAAATCTTGAAAATATTTTTAAAATAGATATTCTGTTAAAACAAACAGATTTTGTTTACAACTCATAGCCTAAGGAAGATCAAAGAAGGGGAATTTGATTTTTAATCAAATTTGAATCCTATAAAACTTGGAACATGGCTCTGTATATATATATATATATATATATATATATATATACACACACACTACATATATACAGACATGCACACCAACCAGTACACATTTCATAAACATGCAAGCAACATATTACATATATCACAACATTATTGCAAATTTGCAATAAACATCAAGATAAAAACAGATTTGAGCTTTTTTTTTGATAAAGTTGTTTACTTACTTTTAAAGAAGAATAGAGCAGCTTCTACCTAGTAGTTGATTTTTTTTTGAAACCGGAAAACTGAACTGCTACTATGATTTGAATCCTAGCTTGGATCTGATGTTGTTGAATCCTTTTTGAATTTGCTTAGCTTTTGTTTTTAGATTTGAAAAAGCTTAATGTAGATTGAATTTAAATTCCTCTCTGGTTTTTAGTATACTGGTTTTATTTTCTTTGTCTCGTTTTGCAAATGTATTGATAAAAGAAGAAGAAAAGAGTGGAGTAGAGATAATTTATAGCCAGACTTAATCTTTTTTTTAAAAGAAAAAGAAAATAATGCCACTTGTTGAAATAACTTACACTTGTAATTACATACCACTATTAGCTTACATTTGTAATTTTGAATATATCTAACTTACATTTATTATTTATGTTGTATTAATATATTTTAGTGGCATTTCACTAAAAAGACAAACTTTGCAGTCCAATTAGTTTATAGGACACACAACCACAGAAATTAATTTCAAGGCCGAAGTCAGCAGAATAATTACTTTTAAGGACAAAGTCAGCAGTCCAATTACTTTCAAGGACATAATTTCATAGGTTTTTAGTCCTTAGAAACTAATTATTTTGCGTTTTGTCCTTAAAAGTAATTATTTCAGTTGTCTGTCCTAGAAACTAATTGCACTTGCTAAAAAGGCCCTTATGGATAATTTCCACTATATTTTATTTGTTACAAATTATATTTATTTATATGTTATTTTTGTATATATGCATTATATTTACATATGTTTTATGTTTATGTAAATTATGTAACTTAGGAAGGAAGAATATTAACTCTTTTATTAAATCTTGTTTAATTTTATCTTAAGTTGTCATTATACTTAAATTGATAACAATACATAATTACTAGTGTTAAAAATGTTCTATTTACTTTAATTAACTTTTTTTGAAATTTTTTATATTAAAATCAATGCTTCCAAATTATTTTACATGTATGTATATATATGCACACCTATATACTTGGGTATGTATATACTAAAATTTTTCAACATTATAAAGTTTACACATATCTATTAACATATTTTTAATCTACCATCAAGTTTATCACTTCCAGATAATTATTTGTTATAGTTTTAAATCCATTTATATATATATTTATCCATATATTTCTAAATTATCAGAATTCCATTTATTTATCCAAATAAAATTAGTATCCCTGAAGTAAATTCAGATAATTATTCAATTATCGGATGACCAAAATCCGGGATATCACAACTATACAAAGAGAATTGTACACTAACACAGAATTCAAACTTTTATAACCTTAACGTAGTAACCGATACTATCATAGTCATACATGATAATTAATTGGAGAGTAAGCTCAAGTGAGTTAGTATAAAAATATACCACTGACTCCGAGTCACATCAAATGGCAGTGCACTCGTATGATCCTATCTCGCCCCACAGCCATGGATGACATGTGATCTATTCCAAATAGCTAAGGAATACAAAATAATACCCATTATTACTAACAAGTGGAGCTGATAATGGACACTTATCATGATCCAACAGTTCCAAATAAACAAGACCAGTACTCTAATGTGGTTAGGCATCTATCTCGGTTTAATAATAGACATGGCCACTAATACAAAGCCAATGATCTACAAGACCACCAATACAAGGCCAGTACAATGCAGATCACTAATATAAGATCAATACTACACATGATCACTACTGTATGACAATACAATTTATATAACAATATGTACCCGGGATTGAATCCTCGAAGGTAGGAATCTATCATCGCCAATCAAATGGCATGCACTTAGTTATTTCATATAATTAATCTCTAGTCAGTCAATGACTATAAGCGACAAGTAACCATCAAACAATAGCTAATAATGATAATCAAAAATAACTAGAACTCAAACTATCAAACATGCAAGCAACAAAATTATCCATAATAAAATCAGCCAGCATCAAAGCCAACTAATAGCCACCACAAACACGATCAAATAGTAGCAGCAACGGAAACAGACAATAGTAGGAATGAGCAAGCAACAAAAAATAGTGAGCAAACACAACAGTAGCAACAAGCAATAAAAAATAACAAACAATAGCCAACACAAACAATAAAAGCAACAAATAAGAATATGTGCAATGAAATATTTAAAAGAGTCTACACCAGCATACTCGATAACCATCAAAAGTCAAACGTGCATGTTGAACCATAAAGTCGATTAAGTCTGTCTGTTATTCAAGAGGAATAAATGCCTGAATGGCACAACTCCTTTTATGAATATAGCACGTGAACGACTACTACATCTCCCGGCAACAAAGAGGAAAAATCCATACGATATGCATGATCATCAAGTCTCAAACTCTTGAATAAATCTGACAATCAATGCCTCAACTTTCCTTTTTCTTTCGAATCGAAATCATTCCCTAAAAGAGAAAATTATACTTGTTAAATCATCATTAAAAATGAAGATTTACTATTTCCTGGTTTGCTCAGGTCCAAACTCACCTTGACTTTACAATTTTAATAAGATAATATAATAAGTGCTCTACGACGCTCACCTAGGCAAGTATCATCTCGTCACATAGGAGATTATCCAAATCGCCACAAAACTGGTCGAGAAACCCTTCCCCGAACTATCCAATGCAATAATTATACTACAATTAAATTTTATAGTCTTTAAAGATCATTCCAAATGACATGATACCTCTTCGAACCCTTCATTTGCTCGCAAGATTTCTTTGTTAAATTAGGGTCGGCCACTGACTCCATTTGTGTGAACTCTGATCTGGTTCCTTGATTTGACTATGATATCTCCTAGCATGACCAACGTCATGTTTCAAAAATCTTTCAGTCATCCTAAGAATCCTAGCATGACAAAATATGCCAAGAGCGACATATAAAGATGCCCCCTTGGTTGACCAGAGTACTATATAGTCATAACCAACTTAATACAACACAATGGAAATAAAACAAACAAAAATAGAAACTGCTAAATAGTTATTCATCAACCTCCTGCTCGTCTTCGGAAGCTTTATTCATCAACTTACTAAATCTGTAAATCCTCAACCCTCAAGTTACTCAAATCAATTTTCAGCACCCGAGAGTTTAAGAGGAAAAACATAAACTTCGAGTCATACATAAAACCACCTGTGAATAATACTATACACCTTGGTTGCTTGATATAAGTGATACCACGCCACTTAGCGGAAAGGGTTTCCCCTCGCTAATATCCTTTTAAAATATACCTTTTTCATATCTAAATCCTGCAACCAAAATTGGTTAAAATAATAACATCGATATCATGAAAGCATATAAATCAGGTAACAAATTGACTATCTGTCCAAACAATTAGTTTTGCTTGGCTAACTATTAACCTTTGGCTGACCCGGGCCTACCAGACAAAATAAAAAAATCTAACTTCTATTAGATACTCCTTTTCAGGACGGTTCGTCCCTAACTTAAATTTTCAGGGTCTACTAATCTTAACGGTTTTGCGGGCTCACCAATAACCTTTCCTCTCTCTGTATATTCCTTTCTGTGTGTAACATAATTTTAGCCTTTCTTGTGATAAAGCCCTACACACTAGAATTTTGGACTAAATTAGCTAGGGGCTAAAGCTAATGTACAGGGCACGACCCTGTACCAATCTGGTATTCTAATATCTAAGTCATTTTACTTAGGGTTATCTACCCAATATTTTCCTTGAAAAGATTTTCTTATCAAAATGACTTAATCCTTTTAAATCATAATTAAGCAAGGAAAATGTACTATGCTTTACTCAAATCACTTTGCCATGTTATATATGCTTCTGCGAAAAATAATGTTGATGAAACCACTAAACCTTTGTTTAAACCTTTAAGCAATATCATTTAAACCCATAGAAAATACCCCTTTCGAACCCTTGAAAGTAGCCTTTTCGATCAAGTAAAACCTTAGGCCGAAGGGCCAAAACATTCCATTTGAAACCATTCATAATCACCTTTCGAAAACATTGAAACTATCCCTTTCGAAAGCTTTAAACCTTAAACATGCTATCTTTAAAACACTTAAACATTGCCTTTCGAAAACATTGGAAACCTTCCATCTAAAACCTTTTGAAATCATT
The DNA here is from genome assembly GCA_030765085.1 of Allium cepa. NCBI lineage: Eukaryota > Viridiplantae > Streptophyta > Magnoliopsida > Asparagales > Amaryllidaceae > Allium > Allium cepa. Next base: position 737,250,402 of record CM060928.1, on the reverse strand, counting down.
AGGGAACCACCTTTTTGAAACCATTAACTTAAACCTTTCGAAAGTATTAAATCTATCGCACCTTTTGAAAACATCCAGGTTCAAGTAAAAGACGTGGAAACCTTTTGAAACCATTTAAAAACCTTCCTTTCAAAATCTTTTGGTTCTACCTTTAACAGAACAAAAAGGTCATGAAACAACTAAATCGAAAGCACTCGTTCGAAAGCAATTCCTAAATAAAGTAGTGATGGTGTCGAAACCATTCTCTTCAAAAGTAATGGAGAAGCGACTTGGACTTAAAAACAAAGGGACCGTTCGAACGCACTGCATCGAAAGAAAAAAAGGCGGCAGCAAGGGGTTTCGACCTAGTTGAAAGCCATTACTTAAAACAAAAAGGCACAACCACTCCTTTAAAACAATTTAACTAGATGAAAACTAACCAAGTCAAAAGCTCATTGTCGAAAGCGAAGCAGGCACATTCTCTTTAAAAAACGAAGACATGCTTTGACCCTTTCGAAACCTCATGCTTTGACCTCGTACCTTCCACCTTAGTCCAGTTTGTTATGTACCAATTATTGGTACCAGGCACATGGTTTCGACCGAGAAGGAGGTGGAAGTAAGGCGTCAGAAGAAGGGTGTCGAAATTGGTGAAACATGTAAAAAGCATGTTTAAACTGATTTTTAGCCTTTTAAAGTAATCTTTTCAACTAACCTGCCTTGTTTGTCAAAATATTATTGATTGCTAATTTCTTTTTTGAAAGTGCTGCCAATATTTCAGAAATAAACAATTTAATTTATTTACAAATTACCCCTTCTCCTTTTATAAATATATAAAACATTTAAGTTCCATACCTTAAATAGTTTTATATATTCATTAAAACACTTAGGAAAATTGTACAAAAATCCCTATAAGTCATTTTTAATATGTTTTCTAATATATATAAATTTTAGACCCAAAACATATATAATTTATCCATAAATTATTTTACCAAATATTCATTTTCCTTATGAGAAAACTAATATAAAATCCACATTAATTCAGAAAATCATGATATCGAAACCCATCTCTAAAATATCATTTCTGATCAAATACTAAAATTGCTAGGCATTTGGATGTCATATAATTGGTTTTTCAACCTACAAACATATCATAAAAGCTATATGAATTTTCATAAATCATCAACAAGCATATATCTTCATTTGTACAATAAAAAACATGGCTAATAACTTTGCGAAATAATTCGAATTTCATCATAAAATCGAAAATGAGAAAAATACGAGATGTATTCATTATTCACCTTAACTTTGAGATTAAGGTGTTGAGATTTGATCTTTGATTTTGTTACCTAAGCTTTCCTCTTGATCCTATCTTTATCTTCTCTTGTTTTCCCTTAATGGTGGATGACCTTAAGTTTATATTTTGTTTTGTGAATATGAAATAAATGTATAGAATATGGCTTAGGGGATTTAGGGTATAAAAATAAAACTAATTCCTATATTTCCCTTGTCTATTTCCAACATTGTGTTTAGTTTCAATTTACTTAGTTCATTTGGATACATGGCACGACTACCCCTTAGTTACACAAATCTCAATCCACTGATCGTTACATTGTTTTATTTAATTTGACTAATAAAATCTCCTAAATAATGTCACTAAAAATTAGGGTCATTATAGACTTCCCTCCTTAAATAATTTCGTCCTTGAAATTACGATATGGTACTCATACAAATCAATCAATAAGGCAAAACATACCATGAAACAAATCAGGATAAGCGTCTCTAATCCTGCTCTCAATCTTCTAATATAGTCTCTCTCATCGTCGCTCCACTGGACCTTAAGTAATCTGACTATCTTGTTTCTTAGTCTCTTCTCATCTCTTGCGACTATACAAACTGGATTTATAATTATAGTCAAGTTGGGCTCTACTACTAATCCTCTAAGATAGTCGGTGCTATGGTAGTCTCCGAATCTCTAACACATTTTGCTAGATGAGAAATATGAAAAACATCAAGGACCCATGCCAAACTGTTTGGCAACTATATTCTATATACGAGTTTTCCAATCCTCTCTATAATAGGAAATAGTCATACGAATCTCGGTGCCAACTTCTCTGATTTCGTGAATCGAATTACACATTTCATTGGTGATACCTTGACGAACACATGGTCTTCAACAGAGAACTCTAAGTCTTTCTGTCTTCTATCTACATAACTCTTCTGCCTAGACTGAGCTTCATTCATCCTATCCCAAATTAACTCATTCTTCTCTGTAGCTTCTCTAACTTAATCCGAACCAAGAACCAACCTGTCCCGAGTCTTTAATCAACAAATTAGAGATTTGGATGGCCTTCCATACAAAGCTTCAAACAATGCTATCCCTATACTATCCCGATAGCTATTGTTATATGAAAACTCAACAAGAATAGATGGTCTTCCCATGATCTTCCAATATCTCACATAGAAGCTCTTAAAAAGTCTTGCAAGACTTTGTTAAATCTTTCCTTTTGCCCATCAGTCTGTGAATGGTAAGCGGTACTCATCTTGAGCTTGGTTCCTAAAATTTCCTATAGACTTTTATAGAACTCGCTAGTGAACATCAACTCTCTTTCACTTACTATGCTACTATGAATTCTGTAGTCTAACTACATTCTTTATAAATAACTTAGCCAAAATAGGTGTCATCTTAGTTAACTTAACTTGAATGAAATTGGCACTCTTGGTTAATCTGTCTACTATGACCCATTTACTTTCGTTTCCTCTATATGATCTTGGCAACCTGTCTATAAAGTCCATACAAATAGAATTCCACTTCCATACTTGAATATCCGATGGCTGAAGAAATCCACTTGGCTTTTGATGTTTGGGTTTTACCTATTGGCGGTTCAAACACTGCTTCACCCATAAGCCTACATCCTTCTTCATGCCTTTTCAGAAAAAACTCCTCTTCATATCCTATTACATCTTAGTTCCTTCTGGATGGATAGTGAACTTCGAACGATGGCATTCCCCCAAAACTTCCTTCCTAATGTCTCCCACATTCAGAACACACAATCTTCCTTTCTTTCTCAACCACCCATTTTGGTCAAGATTGAAATATTTCAAGTCATCACTCTCCCTTTTATCCCTTAACTTCTTGATCCGTTCAACTAATACCGAATCCTCCATCTTTTTAGGAGCAACCCTTTCAATCATAACTAGTCGAACTTCTAAACATGACAACATAGTAGTTTCCTTACTAGATCTTTTAGATCCTCACTATACACTACATGTCGTCAACGCTACCAAATCTTTCCACTCAGCTATCATTGCTAACACTGCATTCTGATGTTTTCTGCCAAGTGCATCCACAACCTTATTTCCTTTCCCTAGTGTGTACTCAACTCCAAATTCATAAGCAGCTATAAACTCCAACCATCTCTGTTGTCCCATGTTCAGCTCCTTCTGAGAGAACAAGTACTTCGATGACTATGATCCGTATATAGCTCAAACCTCTCTCCCAAAAGGTAATATCTCCACACCTTCAATGGAAATATCACCACAGTTAATTCCAAATCATGCGTTGGATATCTAACCTCATGCAGTCTAAGCTTTCGAGAAGCATATGCAATCACTTTACCTCTCTACATTAATATCGCTCCTAATCCAGTTCCACATGCATCCGAATATACTACCAATCCTGATTCCCTTCTGGAATAACTAGTACAGTTGCATTAGTCAATAATTGTTTCAATATCTGAAATGCTTTTTCACACTTATCGATCCAAACAGACTTCACGTCCTCTCGCGTTAGCTTGGTCATCGGTGCTGCTATTCGTGAAAAATACTTAATGAACCTTCTATAATATCCAGCCAATCTAGGAAAACTCTTTATCTCAGTCACTGTCTCGAGTGTCTTCCAATTATTCACCGCCTTAATCTTAGTCGGATCTACAGACAACCCTTTCTCTAAGACTACATGACCAAGATACTTCACTTCTTTCTCTCAGAAATGACACTTCAGAAACTTCTCCTTCGACTGATTCTGCCTTAACATCTCAAGCATAACTCTAAGATGAACTTCATGCTCCCTTTCATCTTTATACTATATCAAAATATCATCTATGAAAACTAACATGAACCTATCCAAGCACTCTTGGAAAATTCGGTTCATTAAATCCATAAAGAATGATGGTGCATTAGTTAGTCCGAACGTCATCACTAACCATTCATACAATCCATATCTAGTTCTAAACGCCGTTAAAGGAAAGCTATCCTCTACTACTCTAACCCGATGGAAACTTGTTGCTAAATCCAATTGGGAAAATACCATGGCTCCACTCATCTGATCAAACAAATGGTCAATTCTATGCAACGTTTATCGATTCTATATCGTCCTCTCATTCAAGTTATGATAATCATTACATAACCTTAATAATCCGTTTGGCTTCTTAGCAAACACTGCAGCTACTCCCCAAGGCGAAGTACCAGGTATAATAAGATTCTAAAATTCTTGCCTTCCAAATCTAGCAACTGCACCTTCAACTCGCTCATCTCGGTAGGTGTCATCTTGCTTGGCGGTCTATTCACTGGTTATGCTCCTGGTACTAAATCTATCGAAAACTCATTGGCTTGTTATGGTGGCAGTCCTATTACAGGTTCAAAAACATCCATGAATTCTCTAACCATAGTAACTCGATTCAACTCGTCTTCTATCTCCACAATACCTAACAAAGCATTCACCTCAAAACTAGAGATTTCTACGGTATGTATAATCCGATCACTACATTTAGGGTGTCTAAGTGATATTTTCCTATCATGCCAAAATATAGTAGCATCATACTTACTTAACCAATCCATACCCAAAATAATTTCGAACCCTACGAAATCAAACACATGCAAACTATAAATAAAGGTATGACCTAACAAATCAAACTCTAGGTGGTCACACTTCATCCCAAGTGTCGCATAACCTCCTATCAAATTTGAAACACTTAACGAAGTAACTAAGTATGAGGGTTCTAAGTTCAGCTTATCTACCAAACAACGAGATATAAAAGAATGTGATGCACCAGTATCAAACAGAACGCTAACTAACATACCATGAATCTGAAGCGTACCTCTTAACACTAATTTTCCTTTTTCCTCTGCCGCTGGCCTCGAGGAAACTGGCTCCAATGCAAATACTTTGCCTCTTCCATCCTTAGTATGCTCCTTGCACTGGTTCTTAATGACCAATTTGATCGCAGTTGAAACACCTCCCCTCTTTCTTCTCCATGGATTTCTTTTCTTTGCCTGTCCGACAGTCATGGGCATAGTGTCTCTTCTTGTCACACTTAAAACAGACAATCTCTGACTTTCCTTTCTTGGCAGCTCCGCCTTTCTGAGCTTCCTTCTTATGGAAGAACTTTCTTTTCTGACTCTACCCCACCTGGACTTCCTTTTCCTTGTTTTTCTCCAGAAAAGAAAGCATTTCCTCATTCCTCAAAGTCATTTCCACTATGACTTCACAAAGGTCTCTGATATGCGGTAATGTAGCCTTTGCCAGCTCAGTCTTCAGCCTGCTAATGAATTTCTCATTTCTCTTAATATTAGTATTAATTGTAGCACAGCTATATCTTGCTAGCTCCTCAAACCTGCTCGCATACTCAAGTATAGTCATGTCTCCCTACTCCAATTCAACAAACTTCCTAAGTAGAGCAGACTTAGCAATCTCTGACATAAACCTTTCCTCAAACCTCCTTTCGAACTCGGCCCATGTCATCATCTCTTCATTAACTCCTGCCGTCACACTTTTCCAACAGTATAAAGATGCTCCTTGAAGATGTCTTGAAGCAAGCCTTCTTTTCTACTCATCATTGATCCCCGAATCTACAAAGATTCTCTTACAATGCAGTAACCAGTTCTCCACTTCAATAGCGTATTCGGTTCCAATAAATGGCTTTCCTCCCGAGCATAATCCCTACTCAGAATAGCGTAGTTTTTGACCACCGGAGCTTCCTGAACCCCTCCTCCAATACTCCAGCAGCACCACCCGCCTGCATCATGTTGACAAAGAACTGATACATAGCTCCCATGTCAACTTGCGGGACTCCAGCACCAACATTTCCAGCTTGTTCCTGACCTAGGTTTATCCTTGTATTTGGTCTGGCATTTCCATTTGTTGTGGTGATTCCCTCAAGGTTCCACTTCTAGCATCCATATCTTTATTCAAGTCTTATGAGATACAGAAGAATAGCCTAAGAGAGATATGAGAATAGAGATATAGCATAAAGTTATATATAGAAAATACAAGTACGTAACTATAGCGTTATCCCATACCCCGATCTTATCTCTAATTCCTAAGGATTATGTTAGGTTCCACTTCTAGCATCCATATCTTTATTCAAGTCTCGTGAGATACAGAAGAATAGCCTAAGAGAGATAGAAGAATATAGATATAACATAAACTTATATATAGAAAATATAAGTACGTAACTATAGCGTTATCCCATACCCCGATCTTATCTCTAATTCCTTAGGATTATGTTTTCAAAAATCATTTTAGCTTAAAGTTTTTCATAAACCAATGCTTTGATAGAAAATTGTAACATCCCCTATCTGGGTGCCCAAAGCTAAGCGCTACAGATGCTGTAGCCATCCATAGTATTAACTTCCAGTGACCAAATACGGTAATGTTAATGGTATCCATACACTTGAATATGAAATAAAATCATCACAGATTAAAACATTTTTCTAATTTTATTTCAGAACCACATTTCATATCCAAGCTACATAATCCCAAAACGTTTCCCTAGGTTCAGATCAAATATAATTATTACAAAATACGCCAAGAGCGACTTATGAAGATACTCATTGGTTGACCAGAGTACTATATAGTCCTAACCGACGTAAACAACACAGCGGAATTGAAACAAACAAAAACAGTAACTCCTAAATAGCTATCTGTTATCCTCCTGCTCGTCTTCATAAGCTTTATTCTTCAACCTACTGAACTTGTAAATCCTCAACCCTCAGCCTAATCAAATCAATTTTGAGCACCCGAGAGTTTAAGGGGAAAAACATAAACTTCGAGTAAGATTTAAAGCTTGGTATGAATAATACTATACATCTCGGTTGTTTGATATTAAGTGAGACCATGACGCTTAGTGGAACGGGTTTCCCCTCTCTAATATCCTTCTAAAACATATCTTTTGCAAATTTTAATCCTACAACTAAGACTGGTTAGAACAATAATATCGATATCATGAAAGCATATAAATCAGGTAATAAATGGACATTCCATCCAATCAATATAGTTTTGTTTGGCTAATTATTAACTTTTGGCTGACTCGGGCCTACCAGGCAAAATAAAAAAATTATAACTTCTGTTAGATACTCCTCTTCTAGACGGTCTATTCCTAACTTAATTCTCCAGGATAACCTGATCCTAACGGTTTTACAGGCTCACCAATAACCTTTCCTCCCTTTGTATATTCCTTTCCGTGTGTATTATCATTCTAGTCTTACCTGTGACAAATCCCTAGACACTGGAATTTTGGACTAAATTATCTAGTGTCTAATAGCTAATGTATAGGGCATGACCCTATACGTGTCCTATCTAGTTTTTTAATATCCGAGTCATTTTACTTTGGGTTATCTACCCAAAATTTTCCTTGAAACCTTTTCTTATCAAAATGATACTATAAGAATTTTGATTTTTAGTAGCGCTCAAAAAACGCTACTAAAACTTTTAGCAGCGTTTTGATGAACGCTGTTATAAAGCCCGCGACTAAAAATACCTGATTTTTAGTGGCACTTATTTCAACGCTAACATAAATCGTTTTACTACAGCGTTTATGAAACGCCACTAAATTCTTTTTTTGCAGCGTGTATAAAACGCTACCAAAAGGTTTTTTGACGCTACTAATAGAGTTTTCAACTTTACCCCTACTTTACGGTTGCTTTTTCTCAACGCCACTACATGTATTTTCGTAGCTTTTTTGAAACACTACTAAAAGTTATTGATCATTTTGCACCATTTTTTCATGCTATTATTTCATGTTGATGGCCTATTTTATTTCTACTATATCAATCAATAATCACTCACATAATCATCATATTCGAACAATTAAAAAATATAAATCATATAATTAAATAAGATATCCATAACCATTCTAATACAGTAGATTTTTTATAAAGTGACCAACATACAATAAACATTCGTATACAAATTGACACACCAAGTACTAATAAAATGTTATACCAAACTGGTGCTAACAAAATGCTTGATTACCCATAATTCTTTGTTGCATGCACAAGTGAAAGCTAGAACCATAAAAGTCAAACCTTGCTCTCTTCAGAAATCCAATGCCTGCACAAGTGAAAGCACAACATATAGTCAAACAATTATGTTAATTCGTAGGACTTTAAATCTGATATCAAACATCTGTAGCATTGTACAAGCATATTATACTATAAATAACGTCATATAAATAATCAAAGGTATAAACAAAATGAAATAAATAAAGTCCAATCTTACAGTTATATATAAAACTTTGTTAGATTAATTATATTATTATTATTATTTATAAAATTTAGTTAACTTAAACTTAGTTAATTTTATAAAACTTGTTTAATTAATTTTAACAAAACTTAGTTAATTTTTATTAACTTGGTTAACTTAGTTAATTTATTATTATAATTATTGTTATTTATACAACTCGATTAACTGAGTTAATTTATTATTATTATTATTATTAAAACTCGATTTAACTTAATTTTATTATTATTGTTGTTGTTGTTCTTATGAAATTAATTCATTTTTATGAACTTAATTAATTCATCATCATCGTCATTATTATTATTTTTTATAAAATTTTGTTAAATTAGTTATATTATTATTATTTATAAAAAATTAATTAACTTAAATTTAGTTAATTTTATAAAACTTGTATAATTTTAACAAAACTTAGTTAATTTTTGTTAACTTAGTTAATTAATTAATTGATTATTATTATTTATAAAACTCGGTTAACTTAGTTAATTTATTATTATTACTATTATTATTAAAACTCAGTTAACTTAATTATTATATTATTATCATTATATTAGTTAATTTTTATAAATTTTGTTAATTCATCATCATCATCATCATTCATAAAACTTTGTTAAATTAGTTATATTATTATTATTTATAAAATTAGTTAACTTAGAATTAGTTAATTTTATGGAACTTGCTTAATTTTAACAAAACTTAGTTAATTTTTATTAATTTGGTTAACTTGGTTAATTTATTATTATTATTATTATTTATAAAACTCGGTTAACTTAGTTCATTTATTATTATTACTAAAACTCGGTTAACTTAATTATTATTTTATTATTATAATATTAGTTAATTTTTATAAACTTTGTTAATTCATCATCACCATGATTATTATTTGTAAAACTTTGTTAAATTAGTTATATTATTATTATTATTTATAAAATTTAGTTAACTTAAACTTAGTTACTTTTATAAAATTTGCTTAATTTTAACAAAACTTAGTTAATTTTTATTAACTTGGTTAACTTAGTTAATTTACTATTATTGTTATTTATAAAACTCAATAAACTTAATTATATTGTTACAATTACTATTACTACTACTATTGCTATTTATAAAACTCGGTTTGCTTATATTACTATTACAAATGTTTGAACAACCGTGAATAAAAACTTCAAACTTTTGCAACCTATGCTGACACATACTTCACTTCCAGCAACATCTGCCACAAAACTACAAAACTTCACTTCCAACAACATACTCTATGACATCTACCACTCTACAACATCTACCACAACCATATACATCCGCACCTGATCACAAACTTCACCATATTTCCTCTTGACCACCACAGTTCCACTTTCTACTCCTCTGCCACTCCAGTCATTCACAATCTACTGTGTGCATCCCAGCACTACCATACTTATATACAATCACCACTGCTCCCCTTTGAACCATCCCCTACAACCCTTCAATCCCATACAAAATGCTGCATTGCCTGTGTCAATCTCCCCTGCAGCCATCATCACGCTTCCTACCTCTGACCAACTACACTTTAACATACATCTCTACCCATCAACATTTCTACCCATCAACATCTTGCTCACATTCTTTGCCCCTTCCGGTTCCCTATCACTTCACTAGAAGTTCTTCCATCTCCACCCTGCAACCAGAAAACCCACACTGCTGCCATCACTTTAGAGAAATCATCAACTTTAACCTTTGACTTCAACAAACAGTAGTACTCATATCATAGCACTTCACAACAGTATCATACCTTCACTGCTTTTACCTCCACTTATAGCCATCTGCCACAATCACCACTGATAGCAACAATAGCCACCACCAGATCCCCTACAGTATCAGTTCAACCACAAACTACACTTATCCTATTAGTTTAACCACAAATTACTCTCCTTATCATTTGTGCAATTTTTTTATCTGAACACTTCTGTTCACAAAAAAACAACTTCCACTAAATAAAAACCAAACCAATTATGCATTTTATTTCATTTGGTTGCTGCAATACACTGTGTTTGCATTACAATCTATTCTTCTTTGGGTTTGCATTTCTGATTTGGGTTTACAACTCATAAAACTACTTTTCTTCCAGACATTCAACATCGGCTCTTTTCTACCACCTTCCCCTGCACACTTCTACAATTAACTCACTTTCAAACAAGACCCAAAACTATTGAATGTTTTTCCAAATAAGATCCCCTATGGAGGGGGGTCCAGGTGGTGGCAACCCCCCAAGGTGGGGGTGCGAGGGCAGCGTTCCATCCAAAAGATACGTTTTATTGATTATTGAATTCAAATTCAACGACCAACAGTAACAACCGTTAGAAAACGGCCACGACCAGTAGCACAACAGCCAGTAGCACAACATCCTCCACCAAATTCGATACAGTATCGACCACAAACTACACTTAGCTTATCAGTTCAACCACAAACTACTCTCCTTATCAAATTTACAAAACTTGAATTTAATGAGGAATGGAATAATTATTGTATTACAGGAAAATGGTGTTCATAATTCAGCTTATAGAATGAAAGGCATGAATAAAAGATATGAATAAGTAGTTATAAATAAATTATACCAAGTAGTCATCATTAATAGGAATAATGAACAAAAATCATAGTCTTGGCATATTTATTTCCCTAGTTAATAAATGTATCTACCACCGTGTACAACAAACAATTTTGGTTTATAAGTCACAGTGTCATTACATTTTCATCAAAATAAAATTATGAATAACAACTTGAACTACAGAACAAAGTGATAAAAATGCTTGAATGGAGTAAAATTTAGGTACATGTATAAAATAGGGAAAAATCATTCAGGTGCAAATCTAATAGAAAAGCAATAACAAACTAATGGACTAAGTATATGGATAGTTAGATGGTATTTCAATATATGGATCATGTAATTATGGTTAATCAACGTATGCATATCAAAGCACCGAACTACAGGAATATACTAAAGTAATTCCAAAAATTCCTGCATAGATCGATCTGAAAAAATATAAATCCTCCAAAGTTGATTGAAATAATCGTACCTAGATCTAATCGGTAACCAATTTTGCAAAGTAAGTTCTTAATGGCTGTGGACAACAACTAAATAAACCACCAATGGTTTAATGGACTGTCGTTGTTCTCCTAAATTACTCCAACAACGTAGAAGACGCCAAAACCCAAATCCAAGAATGGTTTACAGTTCAATACGCTGTAAATACGAACGTAGGTCAAATATCGTGAACAATGGAAAAAATTTGAAAAAAAGGTAAGTAGAAAAGGGTTGAACAAATAAAATTACCAAAATTCGAAAATATTTCATCCGAACATTGGTTTGAAGCCCTGAATATTTTAGATTTGAACATTAGTCAACCTCATCTGTTGCCAACAACACTAACTTTTCTCATGTGTGAAATTATAATATTTTTTCTCTTCATTAATCGATTTGGGGGTAAAGCTAGAGACGAAGTGATTTTGGAAGATGAAGTTACGGGATTTGATGGTGGAAATGATTTGGCCATATGAGATGAAGATTTTGTGAAACTATAAAAGTGGATGAGAAAGAAAAAAGGAGGAAGATTTTTTGAGGAGTTGATTCATTTCAGAGAAGATAAAAAAAATTATGAGCAGCCACATAAAATTTTAGCAAAATTTCACTGAATTAATGGCGGGAATGATTTGCCCACTTTTCTACCTTAATTTTTATATTTTAGATTGGTCAATGGTTGCATATAACATGAAACGCCACCGACTAATGCAATCAAAAGCAGATTTTCTTGTAGTGTGATTTAATCCTTTTAAATCATACTTAAATAAGGAAAATATTCTATGCTTTACTCAAATCACTTTGCCATGTTATATATGCTTCTCCCAAAAATAATGTTGATGAAACCATTAAACCATTGTTTAAACCTTTAAACAATATCATCTAAACCATAGAAAGTACCACTTTCGAATCCTTGAAAGTACCACTTTCGATCAAGTAAACCTTAGACCGAAGGGCTAAAACATTCCTTTCGAAACCATTCACAATCACCTTTCGAAAACATTGAAATTATCCTTTCGGAAGTTTTTAAAAAAAACACATCCTATCTCAAAAACAGTTAAACATTGCCTTTCGAAAACATTGGAAACCTTCCGTTTAAACCCTTTTAAAATCATTGGGGAAGTACCCATTCAAAACCATCAACTTGAACTTTCGACAGTACTAAATCCATCAAACCTTTTGAAAACATTTGTGTTCAAGTAAAACATGTGGAAACCTTTCGAAATCATTTAAAAACCTTCCTTTCAAAACCTTTTGGTTCTACCTTCAACAGAACAAAAGGGTCATAAAACAGCTAAATCGAAAGCACTCATTCAAAAGCAATTCCTAAGTAAAGAAGTGATGGTGTCAAAACCATTCCCTTCGAAAGCAGTGGACAAGTGGCTTAGATTTTAAAACAAAGGGACCTTTCAAACGCACTGCATCGAAACGAGAAAGGTGGTAGAAAGGGGTTTCAACCTAGTCGAAAGCCATTACATAAAACAAAAAGGCACAACCATTCCTTTAAAACAATTTAACCCAGACGAAAACTAACAAAGTCGAAAACTAATCATGTCGAAAGCAAAGCAGGCGCATTCTCTTTTAAAAATGAAGATACGCTTCGACTACTTTGGAACCCCATGCTTCGACCACATACCTTCCGCCTTAGTCCAAGCTATGTACCAAGTATTGATACCAGGCGCATTAGTTTCGACTTAGAAGGAGGCGGAAGTAAGGCGTCGGAAGGAGGGTGCCGAAAGTGGTCAAACATGTAAAAAGCATAATTAAACTGATTGTTAGCCTTTTAAAGTAATCTTTTCAACTAACCTTCCTTGTTTGTCAAAATATTATTGATTGCTAATTTTTTTCTAAAAGTGCTGCCGATATTTTAGAAATAAACAAGATAATTTATTTACAAATCACCCCTTCTCTTTTTATGAATGTATAAAACATTTAAGTCCCATAACTTAAATAATTGTATGATTCATTAAAACACTTAGAAAAATTCTACAAATTTCTTATAAATCATTTTTAATATATTTTCTAACATACATAAATTTCAGACCTTAGCCATAAATTATTTTAAACCCAAATATCCATTTTCTTCACTAGAAAATTAATATAATATCCACATTAATTCAGAAAATTATGAAAATTGAAGTCTATCTCTAAAATATCATTTCTAAACATATAATAAAATCTCTAGGCATTTGGATGCCATATAATTGGTTTTTCAACCTAAAACGTATCATAAAAGCTATATGAATTATCATAAATCAACAATAAGCATATATCTCTATTTCTACAATAAATAGACATGGCAAATAACTTTGCAAAGATAATTCGGATTTCATCATAAAATTGAAAACAAGGAAAATATGAGATGTTGTTATTATTCACCTTTGCTTTGAGATTAAGGTGTTGAGATTTGATCTTTGATTTTGTTACTTAAGCTTTTCTCTTGATCCTAGCTTTATCTTCTCTTGTTTTCCCTTAATGTTGGCCAACCTCAAGTTTATATTTTGTTTGGTGAATATGAAATGAACGTATAAAATATGGCTTAAGGGTTTAGGGTAGAAGAATAATACTAATTCCTATATTGCCCTTATCTATTTCCTAACATTGTGTTTTATTTTAATTTACTTGGTTCATCTGGATACATGGCACCACTACCCCATAGTTACACAAATCTCAATCCCCTAATCATTACATTATTTTATTTAATTTAACTAATTAAATCTCCTAAATAATGTTACTAAAAATTAGGGTCATTACAAAAACACTAAACCAAGACACTGATAAGATCTCATAGTGGAATGACAACGATAATATACTGAATATATATGAACAGAAATAGAATAACATATATAAGTGACTGTACTAGCAGAAGCAACAAACAAATAAATATCAATATAAAGTTATCATAATATATCAACTCCAAAAACATGGATTTTCGAATAAATACCTAATACAACAATCTCGTATATAAATAATATGTCTGTCCTGTATAATAAAATAACAAGTATATATATATTTCAAAACATTGATGCCATGCGTCGAAAATGCTCCAACTGCGCACTTTGCTAGCATATCCCTAAAAGCACCGACTCTCGAATTATTCAATCGAGTATCCGAGAGTTTTCACGACACAAGCAGAGAAAGACAAAACACAGGCCAGGCATAAATCTTGGTGTAAGGGGAATTATCCTAAAATATTGTACATTAAAACTATATACAAATAGACAGGAACAAAAAAATCACAGCCGGCCCTTTATAGAAATGTGGCTTAGGGAAATCCAAACTTCCTATAAACAAGTACATTAAATCCAAAAGTAGGGGATCATACCATAACCAACTCTTCTCTTGTAATAGCAAGTTAGCACAATGTCTAATTACACTACACTAGCCTAAAAAACCTAATAATATAGTACCAATATACCATGATCCCAAAGCAATGATCACTACCGCTAAGATCGATAAGATATGCCCTAACACATATATTCCCTGTGACTAAGACCGAATAGGTTCACCACATGCATATGATCACTACTGCTAAGACCAAAACGTAGATGACCCAATATTGGGGACCTCTATGTCCAAGCATGCTATCACCGAAATCGTAGATGACTCGCTATTGAGGAATTCCATGGCTCAGCCCGCTATCATTAGCAATTGTATATGACTCGCTACTAAGGAACTCTAAGTCTCAGCCCATTTTCATAGAAAAATTTAGATGACTCTCTACTGGGGAACTCTATATCCTAGCCCGCTATCATCAAAATCATGGATGACTTGCTACTAAGGAACCCCATGTCCTCGCCCCCTATCATCTCAAATCATATAGGATCGCCACGCATGGCTTTAGTCGACACAGCCTAAAACCTACTGGATAACTCTTAAAAACCCCATACTAAACAAAATCACATTCCACATGAACACATGACACTAATGCCATAATACTTTTCTCGTATACCCTCTCGGTCTACCAAAATCTACGGTTTTGGAACACGTGCCAGAGTAGGTTCCGCCTGGGCCCCAAAATCAAAGTACTTCAAAACCTACCAAACACTTCTATATGGTATCCCTAAAAAATGATGAATATTGGTCTAAATGGTTCCACAATCCGTGTCCATATGAGAAAGTTATCGCATTTTGAAATTTCGATCGAAAAACTCAAACAACAGGCCTCAAACATCTGTGACTTTGTCTCAGACGTCTGAGAGATGTTTTTGTATGTTCCTAGGTTCATCTTAGACATCTGGAAATCTATTATGGGAAGAAGTAAATATTCAAACGCCCATAAGTTTTGATTCGTAGCTTCAAACGATTCGCCGCTTCTTCCATTATGACCTTGGCGAGATTGACTTCAATCTAGAGGTCTCAAACCTCGAATTTACATAGTTTGAAATAGGTTATTTACCATAAATGCCTTCAATACTGAAGACTAACTCTTTGCACGAGTAGAGTTCAGCAGCCAATCGTAGTGACTCGACCTCCTCTTATACGCCAAAATGTCATTTCTGGCCTTCTTGCCTTATGCGTAGCCCATATGTGTGTCGATACACTCATTTTTGCATGCCTATGCACATACATTTATGCCAATGCGTAACAAAACATAGATCACAATTTGGACTTCACTAGGACAATAATCAATAATACTTAGCGAGTATGGTAGTCGCTATGGTTACGTGAACTGCCCGCAATAAACTTATAATCAATAATACTATGTAATCAAACAATTGCATATCTTCACAAACAAAGAATCACACAACAATTCTAAGTACAATATAATCTTTGTTTCATTGTCGCTTAGGTCCAAATACACGTATACGTATACCCATTCGTGCACATAAACGTACATATATATTCAAATAAGTAATTCAATTATTACTTAAATTAAAACTACTTTTAGTTACTAAATCCCTTTTAAAATAAAAGTGAAACACCTCCTTGTATCATTTTATAATATATCATGCTTGCTCATAAACCACTTTATAAAATAGAATGCTAGCTTGTAAATTGATTTAGCCCTTTAAAATAATAATTTCTCCTCATTGAAACTCAAGCATTTGTCTTTTTACTATTTTATAAAATCTTATATCTATTTAATAAAATATATTCTTCATTTATAAAATCATGAAACTTTATTATAAATACTACTTAAGATTCATTAGTCTCTAGTCACTTTAATAATAAGTGTAGAGTTCACAAACCACTTAAATTAGCTTACTAACGTTCTTCAAATCAATTCAAATGGATCAATTAACATTTTCTAACGATGTGCACATCATTGCACTACTTAATTAATCCCAAATCAAATCCTAACTTCACAAAATTTGCCCAATTTGACTCCAAATCAATTCTAGGGCTTACTTATAACTTTTCAAAATATAGTAATAAGGGTCTTAAACTATTAATTGGCTGTGGGAAACATGTTTATAACATGAATACAAGTCTAAACCAACCAACCATTCTTCAAATCACTTCATATGATTCAATATTAAGCAGTAAACAAAAACATGAAGTATAACACATAAATTGCTAAGGAGAATCATCACACTCTCCTCTTCTTCTCCAAACCAAGCTCTAAATCACAAAAACCCAAATCTTGCTTACTTTAAATTTTGAAATGCACATTAATACTTTGATCCTAGCCAATTCCTTCGTGGGTTTGATAGAGAATTGGAAGAGAGGAATTTTAATCATTTTTATTTGATTTTAGGAAATTTATTTAATGGGTTTAGGGTTTGGGGATTAAGGAGGTGATTAAGGGGTAATTAGAGAAGCCATTAGAGGAGAGGAAGAAGAGTGAACATGAATGAAGAATGAAATGAAAGAGGGAAGGGGTTTAGCTGCTTATAGCTAACTAATGGGCTAAGCCCAAATCCTCTCCACCCGGCACTATCCATTCTTGAAAATTCCCAACTCTAAACATATCGAACGTTATATTCAAATAAACTCAATCCACTGGAAAAAGTTTTGGGACCAAATTCCATCATATAAAAATGTTAGCCTTTTGGATCGATTTACAAATCGAATGTAGGCTACCTATTGAAAATTCACTGATCCTAATATATTGATGCTTATACTCAAACAAATTTGCAACATCGATTCGAACTCAACAGAAGTAGCCTCGAGTCCTAATTCGGCCATATACGAAAAGTCACATTTTGGATTTCTAATCCAATAGCAACTTAATATATAAATATATTATCATTAAATATGCGGGTTGTTACAATATGGAATTAATCTATCCCTGAGGTATACTATTTAACTGAGCATATCATCAAATGTAAAAGCTAACCAGATGCTAAGCCTAATCGAGTATGTATGGATGCAAAAGTTAACCAAATGCCTAAGCCTAATCGAGTACGTATAAAACCAATCTAGACCTGAGATATATTGTTTAACCGAGCATACCATCGAATGCAAAAGCTTACCGAATACCAAGTCTAACCGAGTATATATGGATGCAAAAGCTGACTAAATGCCAAGCATAATCGGGTATGTATGGATGCAAAAACTAACTGGAAGCCAATCCTAATCGGGTACATATGGTTGCAAAAGCTAATTGAATACTAAGCCTAATCTGGTACATATGGAATCAATCTATTCTTGAGATATATTGTTTAACCGAGCATGCCATCAAATGCAAAAGCTAATTGGGTGCCAAGTTAAATCGTTTACATATGGATGCAAAAGCTAACTGAATGCCAAGCCCAATCGGGTATATATGGAACCAATTTATACTTGAGATATATTGCTTAATTAAGTGTGCTATAGAATGCAAAAGATAACCGGATGCCACGTCCAATCGGGTATGTATGGACTCAAAAGCTAACCGAATGCCAAGCCTGATTGGGTACATATGGAACCAATCTATACCTAAGATATACTGTTTAACCGAGCATGCCATTGAATAAAAAAGCAAACCGAACGCCAAGCCTAATCGAGTACGTATAAATTCAAAAGCTAACAGGATGCAAAGCCTAATCAGTGCATATGGAACCAATCTATACCCGAGATATATTGTTTAACCGAGCGTACCATCGAATATAAAAGCTAACCCAATGCAAGCCGAATTGGGTACGTATTAATGCAAAAGCTAACCAGATGCCAAGCCTAATCAAGCATATATAGAACTAATCTATACCTAAGATATATTGTTTAACTGAGCATACCATCGAATGCAAAAGATAACTGGATGGTAAGCCTAATCAGGTACGTATGGATACAAAAGCTAACCGACTGCTAAGCCTAATCGGGTATGTATGTAATGCCAAGCCTAATTGGGTACATACGGAACCAATCTATACCCAAGATATATTGTTTAACCGAGCATACCATCGAATGTAAAAGCTAACTGGATGCCAAGCCAAGTCGGGTATATATGGATGAAAAAGCTAACTGGATGCCAAACCTAATCGCGTACATGTGGATGAAAAAGCTAACTGGATACCAAACCTAATCGGTACATGTGGTTGAAAACGCTAACCAAATGCCAAGCCTAATTGGGTATGTCTGGATGAAAAAGCTGACTGGATGTCAAGCCTAATCGAGTACATATGGAACTAATCTATACTTGAGATATATTGTTTAACCAAGCATACCATCGAATGCAAAAGCTTACTGAATACTAAGCCAAATCGGTACGTATAGATGCAAAAGCTAACCGGATGTCAAGCCTAATTGGGTACATATGATGCAATAGCTAACCAGATGCCAAGCCTTATCGAGTACATTTTGAACCAATTTATACCCGTGATATATTGTTTAACTGAGCGTATCACTGAACGCAAAAGCTAACTGGATGCCAATTCTAATAGGGTATGTATCAATATAAGAGATAATCGGATGCCAACCCTAATCGGGTACATATGGAACCATTCTACAGCCGAGATATATTGTTTAACTTAGTGTACCATCAAATGTAAAAGCTAACCGAATGCCAAGCCTAATTGAGTACATATGGATGCAAAAGCTAACCGAATGCCAAGGATAATCGGGTACATATGAAAGCAAAAGCTAACCAAATGCCAAGCCTAATCGGGTGTGCTGAAAATGATCTATACCCAACATATATTATTTAACCAAGCAGACCATGGAATGAAAAAACGAACCAAATAACAACCTAATCAGGTATGTATGAATGCAAAAGCAAACCAAATGCTAAACCTAATCAGGTTCATTTGCATGCAAAATCTAACCAAATACCAAAACTAATCGGGTACATATGAAAACGATCTATACCTAAGATATATTGTTCAACCGAGCAACCATGAAACATAATGACTAACTGAATACCAAACCTAATCAGGTACGTGTAGATGCAAAAGCGAACCAAATGCCAAACCTAATCAGGTATGTATGGATGTAAAAGCCAGTTGAATGCCAAACCTAATCGGGTATACATAAAAACGATATGCCAAAGATATTTTTTTTAACCAAGCAAACCGTGGAATGCAAAAGCCAACCGAATGCCTAACCTAACAGGTACATATGGATGCAATAACAAACCAAATGCCAAACCTAATCAGGTATGAATGGATGTAAAAGCCTACTGAATACCAAACCTAATCGGGTATATATGGAAACGATCTATACCTAAATTTTCGCTTGATAAATATTTGTTGGGAAAATATTTACTGGGAAAATTTTTGCCAGACTTTTAGTTGCAAAACTATTACTAACCAAACAAAGTAAATTACACCGCTAACCAAAAAAATAAGTAAAATAAAAAAAGAACATTTAATTCAACAAGACAAAGCGTGAAATTACATTAATCATCTTCATAATGAAAAGCTAATAATGTATTTTATTTTTTAACAAACAAGATCTTCTGTTATGACCTAATTTCTTACACAAACTACATTGTTTATAATTATTAACCTCATCAGCTGACTTAATCCATTCACAAGACGAGGCTTTCCTGCACCACAACTTCTCTTAGGAGGATAAACATCAACATCTTCAGGTAACACATCTTCATTTGAAAATTATCAAGTGGATGAATCATATGAGAATAAGGTGCTTAGAAAAAGTACACTTTGAAATAGTCCTCAACATAGGAATAAACATCCAAATCAAAAGCAAGAATGCATCTAGTAGCATGAGTACATGAAAATTAATAAATCCGCCATATGTTACAACCACATCGTCGAACACTCAAATCTACATGATAAGATTGAGTTGACTGAACTTCATGCACATCAATGGTAGATCTAGTAACTTTCCATTAAAAACACTTAATATACAAATCCCTCAAATGCTTCTCCATAATAGGGCACAATTGACTATTCCAAGTTTTACTTAACTCACATTTTCAAACATAAGTTTCATGAGTTTCAAATGGATTCTATCTAAATGTGCAATGATAGGTAAATATCTTTCCTCTAAAATCCATCAATTAAAATTTTCCACACAATTAAAACTCATTTTCTCATATCCATTACCAATAAAAAAAATCAGCAAACTTTTCAAAAGACAAACCATGCAAGAAATTTTCCACTGCCACCCAACCAGCACTTTTAAACTCAAACAAAGCTTTATTAAATTCTTTTACTGTAGTAGTATAAGCAACTCGATAAAGCAATGAAATAATCTGTTTCTTTTAACCTTGAGAGCACCATTTTGTTATAAAACTCTTCAAATTATTCTTCAAATGATAGTAATAAGAACCATGAGTTGAATTCGGAAAAACTTGAGGGATAACAAACAAAAGACCATGATGCCAATCAAATATAAAAGTGAAATAATGATCATCATTATATAACATTTCCCAAAGCTTCATCAAAACCCAATACCAATTAGATTCATCTTTACCAAATACAACCCAAAAATCCAGCGCAAAAATCCTAAAAGAAATAAAAATAGTTTTATCACATAATCAAAATAAAAAATAAATGCACAAAATATAAAAACTACAACATCAAAGGTATGTCAAATATTTGCCATAATAATATGGCAAATATTTAACATAGCAATATTTAGCAACATAAATAATCCAACATAAAAGAAATTTAAACCATTTGAAAAAAGTTAGACAAGTAAATAAAGTAGCATATATAATACTAATTTAACAAGCAAAATAACAAGATATCAAACATATCCAATAAAATGAAACAACGTAGGTATGTCAAATATCTGCCATAAAAACATAGCAAATCTTTGGCAGGCAAATATTTGCCATGAAATTATGGCAAACATTTAACATACAAACATTTCCCAAAATAGAAGACAAATAAATCATATTATAATTTTCAGAACTAAATCATACCTTGATTTCCATTTTTAGCTGTAACATCCATAATACAGCCTTGGCCTCTACCTTTCATAAAAGTACTGTCCAAAGAAGTCAAAGGACGACAATAATCAAATCCATATTTGCATGCTTCAAACCCAATGAAAACCCTCTCAATTCATGAGTAACAGAATCACCTTAAAGTTCAATAGTACTGCTAGGATTACACTCAACCACGGCTTCACAAAAAGATTTCAAATGATGATATGAAAGCAAATCATTGTCATGTATTTATTCCAAAGCCAATCATTTCCCCGTATAAGCAAAATAGTAATTTAACACTATATTGTGCTTAGTTTGAAATAAATGAACGATATCTTTCATTTTCATAAGAGGATTCGAACGAACAAAATCAATAACCAATTTCTTAACTAATTTGCTAGAAATAGGCTGATGATTAACATCTATAGTACTAGCTCCATAAAAATTATTTGGCTTCATGGTTTTGATAATGAAAAAACCCAGTAGGTTAAACTTCCTACAAGCATGAATGCGAAAAGTACAACCTTATCATGAATAAATATATATAACTTGCTTCCTATCGGTTTTAACAACATTAACCTTACAACCATTCCTAATATAGTATATCATAAGATAATATCGGAACTCCTCAACATCACTAGTGAATCTTTCACCAATACCAGTAAATACCATATTGCTAGAATCATTTTTTAACAACTGTTTCAAAGTCGAACTAGAATCAACCCTAGAATAAACGATAGAAGAAGCAGATGACCCATACTCACCAAAAGAACCAACAACTGAAGAACTATAAGAACCAAAATCAACTGATATTATTTTTTTACACTGCTTAGATATAACCAAAACAAGTAGAAAATCATCACGGCTATAAGCAACAAGCGACAATATACTATGCAAATCAGAATTAGTTTCACTCTTTTCCTTTCATCTCATTTATAAGCCAATTCAATAGAACCAGGTGTTAATTCAGACCATTATTCACAAATATCATTTTTCAATATCAATACACAGTCACTCAAACCAAGAGCCTACTATAAGTATCACTAGCTAGCAGAAAAACGAAAAAAAAATCAATAGGATCAGAGCTGAGAAAACAAATATAATGTTAGTAAAAGTAAAATAACATAACAAATAGTAAAAACTATAGTAAAACTTATTTAACAAACACGTGTTGTTATGGAAACTTTCTTCCTGGCAGGCAAATATTTGCCACAAAGCCAGTATACTACGCACAACTTTACTGCCATATCCCATCAACATAGCAAAATTCCACAAGAACATTCATGAACTATAACAATAACAACATGACGATTATCAAATTATAACAATAAAAATGACAACATGAACTATAACAATAATAAATATTGTAATAGAAAATATTTGCCGAGCAAATATTTCCATAAAAACAATATACTACATAACACTTCGCTAATGCATCCTATTAATATCGTATGACTCAACAACAACATATATGAACTAGAACAATAATAACATGACAATTACAACCAGCTACAATGATAACAATAACAATCATTGTAAATTCAACAAACTTGAAAACATACGAATACATAGATGGAAGACAAACCTTCAAACCAAATTTAAAATAAAATCGAAGCAGAAACATAAAACAGTAAACAAGAACAATAGAATTCAACTGAAAAAAACAACATAATTAATAACAAGGATGGAAATAGTTATGACTATAAAAAAGTAACCTTGAATTCATATTTTAACGAAGAACATAAGAAGATATTTGTAACAGATCGAGAAGTAGAAGAAGAAGAAGAAGAAGAAGCAACTGAAAGAGATGAAGACGTAAAAAATGATCACTTTGCAATCAAAATCAAATTAATCAACTCTAACGGATTGAATTGAATGAGATGCAGCTCAAGATCTACATTAACATTTCGATTTTAATCAAAACTTGAAATTAAAAAAAATTCCATGAAAATTTGAAGTCAAAATTCTCATAACAAAATTTGAAAGCTGTTGAGTACAAGGTCGAAATTAGGTATATGGAAGAGTAAAAACATAAACGCCAATATGGGAAAAAAGAGGGACTTAAAACATAAGTGCAAAGTGGGAGGGGTGTATTTTATAAAACAATTGAAAACAAGAACGTGTGACAAATTTCCACTATATTTATTATTATATGGCTTATGTTATTATTGTACACCAATTTCATTTAAAGAATTAATGAAAAGACATCTAAATTTTTGATGGAAAAATTTAGATTACTATTAATAATTATATTGGTCCCAAAGGTTGCCTCAGTGAATATATGTAGTATTCTTCTCTATTTGGACTAATGATATTCCAAAATTAAATTATTCTTTTGCCTATTTTGTATTTGAGGGATCATTTATGAAACATATTTTTTGGTCCAATAACTTTTACAAAAGAAGAGACGAAAAGAAAACACAAAAGGGTCTCCATCATCAGATCTAAGAAAAACAATTGAAGATATAATGCTTTCGCCTAAATATATCTTCACTTTGAAACTATAAGATTTAAATTTCTTTGCTATTTTTTTTTGATTTATGGATTCTGGGTTGATTGTGTTTTAGAGCAAAACATATTATGATCTTATTAATCTCTATTAGTAAAGGTTCAACCATTGGGCCAGTTTTTCAACTTATTGCAAATATGCCACTTTTATGACTAATTACAAAAGTATGACACTTTTGTCCAGCCCAGCGCCGTGCTAGCATAAGTACACAGATGATATTTTAAATGTCATCTGTATCTTTTAACTAAACTTTTCTTATGACATTTTAAATGGCACGTGTTTTTTTTTGTTCAACCACCATTTGAAATGACGCCAACTAGGTCTAAATAAAAAACCATGTTGGCACACTTAAATGGGTTCCAAGTATGTTTTTGGTCAATAACCAAATAGGCGACCATTGAAAAGCCATCTATGTGCACTTTTTGAAATACCTCCTATATTCCTCACCATGTAAAAACAACAGCCCTCCCTTTCTCTCTTCACTCTTGCTTTATCGAACTTCTGTAAGAAATTCAATACTCTCCCTCTTTTCTTTTTCATAAAAATCTCTTTCCATATGCATCAAAAACAATCATGGTTAGATTTTGGATTAATCGTTATTTTGGATTAACCAAGTTTGATTTTGTAAACTTCAATTTTTTGGTTAGATTTTTTGTAGTTGTAAATGATGATTGTGTATTATTGTATTCATTGTTATTATAGAGTGACCCCTAATTTTGTTTCAACTATTTACTATTTTGATGGTGATGTGGTTATTTATGAACAAATGTGTGGAAAGTATATAGGGTGTTCTTATAAATTAATAAAAGTTTGTAAAGATTCTAACTTGGAACAATTGAAAGAATTGGTTTACAAAGCAACAAAGATAAAATCGTAGGAGTTTGATATTATACTGCCATACCATGCCACCCAGCTTCCATATCAATCTTATGGAAAGGATCATTATTTGGAAATGCTATCATTTACCAAATTGTCGTATCATCCTATTGGGAAGATGTTACTCTACACCACTAGACATACGAGTGGAACCTGTGCAGTCCAAAATTATTAGAAACATTGCATAAGTTATGTGGCTCTCCAAGCACCCATGGTGTATGTCCATGTCACTGAATTATAATCTAGTACATCAAGCTCGTTTTGGTAGAATATAACATTCCATCTCGAAGACTTCATGGTACTCTGGGCTCTAATCCACCTGAAAGAGGGAGGTACTATAGATTATAAGATCAAAACATATGTGTGTGATCAAATAACGCAATAAATATACCTAGAACAATAAGGTAAAGATCCATCCACGACCATCATCTACATTGTTATTTCGCCGATAGGAAGGTAAGTCCAACAACATAATTGTAAACTTATATACACATATGGTTGCAATGTATATTGAAGTACGAAAGAAATACATAGGGAGGGTAATAATGAATACCTGTACTAATGTCAAACATCCACCAATAGACTAGTTCTCCAACAAAGCAAGCCTCGATAGCTTCGTGCATGTGTAAGCTTGACTACACTATCTACGAATACTATCGGCAAACATCAAAATCCTTAAGGAAAGGATGCCATCCGAGCCATATATGTGCCACTGAATAATTGCAGACTAAACTAAAAGTGATGATGTGTAGAATAATGGCTCGAGCATGCTGCACAATTTGAATCTTGAAGGCATTTGTTGGAATATCATTAGCAAGCTGCTGTCTATACCAAGTCGTAACTATCATCTTATTACCCTACCTCTGCTTATTAGGAGGAGATACCCTAAAAGAGACTTGCACAACTCCATGTAATATATAGGTACGGGGTTGGTCAAAGTAGCACCATTTATGGGTAGGCCGAGCAAAACAACCATTTTAGCCAACGTAATCATCTCACCCACCCAAACCTGAAATGAAGATGTCTCTGCTCTTCATCTACCTACCAGGGAAATAATAAGATGATGATCCAATTAGGTGTACCCCAACTTCATGATTAGTGCACTGTTAAAAAAATAACAAAATATAAGCACTACAGGCAACCAACATTGCTCTATATTTCTATTCAATATGAAAGTTTGTTACCTCCATCAACTTAGAGTTGTTCATGTGGTGCCATTTTTGCAAGTACAACATGCTACCATTTATTAGTCCCAGTAGCATTCAGAGTAATCTACACAATATTTAACTATTTTCTAAACATAAAGTATATTTCAAATATAAATTCCATTGTCCAACATCTACCTAAAAAGTTAAAAAAATAAACTAATTAATTACATTGTCATACGTCTAGTTAAACAAGTTAAAAAAATCATCAAACTATGGATAACTCTAATTTTATAAAAATGGAGATTGAGAATAGAAATGAAACTGGTAGGAGCTTCAGTTGACGAGGAGCTAGCCATGCTTCAAATTGATGACAAAATCAATGGAATTTAAATGAAAATTTTGTATTTGGTAAGAATTTGAGGGTAACTTTTTTTGTTTTCTTTTGAATTGGTAAAATAAAAGAGGAAGGTGGCTACTATGTGCTTTTATAGTAGCAAGCCAACGGGGTGCATAATGAAATAGCCCGAGTTAGCTGTTTTTCAAATAGCGTGACTAGGTGACTTCTGATATAGCGTCTTTGTATTTACAGACTATAATACCACACACATAGGTCATCCAATTCACATTACGATGAAATAAGATACCATGCCGTATGTATATAACACAAAAAATCACATACGCATTCATATTCACATAACATCAAAGAATTACAACACAAATTCGACACTATATAAATAAAAGAGTCATCAATCAACAATTGAATACAACCGAAGCTAGTTTGTATTGCCATAATGGACAAAGTACGACAACATCACTAAATAAATATAAATTTCAAAGACAAAAGAAATATAAACTACTCAACCAGATACTTAGCAACATGATTAAAAAGTGCTTCTTTAGGGACTTTCGACTGTAAGTAAGAATTGTCCTTCAGTAATCAAAGATTATATTTTTCCAACTATAAAACTTTGGCCTGCATCTCAAGAGCACATTTAACCCTCCTATGACACAGTGAACATTAGTACATAACATGTCTGTTGTCTCACCTCATTTTCTTCGATTATATTAGCAATTGAAGCAAATAGTATCATTTGCTTTAGCCTTACCTTAACAATCGAGACCGCTGCAAATCAATAGGCCATTCATTTGCTTCGGTTATATTATCAACTGAAGCAATAGATCACTCACTTGCTTTGGTTGTGTAAACAACTAAAGTAATAGATCTCTAAAATATCAGAAAAAAACTATCATATTAACAACTGCTCCTGCCCAAATTCTTTCATTCTTTTTTATTTTATTCTCATATTCATTTTCCCCACTTTTATTTACAAAATCGTCCCTAAAATAATTCATTCTCGCCTAAATTCTTTCCTAAATTTCCTCCACTTTATCATCTATCGTACTCTGATTACATGATGCTACCTACTGTTGAATATAATTTAATTCAATCAACCAATGCATTGATTGTATAGCTTAGCTGCAGATTTTGATTTGGTCACTACACTACTAAATTTTGATTTAGATGTTAGTAATTATTCACATCTATTATTAAGATGCTATCCTACTCGCAATTTCCTGTTAATTTTTCCATTTATGGTAATCGCGCCATTAAATACATATAACGTTAGCTCGCGCGACATTTATTTTATTGATTTGATACGTTAATCCACTTTCTTTATCTAATAGTTTTGATTTGTAAAGTTTTTCTTGTTTAAAGTCTGATTTTTTTTGAATAGTTCCGACTTATGTTTGGGAAGCTAGCACATATATAGATACTAAGCCTTTTTTTTAAATATAGAAGATTGTGGGTAATCGAATTATGATATTTTATAGGAGTATAATGCTAAAATGTCTTATTTATGTGTGTAGTTATTACAATCTACAATGTTAAACTTGACTTGTTCACTTTCATAGTTGCTAAGCAATGACTTTGGGTAGAAGGATGAAGCAATATTCAATTGCTATGTTCAAATTTAAATATTGTGAGCATTTTGGCTTTTTCTTTTTGTCTAGAAGAATATTTGGTAATAAATCTTGATAATTTTAAGTTTCATGCTATTAAGCCATGATGTTATGTCTTTATCTTTATGTTACCAACCGACTTAGTATATGTATTGTCTATTGCTTTATCAATTTCTCGAGTAGGAATACTTACATAAAGAATATAACTAGGAAAAGTGCTTCGTCAACATAACTTTAATATTGTACTTAAAATGAGTCAAAGATAGACAAGATCATCTAAGGTACAGTTGTGAACTTGTGGTAGGATGGTTGTTAGTATTATTTTTGCCATGTTTGATATACTGCTATGCAAAAGTACTGGTGTATTATGTTTGGCCATGAATGTTATCATGTATGTGTTTGTCTGGACTCAATAGGCTTTGACTTAAATATATCATTTACATGCTTTCTATAGCTATATATTTAACTTTTCAAAACTTCTATCGAATATCAAGTAAATGCTACCTTCCATTTTCTCAAATTTTGATAGCTACCAAGGAAAAGTTGTCAAGCAAAAATGAAAAGATTACGATTTATTTCCCCATCATAGTTAACTATTATTGTTTCCATTGTGTGTGTAATGTACGATCATGCTACCGGTTAATGATTCAATGTTATATGAAAGTATGAATTTTAAATGTTGTTGTGCATGATTATCATTCTGTATTTTTTTGGACAGTCTACCTACCAGCATTGTCTGATATGAACAATAAAGTGCTTATATTCGTTTAGTCAGAATGAGTTAGAATCACTATGTGGTTTTTCCTCTTCATATGTCATTGACTCTAAATCGATAGAGTTTGAGAACATTACATGTTTAATTCCATGATGTGTATGTTTTAGTCTACAATATACTAATGTCTAATTATAACACTTAACCTAGCTTCATTTTTATAGAGGGTAGAAGGTGGCAGATGTAGAAGATATTCAACCTCAAATATGCGACAATGGGACTGTTACGGTGAAGGTAAATATTTTATTATCCACCGTATAATAAACTATAAGCTTAATTTTAAGATGATAACTTTATTCTAGTATCATGTCAAAGATGATAGTCAAATAACAAGCCTTGCACGTATAAAACTATACTTTGATCTTTTGCGAATATAAATAGTTTGGATACAACCAAAATAATCCTTTCCTCATTTTGCAAGTCTTTGATGTACCTTTAATTCCATTTCATTTTGAAACTACCTTTTATTTACTTTCAAAACCAACCCTATTTATCATTTTGGTTGTACAAAAGAAGTTTTCTCATAAAGTGTTGTGATATATACCATAAGTTACAACTTACAAGTATAATGGCCAATCTTTAAGTCACTGCTATAGTCTTGCGTAGAAGTGGAGCAGCTACTTGTAACTCCTTTACAACAAATTAGCTTTAAAGGTCATTTTCATTAGTTTATATGGTATTTGTAACGACCCGTGTAAATTCGATGTTTAAAATGAATTAAATTAATATGATTTTAATTTAAATTTAGAAAGAAATAGAAATCTTATCTATTTATATGAAAGAGAATGTTGAAATTAGATGTATCAAGGGTAATTAAAATTTACAAATTTAATTATATATTGAAATTAATTGTAATAGTGGAAATTGTTGCATTTGGATATAATGTTAGAAATAAGTAAATAAAGGCAAGTATTGGATTTCTCAATGAAAATAAAAATTATTATTTAGTACAATCCCTTTTTATTTAACTATTGTAAGGTGCTAATTAATTGAAAGGTGAAAATTAGAAAATAGATTCAAATTGTATGTTAGATAATAAATTGCAATAATTAAAGTTAGTAATTAATGGATTAAATGGAATACCAATTTATTCATAAAGTGAATGTAAGTGGATGTAACAAATTGAATAGGAAATGCTAATTATGCATAAAGCAAAGGAATGGAGCCTAGATGGAATAATTAATTGGATTTAGAATCTTAATTTGTATGTGTGCATATATTTATAGTGGGAAATAAAAGGGTTAAATAATAATATACAAGTATATTAAAGATTATATTAGTGGGTTACTAGCAAATTCACTCATTACCAATAAAGATGCCTTGATGATAATTAATGACATAACGGAAAAGAGTAAATGTATTCATTTGAATATTAATTGAAATTGGATAGGGATTTTAAGTAACAATGTTAATGCAAGGTAATTAATGCTAAATTAAAGTAAATAATAATGAATAGTGATTAATTCAAAATTTGTAACATATATCACCTGCTTATTTGTTAATGGAATTAGAATCTGTAATAAGTAAATGAATGTTACACTAATTAAAAATGAAATAACGTTCGTTTAAAAGTTGAGAAATAATAGGGCCGTATTTATTAAGCGTTACTTTAATAATTGTGATTAATTGTGAAATCAATTCGGGAAGATGTAAAGATATAACTAGGGAAGTAATACGTTATAAATTAATTTTAACCTAAACTTAAGTGTAAGTAAAAAGTTGGAATTGAATCTAATCCGTTTAATTGGATACTTATTTAAATAGATTGGATTCAAGCGTAATAAATAGATTATTTAAGAAATTGAAATAAGTAATATAATTGGTAAAATAATTTGCATTTAATATTTGAGATAGGAAATTGTTTAAGGAATTATAAATGTTATATGTGAATCAAGGTGATAAAGATTATGAATTATAGAATGTGAATTTTTATAGTGAGTTAATTTATTTAATTTATAATAGTTCGATTTATTGCAAATGAATAAAAATCAAATGTGTAATTATTACATTAATTTGAAAATTAAGTTGAAAACTGGAAATATTTATGTGATAAGTTTAAATCAAATAGTAAACCCTTATATTTGAAATTTATGAATGGAATAAATGTAGGGTAATTCAATAAAAAGGGGAATTTTGGAGATTTATCCACAATTTTGAAATTTTATGAAATTGGAAATTTTTATTGATTTCATCTCTAATAAATTGACATTTAAAAATTGGTAAATCATTTTAAATGTTTGAGAATTATTGAGTGATAAAATTTCCAATTCTAAAACTGAAATATAAAAAAATTGGATTTATTTACTAATTCTTAATTTATTTAATTAATATAAAAATAGCTATTTTGGTCACGGACTCGGATTCCGACGAAACCAGTTTCATCAGATCCGTATCAGTGAATTATTGTAGGGTTTCAAGTTTCTTGGCGATCGGACTTGTCATTTGATCATACGAACGCGAAACGCCTTGAAATTGATTTAATTGAAATCAATTTGAAAATCAATTTGGAAATATTGTTTTCAGCATAACTTCTTCATACGATCGAATTTGGACGTGAAACTTTTTCCATCGCGTTCAGAATATTTTAAAACACCTATTTCAATATATGGGTTTACCCAATTTCGTCTGGGGTCAGAACGGGCTTTTTGGGCCACGTTAGCATTAGCACGTTTATCCAACCCGATCCATCTACTCTATTTCTAACCTACCTATATAAACTCAGTTATGAACCCTAGCCTCCATCTATTCTCATTTGTTTGTGCGTTCATTTCTTCAGCTCTTCCTCTTCCCAATGGCTTCAAACCCTAAATCTAAATTCAAATTTCAAAATCAAATCCAAAGCCTAAAATTTAAAGTCCTCAGAAAAATTCCAAAAAATTATATGTTAATGCTCTCATCGAGCGTAATTCAATGGTGCTATCCGTTTTTCGATTGGAGTTTCTATGTGTCCAGATCGGGGCAAATTAGTTTCGGCCGTTCGTAGTATCTTGATCATCTTCGTCGGATCATCGATTTGAGGGCATGGGGCTGTGGAGAATGCCGAGGCGACCTCATCTATGTGGTTATTGCATCGAGTCAACGATTGGATCTTGCGCTAAAAATTCAATCTAGGGTTCAATTACGGCGGTGGTTGTCATCTCTTGGGGACGTTTTGGTGGTCGCGCGTGGGGCCGAGGAGGAGAGGGAGGTGCTGGCGGCTTGGCGCTGGGTTCGACGTTGATGGCGACGTGCCTGGAGGCATGGGGAGTAGCGGTCATTGCGGCGGCTAGGGTTTTGCATTTGGGTTCGAACGTGTAGTTTTCTTTTTGGAAGGAGAGGCCGCGTGGTAATCGCGTGTTTGGGGGGGAGATAGTATGACATGTCAAATTTAATTTTAGTTAAGTTTTGTTTATTATTTAATTTTGTTTTCAATCGCAATTTTTGACATAACTTTCTCATACTTTATCCGTTTCACGCGATTTTTTTTGTTAGGATCGTAATAAAATTCCGGACGCTTTGACGCTGGTTTGGACAGATTTGGAGACCATCGAATTTTTGGATTTAAATCTGATTTAAATTCGAAAGGTGAGTGTTTTGACCCACTCACAACTTCTAAAATTTCTTATGTTCATTAAATTGATTTAGGATATGAGTAAAAATTTATTTATGATTGTTTGGCATGTTTTATTCATCATCTCTGTTAAATTGCATTTATTTAATTTAACTGTTAATTAATTTTATTATTGCATGTAAATTGACAGTTAAAATTTATTTATTTGCATATAAACTGATAGTTAAACAATTAATAAATTTATTATTGAATATAAACTGTTAGTTAATAACTGTTATTTATTACCTGTTATATTTTATATGTTATTTATTGATGTTTGTTTTAATTGATGATGATTGAAATAAATTGGTTGATGATTGATATTGGGTGAATGGATGATGTGTTCTTTCTTATGTAAACAGCAAGTTATCATGCATTTTCATTTCATTCGGGATTGCGGTTTGAAACGATATACAACCGCATTTTTATTTTTAAATTGCGGATTGAAATGATAAATATCCGTATCACTTGATCATAGGATAGAAAATTATATACAGGCACCACGGTATATATATAAAATTATTTTTGAAATGATTTTATGGTTTGGATATGATATGGTTTAATAAATAATAAATTTGGATATGATAAATATATTTTATCATACGAACGCGAAATGCCTTGAAATCGATTTAATTGAAATTAATTTGAAAATCAATTTGGAAATATTGTTTTCAGCATAACTTCTTCATACGATCGAATTTGGACGTGAAAATTTTTCCATCGCGTTCAGAATATTTTAAAACACCTATTTCGATATATGGGTTTACCCAATTTCGTTCCGGGGTCAGAACGGGCTTTTTGGGCCACGTTAGCAATAGCACGTCTATCCAACCCGATCCATCTACTCTATTTCTAACCTACCTATATACACTCAGTTATAAACCCTAGCCTCCATCTACTCTCGTTTGTTTGTGCGTTCATTTCTTCAGCTCTTCCTCTTCCCAATGGCTTCAAACCCTAAATCTAAACTCAAATTTCAAAATCAAATCCAAAGCCTAAAATTTAAAGTCCTCGGAAAAATTCAAAAAAATTATATGTTAATGCTCTCGACGAGCATAATTCAATGGTGCTATCCGTTTCTCGATTGGAGTTTCTACGTGTCCAGATCGGGGCTAATTAGTTTCGGCCGTTCGTAGTATCATGATCATCTTCGTCGGATCATCGATTTGAGGGCATGGGGCTGTGGAGAATGCCAAGGGGACCTCATCTATGTGGTTAATGCATCGAGTCAACGGTTGGATCTTGCGCTAAAATTCGATCTAGGGTTTAATTACGGCGGCGGCTGTCATCTCTTGGGGACGTTTTGGTGGTCGCGCGTGGGGCTAAGGAGGAGAGAGAGGTGCTGGCGGCTTGGCGTAGGGTTCGACGTTGATGGCGACGTGCCTGGAGGCGTGGGGAGTAGCGGTCATTGTGGCGGCTAGGGTTTTGCATTTGGGTTCGAACGTGTAGTTTTCTTCTGGAAGGAGAGGCCGCGTGGTAATCGCGTGTTTGGGAGGGGAGATAGTATGACGTGGCAAATTTAATTTTAGGTAAGTTTTGTTTATTATTTAATTTTGTTTTCAATCGCAATTTTCGACATAACTTTCGCATACGTTATTTGTTTCACGCGAATTTTTTTTGTTAGGATCGTAGTAAATTCCGGACGCTTTGACGCTTGTTTGGACAGATTTGGAGACCATTGAACTTTTAGATTTAAATCGGATTTAAATTCGATTTAAATTCAAAAGGTGAGTGTTTTAACCCACTCACAACTTCTAAAATTTCTTATGTTCGTTAAATTGATTTAGGATATGAGTAGAAATTTATTTATAACTGTTTGGCATGTTTTATTCATCATCTCTGTTAAATCGCATTTATTTAATTTAACTGTTAATTAATTTTATTATTGCATATAAATTGACAGTTAAAATTTATTTATTTGCATATAAACTGATTGTTAAACAGTTAATAAATTTATTATTGCATATAAACTGTTAGTTAATAACTGTTATTTATTACCTGTTATATTTTATATGTTATTTATTGATGTTTGTTTTAATTGATGATGATTGAAATAAATTGGTTGATGATTGATATTGGGTGAATGGATGATGTGTTCTATCTTATATAAACTGCAAGTTATCATGCATTTTCATTTCATTCGGGATTGCGGTTTGAAATAATATACAGCCGCATTTTTATTTTTAAATTGCGGATTGAAATGATAAATATCCCTATCACTTGACCATAGGATAGAAAATTATATACAGGCACCGCGGTATATATATAAAATTATTTTTGAAATGATTTTATGGTTTGGATATGATACGGTTTAATAAATAATAAATTTGGATATGATAAATATATTTTATATATACATATATAGTTAAATTGTTGGATTTGAGCTATGCATAAATCTGTTAAATAAAAATGAATAAGTTGAAAACTGGAATTTGACAATTTATATTATATGATTAAATACAGGTTTAAGATCTTGTATATATATAGAGTTTTAAATGAATCAAATCAATTAAGATTGAAAGATAAATTGGAAATTTAATTGGAATTGAGCTTATTTGGAAAATTAACTCCATAAGTTGATGCTGACTTATTAAAATTGGAAATTTTAAGGTATGATATTTATAACTGGATTTAATGAATAATTCTAGTATAAATAAATGGAAGGAAATATTTAGAGTTAATAAATTTAGTTTTAATTTAAATGGTTATGGATTTATCATGTAAACTTTCAAACTAAATAATAGCAAAATGAATTGTTGATTTGAAATTCCCAATCTTAGTTTTGAAATTCATTAAATACTCAAAGTTTTAAAATATTGAAATCGAAGTGTTTTATTCAAACTGAAAGTGAATCTAAAAGTTATTGGTTTAGACTGAATTTAAAGTGAATAAAGATTGTGAAGGTGTGGGAATTATTTATTTTTAAAGAAATTTTAAATTCAACTGTTTTATTTTATATACCGTTGAATATCCAGACCATTTAAGTTTTGAAGTTATGGTTTTAAAACTATGGATTTCAAAGTATTATGTGAAAGTTAAAATTCAAATATTTGGTTTCGAGGAATTATAAATTTTAAAGTGGCATAATTTTGGAAAAGAAATATATTTGAAATAAAATGATATCATATTTATTTGGGTTTTAAAAGGAAATGATATCGTATTTATGGGGTTTTGAAATGGATAATTATATTCTGGTTTTGAAAGTAAAATTATTTTTAAATGGCCGCGGTGTTATAATAACGTTTGGTTGTTGAAGAGACCGGGATCGGAAGTTGTCATACTCTCTGCCAACTCCGAAAACCACTTTAACAACCGTGTACACGGTGGAGATTCCAGAATGAAGTAGGATGGCGGCGGCGTTTCCTTTGAGGTAAATACGTGGACCCGACTCCCGTGAGTTAGCATAAGGTGGCTAAAACATGAGCGATTCTCGGGCCAATGAGGTCATTCCTCTGGTCGAACGTACTCCTTCATTTTTATATTCTGACTTTTGGATTGATTCGGTGGCCACTTTTGATTTTTGATTTGGGGGTGTTGTTCGAAGTGGGCGGTAGCTGCGCGTTGCGCGTTTCCACCAGCCCGGATATCAATGGTATATCTACCCTGGCATTGCCTACTTGTGCCGTGTCACCTACCCTATCGCGCCTTGTACGAGTTTGGATTTCTCCCGTAGCCCGTGTGGTATCCTCTGATGGCTTCCCGATCAGGAGGGACTATGATATTGGATGGACTACCGGGACTATTATGTGTTAAGAGCTATATAGGCAACCCCTTAATGCTAAGAAAAAAGTAAGTTTATTTTTTACAATTAGACACTATTATAATAGCGCAATATACTACATAGTAAATAGTTTAACGGATCCTTAGGAGATGTAAATCCCAAGCATCTTTTGAGTTACTGCACTCATATTTATTTCTATTAATTTAACTTACATAAGATCTTTTAGTTCTGACTCGAGTGTTTTTTCTTTCAATTTGCTCGGGTCAGTCCGAGCGTTTCAGGATTTGAAGATTTTATTCTGGAGGACGAAGGCGAAGATTTGTAGTATAACTATCTACTATATTATTCCACTACACACTGTTCCGCTGCATTTTGATTGGTATGTGTTACTCTGATATGTATCATAAAATGATTTCGTAAACAGATTTATAAACTGTATATTTAATTATTATATTTTATCCTCCCGTTGTGAGATTCTGTTTATTTTTTTCTCTTCTCTGTTTTTTTCATATTTACCCCATAATAATCCGCCCTTCTGTATGGTTTGTATTGGCACGTGTGTCGATTTAAACCGTGCGAAAAGGCGGGACGTTACAGCTGGTATCAGAGCTTTGTTTTAGCGATAAACCTTAGCTTTGTGGGGTTTGACTCTTTACTAATAGGGTCGTAATACCCTATGGGAGTCGCTGAGTGTATATATGAGAGAGCGTATTTGTTAGTGTTATAAAAAGGTTTTTATATTGTGTTAACCTGTTCCGTTTTGTATTTATAAATTCTGGTTGGTGCATGGGACGCTGTGACATCAATAGGGATTTCTAAACACTTAATAGGACAGACCGACATAATATTTGTTTTATATAGGTGAATGAAATAATTTTGCCTATTATATTTTCTATATATAAAATAAAAAATTTCAAATGGTATCTATATTTGGCTGGAATAGATTGGTTGTTAGGTAATAAAGTGTATAAATAATGATAGAAATAAGATTGAAAATAAATCAATGAAATTTGGAAAATATATTACTTAAATCCGGGGTTTTGAAATTTTCTCGAATAAATTTTGGAATATAATAATATTGGTTATAAGTATTTTCTGATATAAATATTTAATATAATTCGGAAGAATTGTTTTAAAGAGGATTTTGAAGAAAATAAGTTTGTACTTTCCTCTCTGTCGCTGGAAAATAATTTCGGTGACGGCGGCCGCATCATCGACTTTCATTTTTAAGTTTCGAAGGGGAAGGCCACTGTAGTAGTTTTACTGTAGATTTATTTTGAGAAAGTTATATATATAAATTTTGAATTGCTTTAAATATATATAGAGATATATAAGTTATAAGAATATATTTATCTATTATTTTAAAATAATTTGAAATTTAACCCGGTATTTAATTCTTAAATTTCCGTTAATTAATTGTTTCAATTATTGTAGTGAAATGAAAGGTAAGTAATTAACAATTGAAACCTCTAATTTAGGTAAGAGATTTAATGCTAAGTAATTAATGGATTTAAAGAAATTTGAAAATGTAACTTACATGAGCAAAGGATAGTATTATTGAACTTTAATTTAATTTAAGGAAATAGAACAAACTTGTATAACTTTCAATTACACCCTTAAATAACATATATATAACTTACCAAATATTAAAAGTTGAAATGTTAATAAGAGATTATAATAGAATATTATACAAGTGGAAATTTGAAATAATGAAGTATTCAATGAAATTGATGTTAAATGAGAATTTAATGTTATAAACTTAAGTTATAATTGAAATTTTACCAAGTAAATATAAAAAAAGGGTAAGTATGACAAATAGATGATTATAAACTTAAGTAATTGAAGTGAAAATAAATGAGTGTAATATGATAAAGATAAATTTTAAACGTAAGAAAAGGGTTGAAGTTATTTCTAAATAAAATTGAAAGAAATAAATGAAAATAAAAAGAATAAACCGTTGTATGAATGAAAGAATCAAACAACAAATGTATGAATGGAATAAATAAGAATAGACTAAATCTATTGCTGAAATTGTTGTTTGTCGTGGATTGGGGTTGTTGGGTAAGGAAACATTAATTTTGTTGGGATGTTGAATATTCTATTGTGTTTAATCTAAGACTGTTGAGTAAATGATACACTAAATGGTTTATTCTTCATTCTGTACAATTTAAAAGTTTTGAACCCGAACAACTATTTGTTTGTTTGATTGAATGGTTGTTTTGTATTTGTTGTGTACGCTGTTTATTGAAATTGATGGTGGTTGTATTGATTTGTTGTTAGTGATTGAAACCATTTAAATATTTCAGTTTACATAATTTGTTAACCCTTTGGATTTTATAAGTGAAATGCAGGTTATGGAAGCAATTGCTACTGCTTTTGGTTCCATAAATTAAGCGTAACTTGCCCGACAAATAGGTACGTTTCGGATTACGGTTTATAGCTATTTTAAATATTTTCCCGAGTTGGGATATATATTATATTGTAAAATATATGTTATATACTGTTATTTTGATATTAAATTTTCTCCCGAGCCTCTCCGTACAGAGAAGACTCTGTCGAAATTTTTCGTAAATTTTGGACATAGAAATTTTTTGAAATGTTTTTCCAAACTTTATTTATTCAAGTATAAAAAGATATAATGATTATAAAACGGATATATTTTATTTAAGGTAATAAATTTAGTAAATTATTGTTTATAAGTTAAATATTTTGAATAATATGTATTGTTATTTAATTCTTCTTTTCCTTTTCAGGGACGAAAAGTTTTGAGCGGGGGAGAGTGTAACGACCCGTGTAAATTCGATGTTTAAAATGAATTAAATTAATAGGATTTTAATTTAAATTTAGAAAGAAATAGAAATCTTATTTATTTATATGAAAGAGAAGGTTGAAATTAGATGTATCAAGGGTAATTAAAATTTACAAATTTAATTATATATTGAAATTAATTGTAATAGTGGAAATTATTGCATTTGGATATAAGGTTAGAAATAAGTAAATAAAGGCAAGTATTGGATTCCTCAATGAAAATAAAAATTATTATTTAGTACAATCCCTTTTTATTTAACTATTGTAAGGTGTTAATTAATTGAAAGGTGAAAATTAGAAAATAGATTCAAATTGTATGTTAGATAATAAATTGCAATAATTAAAGTTAGTAATTAATGGATTAAATGGAATACCAATTTATTCATAAAGTGAATGTAAGTGGAGGTAACAAATTGAATAGGAAATGCTAATTATGCATAAAGTAAAGGAATGGAGCCTAGATGGAATAATTAATTGGATTTAGAATCTTAATTTGTATGTGTGCATATATTTATAATGGGAAATAAAAGGGTAAAATAATAATATACAAGTATATTAAAGATTATATTAGTGGGTTACTAGTAAATTCACTCATTACCAATAAAGATGCCTTGATGATAATTAATGACATAACGAAAAAGAGTAAATGTATTCATTTGAATATTAATTGAAATTGGATAGGGATTTTAAGTAAAAATGTTAATGCAAGGTAATTGATGCTAAATTAAAGTAAATAATAATGAATAGTGATTAATTCAAAATTTGTAACATATATTACCTGCTTATTTGTTAATGGAATTAGAATCTGTAATAAGTAAATGAATGTTAAACTAATTGAAAATGAAATAACGTTCGTTTAAAAGTTGAGAAATTATAGGGTCGTATTTATAAAGCGTTACTTTAATAATTGTGATTAATTGTGAAATCAATTCGGGAAGATGTAAAGAAATAACTAGGGAAGTAATACGTTATAAATTAATTTTAACCTAAACTTAAGTGTAAGTAAAAAGTTGGAATTGAATCTAATCCGTTTAATTGGAAACTTATTTAAATAAATTGGATTCAAGCGTAATAAATAGATTATTTTAAGAAATTGAAATAAGTACTATAATTGGTAAAATAATTTACATTTATGATTTGAGATAGGAAATTGTTTAAGGAATAATAAATGTTATAAGTGGATCAAGGTGATAAAGATTATGAATTATAGAATGTGAATTTTTATAGTGAGTTAATTTATTTAATTTATAATAGTTGGATTTATTGCAAATGAATAAAAATCAAATGTGTAATTATTACGTTAATTTGAAAATTAAGTTGAAAACTTGAAATATTTATGTGATAAGTTTAAATCAAATAGTAAACCCTTATATTTGAAATTTATGAATGGAATAAATATAGGGTAATTCAATAAAAAGGGGAATTTTGGAGATTTATCCACAATTTTGAAACTTTATGAAATTGGAAATTTTTATTGATTTAATATTTAATAAATTGACATTTAAAAATTGTTAAATCATTTTAAATGTTTGAGAATTATTGAGTGATAAAATTTCCAATTCTAAAACCGAAATATAAAAAAATTGGATGTGACGACCCGGAATTTTTAAACCTTTAAAATTTGAATATTCAATTGATTTTGAATATTTAAAAGTTAAATTTTAACTTGAATTTCAAATATCACCATTTATTTGATAATTAAATTATGGATTTAAATAATTTGAAGTTGAGCTAAATATTGAATCTGGAGTTTTAAACCGGTTAAAATTAGTTTGAAGGTTTGGAAAATTTACTTTGATAATATGGACGGTGATAGCACTTTTAAAATTCGAATTTAAAGATGTTTTGGTTCAGTTTTGAAAATATAACGGTGTAACGCTATGAACGTTGGTCGTTGCATTTAAATTGGGGTTAGGGGCTAGAATTTGGACAACGGGATATTTTAAATATAAAAATATAAATTTCAAATCCTTTAGCCACCCTATAAGCAGACCTAGCTTGTCTCTATCGTCACCCTTCTCTGTGAAGCCACCTTCCATCTTTTCATCGCGTCTTCTTCTTTATCTTTCAGCCAAGCCTTCTCTATCTTCACTATCTTCAGTTGAAACTTTAATACCTAGGCCAAGAAAAATGGCTGCCTTGTTTCAAAAAGTAAATCGCTCATCCCCTTCCCTCTTTCAAATTTCATTCACGAAATCGAATCCGCTTCAGTTAAATATATATATATATATATATATATATATATATATATATATATATATATATAATAACGCGAGCTTCTTTTCCCCTCGTTCTCAGTTGCTCGCGATTCGTTTCCCCAAACCCAAAAGCATCTCAGTACGAAAGGAATCACCGTTCCTCTCCTCTACTCAAGAGTGATTCGAGGCTGGAGGTCGCAAGGCTTCGCGGGAAGACGCGCAAGTTGGTGCCGAGGGAAGCGGCGATCGAAGGGTTAGAGGCTGGTTCTTTGGAGGAAGGCAAGGGTTCAGGTGGTATTCAGGCGACGTGCGAACGCGAGGTTTTTAGGGTGTCGGCGATGTGAAGTCGAGGCTCAGCATAGTCGGTTCGTTGTTTTGATTTGCATTGTTCAGGGTTAAGGTGATTTTTATTTTCATTTTTTTTAGTGTTACTAAAAGTTTAAATTTGTAAAACTGATGTTGAATTTAACAGCGAGAGATATACATACATTAAAGAGTTTTGCTGTAAACAAAACCATAGTTTTGTTATTTACTCAAGAAAATAAAACAACAATAGATTTTATAAAACAGTGATTGATATATATATATATATATATATGCATACATTTAAACGCAGTAAGAAACAATATATACATATACGTCAATTTCCAATTA
This sequence comes from Allium cepa, assembly GCA_030765085.1. Classification (NCBI taxonomy): domain Eukaryota; kingdom Viridiplantae; phylum Streptophyta; class Magnoliopsida; order Asparagales; family Amaryllidaceae; genus Allium; species Allium cepa. The sequence goes on along the minus strand of CM060928.1, from coordinate 737,208,361 downwards.
CTTGTGGATTTTGAATAAATGGGGGTTAATTTGTTAAATTACCTTACTTAATTACTTTAACCTCTAAGAAATTATTCAGAGGAAAAATTCGTTTATATTAAATTAATAATTGGTAATTGACTGTTTGATTATTTCAAATATTTATGAATCATCTAATATTTATTCAAGGTCAAACATCGAAAACTCGAGTCAAGATTGGATCAGACTGCAAAGTAAAAGGTCAAAGGTGAGTTAATCTCACTCAGTTAAATTTAAAATTTAAATTGATAAATTTAAATAATTGTTTGAATGGTTGAAATTGATTGATGTGCTATAGTATGGTATATTCTGGAATTGGTATATTATTATGCTAACATCTGTGGATGCAGGGAAAACATGTTGGAGGGATCCAACTGGACCCCTCAACATTTATTGTTTAATATTAGCTGTTATGAATATTTGGTATTCTGTGATGAATATTATTGATATTTGGAATATTGCATGTTATGGATTGATTGAATTTATTTGGGTATAACGAGTGACCAAAAATATATAAATTTGGAGTTTGGAAAGACAAATAAAGAATGGAGTTTGAAGTAAAATAATTATAGCAAATAAATTATAAATGAATTAAAAAGGAATGGAGGTGATATTAAAATACTAATAAATAATTCCGAGTATGGAAAAAAAAGAATTTTGAATAAAATTTAAATAAATGAATTGTAAACTCAAATGATATCAATTAAAGGAATTAATAATTATCTAAAATTTAAAGTTTAAATCTATTTAAAGGAATAAAGAAGTAAATTGGGAAATCTAAATTGGTATTTCAAATAAAGGTATTTTAAATCATAATTAAGGAATAAAATCTGAAATTAAAGGATTTTTGAATAAATGAAGTAAATCGGAAACCAATTGGGAAATTGATTTAAGTTTTTGAAATTGGATATTTGGAAGAATAAATTCAAGTTGGGAATTTACTAAAGGAATGAGAAAAATTGTTTTAAAAATAAATAGTGATTTATTTATAAAGGTTGTGAAGAGAAGTATATTTCTTTGTATAGCCAAGTACGTTTTCAAAGTAAGTTTTTTCGAAATAAAATAAAGGTTTAATGTTGTTTTACCAAGTATGTTCTTGGAAATTTATTATTTCTAACTGTTTAAAATTCTAAAGTAAATATTTATTCAAATCTATTACCGCAATAATAATTTATAAAGAGTGACTTAGTAATTCTGTTTTAAAGGTGAAAACCTAGTTTATATTTATAAAGTAACCTTATTTTCAAATATTCATATAGTATATATTTTTAATCAATTATTGAAGTAGTTTTAATTTAAATATTTTAAAGTAAACTCTAAAGTAAGTAATTTGATAACTTATTATCATAATGATTATTTAAAGAACAATTTAGTATTTTATCTAAAGAAGAAGCTCTAATGTCTAGTTATAAGGTAACCTTATTTTAGTTATTTCTAGAGTACTATTTTAAATTAAGTACTAAAGTAATTTTTCTATATTAAATGTTAAATATATTTTACAATAAAGTGTTTTTAAATTATTTTAAAAATCTAAAAGTTTTGTGCTTGGTAATTCCAGTGGAAATAGAAATACTTGTAATGTATTCTGAGGAAGGCAGATAGTTTTGAAAACTGTTTTCAAGGAGTATGAAAAGTGAGAATATATCTTGTGAAAATATTTTTAAGATAAATAAATAATTTGGGAAATTATTTATTGGTTGATGAATGTTTGTGAATATTAATTGATAGTTAAATAATCGACTATCAATATTGGCCAAATACGTTGATCGTTTCGAAGAGACCGGGATCGAGATTTATTTCTCGAAAACCACTTCGATCCGGTTTGTACGTTTCCTGAAAAGAGTTTGGATTCGAAGATGGAGTAGTGAAGTGCAAGGGCTAGTCGCTACTAATCCTGAGGATATTTCCAAAATAAACGTAGTAGGAATAGTGCCTTCGGTTCCGTTCGAACCCGGGACGGACTTGTATGGATGAATGCTTGCGAAACATCGTCAGGTGGACGATGGGCATTCTAAGGCATATGTTCTAAAAAGGTAACGCTTAGCCTCAAGCCTCATCAAATGGGAATGACTAAAAATCAGGGGTTATGCAGCAAGGTTAGGTGGACAGCACCCAAGCAGGGTGAGGTCATTCCTGTCTAGATGTTCCTTTATTTTTGGGCTTAGTGGGCAGTTGCTGATCCCAACCGCGGGGTGATCTCACTCGGGATTATCCAGTAAGGGGTAGTCCCGGTCTTGTGTTGCAGGAGAGCGGGCGTACTCCTCGGTACGGTGATCTAGACCCCGTACTGTGACAGGTGGTACCCCAGTGCCTAGTCATTAGTTGGAAATCCAATCTCCCTACGAGCCTTGTACGAGTTTTGTTTGTATTACCCACTTTGTGGCTAGTCGTTGGAATTTAATAATGTAACAATTTCGGCTATTTTATAAGTATTTGTATATAGACCCTATTATAATATCATATGACTTCTATAAAAATTGCTTTAGCTATCGTAAGGTAAAAACCCGACATGTTTATTTGTGGCGTGGTCTTACGAGATGCTTTTGTTTTTAAAGGATTTTTGAAAACTTAATAATCAATTGAGTGTGTTTCTCACGCTGGTATTCCAGATTGACTCGGGTGTTATTTAACTGTAATGCTCGGGTCAGACCGAGTATTATAGGATACAGGATATGATGCTATGGAGCTCCGGAGACGAGCAGGATGACGATACGTACTCCCGTATTTGTTTATGTATATATTTGGCTGTGTTGAGTAGTTGTGTATCCAGTTGTATGATATTGTTGAGCTATGATTGATGTACTCTGATGATGTACTATGTAAACATATGCATTTACTTTTTGAGTAAAGTTTATTTACTACCTATTATATTTTATTCCGCTGCGATGTTAGATTCTGATGTTGTTTTCTATTCTCTTCTTCTACCTCTTCTTCTTTAACCCAAATGGTTCGTATTTCTGTGCAACTTGAGTTGATTGTTGTATAATTGTGTTGACTCAAGGGGTGCGGATTTGCGGGTCGTTACACTTGGTATCAGAGCTTAGGTTGGCGATAACCTTGGCTCTGGTGGGAACTACTCATTGAAATAGAGTCAACAGTACTCTAGAATGAGTTTGAGCATATTAATAGATATGAGCGCGTATTTGTTAGTGAATATAAAATGATTTTATATCGTGTTGATTGATTTATTGAGTAGTTTATGGATTCTGGTCAATACGAGTAATTAACGTTATTGATAGGAATCTCTAAACACTTGAATAGAACAATTCGACACGGTATTGTTTTATAGTAGGGTAAATGAAATAATTTTACCCAAATTATTTTAGTATATAAAAAGAATATAATTTTTGTAAAGTATTATAGTATTTGGATGCTTGATTGTTAAATAATGATAATATTAAATTATTAACACTATTATGTAGAAATTGAATAAGAAATTGAAAACTTATAACCAAAGTTGAAGAATAAATTTATATAACAGAATGTAATTTGAAACATAGATTCTAAATGTAATTTATAAATTGAAATAAACTTCATATATAAATGTGATTAATTGGGAGTAGGATTCCAGAGAAATATTTGGAAACAAATCAGAATGGATTTCAAATTTGGAATTTTGGGAAGGGTTTAAATCCTTTGGAATTTGAAAGTGGTTTTCAAAGATTTTGGAGAAATAATAGCGGTATTATTTCGGGAATATTTTTGAATTGGAATTGAATATGGAGAGATTTGGAAATTAAAATATATTTGAAATGTTGTTAAAGAGATAAAAGCACTAAACCCTTTCGGTCGCTGGAAAATAATTCCGATGATGATCGCGACATCATCGGTGTTCATTTTTGAGTTTCCAAGAGAGGGATTGCTACCTGGATGGTTTTGGATCAGAGTTTGTTTGTAAGATGTTGAATTTGGTTAGAAAATGCAAAGGATTTTGGATATAGTTGAATTCTAAGGTGATATTGAAATTTTGGAAAATTGTTTAACTCTGGAATTTTGTTTAAAATGTTTATGGAATAATAAAAAAATATTGGCTAAACAAAAGGTATAATTCCGAGTTAAAAAGAAAAATGTGAATGGGATTGATTGTAAATAGATGAAACCTGAATATAAATAAATGTGTGACTTATAAAAGTTAGATGTGGATTAAATAAGCTAAAATGAAGTTGTTTTGTATTTTGGGAAATGAATAAAATCCAAAACTTAAATTATAAAATAGATTGAACCCCAGCAAAATAGTTAACGTGATTTTTGAAATAAAAATCAAATATTGGGTAAAAATTTAAATAGACTACTTGATTAATTAATGGAAAATGGAAATGGAACTCGAATTGGTTAATAAAAATTTGAGTTGTGAATAAATGATAAAATTTAAAAGTGAAGCTTGAGTTATTAATAGAAATTCAACTTAAATAAATTTGAATTGAAGTTGAATGGAATGGAGTTTACATAAAAATGATTTGTATTGCATATAAAAATCCAAGTAGAGTTAAATTGGAAATGGCCTCGTTATAAAGTGAAAGGAATTCAGAAATAAACTATTAAATGTGAATTAGACTCATATTGATTCAGTGAAATATACTATATTAATTTAAACGAATGGAGCTGTGACACCCCACCTCTATACCCACGCTATCCAAGAACATTACGGTGAATGCTGTCAACTAGCATGGAGAATAAGGCTGTTGAGGAGCGACCATCCGTGTAATTGCTTTGTGCGAGCATCGATATGTCAGATAGTATAGCATGCACTTCTTTTCAAGTGGAAATCCGACATGCCGACACAAACTCAAAGCTACTACACAGTGGCTATAATATCTTCGGAAACAAATATAGAAGTAAACATAACATAAATCAGTCACAGACAATTCATATCACAAAGGCGGAAATAGATATGAATATAACACATGAAAGTGTTCATCAGAGTAGTGGTCAAACAAGATCCACAATATCAACAAGAATAGATACAAGTGCTAGACAAAAGAATAAGTATACATCATAGAGTCTGTATCTCAAATGTATACAACAAAAACTACTAAACTTAAGTAGTTAGCCAAAAGATCAGATGAAAGTCTGATAAGGAGTCAAGCAGAAGCACCTGTAAAATCTCAGCCTGACCCGAGTATTATTTAAGAAGAAAATAATAAACGGATCAGTCTAGCTATAAATATCGGATGAAGTGATATATAATAAGAGATATGACATAAACATATAATAATCACAATGCCAAGCTGTGATAAATAAGTAATTGAAAATCAACAAGAGATTAATCAATATCACAATAATCTACTCAAGATAAAAAGGAATGTCATACTCCTAATTTCATTCACCAAGCCACAATAATTGACATATATATCAATGCCCATCGTAAAAGTTGGTGAAACATAAATTCCAGAAATCAACACACGAAATCCAGAAATCACAAAAAGGTATGTGTGAACGGAATCACACAAGTGGTGTCTAGGCTAACCGAAAAGGTATGTGCGAATGGAATCGCACAAGTGGTGTCTAGCCTAACCAAATCACAAAAAGTATGTGTGAACGGAATCACACAAGTGGTGTCTAGGCTAACCGAAAAGGTATGTGCGAATGGAATCGCACAAGTGGTGTCTAGCCTAACCAAATCACAAAAAGTATGTGTGAACGGAATCACACAAGTGGTGTCTAGGCTAACCGAAAAGGTATGTGCGAATGGAATCGCACAAGTGGTGTCTAGCCTAACCAAATCACAAAAAGTATGTGTGAACGGAATCACACAAGTGGTGTCTAGGCTAACCGAAAAGGTATGTGCGAATGGAATCGCACAAGTGGTGTCTAGCCTAACCAAATCACAAAAAGTATGTGTGAACGGAATCACACAAGTGGTGTCTAGGCTAACCGAAAAGGTATGTGCGAATGGAATCGCACAAGTGGTGTCTAGCCTAACCAAATCACAAAAAGTATGTGTGAACGGAATCACACAAGTGGTGTCTAGGCTAACCGAAAAGGTATGTGTGAATGGAATCACACAAGTGGTGTCGAGCCTAACCAAATCACAAACAAAGAGACATCGCACATTGCTAGTCTAAACCATAAAGATGATCGTCATGATCAACGAGAAGTGTCAATTACAATAAGCTAGTAAATATATGAGCTTAGCTTCATGTCCCATAACCACTAGCTTAACATAAATATTTACGAACAAATTGTAGATCTCCACTAGAAAATTGTCACAAGAGTTTCAATCGAACAAGTCCAAGAATTAACCAACATAGTGAACGCAAGCGTTTCATACCACTTGTTTTACTAAATCGTTTAATTAGATTTCTCATACGAGTGAGGTAAAGGTTTATATATACTTATAGATTGGAAAACGGTTTTGTAAACGAATTTGGTATTAAAATAGTATTGAAATCATTTGAAGAAAGAGTTTTGATATTTACTACTAGTATAGAAAACCTTTATATTTTTAAAGTGACAAATCACAAAGAAGATTGTAGGAACAATCAATCACTAAGATTCACATTCGGAAACGTGAGTAAAATCCAATGAAATCGATATAAAATCCATCAAAGTGGATATATCTAAAATTCCCAAAGAAAATAAGTCATCAAAGTCGATAATAAATGATAACAACAAAAGGGAGACAACACGAATCGATTAAAGCTGGATATTCAAACGGATTAGCAAAATAAGCTAATCTGGCAAAAATCATCAGGTCGGTCGACCGGACTCCCTGAGTCGGTCGACCGAACCAAAGGTTGGAAACCTCTCGGGACAGCAGGTCGGTCGACTGAACCCTGTACTCGGTCGACCGAACCTTAAAACAGAAAGTGCTTATGCACTTGGAAGCAGGTCGGTCGACCGGACCAGAGGGGTCGGTCGGCCGAGCCTGTTTCCAGCCTCATCCATGCCTATTACAAATGAGGTTCAATCTTGACCGAAATTGCATTCGCACGAGCAACGGCGCTAAGGGTTTATGTCAATCGACAACCCGGCCTTATAAGCTCTTCGATGCATCTCCAAAAACATGATCAAAGATCAAAGCTATGATTCTTAAGGAATTGAACACAAACACTAAAAATTGGAATATTCACCAAATCAATCCAAACCAAAAGCAAATGCACACGAATAAGTGTTAGGAATTCATACCTAACAATCGAAGATAAATATAAGCATAGATGTGAGATAAAAATCTCACCTTTTTAACTCAAGAACAAGAAGAAGAAGCTCAATGCAAAGGAAAGGCTAACCACTCTTCACTCTTACTCAACAAGCTTCAATCTAAGAATAAAACACATATTTTCCTAAATTAGGTTTAGGATATTTTCTGAAATTGAAGAGGAGAAGAGATGGAGAAGAGGCTTACCTATCCTTCTCTTTGAACTTGGAGTAAGAATTTGATTTGCAAATGGAAACTAGGGTTTAGGATTTCCTAATTCTTTTTCTCTTCCACCATTGTTGAAAGCTTGAAGAGTTAGGAATTAGAAATGAAGTAATGAAGAGTTGGAATGGGTTGGGACTGAATACATAAGTGGGCTCAGCCCAAACCAAAACCCTAAGTGAAAAGTAGCAAAATTCACTTTCTCCAAACATATCGAAGCTTATACTCAAAAAGGTCGCAAACGGCATTTTGAACTCAATGGGGGTGGTCTCGAGTCCCAATTCGACTGTTTGCAAAAAGTAGCTTCTCGGACCAAAATCCGACTAACGATAAAATATTTAAATAAAATATTTAAATATAAAATCGATAAATATGCGGGTTGTTATAGACTCCCCTCCTTAAAGAAATTGCGTCCTCGCAATACTTAAGAAGAAAATAAGAAGTAACAACCATGGAAGCATATCAATACCAAAAGAAAAAATGAAATAAGAAGTTCACCATAAAGAGCACGAAATAGTTAGCAAGAACGGGATCGCTCAATGAATTCTCTGGATTCCCAAGAGCAATCCTTAGGATTTGAGAATCATTGAACTATCACAAAAAGAACATCTTTATTCCGAAGGCGCTCAACCTCCGAAGTAATGATGCGAATGGAATGTTGCTCATAAATCAAATCTGGTGAAACTTCAATTTCCACAATAACACCGGGCTCAAGAATAAAAATAGGAAACCTAAAAGCATTTCCATAGTTAAAAGACGCAGAAAACGTCAAGAATAGCAGAAAATTGAGCCAGTGCAATGGCGTAGTTCAGAAACGGTACGCCCGAGAAACTAGAAACTCGAATACTTTGGAACACCGACGTAGTACAAAAACGGTACGTCCAATGAACCGATAAACCGGAACAACGATGTAGTATAATGGTACATCCATTGATCTAGATAAGACGGAACATCGATGTAGTATAATAATAGTACATCCGATGAACCGAACACCATAAAAGAACACCGGACACTAGTCCATAAAAGGAATGAGATAAAACTCAATAAAACGAAGTACATCAAAATGTTCGATGAACTTGATAAAGAGATAATTCCCTTCAGACATCATCAAAGAATCAACCCTTGTTTCCTACGACAAAACGTATAGGCAACACGATTTCCCTTCCGGGAATAAAAAGAATATCAAGATCATAAGATACCAGGAACTCGGGTTAACATGAAGTTCCTTATGAGAAAATAAATATTCCAAGGATTTATGATCGAGATGGAGAACAAATTCCTCCCCTAAAAATGATGATGCAAAACTCTAAAAGTAGAAACAATAACCGCGAGCACTAGATCATGAGTGGTATATCAAGTCTCGATATGCTATAATGATTTAGAAGCACAAGTGATAGCACGTTCTCCTTTGCAAGAGAATGGCATCCAAACCAATACGACTAGGATCGGTACAAATAGCAAAGTCTTGGTTCCCCTTCAGGAATCATAAGAACAAGAGTATCGGAAAAGAACCCTTTCAAATAATCTTCTTTCCTAAAAACTAAAACTCTCAAAATTACAATTAACTTATGTAATCGTTATGTAATAATCATTCTAGAAAATTTTACATTTTTACAAGGTAATATACTGTGTCTGACTGTCTCATCAAAGCGTTTACGAGATTCTTATCGATAACGTTGATCAAGCGCATCGACCAGAATTCTTAACACACTAAATGGGCAATACAATCACAAAATCGTATTCTATAGGATAAGTAAGTTTCTCAAAAACTTATAAGAATATTCTTTGTTTGTTTTAAGAACAAAAATCCGGTTATACTTCTAAATAAACCTTATGAAAAAGATTTTGCAAAATTTTAAATTTCCATTTTCATCCAAAAATCAATAAATAAAAGAATGATCTCATCGAAATATTCATAGAATATTTGATATATAAAATGGATGAAATAAGCTGGACTAATTGAATGACATAATAATTCATTCATAGGAATCATAACGAGTGCGGAGTGCGTAAGTGGAATGCTAACTCACGCGACTCGTAGCCAAATGAAAATCGGTGGCAAGGTCAAACTGAAAAGACCTTAGCACCACACAAAAGATTACTTAGGTGATAATCCTAAGACAAGCTCAAGAAAATACCAGAAAATTTCTCCAACTACATGAATGAGAGAAATAACACTTTCCTTATAAGTGGGCTTAAGGAATAAAATGATGCCATCAAGTTGGAATCAAAATCATAAAGGAAAAAATAGAAATCTGCTTAACAGATTGAAAATGTCGAAGAGGAATAGTCCACTCGAAAAATAGGATATGGGCTTCACAATGATCAAGCCGATCCCTTCAAAAAAATCAATTCCGAAGCCTAAGTAAAAATATCGGCTCGGAAGGAAAAATCACATAAAATGATTTCGACATCAATAAAGACAAATTGAGTGTTGCGGATCTACCATCCGGATTCACAACTCTCAAAGAAGTCATCAGGCCCAAAATATTTTCAAAGAAAAAGAATCAACAAGTTCTTTTGACATAAAATAGTGAGATGGAACCCATATCAAAAAGAACACGAACAAGATAATCAAAAAGCAAATGTCATCAAGGATTGAATGAAAAATACCTTGGCCACGAGATGTGTTGCCAAGGGCTTGAGCCACATTCAACTTTCCCTCCCTCTGGCCTTCACGTTTGAGGCATTGATGGATGAAATGATCTGGGCTCCTACAATAGCGACACGATTTGGGCTTTGAGCACTTATTAGCAAAATGATCCCCAGATCCACAGTTGAAGCATCTCGCACTACTAGGAGAAGGAGCCTTTGCAGCAGGCGTTGCTTGCTTACCCTTTTTGTTGGGATAAGGGCCTTGGAATTCGTTGGGTCTCTTTTTGTTGTTGAAGTTGGGTTTGGCACGCACAACTTCATTATCGCTTTCTCTATCGGCCTCTTCAAGACGAAGAGCGATATCAATAAGCTGATCAAAAACTTCAAGTTTCAGGAGTAGTGGCTTCTTAAGATTTTTATTTAAGCCATAAACAAATCTCTGATTTTTCTTCAATGGGGTGTTGATATATTCAACCCCGTATTTGGACAGAGATTCGAAAGATGCGACATAGTCTGTCACAGAAGATTCACCTTGAACAAGGTCAATAAAACGTCGGGCCAAAGTTACTTTTTCAGCCTCCGGCACAAATTTCAATTCGAATCTTCCCCGGAATTGCTCCCAAGTAAGATCCGCCTCAACGATTTCAGAAATTAAAAGCTCATACCAATCTAACGCTCTTTCTTGGAGCATGCTAGAAGCCACCTGGACACGATGTAAACCAATAAGGTTCATGCGAGAAAAGATGCGATCGCATGATTTGAGCCAAGCTTGAATTTCAATAACACTCTTGGATCCCTTGAATGGCCTTCCATCCAAATCGGTGTAGTCTCTGCACAAGCGTGCAAAACCGGATCTAGGATGAGTAGGCTCTGGATTGGGTCCGGCAGCTTGAGCGTTCTTCACGAGATCTAAAAGCTGCTGAGCAGACATGAATACTCCATCCTGAGGAGTAGCACTAGATTGACCGGCGCTGGAACGGCCAGGTCTAACCATTTCTCTTCTTTAAGAAAGAAAGAAAGAAGAGGAAAAATTTACTCTCAAAATAAATATCAAGCAATCTTGATAGATAAAATAAGGAATCATAAAAGAAAGTAGGATAGAATGGTACGAAGACCCGAATAAAATCCTAAAGCACAACTCCTAAGAAAGACTTAGGACATGATCCTTGCTAAATTATTCTATATTGTTCCGAAGTTTGGCTCTGATACCAAGCTGTGACGCCCCACCTCTATACCCACGCTAGCCAAGAACATTACGGTGAATGCTGTCAACTAGCACGGAGAATAAGGCTGTTGAGGAGCGACCATCCGTGTAATTGCTTTGTGCGAGCATCGATATGTCAGATAGTATAGCATGCAATTCTTTTCAAGTGGAAATCCGACATGCCGACACAAACTCAAAGCTACTACACAGTGGCTATAATATCTTCGGAAACAAATATAGAAGTAAACATAACATAAATCAGTCACAGACAATTCATATCACAAAGGCGGAAATAGATATGAATATAACACATGAAAGTGTTCATCAGAGTAGTGGTCAAACAAGATCCACAATATCAACAAGAATAGATACAAGTGCTAGACAAAAGAATAAGTATACATCATAGAGTCTGTATCTCAAATGTATACAACAAAAACTACTAAACTTAAGTAGTTAGCCAAAAGATCAGATGAAAGTCTGATAAGGAGTCAAGCAGAAGCACCTGTAAAATCTCAGTCTGACCCGAGTATTATTTAAGAAGAAAATAATAAACGGATCAGTCTAGCTATAAATATCGGATGAAGTGATATATAATAAGAGATATGGCATAAACATATAATAATCACAATGCCAAGCTGTGATAAATAAGTAATTGAAAATCAACAAGAGATTAATCAATATCACAATAATCTACTCAAGATAAAAAGGAATGTCATACTCCTAATTTCATTCACCAAGCCACAATAATTGACATATATATCAATGCCCATCGTAAAAGTTGGTGAAACATAAATTCCAGAAATCAACACACGAAATCCAGAAATTGCAAAAAGGTATGTGTGAACGGAATCACACAAGTGGTGTCTAGGCTAACCGAAAAGGTATGTGCGAATGGAATCACACAAGTGGTGTCTAGCCTAACCAAATCACAAAAAGTATGTGTGAACGGAATCACACAAGTGGTATCTAGGCTAACCGAAAAGGTATGTGCGAATGGAATCGCACAAGTGGTGTCTAGCCTAACCAAATCACAAAAAGTATGTGTAAACGGAATCACACAAGTGGTGTCTAGGCTAACCGAAAAGGTATGTGCGAATGGAATCGCACAAGTGGTGTCTAGCCTAACCAAATCACAAAAAGTATGTGTGAACGGAATCACACAAGTGGTGTCTAGGCTAACCGAAAAGGTATGTGCGAATGGAATCGCACAAGTGGTGTCTAGCCTAACCAAATCACAAAAAGTATGTGTGAACGGAATCACACAAGTGGTGTCTAGGCTAACCGAAAAGGTATGTGCGAATGGAATCGCACAAGTGGTGTCTAGCCTAACCAAATCACAAACAAAGAGACATCGCACATTGCTAGTCTAAACCATAAAGATGATCGTCATGATCAACGAGAAGTGTCAATTAAAATAAGCTAGTAAATATATGAGCTTAGCTTCATGTCCCATTACCACTAGCTTAACTTAAATATTTACGAACAAATTGTAGATCTCCACTAGAAAATTGTCACAAGAGTTTCAATCGAACAAGTCCAAGAATTAACCAACAAAGTGAACGCAAGCGTTTCATACCACTTGTTTTACTAAGTCGTTTAATTAGATTTCTCATACGAGTGAGATAAAGGTTTATATATACTTATAGATTGGAAAACGGTTTTGTAAACGAATTTGGTATTAAAATAGTATTGAAATCATTTGAAGAAAGAGTTTTGATATTTACTACTAGTATAGAAAACCTTTATATTTTTAAAGTGACAAATCACAAAGAAGATTGTAGGAATAATCAATCACTAAGATTCACATTCGGAAACGTGAGTAAAATCCAATGAAATCGATATAAAATCCATCAAAGTGGATATATCTAAAATTCCCAAAGAAAATAAGTCATCAAAGTTGATAATAAATGATAACAACAAAAGGGAGACAACACGAATCGATTAAAGCTGGATATTCAAACGGATTAGCAAAATAAGCTAATCTGGCAAAAATCATCAGGTCGGTCGACCGGACTCCCTGAGTCGGTCGACCGAACCAAAGGTTGGAAACCTCTCGGGACAGCAGGTCGGTCGACTGAACCCTGTACTCGGTCGACCGAACCTTAAAACAGAAAGTGCTTATGCACTTGGAAGCAGGTCGGTCGACCGGACCAGAGGGGTCGGTCGGCCGAGCCTGTTTCCAGCCTCATCCATGCCTATTACAAATGAGGTTCAATCTTGACCGAAATTGCATTCGCACGAGCAACGGCGCTAAGGGTTTATGTCAATCGACAACCCGGCCCTATAAGCTCTTCGATGCATCTCCAAAAACATGATCAAAGATCAAAGCTATGATTCTTAAGGAATTGAACACAAACACTAAAAATTGGAATATTCACCAAATCAATCCAAACCAAAAGCAAATGCACACGAGTAAGTGTTAGGAATTCATACCTAACAATCGAAGATAAATATAAGCATAGATGTGAGATAAAAATCTCACCTTTTTAACTCAAGAACAAGAAGAAGAAGCTCAATGCAAAGGAAAGGCTAACCACTCTTCACTCTTACTCAACAAGCTTCAATCTAAGAATAAAACACATATTTTCCTAAATTAGGTTTAGGATATTTTCTGAAATTGAAGAGGAGAAGAGATGGAGAAGAGGCTTACCTATCCTTCTCTTTGAATTTGGAGTAAGAATTTGATTTGCAAATGGAAACTAGGGTTTAGGATTTCCTAATTCTTTTTCTCTTCCACCATTGTTGAAAGCTTGAAGAGTTAGGAATTAGAAATGAAGTAACGAAGTGTTGGAGTGGGTTGGGACTGAATACATAAGTGGGCTCAGCCCAAACCAAAACCCTAAGTGAAAAGTAGCAAAATTCACTTTCTCCAAACATATCGAAGCTTATACTCAAAAAGGTCGCAAATGGCATTTTGAACTCAATGGGGGTGGTCTCGAGTCCCAATTCGACTGTTTGCAAAAAGTAGCTTCTTGGACCAAAATCCGACTAACGATAAAATATTTAAATAAAATATTTAAATATAAAATCGATAAATATGCGGGTTGTTACAGGAGCTGGCAATGAACTCAAGTTAAACAAAATAAAGTTGAAATAGTGATGTTTTTTGAGTGGTAAATAAAATTCAAGTGAATAGAAATAAAATTGAAATGGCTTTATTATTGATATAATAAGTTAGAAGTAAATTGAAATGAGAAATAAAGTTTAAATAGGTTGAATGACCACACTAATTGAATTTAAATCAAATAGAGTCAAATTGAAAATGAGCTTGTTTGGATTAAAAATAAATCGGATGTGTATATTAACTGAATTAAATTAGTAAATGGAGTTTGATTTGGATTAGAATCAAATTAAAATAGAATTGGTGTAAGGAAGAAAATGAACTTAAGTTTTGAGATGGAAATAGCTTGAAGTAACTAAATAACGAAGGTAAATTTTAAATGGTTGATGGCAAGCTTTATGAAATGGTTTGTGAATAAAACTTGATTGGATAATGAAATGAAATGCAAGTGACTGGATTGAAATAAGAAAAAAAAATATAAAAAATGTAAAATTAAAATGTAAAGGAAATAAGAATGTATGATGGTGAATAAAATAAAATAGAATTAATATAAAGTGAGTTTGAAAAAGAATTATATACAGGTAAGAGAGTGTAAATCACTTAGGATTGAATAAAATGGTTTGAGGATTGGTTGTAAGCAATTGAAATTTAGGTTGGAACCTTATAAGTTGCTTGTGGAAATTTGTTTATATGCATTGCTTACGAAATTCATGTGTTAGCTATTTAAAAATAAGTGAAATGCTAATAAGTTGCATATATTTAGCACTTACCTGTTTAATTGAGTGAATACAGGTTTTTGGAAGCCGTTTGGCTGGCATTGGGCACGCTAAATGCTAAAACAAATAGCCACTTGCTTAAAAATGCTAAATAAAGGTACGCCTACGCAATACAAATAGGATATATGAACTGTTTTTCTGTTTTCCGACCGTGTGGGTCGATGTATGTATATTTATATCTTTTGTCAAATTGCAAAAGCTCTTCCATACAAAGGGGACTCTGCCAAAAAATTTTGAAAATTTTGGGAGTTAGAAATTTTTTGAATCTTTTGAAAATTTTCACTAACGACAAATGAATTAAATTTGTAAGCAAATGGAATTACAACTGTATAAGTAAAGTAAGATGAATTGAAGAAATGGTTTGAAAAAAAATTAATTAAAGAAAGAAAAGGTTTTGCAAATAACTTTTTATTTAAGATTTTAAATGAATTAATAAGTAAACTAATAAAATGGTATTTAGATTTGGAATTTATTAGTAAATTGAAGCAAATTGAAACTTATATAGAATTGAAATTCAACTGGAATATAAACTTCAGTAGTGAAGCAAAAATTAATGTAAGAAGTGTAAAAAATAATTATATTAAACTTAGGAAATGAATGGTGACATTCTTAAGTAAACTGGTATTGAGGAAAATTGTTCCAAGTGAATAATTGAATGGAAATTTAACTGAAGGTTGTGAAATGGGGATGGTTATGGATAAGTGAATATAAAACAAAATGAATGTGAATACGTAGGATGTACGTATATTATTTTATTTGCATAGCTATTTGATCCGGATTCGAGCACAGAATTTCGAGATAGTTATATCGATCCGAGTTAGGATTTTTCACTCGATTTTCAATGGCGAACCTGGATATGGAATTTTGATTGATCCTGGAAATTCTCTATCATAGTTATGACTACGCAAGGAGAATGACGGTTCTAATCAAGAAACCAGATCTGAGTCTGCACTAGGAAGTCGGGTGGACGATACTAGTTCGGAGGTGAAATTGTGTGATCGAGTAGGCGATCGGATTCGGTATTGCGTACGATTGATATATGTACATCGTACGGGCTTAAATGGAATGAACATTGAAATTTTGGAAAGAAGTCAAATAAATGATTTTGAATGTTGTGATGATATATTATTGCCAAACAGGATATGCAGGTATGAAAAAGGGAAAAGAAAATTGGTTTTCATTTTAGATAATAAATTAGAATTGCTCGACAAAAAGGTATGTGTTTAAAATTCTATATGGAATTTGATTGGGTTTTTGGATCTAGCCACTTGGAGTTTTGTTTTCTTTTTGGATTTGGGAGGCCGTAGAGCCATTTTGTAGTTGTACCGAGCTAGCCGCGCAAATGAGATGCTGGCGAAATTTTTCAGAAATTTAGGGAGTTAGAAAATTTTTGAATTTTTTTTTGATAATTCAAAATCTGATTATAAATTGAAATTTGAATGATTGAGTAGTAATACTGTTTTGAAAACTATGGGAAAGTTGGGAAAGTTAGGAAGAATGGTAATGGGTCTTTATAAAAGATAGTTGGTTAGAAGTTGAACTGATTGGTTTGGGAAAAGTAAACGGGTGTTGGACCATTCTTCCTAACTAGTAATTTCGGGGACGAAATTCTTTTAAGGGGGGAAGAATGTGACGACCCAGAATTTTTAAACCTTTAAAATTTGAATATTCAATTGATTTTGAATATTTTAAAGTTAACTTTTAACTTGAATTTCAAATATCACCATTTATTTGATAATTAAATTATTGATTTAAATAATTTGAAGTTGAGCTAAATATTGAATCTGGAGTTTTAAGCCGTTTATAAATAGTTTGAAGGTTTGGAAAATTTACTTTGATAATATGGATGGTGATAGCACTTTTCAAATTTGAATTTAAAGATGTTTTGGTTCAGTTTTGAAAATATAACGATATAACGCTATGAACGCTGGTCGTTGCATTTAAATTGGGGTTAGGGGTTAGAATTTGGACCACGGGATATTTTGAATATAAAAATATAAATTTCAAATCCTTTAGCCACCCTATAAGCAGACCTAGCCTGTCTCTATCATCACCCTTCTCTGTGAAGCCACCTTCCATCTTTTCATTGCGTCTTCTTCTTTATCTTTCAGCCGAGCCTTCTTTATCTTCACTATCTTCAGTTGAAAATTTAAAACCCAGGCCAAGAAAAATGGCTGCCTTGTTTCAAAAAGTAAATCGCTCATTCCCTTCCCTCTTTCAAATTTCATTCACGAAATCGAATCCGCTTCAGTTAAAAAAAATATATAATAACACGAGCTTCTTTTCCCCTCGTTCTTCAGTTGCTCGCGATTCGTTTCCCCAAACCCAAAAGCATCTCATTATGAAAGGAATCACCGTTCCTCTCCTCTACTCGAGAGTGATTCGAGGCTGGAGGTCGCAAGGCTTCGTGGGAAGACGCGCAAGTTGGCGCCGAGGGAAGCGACGATCGGTGGGTTAGAGGCTGGTTCTTTGGAGGAAGACAAGGGTTCAGGTGGTCTTCAGGCGACGTGCGAACGCGAGGTTTTGGGGGTGTCGGTGATGTGAAATCGAGGCTCAACATAGTCGGTTCGTTGTTTTGATCTGCGTTGTTCAGGGTTTAGGTGATTTTTATTTTTATTTTTTTTAGTGTTACTAAAAGTTTAAATTTGTAAAACTTATGTTGAATTTAACAGCGAGAGATATACATACATTAAAGAGTTTTGCTGTAAACAAAACCATAATTTTGTTATTTACTCAAGAAAATAAAACAACAATAGATTTTATAAAATAGTGATTGATATATATATATATATATATATATATATATATATATATGTATATATATATATGTATATATATATATGCATACATGTAAACGCAGTAAGAAACAATATATACATATACATCAATTTCCAATTACTTGTTGATTTTAAATAAATGGGGTTTAATTTATTAAATTAGCTTACCTAATTACTTTAACCTCTAAGAAATTATTCAGAGGAAAAATTTGTTTATATTAAATTAATAAATGGTAATTGACTGTTCGATTATTTTAAATATTTATGAATCATCTAATATTTATTCAAGGTCAAATATCGAAAGCTCGAGTCAAGATTGGATCAGACTGCAAATTAAAAGGTCAAAGGTGAGTTAATCTCACTCAGTTAAATTTAAAATTTAAATTGATAAATTTAAATAATTGTTTGAATGGTTGAATTGATTGATGTGCTATAGTATGGTATATTCTAGAATTGGTATATTATTGTGCTAACGTCTGTGGATGCAGGGAAAACAGGTTGGAGGGATCCTACTGGACCCCTCAACATTTATTGTTTAATATTCGCTGTTATGAATATTTGGTATTCTGTGATGAATATTATTAATATTTGGAATATTTCATGTTATGGATTGATTGAATTTATTTGGGTATAACGAGTTACCAAAAATATATAATTTTGGAGTTTGGAAAGACAAATAAAGAATGGAGTTTGAAGTAAAATAATTATAGCAAATAAATTATAAATGAATTAAAAAGGAATGGAAGTGATATTAAAACACTAATAAATAATTCCGAGTATGGAAAAAAAAAAAAATTTGAATAAAATTTAAATAAATGAATTGTAAACTCAAATGATATCAATTAAAGGAATTAAGAATTAACTAAAATTTAAAGTTTAAATCTATTTAAAGGAATAAAGAAGTGAATTGGGAAATCTAAATTGGTATTTCAAATAAAGGTATTTTAAATCATAATTAAGGAATAAAATCTGAAATTAAAGGAATTTTGAATAAATGAAGTAAATCGGAAATCAATTGAGAAATCGATTTAAGTGTTTGAAATTGGATATTTGGAAGAATAAATTCAAGTTGGGAATTTATTAAAGGAATGAGAAAAATTGTTTTAAAAATAAATAGTGATTTATTTATAAAGGTTGTGAAGAGAAGTATATTTCTCTGGATAGCCAAGTACGTTTTCAAAGTAAGTTTTTTCGAAATAAAATAAAGGTTTAATGTTGTTTTACTAAGTATGTTCTTTGAAATTTATTATTTCTAAATGTTTAAAATTCTAAAGTAAATATTTATTCAAATCTATTACCACAGTAATAATTTATAAAGAGTGACTTAGTAATTCTATTTTAAAGGTGAAAACCTAGTTTATATTTATAAAGTAACCTTATTTTCAAATATTCATATAGTATATATTTTTAATCAATTATTGAAGTAGTTTTAATTTAAATATTTTAAAGTAAACTCTAAAGTAAATAATTTGATAACCTATTATCGTAATGATTATTTAAAGAATGATTTAGTATTTTATCTAAAGAAGAAGCTCTAATGTCTAGTTATAAGGTAACCTTATATTAGTTATTTCTAGAGTACTATTTTAAATTAAATACCAAAGCAATTTTTCTATATTAAATGTTAAATATATTTTACAATAAAGTGTTTTTAAATTATTTTAAAAATCTAAAAGTTTTGTGCTTGGTAATTCCAGTGGAAATAGAAATACTTGTAATCTATTCTGAGGAAGGCAGATAGTTTTGAAAACTGTTTTCAAGGAGTATGAAAAGTGTGAATATATCTTGTGAAAATATTTTTGAGATATATAAATAATTTGGGAAATTATTTATTGGTCGATGAATGTTTGTGAATATTAATTGATAGTGAAATAACCGACTATCAATATTGGCCAAATACGTTGATCGTTTCGAAGAGACCGGGATCGAGATTTATTTCGAAAACCATTTCGATCCGGTTTGTACGTTTCGTGAGACGAGTTTGGATTCGAAGATGGAGCAGTGAAGTGCAAGGGATAGTCGCTACTAATCCTGAGGATATTTCCAAAATGGATGTAGTAGGAATAGTGCCTTCGGTTCCGTTCGAACCCGGGACGGACTTGTATGGATGAATGCTTACGAAACATCGTCAGGTGGACGATGGGCATTCTAAGGGATATGTTCTAAGAAGGAACGCTTAGCCTCAAGCCTCATCAAATGGGAATGATTGAAAATCAGGGGTTATGCAGTAAGGCTGGGTGGGTAGCACCCAAGCAGGGTGAGGTCATTCCTGTCTAGATGTCCCTTTATTTTTCGGCTTAGTGGGCGGTTGCTGATCCAAACCGCGGGGTGATCTCACTCGGGATTATCCAGTAAGGGGTAGTCCCGGTCTTGTGTTACAGGGGAGCGGGCGTACTCCTCGGTACGGTGATCTAGGCCCCGTACTGTGACCGGTGGTACCCCAGTGCCTAGTCATTAGTTGGAAATCCATTCTCCCTGCGAGCCTTGTACGAGTTT
Organism: Allium cepa; assembly: GCA_030765085.1. Classification (NCBI taxonomy): domain Eukaryota; kingdom Viridiplantae; phylum Streptophyta; class Magnoliopsida; order Asparagales; family Amaryllidaceae; genus Allium; species Allium cepa. The sequence goes on along the minus strand of CM060928.1, from coordinate 737,188,074 downwards.
TGTTTGTATTACCCACTTTGTGGCTAGTAGCTGGAATTTAATAATGTAACAATTTGGGCTATTTTATAAGTAGTTGTATATAGACCCTATTATAATATCAGAGGATTTCTATAAAAATTGCTTTAGCTATCGTAAGGTAAAAACCCGACATGTTTATTTGTGGCGTGGTCTTACGAGATGCTTTTGTTTTCAAAGGATATTTGAAAACTTAATAGTCAATTGAGTGTGATTTTCTCACGCTGGTATTCCAGACTGACTCGGGTGTTATTTAACTGTAATGCTCGGGTCAGATCGAGTATTATAGGATACAGGATATGATGCTGTAAGCTCAGGAGACGAGCAGGATGACGATACGTACTCCCGTACTTGTTTATGTATATATTCCGCTGTGTTGAGTAGTTGTGTATCCAGTTGTATGATATTGTTGAGCAGTGATTGATGTACTCTGATGATGTAATATGTAAACATATGCATTTACTTTTTGAGTAAAGTTTATTTACTACCTATTATATTTTATTCCGCTGTGATGGTTAGATTCTGATGTTGTTTTCTATTCTCTTCTTCTACCTCTTCTTCTTTAACCCAAATGGTTCGTATTTCTGTGCAACTTGAGTTGATTGTTGTAGAATTATGTTGACTCAAGGGGTACGGATTTGCGGGTCGTTACATTGGATTTATTTACTAATTCTTAATTTATTTAATTAATATAAAAATAGCTATTTTAGTCACGGACTCGGATTCCGACGAAACCAGTTTCATCGGATCCGTATCAGTGAATTATTGTAGGGTTTCAAGTTTCATAGAGATCGGACTTGTCATTTGATCATACGAACGCGAAACGCCTTGAAATCGATTTAATTGAAATCAATTTGAAAATCAATTTGGAAATATTGTTTTCAGCATAACTTCTTCATACGATCGAATTTGGACGTGAAACTTTTTCCATCGCGTTCAGAATATTTTAAAACACCAATTTCGATATATGGGTTTACCCAATTTCGTTCCGGGGGCAGAACGGGCTTTTTGGGACACGTTAGCATTAGCGCGTTTATCCAATCCGATCCATCTACTCTATTTCTAACCTACCTATATAAACTCAGTTATAAACCCTAGCCTCCATTTGTTCTCATTTGTTTGTGCGTTCATTTCTTCAGCTCTTCCTCTTCCCAATGGCTTCAAACCCTAAATCTAAATTCAAATTTCAAAATCAAATCCAAAGCCTAAAATTTAAAGTCCTCGGAAAAATTCCAAAAAATTATATGTTAATGCTCTCATCGAGCGTAATTCAATGGTGCTATCCGTTTTTTGATTGGAGTTTTTACGTGTCCAGATCGGGGCAAATTAGTTTCGATCGTTTGTAGTATCTTAATCATCTTCGTCGAATCATCGATTTGAGGGCATGGGGCTGTGGAGAATGCCGAGGGGACCTCATCTATGTGGTTATTGCATCGAGTCAACGGTTGGATCTTGCGCTAAAATTTGATTTAGGGTTTAATTACGGTGGTGGCTGTCATCTCTTGGGGACGTTTTGGTGGTCGCGCGTGGGGCCGAGGAGGAGAGGGAGGTGCTGGCGGCTTGGCGCAGGGTTCGACGTTGATGGCGACGTGCCTGGAGGCGTGGGGAGTAGCGGTCATTGCGGCGGCTAGGGTTTTGCATTTGGGTTCGAACGTGTAGTTTTCTTTTGGAAGGAGAGGCCGCGTGGTAATCGCGTGTTTGGGGGAGGGGATAGTATGACGTGGAAAATTTAATTTTAGGTAAGTTTTGTTTATTATTTAATTTTGTTTTCAATCACAATTTTCCACATAACTTTCTCATACGTTATCCGTTTCATGCGAATTTTTTTTGTTAGGATCGTAATAAAATTCCGGACGCTTTGATACTGGTTTGGATAGATTTGGAGACCATCGAATTTTTGGATTTAAATCGGATTTAAATTCGATTTAAATTCAAAAGGTGAGTGTTTTAACCCACTTACAACTTCTAAAATTTCTTATGTTCATTAGATTGATTTAGGATATGAGTAGAAATTTACTTATGACTGTTTGGCATGTTTTATTCATCATCTCTGTTAAATCGCATTTATTTAATTTAACTGTTAATTAATTTTATTATTGCATATAAATTGACAGTTAAAATTTATTTATTTGCATATAAACTGATAGTTAAACAGTTAATAAATTTATTATTGAATATAAACTGTTAGTTAATAACTGTTATTTATTACCTGGTATATTTTATATGTTATTTATTGATGTTTGTTTTAATTGATGATGATTGAAATAAATTGGTTGATGATTGATAGTGGGTGAATGGATGATGTGTTCTATCTTATATAAACTGCAAGTTATCATGCATTCTCATTTCATTCGGGATTGCGGTTTGAAATGATATACAACCGCATTTTTATTTTTAAATTGCGGATTGAAATGATAAATATCCGTATCACTTGACCATATGATAGAAAATTATATACAGGCACCGCGGTATATATATAAAATTATTTTTGAAATGATTTTATGGTTTGGATATGGTACGGTTTAATAAATAATAAATTTGGATATGATAAATATATTTTATATATACATATATAGTTAAATTGTTGGATTTGAGCTATGCATAAATCTGTTAAATAAAAATGAATAAGTTGAAAAATGGAATTTGATAATTTATATTATATGATTAAATACAGGTTTAAGATATTGTATATATATAGAGTTTTAAATGATTCAAATCAATTAAGATTGAAAGATAAATTGGAAATTTAATTGGGATTGAGCTTATTTGGAAAATTAACTCCATAAGTTGATGTTGACTTATTAAAATTGGAAATTTTAAGGTATGATATTTATAACTGGATTTAATGAATAATTCTAGTATAAATAAATGGAAGGAAATATTTAGGGTTAATAAATTTGTTTTATTTAAATGGTTATGGATTTATCATTTAAACCTTTCAAACTAAATAATAGTAAAATGAATTGTTGATTTGAAATTCCCAATCTTAATTTTGAAATTCATTAAATACTCAAAGTTTGAAATATTGAAATCGAAGTGTTTTATTCAAACTGAAAGTGAATCTATAAGTTATGGGTTTAGACTGAATTTAAAGTGAATAAAGATTGTGAAGGTGTGGGAATTATTTTTTTAAAGAAATTTTAAATTCAACTGTTTTATTTTGTATACTGTTGAATATCCAAACCATTTAAGTTTTGAAGTTATGGTTTTTAAACTATGGATTTCGAAGTATTATGTTGAAAGTTAAAATTCAAATATTTGGTTTCGAGGAATTACAAATTTTAAAAGCGGCATGATTTTGGAAAAGAAATATATTTGAAATAAAATGATATCATACTTATTTGGGTTTTAAAAGGAAATGATATCGTATTTATGGGGTTTTGAAATGGATAATTATATTCTGGTTTTGAAAGTAAAATTATTTTTAAATGGCCGCGGTGTTATAATAACGTTTGGCTGTTGAAGAGACCGAGATCGGAAGTTGTCATACTCTCTGCCAACTCCGAAAACCACTTTAACAACCGTGTACACGGTGGAGATTCCAGAATGAAGTAGGATGGCGGCGGCGTTTCCTTTGAGGTAAATACGTGGACCCGACTCCCGTGAGTTGGCATAAGGTGGCTAAAACAAGAGCGATTCTCGGGCCAATGAGGTCATTTCTCTGATCGAACGCACCCCTTCGATATTATACTCTGACTTTGGATTGATTCGGTGGCCATTTTGATTTTTGATTTGGGGGTGTTGTTCGAGGTGGGCGGTAGCTGCGCGCTGCGCACTTCCACCAGCCCGGATAGCAATTGGTATATCTACCCTGGCATTACCTAGTTGTTCCGTGTCACCTACCCTATCGCGCCTTGTACGAGTTTGGATTTCTCCCATAGCCCGTGTGGTATCCTCTGATGGCTTCGCAATCAGAAGGGACTATGATATTGGATGGACTACTGGGACTATTACGTGTTAAGGGCTATATGGGTAACCCCTTAATGCTATGAAAAAAGTAAGTTTATTTTACAATTAGACATTATTATAATAGCGCAATATACTACATAGTAAATAGTTTAACGGATCCTTAGTATATGTAAATCCCGAGCATCCTTTGAGTTACTGCACTCATATTTATTTCTATTAATTGGACTTACATAAGATCTTTTAGTTCTGACTCGAGTGTTTTGTCTTTCAATTCGCTCGGGTCAGTTCGAGCGTTTCAGGATTTGAAGATTTTATTCTGGAGGACGAAGACGAAGATTTGTAGTATTACTATCTACTATATTATTCCACTACACACTGTTCCGCTGCATTTTGATTGGTATGTGTAACTTTGATATGTATCATATAAATGGTTTCGTAAACAGATTTATAAAATGTATATTTGATTATTATATTTTATCCTCCCGCTGTGAGATTCTGTTTAATTTTTTTTTCTCTTCTTTGTTTTTTCTTATTTATCCCATAACAATCCGCCCTTCCGTTTGGTTTGTATTAGCACGTGTGTCGATTTAAACCGTGCGAAAAGGCGGGACGTTATAGTATTGATGCTAAATAGAACATAAAAGCAAGTCAATATCCTTGGGTTATATTTATGGTAATGCTTAATTAGATTCATATATGTTTTGTTTTATATATTACTTTAGAAATCATTTTTTTCCTTTAGTAGAATGATATTTTTTTATTACAGTTAAAGGATAACTAGCTTGCTTTTCCTAATGCAACTTTGCAAAAAAAAATTATATTATTGCGAAGATAATATCTTATTTCTTCTATTCTTATTTTATCCATTTAGTAATAAAGGCTGTTTTTGCACAAGCGTGTGATCTTACTCAGTTAGTTAGCTCTCTCTACTTTAAGAGCTATGTTTCTCTAACAAATACTAAATGAATTGTGTGGAAAACCAGGTCGTTGCTGGATATTTCTATTTCATGACATGAATTTCACATATACCGCTTTTTTCTTCTTAACAAATACATTTCGTTATAATATTAACATTAGATTGTCAATTCAATCTAGGAAGTAATATTTCCCGCAACCAAGTTTTATTTTCCTTACATGCTTTAGTCTATTTATCCACGCATATTTTTGAAATGTCCATTAGTTCCCATGCTATCTATAACATGATAATTACGTAATTTTCATTTCAGATTTATATTTCGATAACCGTGAAGGGGTTGTTACATTAAGGAACTCTTATATCTCATTTTTTACTTTAAAGGTATATAATATTTTTTAGGTTTAATGACAACCTAAGACTTGATTATGCTTATCAGAGTCTCTAAATATTAGTTGTTTTTAGGTGTTTGTAAGGTACTTCTTTTCAGATTTTGCGATGATAATTTGATTATACCTTTGCCTGGTTCAACAATGGTCAATAAAACACTTTTATCTATCGGTCGTATAGTTTAGATCCATCTGCAAACACTGTTTTGTTTGCATGTTCGATCAAGTGCATTTACTGAACTTAGCTACTTGTACCTGTATGTCGATCAAAAATCATATTAACATAAATTTACATGCATAAGGGTAAAATTAATTTCAAATTCCTACAAGAGAACTTACGTTACATACATCTAAACCTCAGTGTTACATTTAGTTCACGTAAAATCATATTTGTAACACCCCACTCTGGTAGCTTACCCAGAGGCAAGGATGTTACAGAGAAACTACGGTGCTTAATAGAATAGTATCACAACTTAAATAAAATATATCGAAACATAAAATCATTCAGATTATATGATTTTAAACGAAAGAGTTATTATACAATCACATCATCATAATTACACAGTTACATAGGATCATGAGATTCAACATAATAATACATAAGAAAGTTGATAAACTTAAATAAAAGTCTTCACTTCATAGTCTTAGTATTCATCAGTCATCTTGCGTTGAATAACTATCTATCTAAACCTGAAATGTTTATGTGTAGCATCATGAGCAACACTGACCCAGTGAGATAGCTATTTAATCTATAGTTTTCAAGTCATGTCATGAAGGGTTATAAAAATCATAATTTTTATATCATCATTTCACTTCAAATCACTACTTCATAAGTTTTAATAATCCAGACCAAAAACACTATTCAAGGTAAACTTCAAATATATGAACTTCATCTGACTAAAGTCAAGATTTTTTTTTTAAATTTAAACCACTCCCTCAAATTGGTTTATACTCTAGGATATTTTATCCTATTGCGACCGGCATCCCGTCATCAAATAGGGATGTACTCCACTGGCTCGATACCCCATAGAGTAATAGTGCACTACCCAAGATCTATGGTCTTATACCGCTTCCTCGATTGCGGCCGGCATCCCGTCATCAAATAGGGATGTACTCCACTGGCTCGATACCACATAGAGTAATAGTGCACCACCCAAGATCTATGGTCTTATACCGCATCGTCGATTAATTTTCTGTGTGAAAATACTTCTTTAAAGTAATTTACTTATTATACTCAACCACCATGAAAAGAGATCCATCAAATTGGTTATCAAATCGATGATAAAAATCTCACAAGTAAGACATTTTCTTAGAAACAAACATGTTCATTTCGGGCAGGAATTTAACCCGAGATTTCACCTCAAATTAATATATATACCGAATTTTAAAAAGTGAAACAAATAAAAGTTATAGGCCTTTCCGTTAGCTTTCCAGAATGACCAAGATCATCGAATTTGGATCAACGATTCAAAAGTTATGACTATTTTAGTAAAAACATTAAACTTAGCATGAACTCATGCATTTGCAGGACAGCGATCAACAATTGCAATTTTAGCCAAGATAACATCGAAATTTTGGAAAAACTCAAAACTTAAAAGTTTTAGAACAAAGTCTAAGCTTTCTGGAACATCTAAATTTATTGAAATCGGTTGAGGAACGAAGAAGTTATGGCCAATTTAGTTTCAGCCTTAAGCACAGAGCTAATATTGGTTTTGCTCTCGGGATTACAGTAGAAAAATTCAATTTTGACATAGTTAACGTGTAAATTACAGAAAAAACAAAACATCAAAGTTGTAGGGCATTAAATAAGCTTTCCAGAATATCCAAGAAATCGAAATTTCATTAAGAATTGAGAAAGTTATGGTCAGATTCTATGCTGCGTTTTTGATAGAACCGAGCTACTTTTACTTACAACTATCATCTCTTCAAGAATAACATGAATACTAGAAATTAAATAGTTTTTCTCACCTTAAACTCGTGCATTTGACTTGAATCTTTTTCCTTCGCTTTCTCCAAGCTTTTTCACTTTATCTTACTTTTGTTTTTGCTTTGTGAAAGTATGAAACATAAGTGCACATTTCCACCCTTTATATAGTAATTTTCAAGGCTAGTTTGGTAATTTTTATTTTGGACACTTGTCTGCTTCTCTTTGCACAAGATTTACAATGTTAACACATGTCTTCTTAGGTGTCTTAAGATGTTTCTACACATGGACACCTAATGGGGTTATGTGTCACCATCTTATTTAATATTGTGACATGTGTCCTTCATCTTTTTATGCAAGCTTCATTTCATGACACATACTTTATTTAGTAATCATTTAGGGTGTTCTAGAAGTGTACACCTAAGTGATATATGTGTAATAATCCTATTTCATCTTAATATAGGTGTATGGTCCATATTATGCTACTTGTCTTCACCATGTCATGCCACTTATCATATACTTATAAATGTATACATACTTATACCTTTTGTATTATTTCAAAGCATAAATAACATAGAGATGGTGTAGATAGTATATTTTAAACTTCTAAAATTTTTCATACCTGATATTTTAAGTTAGGGTGTTACAATATTTCACCTATTTGTTTTTATAGCCATACTTCATTTGATGTGTATGATGTAATTAATATACCTAGATCAGTTTTTATGCATATCAATATCAGTTGGTTAAAAAGGATAATTTAAAAAAAAATCATTTTGCATGAGATTATATGGCAATTGCGTGTGTGAAATAATGAATAACCTCCTTTATATATTACCTTGCTAATTTAAAAGAAATCATGCTTTCACATAGCGTTTGCTAACTTATATGTTTGCAGGCAATGTACGAGATGTAAAAAATGCAATTAGTTTAGTAGTTGGTGTGATGCAGGCAATGGGCGCCTCCATTTTTTTATTTATTGCCAAAGGTATACTAAATCATGAAGTGAAATATGAAAAGTCCTAACATTGGTTATTGCCGTATAAACATTCTTGGTCTTTTCTAGTTATGTTAGGTGTATGTATCATGTATACCTTAAGCTAAAGTGTGGCTATCCTAAAGTGTGTTGCTGCTTGTACTGAGAAAATGTGATAGGAGAATGAGTTGGAGCTTATAGTGTGGAAGTGAAGGCATGCATATACCTAGTGAAGTAGTTATAAATAGGGTGGATGTACACATATCTACAGCTAATTGATGCATCTTGCCGAACCTATATACGAGCGGAGTTGCTATTGCATAGAACCAAAGTATACTGCATGGATGGGAGGCATGCTATTTAAGGCCAGGAATACTTAGAAAAGTGGGTGAAACTGTGCATGTTGTGCCATATGAAGTGAGGAGGCTATACAAAAGTGTAGACATGCGTGCTAAGTAGACATGCACATACGAAATGCTAAGTGGTATGCTGCAAAATCTAATGAAAGCTACAAATGATATGAAATCGAGCGATATGGTTGTGTAACGTATGTATATCAGTATGCAATTTTGTTGTCATTGAGCCTTTATTTTATTATTGCAACAAGAATTATTATCATTGATTTGGTAATTTCTACACTCTGTTGCCTATAATAGTTGATTCATTTTCGTTGTTCCTTCCATTCTATGTGGACATGTATACTAATGCGTGAACTCTTTTTGTGATGACCCGGAATTTTGAGCAATATCAATTTAATAGTCTTTGATAATAATTAAATTAATTTGACCATTTTACTTTATAAATTAACAAGTTAAAATTCTTTTAAAGGTTAATAATAATAATTTGATAATATCTATCAACATTTTTCTTAACAATATAAAATTGGTAAGAATTATTTTTTTCAAAAGTTAATCGGAATATTTTCTATTTATAATATATATATTGATATATCTTGTAAATAGGTAGTTTTTTATGTAACAAAGCTATATATTCAAATTGTAATATATATAATATATATTATGGTTTGTATTTGTGTTTTAAAAATTATATTGATTTGAATTTAATAAATGTTTCCAAACTTCAATATATATAATTTTAAATTTTAAATTTTAAATTTGACTTAATACTTTTGAAATGATATTTGAAATTTAAATTTTTATAACAAAGTTAATTACTTATTTGTATATATATATATATATATATATATATATATATATATTTTAAGCTTTTGTTTTAAGTAAGATTTAAATTAAGGGTTCATTTGTTTTAATATTCTTTCATTTTAATTTTAACATAAGATAAGCTTGTTTAAAAATTTTACATAAGGAAATAAAATAAAATTTTCAAATTTATAAACATGTGATATATTGATTTGATCAAAATATAAGTTATTTGTTAATAAATGTTCACATGAGTTTGCTTTTGAATATTTATTAAAATCTAAAGCTTGTTTATAAAAAGATAAGTATATAAATTTACATAATTACTTATATATAACTTAAATAAATTATAAATAAGAAAATAACATTTGAAAAACATTAAAACACTTTTAAAATATTTATAAACATTAAAAACCACCTGTAAGTATATTAATATTTGTTAATGACACTTGTAAACATATAGGTTTAGATGTAAGAAAATTAAATCATACAAAGGACAAATGTCAATCCTCTTGATATTTTAATTCAAAACTTAAATTGTAAAACAATAAGAAGAAGAAATTACTTTTAAACTTTCAGCTAAAATTCTTTCTTCTCTTCAACAAAATGTAAATCAACAATAAAAAGAAAGACATAAAATCTAGGAAGAAAATCTTAAAAAAAGAAGAAGAAAACCTGTAAAATCTAAAAATAACAAACAAGAAGAAAACCTGGAATTCAATCTGGATATTCAAAATCAACATGCAAGTTCTTCATCAATGCAAACATGCAAATCTGGAAAATACAACAGCAGATTTCATAAAAAGGCCTGGAAAGCATTTTAGTTTCTGTCCTCTGCAATCAAAGGTGAGTAAAAGGAATTTTAAAAACAGTTTTAATTCTAAATTTCATCTGGAATCTTGTGTTGAATATCATCATATTTGAATTTAATTTAATTGCATGTCTGAATATATGGATTGAAATGCCTGTATGGTTAAAAATTTAACTCTATGTTTATAAACAGTTTCAAAATTTTATAATAAAATTCAATAACTAGTTTTTGAATTCGAGTTTGACTTTGAATTGTAAACAGATGTTGTTTGTAATCAAGCAATCTATCATCTAAAAATAATTACAAGTTTTTACAGTGAATAATTGGCTCTGAAATTTTGAGTTTACTGTCAATTTTTAAATTGGGTCAAAAATTTATTAAAACAATTTTAAGTTTTGATTACATAATTTAATTCATGATGTTAAATTATGAATTTTAATGGTTGAATCACGATTTTTAGGTTAGTGTTTTGTGTGAATTTTTGACTGATTTGGGTAAAATGATCAATTCACGGCGACCGACGGCATATGGGACGTCGTGGTTGATCTTGAAGGTGGAAGAGGTGTCGTTGATCATAGGAAAATTGCTTAGGGATTTTATTATCGATCGTGTTGGCCAGAATTGATCGAAGTAGGGTTTTGTGCCCTGAGTTTAACGTCGCAGCTCATATGAAATTTGTGGCGTTGACGTATGATCGGAATCCATCGCGAGGTGAGCTGTAGGCGTAGGTGATCGTGGTGGTGCTTTGGCAAGAACGGCGTAGTATTCGGGGTCTATCATCGGAGACATGGCTGTTGCTGGTGAAGTTCGCTGCTGCAGTTTGGGTTTCAGAGAGTCAAATATTGATTCTCGATCGCAACATGATTTTTGGGCGTTGCGTAGTGATGTAGTGGTTGTGGATGACTCGTCAAGGTCGCGGCGATGATCGTTGGTGATCGGAGGATTGGTGCATGATGCACAGGCGTGATGATGTTTCAGTGGATATTGGATTTTGGGGAAGGAGGATGGAGGCTCGAAGTACTCTTCGGGTACCTGTTGTTTTGACTCGAAGTTAGTTAAGGATTGGGATACTCGGGGTTGTCGCGTGAATTTCTGTGGGTTGCTCGAGTTTGTTGGGCATGTTTAGTTTGGGTACAGGAAGTTTTAAAGGTTTAAAATGTAAACAGTAATTTTTTTTAAAAGTTTTGAAACAAAGGGAATATGATTTTGTAAATCATTTAAGTTTTAAAACCAAAGTAAAATAAGTTTATTTATAAAACTAAATTTGTTTCAAAATTAAATTTTAAACATGTTTTATATATATATTAAATTATGAAAGTTTTAAAATAAAATAAGTGGATTTTGAAATAAGTTTGTATTAAATTTTATTAAATAACTTTGGAAAAGTTTTAAAGATTTAAAAGTTTAATTTAAAATGTGTTTAGTTATAAATTGATTTCTAAAATGTTATATTTTATTTTAAATAAAGTTTAATGATTTAGAATTTGGAAATCAATTATAATAAAGATTATCTTAAGTAATTTAGAATTTTGATTTAATTAAAGAGAAATAAATTTATGAAAATTATTAAGATAGTTCAATATTAATAATTAAAATGTTTTAGTTAACATAAATGATCTAATTAAGATAATGATTTTCTTAATTAAGAGTTTTTATAATATAAGAAGTTAAGAATCATTTAATTAAATTTAAATGATTAATTCAATAATTAATTAAGTAACTAATTTGTGATTAATTAAGATAATCACTTATGGGTTAATCTAATATAATTACTTGGTGAAGTAATTAGGTAATTAAGTGATTAATTACTAGAGGTAATTAAGTAAAAGATAATTACTTTATGGAAGTAATTAAGTAGATGTGATTAAGGGTTAATCACTTGTGTTATTAATTAAAGAATTAATTAATACAAGTAATTAAAGGTTTAAATTATTTAATTAATGGTTAATTAATAAAAGAATTAAGAATATTTAATAATGTGATTAATTACTTGTTAAAGTAATTAATTAAAAAGAAATTTAATTAATGAAAGTAATCATTAATTAATGGAAATAATTAATTAATTGTTAATTAATAATTAAAGGATAATTAATTTATATTCAAGTTTTGATTACTCAATATAATTAAAAAGTAATTAATTAAAAGTAATTAACCAAATGTGATAAATTAAAAGTAATTAATCAAATGTGATTAATTAAAAGGTGATTAATCAGGTATGATTAATTAAAGGATTATTAAGGAATAATTATCAGAATAATTAAAGAATAATTAATCAGGTATGATTAATTTTAAAAGGGTAATTAAGAGATAATTACTTGGTATAATTTAGAAGTAATTAATCAAGATGATTAATTAATATTGTAATTAAGGAATAATTACTTAAAGTAATTAAGTAAAAATTAATCAAGGATGATTAATTTAAAGTGGATAATTAAGTGATGTTTATTAATTAATTTGTAATTAATTAATGAATATATAAGCTGGATTGATGATAATCCAAGTGATTAAGTAAGGAATTAATTTAATTAAGGATCAATTAAATTAATTAAGTTTGGATCAAACTTGTTATGGTTGATTAATGATAGGATGATAAGTATCATTGAATTAGTTAATGATATTGGATGATATCGTATGTCATTGTTGATATGTGATGATATGAATGTGATATATCTGAGATATGATATATATGCTGCTTTGTGATATCTATGGATGAATGTGATAATAGTGAATTATCTATTTGTGTGTTATGAATCATCCATTTATGTTAAGTGATTTCTGAATATTTACTATTTAAACCCTTAAGTACGACTTGGACATTAAAATGGTGTTTGGATTCGGTGAGACTGGGATCGGGTTTCCATATTTGGATATCCGAAAACCACATCGATCCGAATTAAACGTTAGGTCGTAAATCCAAGTGGAGTGCAAGTGAAGACTCGAGGTGTAAGAACTATTCGTCAGTATAACTCTGGGGGTGATTCCGTGATGAGTTGACGGAAATAGTACTTACAGGTTCGAGATGGTGTTTCAAAGTGCAAGGGCTATGGTCGTTGACTCTGAGGGTGATTCCAAAATGAGTGCAACGAGATAGTGCCTTCGGTTCCGTTCGAACCCGGAACGGACTTGTATGGATTGAATGCTTTCAGAACATCGTCAGGTGGACGATGAGCATTCTAAGATAGATGTGTCCTATAAAGGTAATCGCAGCCTCAAGCCTCATCAACCGGGAATGGCTAAAACATGGGAGGTGCAGCAAGGTTAAGTGGGTCATGCCCAAGTAGGACGAGATTTACCCCTGTCTAGATGTTCCTTTTTATTTCGGCTTTGTGGGCGGTTAGATCTGCAGCCAACTACGACGCGGTCTTGTTCAGGACTGTTCAGTAAGGAATGGTCCCGGCCTTATGTGCAGGGGATCGGGAGTGGTCCTCGGTACGGTGATCTAGGCCACATACTGTGACGGACGGTACCCCAGTAGCCCTACCATTGATGGAAACTCATTCTTCCTACGAGACCCTACGATTTTTGTTTGTATTACCCAATTTCGTGGTTAGTAGATGGAATTTAATCATGTAACAATTTTGGCTATTTCATATTTACTTGAAAACCCTAGACATTATTATAATATCACTGGATTTCTTATCAAATGTTTTGGTTAGCGTAGGTAAAAACTTTTCCATGTTTATGTGTGGGAAGTCTTACGTGATACCTTTTCTTTTCAAACGATTTTCTAAAGTTAAGCAATTTTAAACCATTTACTCACACTAAACCCCTGTCTGACCCGAGAGTTTATTTTATGTTTTATTAAACTCTTCGGTACTCATATTATGTATGAGTAGTCAAGTGATTCAGGTTATCCTTGACGAATTATGGAGAAGCTTTGGAGCAGGAGGCTTCAGCGTGTAGATATATAATAGAGTTTCCGCTGTGTGTTATTATGTATAGTTGTTCTTGTATTGCATATTAGACAAAAATGTTATAACTGTCCAAAATTGAGATGTATAGTTGTGTACTTTGATGTATATGATACTATGTATATGTTATACATTATATTTCATTCGTTCCGCTGTGAGATTCTGATGCGTTGTTGTTCTTTCTTCTCATTCTTTTCTTCTTCTATCTCTTTCTTTCTTAAATAGTGATGCGTCTTTCTGGTGATAGAAAGTCGAGTCGCTACACTTTTGGTATATAATTTTGCATTTGTTCTACATGTATATAAATATTGTGCAAAATCTATTTATGCTAAAAAATTACAGCATAATGGTTACCCATAGCATCTTGAAAATTGCAGTGCAGTGTGAAAAATGAGAATTTGATGATGAACGTACATTTTCATTAGTTGTCATGTAAGAATCGAAGCAAAAGAGGGTCATTTACTTTAGTTATCATGAAACAACCCAAGCAAAAGCCCCACCAATTGCTTCAATTGTTTTAAGAACCAAAGCAAATGATCCTCTATTGCTTTGGTTCAATAATCGAAGCAACAAATTTGTTGTGTTGCTTCATCTTTGTTTGCTTCGGTTGTTGAACCGAAGCAACATGGGGTAATAATCCGAAGCAAATGAAATGTTTTGTTGTAATGGAGGATCAATCCACTGGAAGAAATTATACTAATCATACACTTTAGGTATTGCTTTGTGTCGCAAGTAACGTGGACATTCGTTGAACCGAAAAACTGCATTCTTTTTATTACAGTATACGACTACATCATAGGTAGCTGCATAGTGGCACCATTTCAGAAGGGATTGCTCCCTAGTAGTTAATTCTTTCTTGTGCTTCATCGACCTATCGGTGCAGGCTCTTCTTCATAACATGTCATGTATCGCTAACACCTTCTTTGCTTAATAAACGAACAATTACTTCCGAATCAACACAAACTTCTTTACCCGACCTACGCTAAATTGCCTCAACATTCATTTGAGTTTCGGGAACAACACCATAATTATGTGAATGCTGTGATAAATGTGTTTTCGGGTACAAATTCAATATCATCGACAATGACATTACAATCAAACTCTAAATTACCATAAAATTTAAGCAAAGTCTCATCTTTAATTTCCCAATTATCCATAGCAACTACCAAAAACAAGTGAAAATCAACTTTAATTATCGATAATTACCTTAGATAATGGGGCAAATCTACTCTAAAATTAGACGATTTAGATGAAAAAAGAATGGAATTGTGAAAGAGAAGAGTTGTGATGAATGGAATTTTCGACCCTCAAAGATCGATACTAATACATCTACTGTATTGTGTTGCAAGCATTCAAGTGCCAGAGACACTGATTGTTAAAGGTAAAAGAAAAAAGAAAGAACAGAAGAAGAAGAAACTAAACAATCACCTAATCTCACGATGCAATAGAACAATATATAATATAACAACGATCTTCACAAAAAGAAAAACTATAATATACATACATCCATCGGAGTGCAACAACAAATCACTAACCATCAGGCTAGATAGTTATAACAAATGTCCTCACAAATGCTGATAATTTTAAAGAACCAATGTAGTGGAATTAAGATAATAACTAGCTATCGATGAAGCCACCTACTCTAAGCTCTACCAAAATGCATCTGAATCTAGTATTTAAATATACTAGTTCTGACCCGAGCATTAAAAGGGAAGAACGCCAGGATCAGTCTGGTAAACCTATGTAAGAAAACATATCTCAATTGGATTTTAATGCTAGAAAACCTTTTTGAAATAAAGGTATCCCATAAGACCACGCCACATATAAACATAGACGGGTTTTTACCTTATGATAACCAAAACATTTTTATCAAATCATTTGATATTATTTCTAATGACAATGCTTTGAAAATCCTTTTCAAATAACATATTAAAATAGCTAAAATTGTTACATTAGTTAAATTCTAGCATATTAGGCTCTACAATCAAAACAGTAAAGGCATGTATTGGAGGATGGATTCCAACAACGACAAAGCAAGGGACTACCTTTCGACAGTACATCTCTAAAGGAATGTACCGAAGCACAGCTGCGCTGCCCTCTACCAACACAGAGCCGGCCTACCTTAACATAGATAGCACCGAATATGTCATCATCCTAGCCATTCCCAACCAATCCGTGGCCATAACGTACACAACAAACCTAAAATATAGTGGATTATCTAGAAAGGTGACAAACATATCCTAATGGTACAACCCAGTTATCCCCGCCTCATCTATCCTATTTTTGCCATCACCGTTTTGCAAGGCATGAGGTAATGTTTTACCTTTCACATGACAAATCGCATTTTGAATGCCACATTGTCATTTTCTATGACACACTAATTGGTTTCCATAAAAGTACAACCCTTGAGTTAATACGCCACAGGGAAGGGTGTTAAGTATAAGTGGGTGACCTTCTACACCACCAAAAGGATGTACATTTGTAAAAACCAATATACATGGTCTTAAAAATGCAATGTCAGACATTCGTCCATACAAGATGTCTAGGAATAGGACAAACTAAAGATACACCTACTACATCTTGTTTAGAAATCATCCCTAGGATTAGCAATGAGCACTCCTTGCAAATCGAAGATTTTTATAAGGAAGGCACTACTACAACCATACATATATATATATATGTATATATATATATATATAATATGACAATCACCCTAGAGCTTAGTGGCAAGCATCCCTACATTATGAAGACCTCTGTCTTCAAAAATATCCTCTTTAAGTAAATTTCACTTCAAATGCATACGTCGGTTCGAAGTAATTTTCGGATAAATTCGATCCCAGTCTCTTCGAATCAATAATCGGTAAGAGGCCCGAGGAACCAAAAATACAATCTAGCACACACGCAGTCACTATGCATGTTTAACTAATCTTTTATTAATTAAATCACTTTTCACATATTTGTCTCAAAATATTTTTACAAATATCTTTTCGAACATATATTCTGAAAACCACTTTTAGTCCTTCGATATTTGGATAAACCTTTCACTATACTTATATTAACGGTACATGTATGGTCGTAAACCATTTCATTTTCAACACTTAGAAAATACCTCTATATACTTAAATCTATAATAAGTATACTTATAAACTTTGAGGAAATCTTCGTATATTCCAAAACAGACATTTTTGGATCAAAACGAACGTTGCGCAAAACATCATTACGACAACCCAAAAACATTAGAATAGAGATTTGATTTATTATACTTAATATTAATTTTCAATGTCGAACTTAAACTATTTTTTAGTTAACAATAGATTTGATCAAGTTGGAGTACTATTACCTCTTAGAACTTGAATGGATGACATTCTTAACTTCGAAATAGATATAAGTTACCCACCTTGAATCATTACATCAAACATAGGATATGAATAAATCCCGTATACTATATAAAACATCTCCTTTTGGAAATCACTTAATATAACAGTAGTGTTATAGCCTATGTCTACCTTGATTTCTCGAAAATATTTATTACAACAAAATGTTGAAATCCATGTCTTCCTATCACTTAACACATTTTAAATCACTTTTAAAACCATTATACTCCATTTACAAATATCACTTTCAAAACATTCCTTCAAGAGATTATTTTACTTTTAAAATGAAATGTATCTCCCTTTATAAAATCCATACTTTACTTATCGAAATAAACCCCTTTATATTTATAAAACCATGTTTTATAATCATAAAATCTCTTTTTTTTCTACTTATAAATCTATTTCTTTATAAATCTCATTTATTTATGAAATACAATTCATAAATCTGTTTACAAAATATCAATTACAAATCCATTTTAATATTTACAAAACATTGTTTACAAATTTATTACTTTATTTATAAAATATTAATTTTTAAATCTTTTACATAAAGCATTTCAGAAATATCCGTTTCAAACATTTCTTTTTTCTTTAAAATTGTACTTCCTTAATAACAAAAGATGGATTATTTATTAAGTTTTACAACCTTTATAATACAGTTCGAAAATCTCTACTTAAAAATACTTCATAAAACAATTTAATATTCCAAAAATCATTTTTTTAATTTCATTTCAATAAACCCTTTCTTTTAATAACTTATAAAGAATTATCAAAACATGTATTATTTCAAGTATCACCTTAAAAATCATTTCAGTTCAAAATTGTTATTTTATAGTTTTCCAAAATACTAAAAATAAGGCCCGATGCTACTATAGTACTAAATAAGTAAAATCATGTCCATGTCATCAAATATGACATCCAACAAATCATATATCATAATATATGAAAGTAAAATCAATAGTGTGAGGAATCTCATTGGATTCCTTCAACCTATCCCGTTGCATCACATACAATATATAATCATATAATATAGGCCATATGCTACTAGACGGGTACATATAAAGATCATCCATTCCAAGGGAATAAATAAATCCAAACCAACTGATAAAGCGGTAAATCATCCAAACAAGCATCAAATATGCATGAATAAAAAATATCTGCACTTATATAAAATATTTGTGGGCCCAGAGAGGTGAATTAATTGACCAAAATTCCAGTTGTCACCGAAGCATCTGGTTCCGACTAAAATGAACAAATTTCGAATTTAGCATAAATTCAACAAGTTCCAATCTCTATCAATCCAAGTCCATTGTGAGTTAACATCATTACGAACTCAATGTGACCGATCGCCTTCGATTTATTCCTTGTATGAACAAGCACTAGTACAAAAAGTGCATATTGCTTCGCCTCATTTGAATCGGTTGAAGGAAAAACTGATGCAAACAGAACTATTTGCATCGGTTCTATCTTAATAACCGGTGCAATTGGTACGTGGAAAGCAATAGGTAATAAAAAATAAAATTTGCATCAGTTGCCACCAGCAACCGAAGAAAATACATCGATGCAAGTAGTTAATTTCGCATCGGTTTTAAAGTCAACCGATGCAAATCCCTTACCAACATAGTTTTGTTCGGTGGATCCAAAATAATCATTTTCGCAACTGGCCCACTTAATTTTCCTAAACCCTAGTTGAATCACGCTTGCTTCAGCCGCTATTTCACAGTTCATTCCCAAAATAAGTAAACTTGTTGATTTTCGTTCCTAAAAGAAAAAATCAACTCACAAAATTTTTGCCCCTGCTATTGTCAATCCTTTGTCGCTTCCTTGGTTTCCATTCTTTGTTATTTGAATTTTGAGCAATGATGAATGCTAGCAATAAGAGGAGAAACGTAAGTGTGATTTATTTTGTGTAGGTTTAATGTTTATCTGTTTTATTTAAATTTTATTGAGTGTTTAATTCATTTATTCAATTATTCCTAAAACAGCAGTTCATGGATTGATAATTTGATATAACAATTGTTGTGCTTGCTTGTGAATTTGTTGTTCAAACCCGAAAGTGAATAGACAATTGAAATAAGAACCTTAACTTAGAATACCTAAAATGTAGTCGTGCTTGCTTGTGAATTTGTTCAAACCTGATTCTATATAATAAATTTTTGAATGATAGAACTTCTTGGAGTTGGAATTGAACTCGTAGCCGATTTCTTAATTTTATGTCTCAGATTCTTGCAAATTGTTCTTGATTTGATGTATCATTTATTAATTCATAGTTCGTTTCTTTCAAATTAGTTTACAAAATAAAATTATACATGGTGGATATGGCATGGTCAAAGTATATTTAGTAGAGCTAGTTCTAATAATCATGAGAATGATGATTGCAGTCATGCTAGTAATAACAAACTGCACAATGCTTATGAAATTTTGTGTTGCACAATTGGTTTGCTGAAAAATAAACCGTGTTTATAGGGAAAAGGGCATTTATTGCGGTGGTAGAAGATGACAATGGTTATGGTTGGGCAATTGCTAAGGCCCTTGCTGCTGTAGGTGCGGAGATTCTTGTTGGTACCTGGGTTACTATAAGTGCAAACTCTATCAAATGATTTGTACATCTTCAATATACAAAACCTTACCAAGTTTAATTAGGAAGTATTTTGTTGGCATTGAACATTTTTGAGACTAGCTTACGGCATGGAAAGTTTGACGAATCATGCATGTGAATTCTGTTTCCTATATTGTGAACCGTCCATATAAGCAGTTTATATTTTTGTTCACTTAAAAGTACTATTAACATCAAGTTCTTAAGCTCCTCTCTGTGGCTTAAACATACTTGATAACACTTTCATTCAACATCTTGGGTGGGCCTTTTCGGCAGCTACATGTAGAATTGTGTTTTACCTAATGACTAATTAAATTTTAGGCTTTATTCTTGTGTTACTAAATTTTTTGTTTCTTTTGCTTGATAGAGTGCCTGATGGTTCTCTGATGGAGATCATCAATGTGTATCCACTAGATGTTGTTTTTGACACTCCTGAGGATGTTCCTGAAGATGTGAGTATCTCATATCTTTTTTTTCCTTTCTAACACATGGCTTTGCCAAACAGATTATACTAATATTTTGTATTTTGTACAGATTAAAAATAACAAAAGATAAGCAGGTTCCTCCAATTGGAAAGTTAAGGTAACTATCTTTGATCTTAAACATACATAACAATTTTCAGTTATCTCTTACCTTCATATTTTATACACGTTGCAATTAAGCTTTTGATTACATGTATTAAAAATGTGAATCCCAGGAAGTGGCTGAAACAGTTAAGAATGATTTTGGAACCATTGACATTCTTGTGCATTCACTTGCCAATGGCCCAGAGGTGTATATCTTATCGTGTATACGTTACTTTTACCCTGATCTTTTTGCATACTGAAATTAACATTTTATTTATTCGTTGAGTAGGTTACAAAGCCTCTTTTCGAAACATCCAGGAAAGGATACCTTGCATCCATTTCTGCTTCAAGTTATTCTTTTGTATCTCTGTTGCAATATTTCCTTCCTATAATGAATCTAGGCAGTGCCTTTTATTTTGCTACTGAGATAATGATAGTAATAGAAAGGAAGTCCTTCTAAAAACAAAGGGTTATATTGTTGTATTAGTTACATAGTGAACAGAAATAATCAGCTTATTTAAGCAACATATATGTGACAACATTTTGTCGAAAAACCAGATATGATACAAGATCCATATAGATTTGGATTCATAAAGAGACATTTTGACGTTGATGTTTGTTTTCTGATGAAAATCATGGCCCCAAATCATTTAGTAGCTTCTTGGACTACATTGTACCGCCTGATGATAAAATCAAAGAAACAAACTTAATGTGGCACATTTAATACAACGCAGGTGGTGCAACTATCTCCTTGACCTACATTGCTTCAGAAAAGACCATTCCTGGGTACACATTTCACCTCTTTTGTTTTAAAAAATATAATAACTTTTTTTCTCAATATTTGAAATTTATCTACGGGATCTTGTAGATATGGTGAAGGCATAAGCTCGGCTAAGGCAGCCTTGGAAAGTGACACTAGAGTAATTTTCTACCCCTAAGTATTTCCTTCTCCAGTGTTATTTTGTAGGTCAAACTATTCATTTGCTTTTATACTTCAGGTGCTAGCTTATGAAGCTGGGAGGAAAGGGAAAATCAGAGTTAACATAATTTCTGCAGGTATGTGTAATTATGCATACAAGGCATATTAACCCTGTGCGCATAACATTTGGGAATCAATTTTTTATTGAAATTATTGAATATTCCAAGAGGTCATGCCCAAATGTTGATGCTACTATAAGTGAAAACATGTTGGTTTAACCGGCACACTCAACATGTTCCTTGTAGCAAGCACACATGCATACTAAGCGTGCATGTGTATGATATAGTAAAAAACCATGATCAATGCACCGATATACATGAGGTACCACATTAATTTTTTTTCTTCATAATTTTTGTTAAGTAGTTATACGATTAATGTTTCGACACAATCTTGTAATTGCAGTACTTTGTACAAGATGGTTCTTATAGCCAGCGAGAGATATATAAGGTTTGTGATAATTTAGCTAGTTATATCATGCATAACTGGATGTAGTCTTCTTATATGCTACTATATGGTGAGTTTATTCTTGTCTCTTTCATACTTTCAGCATTACATGATATAAATTGACCTTGTTTATTTCTTGTTTTCCTAGGTTCAAGTTGACATTGGAAACATGAAATGCAGCATATGGTTTTGAGCTGAAGCCTAAATTTTGGGTTTTCAAGATTCCATGAAGTTTTTAAGGTTTTCACGATACTATTTCTTAATGGTTGTACTAATTAAAGATCTGAATTAAGACTATACCACTTAATGATTGTACTAAAGATCTGAATTATGCTGCTAAAATGAATGTATGAACCATTATTTTGTATAGATTATTAACACTATAATTGTTATACGTTTATTTTGGTATTATGTTATTCAGTTTGTATTTGCCATCAAAATTAATTTTGAATGATTGTAATATTGCATGCAATAATTGTTTGTTATAATCAATAATATATATATATATATATATATATGTATGTATGTATGTATGTATGTATGTATGGTCTATTTGAGTACTGCAATAATGATTTCTGAGAATGCCTTTTTTGCATCAGGTATGAATAGCTGATGCAATAGAGGGATTAGTTTGCATCGGTTGTTATAAAAAATCGATGCAACAAAGAAGCCATTTAAATCCAAAGACTCTTATGTTGCATCGGTTTTCAACAACAACCTATGCAACAAGTTCCTTCGTTGCATCGGTTTTGATTACAACCGATGCAACATGAGGGCTGTGTCCAAGCAACCACCGTATTTTGCACCAGTTGTTAGTAACAACCGATGCAAAAAGGACCATTTTACATCAGTTTTAGAACTGATGCAAAACTGTTAAGCCTGTTGCATCGGTTGCATATGCATCGAATGTTGAACTGATGCAAAAGGAGGGTAAACAACCGATGCAAACGGCCTGTTTTGTAGTAGTGAAGTCGTTCAACTTATAAGATTTTGAAATTTGAAATTTGAAATTTTAAATCAACCACTTAATAACTAACTAAACTATTTATTACCCTTAATTACATTTAGAACCTTCTTTTAAAATTCCAAACTCTCGTTTCTGTTCGCAGAACTACTCCTCCTATTGCCACCGCTTCATTAACCTATCGCTCCTCCATTGCTCCATGAAAATCCACACCGACACCACCATCGTTCACCACTCACTGCCCTCTACCTCCTTATCACCACCGCGCTCGGCCTGCATGCCCCCTTTAAAATGTTAGTTCCCCCACATTCCTTCCTACACCTAAGCGATGCAACCACCAAGACTTGATCGTACTTCACACGAAACCCCTCAGAGGTGCTAAACCCTACCTAAGAGCTGAATACAACCTCAAACAAAGCCAATACTTCACCAAATCCAAGTATTTTCAAATCCTAGATGCTATTTTCTTTTGGTTGCTCACTGTAAAACTACCGAGCCTTAAAAACATGTACCCCTCTAATTCCTCCTCATCTATAGACTTATGTAATTTAACCTCAAAGATAACTTCTTTTTATTTTTTTGATTTATATTTCATTATGTTTGAATTTTTAAAGTTGGGGGCCTTCTTTGTTTGTTCACTAGAACGAATTTATGGATGATGGAGGGAAAGTCTGAGTTAAGGGAGTAAGAGAGGGGTTATAGGCACAGTTATGTTGATACGAGAAGGTATGGGCTTGAAATTAGGGAAAGATATTATTTTATTCTAAAATATCAAGCTATATGCATCCAAAAATCTTGAACTCCAATCAAGATGCACTGACTAGCATTCTATACCAAACACCCTTATTCCTAACTCAATGGAACTATTATCAGGACCTAATTCAATCACATACAGAAGTTAGCTTTTAAATTAAAATTATATTATATTAACTTCTTGTAATTAATTTCTATGCATTATGAGCTCATGTGACCACAAAATACATCCGATTGTTACGAAACTCGTCGGTGTACAACAATTTATTATTATGGATCTAATGGCACTGGCTTCGCTAAAATCAGAGACAATGTCCTAGAATGATAGTTTCACAAGTTAATTAAACGAATTAATATCTAAACCATTTTAATCAGTTTTAATTCTAAATTAAAATCGTTCCGTTATCATTCTTATTTAAACAAAATTGAAATAAGACTTCGAAATCATTTTATTCACATTAAATCCAAGATTTAACTATTTAAATAATTCCAGTATTTAATTTCATTATTTTCACTAAATTCATAATTCAGAGTTCACATATTCAAATATATCAAATAAATCCCTTTTTTGGAATTCAAGTCATTAACTTTCCAAAACCAATATTTTAATATTTAAGATAATTATCCGATATTTAACCGGGCTATATTAAACTGATTGCACAAATTAGATTTGATTGCCATCGAGGTCGATGACTATAGAGTGGTGATTGTGGGGCTCATAAGTCAAGTACAAATGGTAATATGATTCAGTGCATAGAAGGGATCAACATAGATTGGCTCCAACAAGAGGGATCGACATATTTCAAAGTACAAGAGCATTCTTGTAAAGAATAATTAATATCTCAAGATTTATAAGTCCAATCCCTATGAAATTTGAGAAGAAAAATATAAGGACCCTAAGGAACCTACCCTATGGATCGCAGATTAAAGGGACAAGTTTGGAGGGATCGGTACACATCCTTTGGAAGGGATCGACAGAGAGTAGCATGCAAGCAATGTTGAATCAAAGATCAAGCAATAAATCGAGCTCCAATGATCCAAATGACATGAAAATTGGAGGCTAAACATATTTTTCTATGAGGAAGCCACCATAAGGATTGCTCCTCAAAATTCAACCTAAGAAGGGATTGATACCGATCCATCCTCTTTTGGAATTGGGCCTAATGATCCCTCGAGTGGGCCCATGTAGTTTAGAAGGTCCTTTAGCCAAGATTTCAAAGAGATATTTGGCTGTCTTCATCTATAAATAGTAGCCTGATGGGTCATTTTGAGAATCTTTACGCTGCTTGTTACCCTAAACTCCATTGTAATCAAGTACTTGCTATTTTCTACTGCTATAATCAGATTTAAAAGTGATTAATAAATGATAATCTTCAAAGTGGACAGAGGCATACAACATCGAACCACTATAAATTTCTATGTCTCTGATTATTGCTTATTCTATGTTGCTTACTAATTCATCTACTCAGTTTAATTTTGTTTTTCTTCACTTACTTCTCTACAAAAACTATTCTTCGATGTTTGTGACCATTTTAGGTTCAAACATTTTGGTGCTTTCATTGAGAACCTCGATTCTCAGCATATTAGGATCCCTTTGTTGCCATTAGATTGGATAAATCCCCCAAAAGAGGTATGTAGTTATCTTCATGAAGTTTCTCATACTACTTAGGTTTGTAGAAATCTAAGCAGAGTTATCAGTAATGATGAGGAATACTAGATCTACTTCTCAAAACATGGAAGGAAATGAGAACGCTAACATCCAACAAGGAGGCCCAAGCAACCAACCATTGGATGTGAATGCTGAACCAGTTGAAGTTCGAAATCCTACCATTCTGTTACAAGAGCTAAATTCATAATCTAATGAGAGAGAAAATGGAGACCTGTCAACAATTAAATCAACAGATTCAGACCAATATCAACTTGATGAACCAACTCAATCTGCAACAATGAGGGAAAGCTAAGAGGGAGCCCACTCCTTACTCGGCATCAGAGAGTTTTAGCTCATTAGACAAGTATCATAGGAATGGGCGTTGTAGAACAGACGAATATCACACAGAAACTTCAAGGCCCTAACCAACAAACTATCGCGTATCCCAAGTTCAAAATCCAAAGTTGTTGTATTTGAAATTTTGATATGGAGAAAAGGAAGGTCGAATTTTAAATTTGGTTCCACACCCTCAAAAGTGTTGAAATTCAACTCAATTACCATGTTTTCAACAACTTCGCTAAGATTTATGTTTTCAATTTCAAAAGTTGTTATTTGGAAATCGTCGATTTGGGTAAAATATGGATTATTGTTTGACTCGTCACATGTTGAGATTTGGTTTTGTTGTTCATGTAATTTTTTGTATGTTGCAATCAATTTAAATCCGTATGATCGTCGTAAATTTCGATCGTTTGTTCAACAAAATCCAATTTATAATTATTGACTTGAGGAATTTCAATTTGACTTTGTTGAGAACAAAAATCTTCACTCGCATCTTAGTCGAGATTATTCCCATTGCCAAATTTGTTTAAAACATTGTTTCCATTTTTTACTTTGACTATGAAACTCATTTTGAAGTTTGAAATTGTAATGGCATCGGTTATACTCGAAATCGTTTGAATTTTGAAGTGAATTCAAATTTTGAAGTCCTTGGCTCGAGTTATTACACAAATATGAATGACACAAATCATTTATACTTTGATTTTGTTGTGTAGAGAATTCAAGTAATGATGAAATGCTATTTTCAAGAGTTGAGGGTTAGCCATCATTTTGAAAACTTTGTTCTTAAAAATTCAAAATTTTTTTTTGTAAAATATCCATACGAATTTGGAATGAAATTATATGGATTATATTGATTTTCACAACTATCGTACAATGCAAGTGAGTGGGGAAACTCGAACATTTTCAAGAATGATTTTGGTTTTTTTATAAAGGAAAAATATTTACAAAAAGAATTTATTTTTCAAAAGGGAAATTGTTTTTTGTTTTGTTTTTCAATTTTTTTTGGAAAGGTTTTATAATTTTTTTTGGATTTTGGATTTTCTTAATTTTTTGGATTTCTGAAGTTTCAAAGAAAAAGGATTTAAAAATTTCAAATGAAAAGGAATATTTAAAAATTTAGTTTTGAATTTTGAATTTTTTTTAAATATGCATGAACTAATGCAGCTAAATGAATGCAAGTGTCTAATTACAAATTATTTATCCTAAGTTAACCTGAATTGTATAATCACGCATTGTCTTAGATAAGCAAGATAGTTCTCAGCCAGGTAACGGACATGATTTATCGGTGCACCACAAATCACATAGCAATACAGCCGAATGTTTAAGTACCTAAGAGAAACAATTCTTTATAATATTTACGAATCACCGTAATATTTACAACTGATTATTGCTCTACCGTAGCCTATACATCAAGAAATTAAATTGTTTAAAAAAGATAATTTGTCAAAATACAATTAAGTGTTATCGATGTCTAATTGTTATTAGTCAAAACTCTAGGATGCAAAGAAAAGCAAAAATTAAACATGTATTAACAATGCAGCTACGAATGAATTTTTGTTTTTGAATTTTTTTTTATGTAAGCAACCAACAATGCAAAGCAAATAAAAACAATAGATATGGGCTATATAAAAGTAAGACAAACTTTTATAGCAAGCATGCTAAGCAATTTATTTTTTGGCAAGCGGGCTGTCTCCTTCTACTTCGGCAATCTGAAAATGAGCAAACCAACATATATACAATTGTTTCTTTCTTTCTTTTGTTTTAGATAAAGAAGGAAAAAAAACACAAACAAACTAAACAATTGAAATCAAAATGAAAATTTTGAAACTGGTTTTTATTTATTTCCTTTTTTTTAACAAGAGAAGAAACTAAGAAAAATACGAAAACAAAATATATTTTTTTTTTTTGGAAGTTATTGTTTTTGGGGTTTGAAAGGAACTAAGAAAAATTTGAAGTCATACAAATTGCCAAATCCTAAATTCACTAATCAAACCAAACCTAAAACGATTTTTTTAAAGAGCATAAATCGAAAAACAAAACTAGAGAACAAAAGGAAAAATGAGAAAAATAATAATAATCAAACTACATAATACCCACCCAGCCCATCATGAAAACAAAACTCTTTTTTTTTAAAAAAATAAATCAAATAAAGCCCGGCCCAATACCTTTTCAAATCAAATTAAACTCGTTCCCTTAAACGTTTATTTCATTTCACCCAAAGTACTTGAATTTCAGAAGTAAAAATTACAAAAATTCGCAATCCAGTTTGAGGCGATTGGTTGCAAATTAGTTTGCGTGATGGAGTTTCGGTTTATGGCTGGTTTCAGGTCGTCGAGGGGTGGGGTAATCAATGGACGAGGTTTGTTTCGGGGTTGCTTTTGATGATGGATTGAGACGTTGGCGATTGTCGAATTGGGTATGAAGCCGTAGCTGTCGATTTAGGAATGGAGTGCTTCAATGTCGTCCGTTGTGGTGGCTTGAGGAGTTGTCGCGGTTGGTGGATGGTTTGTTTTTGAAGGTAAGCAACAAATCCTTTTTTTTTTTTTTTGGTGATATGCTGAGCAATGTGAGGTGGCTATTTGTAGTGAAGGGAGGTTTGTTGAAATTACTGCTGTAATGTTGTAATGGTCGTATTGTGGTTGAAATGATGGTAGAAGGAGAAGTCGATAGTTTCAGCAAGTATGTGAATGGCAACAAGTTGGCCAGAGATGGTGATTTGGAGATAGGCAATTATGGAGGCAGTATTGTTGGATGTTGACTGTAGTTTGGGATATGAACAGCAGTTAGTGGCAGGGAAGAAAGCAATCGTGGTTGAGCAGAGATGATCGTATGTTTATGAGCATAGTATATATTTTTTATTGAAGCATATGGCTGAGGAAGGGTGGACAGTGAAGTAGTCTAAGGTAGTAGGCTGGAAGTGGATTTGTTTTGGAATGTAGGTTGATGGAGGAATAGCAATGGATGTTGCTGCCTGGTATCTGCTGACAGTGCTAGTGAAGTTTGTGGCAATTTGGTTATGGTTATGTTGAAGTCAATGGATGGTATACGACAGTTAGTGATATTTATGAATGGCTGTGGTCAGAAGGAAGTAATATGGTGGTGATGGTCGTATGAAGGGGAAGATGGCAGATTGCTAGTGTGTTTGAATATGGTTGAAGTTGTGGTCCACAGTCAGGCAACAACAGTTTGGTAATGTGGACAATGAATATGTAGTTGCTGTGGGGATGTAATGGGGCAGTGTCGTAGTACCAGTAGGTTATGGAAGTTTTGATTTGAGTATGGTATGAAGCAGGTCAGTGAATGGAAGTAGGAGTAGGTGGTATATTGTAGCTGCAGTTTGAAGGTGGAATATGAAGTCGTAGTTGTTGAAGTATGGGTTGGCAGCAAGAGGCACTGCAGCAATCAGAAGGCTTGGTGGTTGGCAGAGGGTATGAAGCAGTGGTGGGTTTGCACAGGGGCAGATAAGGGATGGTGGAGTGTTAATATGATGCTGCGGTCAGTTTGATATGTGGTTGCTGCTAGTTTGGGTTTGTTGCTGTATTGTATAGCAGAAGTGTTTTGGTCAGAAGCTTGGCACAGTTGAATGTCAAGAGATGATAGCAAGAAGGTGGAGCGACTTGTTAGCAGCGTGGTCAGGGAAGTATTGTCTGCACTGGTGGAGGGAGTATTGAAGGCAGGGCGGTAACAGTAGTTTTGTATTGCAAGTTGAACATAGGTTTGGATATGTGAAGATAGGTATGGAAGTGAATGCAAGTATCTGTTAGCAATAGCAATGGTTTGTAGTTTTTAAGGCTGGGGAGTTGGGAGAGGTGACTGAAAACTGAAGTAATGGGAAGTTATGGCTGAAGCTTGATATGGTACAGACTGAAGTGAAGTTTGTAGTGGAGTCTGGGTTGTCGAATGGCTGCAGCTGTTATGGTGGTTGTTGTTCAATTGATGGCTGTTGTGAAATGAATGTGGTCGGGTAAGACGAATGGAGGGGAATGAGGTAATAGCAGTGACACTTGAGAGGAGGGATTGACGATGTTGCTCAGTTTGACAGAGGGATATAGAGCAAGGAGGGCAGAATCAGTGAACAGAAAATGCAATGTAACAGTGTTTTTGTAATTTTTTTTAAACTAAAAATTGTAAAAGCAATGTAAAAAAAAAGGAAAAATGTAAAAAGGAATGTAATTGTGTATGTTTTTTTTTATATGCGAATGCAATGCAAACTAAAAAAAAAACAAATGCTAACACAAAGCACAAACAAACACACAAATTTTTTTATTTTTTTTTTTAAAATGCAACACACAAAAAATAAACACACATAAAAATCAAAGAAAAATAATACAAAGAATAGAAAATCAAAATCAAAACAAATTCCCCGACAACGGCGCCAAAAACTTGTTTAACGACAAAATTTCTATCGAATTAGAAAACCGTCGAAAAATTTCAAATTTAAATTTAACCTCAAACGCTCGGCGTACGATTGTAGCACATATGCAAGTACGGGTTGATCCACAGTGAATTGTTTAGATTTTAAATTTCTAATCAATCAAATTAAACCAAAGTCGAGAGACTGTTAACTAACTAAAAAAAGGGTTAAAGAAAGCTAAAACTAAGGAGACTAAAATATGAGGCTAAAGATTAATTTAGAGGCAAATTCCCTCTCATGATCACATAAATCAACATAATGAAATTATGATATCTTTTCGGTCATTTGTGAGTTTAGTTGATACATTTATAATAAGCATAACCTAATTGTGTTATTAGTAAACACACTTAAACCATTAAGCTTTAATGCACCCTCTAACCCACTTACTAATTTCAATGAAAATGACATGAAATTAAAAGTAGAATCAATTTAAAGCATGACTTATTATCTATTGAATTAGAAACATAAACCATCAAATTTTGATTCTAAATCCACTTTCATTACCATGATCATATGTAGATGAAGAGGTATTTAGTGATTCATATGACTAAGCATAACATATTTATTTTAAACAATATAAACTATCAAACTTAATATTAAACACAAAATCACACAAATATCTAACTTCTCATTAAGCATAAAAGAGACATAAATGAAAAATTATATTGCATCTACATGATTCAAGAGAACTTCATTACCCCTAAATTGTAGGGATTAGCCTCTCATTGGTGTTATCATATCAACACAAGTAGAAAGCAGCATGAAATAAACAAAAACAAAAAGAATAGGAAAATGAAAGCTAATGGAAAAGAGAACTAATCTATTTGCATAAAAGAAAATCTACATTACTAGCAATGTAATTAAAAGAAAACAATAATTAACATTGCATAAAAAGAAAAGAAAATTACATAAGATAAAAATGGCTAGGTAGCCATGAAAAGAAAAAGAGTGTTTTCTTTCATTTCTAAGCTAAAAACTAACTAAGAGGAAGAAGGTTACATGAAATATAAGGAGTATTTATACAAGTTAGAAACCCTAATGCATATTTTTAGGGAATACCCAAAATGCCCTTGTAGGAAGTGTGGTGGCCAAGTTATCATTAGCTTCAATAATCACCCATTAAGTGTGCATGAAAGTGTAATGACCATTAGTATATGGATTAGCTTCTAATTTGTACATGAAAGAAGGTGGGTAGGTGGGGTACTCCTCCATGATCATGACTTTGAATTATTTCCATCTCCATTCCTTTGTATTCACTCTTGTGCATGTATATATCTTCATGAAGCCACTTATATATGAAGCCAAATTCCTACAAAATAATATAGAAGTTTTCAATTAAATTTTAGAAAATTAATATATGCAAAAAATGACCATTTTTCCCTTGGATGAAGATGAATATTTGACGATTTGAAATAATTTGAATTTTTGTTTAAACAAGTTAAAATACCCAATATGATCATTTATTTAATTTAAATACATTAAATATGGTGGTAAAAATATACACACTTATGTGCGCATCATTTGCTAGGATTGATCGGTGCCGATCCCTCCCCAAGAAGAGGGACTCAACCCGTACATCATGGGAATCAGGCTGGAGCTGCTTCAGTTGGATCAAATGTTGGAGTACAATGAATGTTGACTAAGTGCTTCCTTGGAATGATGGTGAAGTGAATTTACAAGATATACATCGGGAGGATAGTGAACCAAGAAGGCGTAGAATGGCCCATAGACATCAACTGGACCATTCGCGTGAGGTGGAGCACGGCCACCTCTTGGCACCAACTATCCAAATGTCGGACTTATCGACAATGGTCAAAAAGTTAGTGAGAAAGAGCTTGCGCTTAACTAATGATGACTGGAGAACGTTGAGAAGCCATACCCTGTTCACTGATAATGTTCTACATGCCGAGTATCCAAGGAGGATCAACATGCCGTCGATGCCCGCATATGTAGGAAAAAACAACCCCAGGAAGCACATCATGAGATATGAATGGTTGATGGATTCCGCATGAGAAGATGATGCAACCAAATGTAGATGTTTTCTCATAACTCTTTATAGAATAGGAACGATGTGGTTCACAAGGTTACCCCCACGATCAATTTCTAGATTCGAGGATTTGGCAACAAGGTTTATGGAGTAGTTCCAAATGCTTGCAATTTGCCCCAAGGATGTAATATCCCTGTCCAGCATGATCTAAGGTCTAGGAGAATTGTTAAAAGATTACTTAGAGAGATTTCATAAAGCTGTTACGGAAATCGACAATCCTAATGACCATGCGATATTGATGGCCATGACGAGAGGGATAGATCTAGAATCTGATTTCGATGATTGGTTAGCTGGCAAGCTGCCCGCAATGTTGGAACAATTTTACGCAATGGCGGCTTATTATTTGAGAAAGGAGGAAACCGGGTCTTTTAGGAAGAAGAATGTTACGGGATCGAGCAAAGAGGTGGTATATAGTAATATTGCAGTAAAGCAATCTGATGATAGCTCTAGAAAAGTTCAAGAGAATGTCCAAAACAAGCCGAATCAGCGAAAGAAAGGCAAAGATAGAGGCTGAGAACGAAAGAGTGATTCTGGAAGAGGGAAGCCTAAAATTCCAATGTACTATAATTACACCCATTGAATACGTCCTTGGAGAATAAATTTTTGTCTACCTGCAATACCATGTAATACATGAAGCTGCCTCCAGAAGAATCAACTGAGAAGCAAAAACAAATTGGAAAATATTATCGGTTCCACGAAAGCTATGAACATGGCAAGAATGAATGCAAGCATCTCAAGGATATTATCGAAAAGCTGATTTGAGAAAGGAAATTGCACCAATTTTTAAAAACCCCGCAGGATGGTGGAGAGGGGACATCCAACCCCAACCGAGGACAAGTACCGTGTAAGGCTGAGGAGCTTGCACGAACTAGTGGAAGTATGGTAACGAATACAATAGTTGGAGGACCGCACCCAGCAGATAAGAGTTGGCATGAGATGGAGCGCTGTGCTAGTGCGATTTAGAAAATGGATTTTGAATACTAAGATAGAGCTCCGACAAAACAACAATGTACAATGACAAATGATATCGTGTTTAGAAATCAAGATGCAAACAAGGTGGAGTCTCCGATCGACCCAATGCTCATTTCGGCCATGATCGGCCTCGCTTTGGTGAGAAGGACATTGATTGATTATGGTAGTTCAGTAAATATAATTTTCAAAAAAGCTTATGATCAGATGAAAATGAAGCCAAGAACTTAAAGGTGTCTAAAACCCACTTACACGGTTTTAATGGTGTTGCAACTAAAGCCTTTGGTTATGTTGAATTACCTGTAGAATTGAGAGAAGGTGGCCTTAGTAGAGTGCGGATCTTTCCATTTGTTGTTTTGGATGTTGACTCTCCTTACAACATTATTCTGGGCCTATCGGCCCTAGCTGAATTCCTAGCAGTCCTTACCCCATGGTGTTTGACTTTGAAATTTCTGATTGATAATGGTGTTGGAGTTGTTCACGGTGATCAGATGACTAGACGTGCCTGTTATGTAGCTGAGTTGAGGGATGCTCAACGCAAAGAGAAAGGTAAGGGTATGGACAAGACTGTCTGCATCCAAGCTACTGAAGATTGACAACTAGCGCCTGAGCCTTGACTTGGGCGCCACAGTCAGTTCTATAGAGATATAGACCTGAGAGATGATGAGGAGCCTAAAAGGACCAGGTTGCACCGGTTGAGCTGACAATTGGCATCATAATCAACCATGATGACCCATCACGGGTCCTAAAAATTGAATCATAGCTCAGCCCCCAATGATGAAAGAACTTGCTGGATTTTTTCGAGTGAATCTAGATATGTTTGCTTGGACTCACTCTAACATGTGTGGAATCTCGCCTACCATTGTGAGCCATGCATTGAATATCGACTTGAGGCATGTCTTGGTGAAATAAAAAAGACGTAGAATGTATCCAAAGAGATCTCCCGCTCTTAAAAAGGTGGTGGATAGAATCAAAGATAACGGGGTTATTCACATCGCCCACTTCCCTAAGTGGGTATCTAATCTGTGCTTGTGAAAAAGGCTAATATGAAATGGATAACATGCATTGATTATTCAAACTTGAACAAGGCATGTCTAAAAGACAGTTTTCCCGTTCTAAGGATCGACCAGCTGGTGGACTCCACTAAGGGACATGAATTGCTATTTTTAATGGATGTGTACTATGGATATAACCAAATTCTAATGCACATTCCCGATCAAGAGTACAGCAGTTTCATTACTAATGTTGGATTATATTTCTATGTGGTGATGTCGTTCAGACTAAAGAATGTAGGAGAGACTTACCAGCGCTTAGTCAATAGGATGTTTAAAGATCGAATTGGAAAAACGATGGAAGTGTATGTGGATGATATGCTCATGAAGCCACAACAGTCAAGCGACCATATTAGAGACTTGGCAGAAATGTTTGATATCCTTCGACATTACAAGATGAAAATTAATCCTTTGAAGTGTTCTTTTGGCGTAGCATCAGGGAAGTTCTTGGATTTTATAGTTAACACCTATAGAATTGAAGCTAATCCTGAGAAAATTCAAGCTATTTGCGATGTCCAAGCGCCCAAGACTATCAAACTGGTGTAGAGTCTGAATGGGAAAGTTGTTGCCTTAAGCCGATTCATTCCATAGCTACCGACAAAAGCATTCCTTTCTTTGATTTGATTAGGAAAGGAAAAAGAAACTTCGAATGGACACAGGATTGTAAAGATGCATTTCAAGCTTTGGTGAATCATTTGAAGAGACCCCCCATCTTGTCAAAGCCGGTGGATTATAAAGATTTGTACATCTATTTGGCCATATCGGTACATGCTATAAGTGTCGCATTACTTCATGTGGAGAATCGAATTCAGAGAACTGTTTATTATGTTAGAAAGCGATTGATGGGGAGATGAAAGGGACTATCCAAAAATAGAAAAACTGGCATATTGCTTGCCGGTTACATCATGAAAGCTCTCCTTTACTTCAAGGCACATCCGATCAATGTTTACACCGACTAGCCGTTGCGACAGGTCCTACAGTGACCTGAGATGTCTAGAAGATTACTCAAGTGGAATATCGAGCTTATTCAATCCGATATCACTTATCTCACTCGGAGGGCTATCCGAGGTAAGGCACTGGCAGATTTTATAGAAGAATTCACTGCATACTATGATTTCCTGGAGAGCAGCGAAATCCCTACCATACGGTGGAAATTATATACCGACGGAGCATCCAATGATCATTATTCTAGATCTAAAATTGTGCTTGTAACTCCCAAAGATCAATCGATCTGTTAAGCTTGATTTCCCAATGAAAAATAACAAGCCTGAGTACGAGGCTCTAGTTGCTGGACTTGAACTCACTAGAGAACTGTCTCTTGAACTCTTTTTTGATTCACAGTTGGTAATGTGCCAAGTCAAAGGATATTATCAATCTAAAGGA
Source organism: Allium cepa (assembly GCA_030765085.1). Taxonomy (NCBI): domain Eukaryota; kingdom Viridiplantae; phylum Streptophyta; class Magnoliopsida; order Asparagales; family Amaryllidaceae; genus Allium; species Allium cepa. Next base: position 737,152,538 of record CM060928.1, on the reverse strand, counting down.
CAATAGCTTGCTCCATATCTTACCCAAGTCCAAGAGTTGTTGACTGAATTCGAGTACTATGGCATTTTGCATATCCCACGGGATTAAAACAAAGAGGCTGATTAGTTAGCAAAGTTTTCAAGCACCGACGGCACACAACAGATGGGCTTGGTTTTGGTCGAAGTATTAAATGCCCTGAGTATAAACCTGATAGAAATCGACCGGTAACTAGTGGAAGAGCCTGAATGGGAATCATGGATGATTCCGATTAAAAATTATTTGCTACGGGGAGTCCTACCTGAACAAAGGAATGAAAAGCAACAAGTCCTTTGTAAAGCTTCGTGATATATCATGCAAGAAGGAATTACGTATAAAAAGGGTTTTTTCATTCCCCTAACTTGATGTATCGCTCGTTATGAGATAAAAAGGTCCTAAAAGAAGTTCATGAAGGGGAAAGTGGAGATCACACTAGGGGACAAACTCTAGCAAAGAAAATACTCCGTTATGGATATTATTGGCCAACTATCAATCGAGATGCCACTGACTATGTAAGACGATGTGACAAGTTTCAAAGATATGCAAAATTTCCAAGAGCTCCACCGACGGAAATAACGCAAATATTCATCCCATAGCCATTTTCTATGTAGGGTATAGATATTATCGGTTCCTTCGATCTTTAAAGGTAGTGCAAAGTATACTATCGTCGTAGTTGATTACTTCACCAAATAGGTCGAAGCAGAACCTTTAGCTACGATCACAACCAAAAAAGCAATCATCTTCATTATCTGTAACATCATCTATCATTTTGGTCTTCCACGAACTATTGTAACAGATAATGGTACTCAATTCAACAGTGCTTAATTCAAAAACTTCTATCACATGTATCGTATTGAAAAGAGGTATGCATCAGTCGCTCATCCTCAAGTAAATGGATATGTTGAAGCTGTGAAAAAAATTATAAAGTCCATTCTGTAGAAGCATTTGGAAAAGGCTAAGAGCAAGTGGGTGGATGAACTCCTGACAGAATCATGGGCTTACAGAACCACCCACAAGTCCACTACTTACCATACTCCATTCGCCCTTGTTTACGGTTTCGATGCCGTCATTCTTGTTGAGCTCGAAGTTTCTTCTCATCGAGTGACTTACTATGATGTCAAATTGAATAAAGATCTCTACTTAGAATCTCTCGACTTTATAGATGAGAAGTGCGAGGAATCCGATTTGAGGGAAGTTGCGCATCGACATCGAGTTGCCCGATGCTACAACATTAAAGTCTAACCTAAAACCTTTGAAATCGATGATCTTGTCTTTAAATGGCTTTTTCTGCCCCGTTGCGTATGAATCCAATCTGGGAAGGACCCTATGTCATTGGATAGAGGCATGGAGAGGGACTTTCAAGCTAGCGACTATTGATGGCACCACACTCCTAAGGGCGTGGAATAGAAAGCACCGATGATGCTATTTCACTTAGTTTATTTCTTTTTCATTCGGTTGTATTTGTTTTCAGAATTTGCTTTAACATTTGGCTTTCCAGATACGTAATAAGATAGATTATTTCATTCTTTTCCATTTATTAAATAAAGATTTGAACTCCCTTAATATTTATGTTCATCGAAGCATTATGCATTAGTTGCATTACGAAACTGATTGTTGTCGATATGTCCGAATAGGTTCCCAGAGTTTGGAATTAATCAGTTATGCCAATTCCCAATGGAACTAAATAAGATGAGCATAGTCCAATTGTTCATTTGATAACTCTCGTTCATAATCCAGTAGGCGGGATACACAATGAGAAATGGATGTGAGTCGACCATCAGATGGTCAAATAAATCCCACCAAATGATGGGATTGAAATAAAATAAGAGTGATCGTGACATGAATGATTGCTCGCTAAATCAAACCCTGGACCTTAGGAGGTAAATCAATCAATTATGGAAAGTACGATCTGATTGCTCTTCGAAATAACTCTAAGTTCCTAGAGTGTGGACTAGAGTATAAACATAAATTGGGTGCGATTCGACTACCCATCAACTAACTCTTATCCCTAGAGTGAGGATATGAGTACAAATAGACAGATGGATGCAATTCGACCACCTATCAACTAACTCTTATCCCCAGAGTGCTAATACGAGTATAAATAGATAGATGAGTGCATTTTGACCATTCACTATTCCATGAACTCCAGCCTGAAACCGACAAGAGGAATATAAACTCACTAAGGATGGAGTTTGACCATCCAACGTCTAACCCTGCTAACCGAAGACTCGGGGTAGGAGTATAATTACTCAAACTGCTGAATTCGAGGCATGGCACTAAGGATCGAGCCTAGCATTTGATGCGACTCAAGGTCACGAGCACATGGAGGCCTTGGGATAGGGCTAGTGGATTGTTATCTGAATTAATGAATGGCGATTAAATGTACACTGAATGGAAAGTAATAGTTCAACTACTTAAAAAACAGTTCACATGAGAGCTCAACAAAATACAAAAATTATTATTCACCTGATAAGTTTTAAAATTGTGGTACAAGTTTATTCAAAAAACTACAGGTCGTACCTGTACAACCATGACTAACAAAAAAAATAATGTACAAACTATGTACACACCGAGCCAAAGAGACGACTATTTCTTCGATCTTCTCTCCTTTTTGGATTTCTCAGGAGTAGAGCTATCAGAACTTCCGCTTGTCTCTTCCTTGATCCTTTACCTCCTTTGGCAGGAGAGTGTTTGAAGCTTGGAGGGAGTTCTCTGGGAATCGACCCACTAGGCTAAATGACTTATAGTGGGACGAGGCATGGAACCTCGGTGGTCTCAACTTTGGCATTTCTCTTCAGCAACTCATCTTTCTCAGTGTGCTCCTTCAGGCTGATCATTAGTGCGTTTAGAGGTGCCAGTAATTACAACATCATCGTATTCATCCATCGGTAGAGGATCTTCAACCTTATCATCATTGAGTGCTCCGTTGACTTGAGATCGGGTGTCGAAACATCGGTTGCCATCAGAATCTCTATTGATTTCTCTTGTTGCTCCACGGTGGAGTCACTTTTAGGAGTTTGGCCGGGACCTGGAAGACCTGCAAATTTTCCAAAACAAGGAGATAAGCCTAATAACATTGGGAATGAAGAATGAAACCTCTCGAAGAGTGGAGAGAAATGTGAAATACCTTCATCCGACTGGCTCTTGGTTGTCGCTGGAGTGCCTCCTTTAAGAATAGGGGTAAGCACTTTAGATTGGTAACCGGGTTTATCCGGATCATAGCTCAAGTCTTGCCCCAGGCAAAAAGAAAATCGACGCTCCAGCTGCTTGGAAAGAAGAGGGGCCTTTTGGATCAGACTTCGAGGATTCAGAACTAATTTTCCCTTTACATAAAGGTGCTAAAATTTCGAAATATGGGAGTCTCGCGATGGCAAGTTCTAGGGGTTCATTTCCACGAAGGATTTCCCACACTAATTTCTCTTCATCTAACTCGGCTTCGCCCAGCTCCTTCTTTTTCATCTCAACAATATACTCCTAGGCTTCGGCGAGTGACTCAAGATAACCTTCGCCAAGAAAGCTCAAGTCATGGTGGATAAGGACTTCAGCATTGTATTTGATGATCAAAGGATCACACATGTCCTTAATTTCATTCTGATCGGACTCTTTAGCATCTTCCACTTAGGTTTCAAATTGTTCCATGTTCTCCTTACGGCCTTCCTCTCGTGCCTCTTCTTTAAGAGCTTCTATTCTGGCAAATTGCTCATCAAGTTTAATTTTCAGACTCCTGGCTTCAACAGCCTCCTTGCGATTCCTCTATGATTCTTCCTAAGCCTCGATCTTCTCTTCCCTTTCCTTCTTCAGAAGCTCTTTAAGTTCCTCAATGCGATAGGCCAAGATATCTTTCTCCTTTTGCAAGGATCCTTTTACAGAGTGAGTGCGTTGCTAGGATTGAGGGTAGCATTGAGTTCCTTCTTATGGGAAGCTTCCAAATGACTCACTATCTTAGTCATTTCCTTAGCACTCTTTTCCAGCTTCAGTAAGTTTTGTTGTCAATTCTGATATCTCACAATCTTGATGCTTGATTATAACTTTATCGTGGATCACCTCTAGCATGAGACATTTTATTCATATTGTCTCTTGATTGAAACCTTGGAGATTTTTTCCGCTAAGTGCTGAAATGACTCATGCTGAACGAAAACTTCGTTAGCACATGCGAGAGAGCTTGCTTTGGTGTCCCCCGATATCATATGAATTGTGGGAAGGAACTTAAGCCCATCAAAACAGATTTTTGGGAAAATGGCCTTAAGTTCGGCCAATTTCTCCGCTGTGGAAGTATCAGGGACAGTGGTAGGAAAGGATGGATCGGAAGTGGCAATTGGATGCTTGTTTGATCTGCGGTCGTGAGGTTTCCTAGAGTGGGAAGAGCTAGAGTACTGCTTGTGTGATATGGCAATTTGAGGTCCCAGATAAGAAGTATGATCTCCACTGTAAACAGGAAAATTGGGCCGATCTTCATGATGGAATGACTAAGACTGGGACTTATGCTTAGAAGAAGAAGATTCCCTTTAACGATGACTTTTTTCTCGGCAGTCGTCTCCTTTCCTATGCCTGCCTGATTCCGAGCCGCGTCTAGATCCATAATACGTCGAAGAGCCCCTTAGGTGATCAAAAGATCAAGACTGAGTCATTGCACCTACAAAGACCAAAAGAGAACATATAAGTAACAATTATGCAAAATATTGATGAAGAGCATGTAATGGAGTGCACGTGATTGTGAGTGTCCTAGTGTTCACCCTTGACAGACCAGTAGCTATAGCCTTGCTTATAGGCATTTTCTCTCCTTTATCGGCAGAAAGAATGCCTTCACCACTCCTGGTAAGAGAATTAAGCCCTTCGATATTGATGTTTGGGAAATCATAGCTCATAATGTCGTTGGTAATCTAGAGATTTGAAAATCTTTTCATTGAACTTTCTAAGTTCGCGAAGATGGCTCTTCGTCAATAGAAGTTATAACAAATTCTAGGTCTTTAGCAGTTTTTCTTCTACGAAGTTTATATGCCAGTTTCTTCCTTCTCTTAGTTGGCATTTGGGATTGTGCGCCTTATGACGATTCAACCACAGGTGCCTTGCTTGGGCCTGCATCAGCGTCACCAGGCTCATTGGTTTGGGAAACCCTAATTTCGCCTTCTTCAACGTCATCTTGAGTCCCCTCGACTGGGGGCACGATAGGATTGTTGACATCCCTTTCTTGCTGTATTACGTTTCTCGGTAATGATGCTTCTAGGGAGCCCAATGCTACATCCTCTTCCAGCAGCCCAAATAGAGATAATAACTCGTCAGTTACAAGATGTCTAATGTCCCTGTCTTCGATAGGGGTGGCACAAATGGCGGAGATCGCTCTTGAAAAACTAATGCCTTCAGGACATGGGCGAAAACTGTAGATATTCACAATGTTAGTTGATTAAAAAAAATATGACTTGGATTAATGGACTTAAGAAAGAAGTGTAGACAACACTTACTGCCTTCCAACCATCGCAAGCCAGGCAGACACCAAACATAGAACTACTTGCGTTTAAAAAGAGAAAGTTTATTTCAAGCACCCGTTAAGACTTGACAGTTGGGTAAAGGCTCAAGAAAAACATAAGAAGACTTCCCGACCGTCGTTTAAAGTTATAAAAGAACCTTATGTTCTCTGAAGTTGGCGGGCGAAGAAGAACGCTCATAAATAGTAGAAAAGTTTCATGGAGGAAGGCGTAGCTGTTCCGGTAAAGTTGAGTGGGAGTTATTTCAAGGTATATAACATTTCCCGAATAAATGAATTAAAGGGCGGCACGCATTCGGCCCAGCACATGAATTTTTTGCATGTTGTGTACCCCTTGTAGGCAAGTGAGGTCTATCATATATTGAAGGAACCAGGATGTCTTCGAATGAAATTCCATGTATGGAACATAGCCTGCGAAGAGCAGCCTCACCGATTCGGGAGGCTTGAGAATCTATCGGGTTATTTAAGAGAATGGCGCCTTCTACTATGTCGGGCGCATGACTTATATCCTCTGCCGGGAGGATGGGACATCCGAAAAATGGTTGTCTGAGGGGCCAGAAACTTCCACTTGTTCGACTCGATGATCCGGAGAAAGCCTGCCAGATATAGTTGCGGAGCTCGATTCTGCTTCAAGATTGCTACATTGCGAGGCTGGCCTAGAAGGCATTGCAGATAAATGCTCTAAGCATCTGAAGTCCAAGTTAACTATACTCAATAGACAATCGAGATCAAAAAAATTACTTGTTCCTTCCGTGTTAAGTGTTAGCTAGTACAGTGTAGTGTAGTGTATAATAGAAACAAATAACTTTAAATAAGAGAATGAAGTTTAATGAGGAGATTTTGGATTCCGACTAGAGTGACCGTCATCATTGACCATCTCAACTGGCAAGGATATTAATCGGTTATGAAAGCTTTGGGATCGACTATCCGCATATCGAAGTGCAAAATCTGTCATTCAAGTCCATATGCTAAGTTTAAGTTCATGTTGAAAGTTCCAGGGGTTTGATTGTTCAATCTCAAGTTCCATAGTGAATATGCAAGTTCTACTGTTCATCGTCATTGAGGCGAATTAGTAGTAATTGTTCAAATAAGTAAGTTTAGATTAGGTTTCAAGTTCAAAGAGCATGTAATCCTTATATATCGAACCTTTATACCAATCCCTATCACAAAGCGTTTCAACCGACCCCCCTCTTCAACCTAGTAGTACCGATCCCTTTCCTTCTACAAATCCTACCAGTCCCTTTACTCTACTTAGTAGTACCGATCCCTCTTCCTAATGAACATTACTGATCTCTTTACTTGAGAAAAGGCTTGCCAATCTGTAATCCCACTAAGCCGATCCATTACGCTAACGCCTCTACTAAAACAAAGCTAGCCGGTCCTTTTACTTTACCATCCTCTTGTAAAGCCTCCATACTGATCCCTTGTCATCAAACGAGGGATCAGTCAATATCCAAATTCCCAACATCGATCCCCCCTTCACTCCTTATTCTTCCTCCCTCATCATTGTGCCAAGCCCTACTCCTTTCCACACCTCATCTTCCCCAAACAACATATGTCGTCAGTCGTCCATTACTTCACGCATCAAACCATCGTTGATGAAGTAGAATACATTGCCTCATCTTTAAATCAAATGCAAAATGGAAGCTTACCAAAATTCATCGAAGGAAAACTATGAATAGAAACAAGGATTGGGCTACGATTTGATCGGAAGGTGGAACGATGATCTAAGATTAACTAGGAAGATGGATTAATTAGTTAGAGCAATGGTTAAGTGGAAGGGAAGGGGTCGGATTTTTTTTTTTTAAGGTAAGAGAGAGAGTTCAATTGTAGGAGAATAGATGGAAAGCAAACGAATGAAAGAATAGTAAAAGAATGGAATGTTAAAGTTAGCTTATATAAGGAAGTAGGGGGATTGACTATATGTTGACATAAGACAGAGAGGGATCGGCTAAAAGCATACTAATTCCTATTAGCACGCACAAAAAAAGGGATCGGCTAAATTTTTTCCGATCCCTACAAATGCTTTTAGAAAAAGAAGAAAGTAGAGAGGGGTCGGCCATGAACATGCGCTCAAGTTAATATAAGCATGAAAATCGAAAAAACATGAACATACAAAATGTAGTGAAAGTTGGCGATGACCGTGAACGTATGAGCACGTTCGGGAGCCAACGACAAGAACATATATATGAACATACAAGTATGTGACCTAGAAATTTCAATTTTTGGAATCGATAGGAATTGAAATCAAAACTAAGGCCTTTAAGTTCAAGGCTGGACCAAATAACCAAAATTAGTTTGACTTGCGGAACCGGGCTTACATATATTAACTAATGGAATATAGCCTTGGATCTAAACCATTGGAAATCGACCAAGTATCACGACGATCAATGAGAAATACAACACCTTGGAAAAATAATCGGCAAATGGATAACAACTATTTAGAAAAGTCGACCGATTTCTTGTCGATGACTCTAACTTGCTTCGATTCAAAGCACGTCATGTTCATCACAAGACGTACATTGGGGAGGCAAGTGTTATCCAGTATTCTAACTCGGCAATATTAAACTAATTTCACGAATTACATTCGACTGCCATCAAGGCTGATGACTTTAAGGTGGTGATTGTGGGGCCCAGAAGTCAAGTACACATCGTAATATGAAGTCAGGATTGAATGGAATTGATCGATGTGCAACGTAGAATGTTTAAAGTATGGAATTGTTCAATGGATAGGAGGGAGCGATATAGATTGGCTCCAACAAGTGGGATCATCATACTTCAAAACACAAGAGCATTCTTGTAGAAAATAATTAATATCTCAAGATCTATAAGTCTAGTCCCTATGAAATTTGAGGAGAAAGATATAAGGACCCTAAAGAACCCACCCTATGGACCACACATCAAAAGGGAAAGTTTAGAGGGATTAGCAGAGAGTAGCATGTAAGCTATGTTGAATCAAAGATCAAGCAATAAGTCGAGCTTCATTGATCCAAATAACATGAAAATTAAAGGCTAAACAAGCTTTTGCATGAGGAAGCCACCATAGGAATCGCTCCCCAAAATTCGATCAAAAAAGGGATCGACATTGATACTTCCTCTTAGGGAATCAGGCATAGCGATCCCTCTAGTAGGTCCATGTGGTTTAGTAGGTCCTTCAGCCGAGATTTCAGAGAGATACTTGGCCGTCTTCATCTATAAATACCAGCCTGATGGGTCATTCTTAGAATCTTTATACTGCTTGTTACTTTAGACTCCATTGTAATCAATTACTTAGTATTTTCTACTACTGCATTGGATTTAAAAGTGATTAGTAAAGGATAATCTTCAAAGTGGACATAGGCATACAACGTCAAACCACTATAAATTTCTGTGTCTTTGATTATCGCTTATTCTCTATTGCTTACCAATTCATCTACTTAGTTTAATTTTGTTTTTTTTCACTTACTTCTCTACAAAAACTATTCTTCGGTGTTTGCGACCATTTTAGGTGCAAACAAAAATCAATTAAATACTTCAAAATCAAATGACCAAAATTCTAGGTCATTGCATTCTTCCCCCCTTAAAATAATTTCGTCCCTGAAATTCCTAAGTTAAGAAAAATGTTTCTAAACCCATAAAATTTTACAGAACAATTAGTTGAAATTTGTTATCGATTTTTCTAAGTTCTTAAATTTATGAAAAATTTCTACAGCGTCTCCTTTGTACGGCTCCTTTGCACGGCTCCAGTGGAAAAAATACAAATCGCCGCTATGGGCCTAAACCAAACAAAATAAAACCAAGTGGCTTGGCATAAAATAGTCAAACCCAAACAGCAACATAAATGTGAACTTATTTTTTAGGCAACCAAACTTTATATATGAAGCCAAAAGCAACTAGCGACTTTTGCTTCCATAAACCTATATGTACTTGGGTAGCACAAGGAGGTTTATACATGATAATCAAAACAATATGATAGCACATCAAACATATATCATGGATCTAAGCATGTTAACTTATACATAGCAAATCAACTTACATAAACATGTTATATCAAATCATACATCTTGTATTCTAAATGATACAAGCATACAATTCTATTAAAGCCCGTACGATGTACATATATTATTCAACATAATAACGAATTAGATCGTTCGCTTAATCACACAAATTCACTTCCAAACTAGTATTGCTCACTCGACCACTCTAGTGCAAATTTTGATTTGTTTCCTTAATTAGAAAACCCTCATTGTCCTTGCATAGCCATATATTATGATATAGAAACTTCAAAATTAAATCAAAAATCTGTATCCAGTATTCGCCGTCAAGAATCAGTGAAAAATCCTAACTCGGACCGATGTAAATCACCTTAAAATCGTATACTTGAAGTTGGATCCAACAATTGTGCGAATAAAGTGATCTACATAAACTTAAGTATTTATCCAATTGGTTTCTTTATTATACCAGATTCTTTTAATCACATTCATTATTACCTAGTAATTTTCCTTTAAAATTAATATCACTTATGATCCATTACATAAAATCATTTCATTTAACAACTTAAGTAAAATTTCATTTCATAGTTCAATTTCAGATTTTCTTTTCTTAACATGCATATCCAACAAATTTAAAATTTTGTTTGAATTGACTAACTCTCAAATTTATAAAATTTATCTCTTATGTTTTCACAAAACATTTAGCCGTATACATTTAGAAATTTTCGGTTGTCCAATATCGTAGAAAATTCAATTTTATTCCAATAAATAAAAATTTCCAAATAACATCTCAAAACAAGATGCACAAACCCAACTTATCCTAAGGAATAGGATGCATGAGTCCATACAATATCACTTGACTGAAAATTAAAGAATTAAACACCTGCTTTTTATTTCAAATCATTTTGAAATAATGGTTATATACATAACTCCTTTGTATGTCAAATCATACTTTTGGAATCTAAACAATCTGTTTGGCCAAATTTTTTTATAGTAGCAATCCATCACTTAGAAACCTAAAAATGAATACCAACAATACCGTAATCATCACCACAATTATTTTCCCGCGACTGAAGTGAGTTCAGTGCTTTTATCTCCTTTGAAATCCATTTTATCATATTTCTATTCAAAAATTCTTTTAAAATATATTATTATTACTTTCTCAACATGGAAGAACAATTTTGAAAATCACCAGTATTTAAGTTCTCAAATTCTCAGTTTAAATCCTTTTCATTATAAACAATAATTTATAATCCACATTTTATAAACTCTCTTTCTTACATAGGTCATTTCACAATTGTTTATCTTTGTTTAGATTATAAGAATAAGAAACCTTTATTAAAGCACTAACAATAAACAATAAATGATAATAATCGATTATTATCATTCTCTATCAACCAAACACACCATAAATATAATAATTTCTGAAAAATTATTCCATTATATATAAAATATAATAAAGGTAAAATTATTTCATTTACCCAATTTCATAACAATACTATGTCGAATTGCTATATTCAAGTGTTTAGAGATCCCTATCAATAAAGTTAATTACTCGTATTGACCAGAATCCATAAGCTACTCATAGATAAACCAACACAATATAAAACATTTTTATATCACTAAAAAACATGCACTTATATATATACACTCTAACTCATTATAGAGTGCTACTGACCCTGTCTCTAATGAATTACTCATTCTAGGGTATTACTAACCCTATCTATAATGAGTCTACCCCACCAAAGCCTCTCGACTGCACCATCCCTGAGGACATGTAGGAGTTTCCTGCTCGCCACCAAACATGAAGTGAGAACCCCCTATTATACTGCACCATGTGCCAAAGCAAATGCGATCCCGGTCTCTCCGAACCAACAATCAATAAGAGTCCCGAGGAACCAAAAATACAGTCTAGCACATAAGAAGTCACTAGGCCTATTTAATTAATCTTTTATTAATTAAATCACTTTCCAAATATTTATCTCAAAATATTTTTACAAATATCTTTATGAAGATATATTCTCAAAACCACTTTTAGTCTTTCGATATATGGAAAAACATTTCCGTATACTTATCTCAACGGTATAAGTATATTCACAAACCATTTCTTTTTCAATGCTTAGAAAATACCTCTATATACTTAAATCCATAATAAGTATATTTACAAACTTTGAGGAAAGCTTCGTATTTTCCAAAACACACTTTATTAGGTCAAAACGAATGTAGCATAAAACATCGTTACGACAACCCATAGACACTAGTATAGAGATTGACCTATTATACTTAACATTAATTTTCGATGTCAAACTTAAACTATTAATTAGTTAATAACGGAGCCGATTAAGTTGGGGTATCATTACCTCTCAGACCTTGAATGTAGAACATTATTAAATTTGAAATAGATATAATTTACCTACCTCGAATGTTTACATCAAATATAGGATATGAATAAATCCCGTATATTATATAAAACATCTCCTTTCTGAAATCATTTACTATAACAATAGTGTTATAGTCTATGCCTTCCTCGTTTTCTCGAAAATATTTATTACAACAGAAATGTTGAATTCCTTGTCTTCCTATCACTTAACACATTTTAAATCACTTTTAAAACCTTAAAATTTCATTTGAAAATATCACTTTCAAAACATTCCTATAAGAGATTAGTTTACTTTTAAAATGAAATGTATCTCCCTTTATAAAAATCCATATTTTACTTATCAAAATAAACCCTTTTATATTTATAGAACCATGTTTTATAATCTCCTTCCTATTTTATAAAACTTCTTTTCATAAAATCTATTTATTTATAAAATTCTATATATAAATCTATTTCTTTATAAGTCTCATTTATTTATAAAATCTTATTTATAAATCTATTTGTAGAATATCAATTACAAATCCATTCTTAATATTTATAAATACCATTTATAAGTCTATTACTTTATTTACAAAATAAAACTTTTATAAATCTTTTATATAAACCATTTCGAAAATATTTGTTTCGAACTATTTCTATCTTCTTTAAAACTGTATTTCCTTTATAATAATGATGGGGTTATTTATTAAGTTTTAAAACCTTTATAATATAGTTCAGAAATCTCAATTTAAAAATACTTCACAAAACATTTAAATTAATATTCCAAAAATCACGTTTTTATTTCAATTTAGTATACCCATTCTTTTAATAATTTGTAAATAATTATTAAAACATGTATAATTTCAAGTATCACCTTACAAATCATTTCAATTCAAAATCGTTATTTTGTAACATTTCAAAATAATAAAAATAAGACCCAGTGCTACTATAGCATTAAATAAGTTAAATCATGTTCATGTCATCAAATGTGCATCCAACAAATCATATATCACAATATATGAAAAGTAAAATCAATAGTGCGAGGAATCCTATTGGATCCCTCCAACCTGTATCCTTGCATCACATACAACATATAATCATATAATATAGGTCATCCGTTACCAGATGGGTACATACAAAAGGCTATCTGCCCCAAAGGCAGGAATAAATTAGAACTAACCGATTAAGCAGTATATCATCCAAATAAGCAACAAACATGCATAAATAAAAATATATGCACTTATATAAAATATAAGTGGCCCAGAAGGTGAGTTAACTAATCAAAATTCTAGTTTTCGCCAAAGCATTCTGGTTTCGACTAAAGTCGAACAGCGTTCGAATTTAGCATGAAATTTAACAAGCTCCAACCTCTATCAATCCAGTTCCATTACGAAGCTAATGTCGTTACAAACTCAACGCGAATGACCACATTCGATTTAGATCTTGTATGAACAAGTTATATAATTTATAAAATTTTGAAATTTCAAACTATAAATAAACCTCTTAATTGCTAAATAAACTATTAATTACCCTTAAGTTACATTTAAACCCTTCTTCTACAATTCTAAACTCTCGCTTCTATTTCCAGAACTGCTCCTCTTATTGCCACCACTTCCTTCACCCATCGCTCCTCCATTGCTGAAATACCCCAGATCCCTTAGTATACCCAAAAAAGGCACACTAAAGAATGTGGTACGTTATAGGTATAATAAAAACATCTTAGAGACTAAGATTTACAAGATAAATAGGTAAAAACAGCGGAATCATTTAAATAGTAATTCATTATTCATAAGCATACTTCATCAATAAGTCATAAAAACAGAACATGTCTAAAAATCCAAATTCACATGTCTTATGAAAAATATATCTCAGTCTCACATCATCAGAGTGCATAAATATTAATAATCATCCCTCCCATAAGTGCCAGTATATCAAAAGCCAAATGAAAAGAAAAGAAATACATGAAGAACTCCAGAAATGTATCTTTGAGAAATCTGAATCTACTGTCCTCGAATTTGCTGGCCTTTGAGGGAGAAAAGGGAAAATAGAGGAGTGGATCAGATAATAAGTCTGGTGAGTGAAAGTAACTACTAGCATTTCTAAGCAAGATAAAGGTAATAGACTAAGCAATAGTTCTAATGTGGAAAGAAATACCGAAAAGATAAAACTGGGGTAAAAATACTGTTTAACATTCTGTTTGACTGTTTGCTTTGATCGTTTTGATTGCACTTGTCTTTAACTACTGTGATTAGGCTGAAACCCTAATCCTATTTCAGTAGGTAATTTGGTTAGGCTGAAATCCTTAATCTACCCATTGATCGGCTTTCTATCTCTATTGTGCCACTATGAACCAATCTTGTTGGTCACAGCAAAAGACACCTCTTTAGCAGTTGGAACGCAGTAACGAATTATCTACCCTAGTCGATATCACATGCTCGGTCATCGCCGGTACACACTAACTGTCGCCCCCTATTTCGACCTCTTATTTACCCTAATAAGCATAAGCGTGCCCAGTCTCACCTAACTGTTGCGAGACCATCAGTCTTAGTCCTAAAAGGGAATGCTACCCAGCCCACCTAACTATTATGAGACCATCAGTCCTAGACCTAAAAGGAAATGCTGTCGGTACTGGTCCTAACAAACAATTTCTAATTTGCGCCCCTTTCCCAAATCTCCAGATTTGAGCTTCTATCTATTGGCCGCTTATTTACCCTAATCAGCATAAGTGTGCCCCAACCTCACCTAACTATTGTGAGACCATCAGTTTCTGACTGAAAGAGAATGCTGCCGGTACATGCCTTACTTCTTTGTTTGCTATTAACTTAATGTAAGTTTTAAAATAAGCATCTTCTGTTATATCTGCTATATTTTCTTATTAACTTAATCTTGGTTTTAAAATAAGTCTTTTCTGTTATCTTTTTCCTTCTAATTATAACCTATGTTATAATTGTTAACTGTCACTTTTCTATTTTCTATTTTTAGTTATAATCACTAGTTTTTGATATGCTTGCAAATGTCTTAAATTTTCCTATTTCAGTCTATCTTTATTTTATTACAGGTTTTCTTATTTTACATCTGATTTCTGTAAATTTAGCGTTTTTCTATTTTAATCCATATTTGCGAATTTTTCTTCTTCTTAATATTTTATTTGTGTAAAAAGGAATAAAAGGAAAATAACATTTACAGGCTAAATTCCAACTTAAAAATAGATGTAAATAACTATAAATAACTGTAAATGATTGTAAATAACTGTAATTAACTGAGTAAAATAGCTAATTAAAAATAAACTGAAAAGAACTTCTGAAATGTACTTAAAATAGACTGTAAATAAACTTATAAAAAAATTGTCTCAAAATTGTAGAAAAATTACAACTATTGAGAACCCTATTATTTTATATTACTTAAAAATATAAAATAATTACAAAACACTCGCCTGTGGTCCATAGCTCTATTTCTTGGCCTTCTCGGATCCACTTCTATGGTGTAGAATTTATTTTATCAAAAAGAACTTCTCCCTAGAAATTTTTTCTATTTAGGATCCAGCCTCAGGCAATGAACCCAATTGGGAGAAAATCTGAATAAGAAAAATAGCTAGGCCTAGGGTTCTATTTATACTGTGACTTAGGGATCTCAGACCTTTGGATTTGAAGAATAAATCTAGTGCAACCACATCATAGGCTCTCTAGGAACCGTCATATGGAAGCACGAACGCATAGGATTTGGGAAAAAAATATCAATTTATGACGTGTACGCTTCGATCTGGACGAATTAACTAAGGCGGGTCATCCAAGGTTCTATGGGGGTCGACCCTAAGGTCGATCTGACCCCTTTGGGGGTCGACGGAACCCAAATATGGGTCAATCTATGCCTTGTAATATATACATCTATATATTCTTTCTTATTCTGATTTCTTATTTCTTTCGTAATTTCTTCATATTAATTCGGATTTCGACAAGTTATATATGGAAATTGACCAGAAAATTACCACGGCCACAATGGTGAAAATTCCGTGGCTCAATCCTAAAAATTTCACAAACTTATTTTATTATTTAATTAATTTGTTAATTAATTATTATAGCTCAAATTTTAGGTTGTTATATTCTCCCCTCCTTAAAGGGTTTCACCCCCGAAATCTCCAAGGACAGAAGAATGGAATAAATATTTTCATCCAAATTATACAACCACATATTCAACCATCATCCATTACATCATTGTCCGTAAGCTTTCTAATGCAACTTATGTTATATGCAATAGTGTAGTGTCAATGTCCCTAAATAATGCAAAAGATTAGGCGGCCTACTGATTCAGTCGACCTCCTTTTTATGCAATCACGTTGGTGCCATGTGTTCAAATGAATGCAAATTTCCTAATGATAAGTGATAGTTCTATATGCCTGCTACAATCATCATCTAAATGCAATAATCATATGATAATCACCCATTCATAGCAATCATGAAATAAAAATGCAAGTGCACACACATCCATATGCATATGCTTTAGTGAACTAGTTAGGTCGATCCCTTAGAGATAATAGTGCCTAGTGTGTTATTTCGTAAGTATATGCGTCCGTTAGCATCCACTAGCAAACACTTCCAACCACTAGCATCCAACATACATAACATGTTCTTGTAACATGTTTACATTCAGTCCTACCATCCATAAGTTGAATCTTAAGATCTATCCTCCCAAAGGATAGTAAAGGAAAGAACCTATTAAAAACTAAAGATGGAAATAGGAAATTCAAAACGTACCATCTAAAAGATGCGGATAAGAGGTACGTATTTTCTCCCTATCCTCCCACATAGTGTCCTTGGTACTATCTCCCCACTGCACCCTAACCAAAGGGACTTCCATATTCCTAATCTTCTTGATATCACATCCAATGATCTTGGTAGGAATGCGACGAAACGGTGCTTCTCTCTCCACTTCAACTTCCTCAAGTTGAGAAGGTTCTACTACCTCTATTGAATCGTGCATGAAATTTCTGAAGTGCGAAACATGAAAAACATCATGAACTCTTACGAGCCTCTCTGTTAGCTTTATTCGATACATGATCTTCCCTACTCTTTCCACAATGGGGAACGGTCCTACGAATCAGGGAGCAAGTTCCCCACTTGATCCAAACCTCATTTCCTTTCTTAACCGAGACACCTTTATGAAAACCAAATCTCCCACCTCAAACTCAATATCACTTCTCCGCTTATTTGCATAAGATTTCTATCTATCTTGAGCTATCTTCATTCTCCTTCTAATCAAATCAATCTTTTTCAAATTCTCTCTAATCATGTCAAGACCAAGTAGCAATCTTTCTGTAAACTAAAACCGACATGAAGGCGACTTGCAAGGTCTTCCATAAAGGGCTTCAAAAGGAGCCATCCCAATGCTAGCCTAAAAACTATTATTATATGCAAACTCCACTAAAGGAAGGTGCATCTCCCAAGTTCCTCCAAAATCTAGAATGCACATCCTCAAAAAATCATCAAGAACTCTATTAACTCTCTCCGTTTGAAGGTGATAGGTCGTAATCAATCTAAGCTGTGTCCCTAAAGCCTCTTGCAAGCTTCTCCAAAACTCTCTAGTAAAGATAGGATCTCTGTAGCTCACTATGCTAGAGGGAACTCCTTGAAGTCGGACTATCTCATGAATGGATAAGGATGCTAAATAAGGTGCTGTCCTCTTACTCTTGACCGGAATGAAGTGGGTGCTCTTAGTCAAACTATCTATAATCACCCAAATACTGGCATTCCCGTTCCTAGATTGGGGTAAACCATCTATGAAGTCCATCGAAACACTATCCCACTCCCATTCGTGTACATCCAATGGTTGAAGCAGTCCGCCGGGATTCTACTGCTCCGCCTTAACTCTTTGGCACACAAAACTTTGCTAATCCTTCTTCATGCCACTCTATTAAAACACTCTCTTCATGTTCCTATGCATCTTATCACTGCCCGGATGAATAGTCATCCGAGAATGGTGTGCCTCTGCTAGAACTGCTCTCATCAAATCACCAGTGTGGGGGACACAAAGTCTTCCATCTCTCCTTAGCCACCCTTTACTACAGATGGAATAACGTTGGAGATGTCTAGAGACCTTTCCTCTACTAATCCTATTCCGAATATCCTCAAGCTCTGAATCCTCTCGCTATCTTATGCCAATCTGATCTATGAGGGCAGGCTTAACCTCAAGTGTTGAAATCTAAGCAAAATCTTTGATAAGCTTCCTATAATAACCACCAAAACCTAGGAAACTTCTAACTTTGGTAGCGTTCTTGGGGACCTTCCAATATTGTATTGCTATTATCTTAGCGGGATCCATCGCTAGACCCTCTTTTGAGACTGTGCCCCAAGAAACACACCTTCTTACACCAAATATGACACTTCGAGAATTTTGCTTTCAACTAATGAACACAAAGAGTACGAAGAACCTCCTCAAGATGAATAGCATGCTCTTCCATACTCTTGGAAAACACTGGAATGTAGTCCACGAACACTACCATAAACTTATTTAGGACACCTTGAAAAAACACGGCTCATCAAATCTACAAAATAGGATAGGGCATTGATCAGCCCAAACGGCATAACCAACCACTCAAAGAATCCATCAAGTGTTCTAAATGCGGTCTTATCGATGCTATCGTCAGCGTCCCTAAGCTGATGAAATCCATTAGCTAAGTCAAGCTAAGAAAATACCAAAGAGCCAACTAACTGATCGAAAAGATCAATTGTCCTAGGAAGCAAGCAAAGGTTCTTCTTTGTGAGCTTATTCAACTCACTATAGTCTATGCAAAGTCGAAGGGAACCATCCACCGTTGTAGCAAAGACGGCTGGCGCTCCCCACTCTGATATGCTTTGTCTGATGAATCCTTTCTCCAATAGCTCACCAATCTGCTTATATAACTCCTTCTCCCTAGGAGCCATATGTCTCATGGGCAATGCCACTGGCTTAACATTGTCATTCAAATAGATCATAAAGTTGATCTCTCTCTTAGGGGGTATTCCTCTAACCTTCTCAAAAAAGTCTGGGAAAACTCCACTAACTAGAACTGAATCTAACTCTCCTAGTGATGAATCAAGGAAATAAGTGAGCTCAACATGATTGACCCATGTGGGTCACAAGAAACCTCAAGAGCCCACCCACTACATGTCTCAAGTTTAACGACTCTCCTCTTGCTGTCCAATACCGCACTATAAGTTGATAATCAGTCCATCCACCTCCCATATCCTGAAAATCCCAGTACATAGGTGTCACAATCAAACTCTATGCCTAATATAAAAATTTTCAAACCCCTACAAATCATGGATAAATGTGTCGATCCTCCTAAGGGTTTGAAACAACTATAGGGTCTACAACTAGAGGAATATCTAAGTGTAAACAATCAACCAAAGAACTAAAAATGAAAGAATGCGATGCTACGAAGTCAAAAGGGTCCGAATAGGAAAATCTAAAATAGAGATCAAACCTTCTACAGAGACTTTCCTACCTCAATCTGGTCCATTATTAGACGGTGCTACATCCAAAGCCTGTACTTGCACCGTAGGTGTGCCTACTCTCTGCCCCGTCCTCTGAGGACAAGCTCTACTAAGGTGTCCAGGCTACCCATAGTTGTAATACCTCCCCTTCATTGTGTCCTTACAATCTTTTGTGAAATGCCCAACCAATCCACAATTATGACATTTCTCGCCCTTCTCGATATGCTTTTGAGGTTCTCCTCCTTTCTTCTTGTCCTTATCATTTTTATTCTTACACCACTGCTTCTTAGAGTTTTCTGATTTAGGAACCTCCTTAACTTCTCCTTCCTTGGCCACCTCTGGCATGAGAGCCATTTCCACAACTGACTCATATGTTGCTCCCATGGGTATATATGTCAATACATATCCTTGGAGGGGCTGGTTCAAACCCTTAGCAAACTTGATGGCCTTCTTATGAGGTGTATTAACAAGCTCCATCCCGAACCTCGATAACTCATTAAACTGATTTATATACACCTTTACAGAAAGACTCCATTGCTTAAAACTAATGTACTTCTCCAACTGCATGCTTTCCTTGGCTTGTGATAAGAAATTTCTCTAAAACCTTTCTAGAAATCCAAACTAACCAATGTCTCTACTCTCCATCTCTACAATCTCCCACCAGTAAGAAGCCTCCCCTTTAAGCTGTCAAGAGGCAAGCTGAAATCTCTATCGATCCTCCAATCCTAACAGCCCAAATATCAGCTCCATATTCCTCAACCAAGCTTGTGCCTCTATGAAAGCCTCCATGTCAGAAAATGCCTTGCCTCTTAGATTAGCGAAGTCCTTACATAGCTTGGAAAAATTGGCTGCTACAGGTGGATTAACGGGACCTCCACCCACCGGTGCTGGATTGGGCGGTTACCCTTGCACCTTTGGTGCCGTGGCTTGGTGGTATTTATGGAACTAGGCAGTAGCTTGGACACCCTCTAGAAGATTTGGGGTGTCTTCCATTCTATGCAAAGAAAAGAAAATTTGGACTCGAAAGAATCGAAAGAAGGTTGAACTGGACTTTATGGAGATTTTGATAAAAACTCTTTCGTACTTGAAAACTATTTCTATAATAAGAGTTTCTTTCTGAAAAATACTTTTAGTTTGAAGATATGTTACCATTTAAAAATACTTTACTTTTAAAATAAGTTTTAGGAATCCTGTAACCTTAGGCTCTAATACCAAGTGAAACATGCCACACCCCTTAGTATACCCAAAAAGGGCACACTAAAGAATGTTGTGCGTTATAGGTATAGATAAAACATCACAGAGACTAAGATTCACAAGACAAATAGGTAAAAATAGCGGAAACATTTAAAATGTAATTCATTATTCATAATTAAACTTCAACAATAAGTAATAAAAATAAAATATGTCTAAAAACCCAAATTCTCACGTCTTATGAAAAATTATCTCAGTCTCACGTCATCAGAGTACATAAATATTAATAATCATCCCTCTTATAAGCACCAGTACATCAAAAGCCAAATGAAAAGAAAAATAATACATTAAGAACCCCGGAAATGTATCTCCAAGAAATCCGAAGTTACTGTCCTGGACTCTACTGCCTATAGGGGAGAAAAGGGAAAATAGAGGAGTGGGTCAGACAATAAGTCTGGTGAGTGAAAGTAATTACTAGCATTTCTAAGCAAGATAAAGATAATATACTAAGCGATAGTTCTAGTATGGAAAGAAATACTGAAAAGATAAACTGGGTAAAATACTATTTCTGACTCTATTTAACTATTTGCTTTGATCGTTTCGATTTTTTTCACTTGTCTTTAACGGCTGTGACTAGGCTGAAACCCAAATCCTATTTCAGTTGCTAATTTGATTAGGCTGAAATCCTAATTCCACCCGTTGATCGGCCTTCTATCTATGGTGTGCCACTTTGAACCAATCTCATCAGTCATAGCAAAAGACACCTCTTTAGTGCTTAGAACGCAGTAGCGAATTATCTACCCTAATCGATGTCGCACGCTCGGTCATTGCCGGTACACACTAACTATTGCCCCGTATTTTGATCTCTTATTTACCCTAATCAGCATAAGCATGTCCAGCCTCACCTAACTGTTTTGAGACCATCAGTCCTAATCCTGAAAGGGAATGCTGTCCAGCCTCACCTAATTGTTGTGAGACCATTAGTTCTAAGCCTGAAAGGAAATGCTGCTGGTACCGGTACTGGTACTTGCTAGGTCTTCCATAAAGGGCTTCAAAAGGAGCCATCCCAATGCTAGCCTAAAAACTATTGTTGTATGCGAACTCCACTAAAGGAAGGTGCTCCTCTCAAATTCCTCCAAAATCAAGAATGCACATCCTCAACAAATCGTCAAGAACTCTATTAACTCTCCCCGTTTAGCCATCTGTTTGAGGGTGATATGCTACTCAATCTAAGATGTGGCCCTAAAGCCTCTTGCGAGCTTCTCCAAACTCTCTAGTAAAGATAGGGTCTCTTTAGAAAATTATTTACCCTAATCGTTGTCGCACGCTCGGTCATCACCGGTACACACTAAATGTCGCCCCTTATTTACCCTAATCAGCATAAGCGTGCCCAGCCTCACCTAATTGTTGTGAGACCATCAGTCCTAATCCTGAAAGGAAATACTGCCCAGCCTCACTTAATTGTTGTGAGACCATTAGTCTTAATCCTGAAATGGAATGCTGCCGGTACTGGTCCTAACAAACAATTTCTAATTTGCGCCCCTTACCCAAATCTGCAGATTTGAGCTTCTATCTTTGGTCACTTATTTACCATAATCAGCATAAGCGTGTCCCAGCCTCACCTAACTATTGTGAGACCATCAGTTCTGACTGAAAAGGAATGCTGCCGGTACAAGCCCTACTTCAGTGTTTGCTTATTAACTTAATGTAAGTTTTAAAATAAGCCTCTTCTGTGATATCTGCTATATTTACTTATTAACTTAATCTAAGTTTTAAAATAAGCCTTTTCTGTTATCTTTTTCTTTCTAATTATAACCTATCCTATAATTGTTATTTGTTACTCTTCTATTTTCTCTTTTTAGTTATAACCAATAGTTATAGCTATGCTTGCAAATGTCTTAAATTTGCCTATTTCAGTCTATCTCTATTTTATTACAGTTTTTCTTTTTTTACATCTGATTTCGGTAAATTTAGTGTTTTTCTATTTTAATCCATATTTGCAAATTATTCTTCTTTTTAATATTTTATTCCATTTAAAAGGAATAAAAAGAAACTAACATTACAGGCTAAATTCCAACTTAAAAATAGATTTAAATATCTATAAATAACTGTAAATGACTATAAATAACTATAATTAACTGAATAAAATAGCTTATTAAAAATAGACTGATAAGAACTTCTGAATTGTACTTACAAATAGAATGTAAATAAACTTACATAAAAAAATTATCTCAAAATTGTAGGAAAACTACAACTATTGAGAACGCTATTACTTACCTGTGGTCCTTAGCTCTATTTCTTGGCCTTCCCGGATCCACTTCTATGGCAAAGAATATTTTTATCAAAAAGATCTTTTCCCAAGAAATTTTTTCTATTTAAAGCCCAGCCTCAGGCAATGAGCCCAATTAGGAGAAAATCCAAATAAGAATAAAGATAGACCTAGGGTTCTATTTATAGTGTGACTTAGGGATCTCAGACTGTTGTATTTAAAGATTAAATTTGGTGCAACCACGTCATTGGCTCTCTAGGAACCGTTGGATGGAAGCACAGATGCACAGGATTTGAGAAAAATCAATTTATGACATGTACGCTTCGATCTGGATGAATTAACTATGGCGAGGCATCCAAGCTTCTATGGAGGTCGAGCCTAAGGTCGACCCGACCCCTTTGGAGTTCGACCTGACCCCTTTGGAGGTTGACCTATGCCTTGTAATATGCTTTTCCTTTTCGTTTTTATTTCTTATTTCTTTCGTAACTTCTTCATATTAACTCGGATTTTGATAAGTTATATATGAAAATTGACCAGAAAATTACCACAGACACAATGGCGCAACTCCCATAGCTCAATTCTAAAAAATTTATAAACTTATTTTATTATTTAATTAATTCGTTAATTAATTTTTATAGCTCAAATTTTGGGTTGTTACAATTGCTCCACGAAAACCCACACCGACACCACCATCGTTCACCTCTCACTGCCTTCTACCTACCTATCACCAACGCGCTCGGTCCGCATGTCCTCTTTGAAATGCGACCTCCTCCATGTTCCTTGTTGCACCTGAGCGATGAAACCTCCAAGACTCGACCGTACTTCATCAAAAACCCCTCGGAGGTGCTAAAACCTACCAAAGAGCCGAATACAAGCTCAAATCAATCCAATACTTCACCATTTCCAAGTATTTTCAAACCCTAGATGCTATTTGATCTTTGTTGCTCACTGTAAAACTATCGAGCCCTAAAAACATGAATCACACCATGTAATTCTCCCATCTTCTATAGATTTATGCAATTCAAACTCAAAGATAATTTCTTTTTCTTTTTCTGATTCATATCTCGTTATGTTGGAAATTTTAAATTTGGAGGCCTTCTTTGTTTGCTCATTGAAAGAATTTAAAGGAGACCGAGGAAAAGTCTGAATCGATGAAGTAAGGGAGGGGGTATGGGAACAGGTATGGTGATACGAAAGGGTATGAGCATGAATATAGGCTACATGCACCTAAAAATATCATACTCCAATCAAAGTGTGCCGACTAGCGTTATATACAAAATACCCCTCTTTCTAACTTAATGGAACTATTATCGGAACCTAATTCAGTCACACACAGAAATTATCTTTTAAAATCAAATTATATTATATTAAATTCATATATTTAACTTCTATGCGTTATGAGTTCGCACGACCACGTAATACATCCGACCGTCATGAAACTCATCAACGTACAACGATTTATTATTATGGATCCAATGACACTGATTTCGTCAAAATCCGAGACAATGTCACATAATGATAATTTTACATGCTAATTAAATCGATAATTATTTAAACCATTTTAATCACTTTTAATTCTAAATTAAAAGCTTTCCCTTATCAATCTTATTTAAACAAAATTTAAATAAAACTTCGGAATAATTTTATTCACATTAAACCCAAGATTT
The DNA here is from genome assembly GCA_030765085.1 of Allium cepa. Classification (NCBI taxonomy): domain Eukaryota; kingdom Viridiplantae; phylum Streptophyta; class Magnoliopsida; order Asparagales; family Amaryllidaceae; genus Allium; species Allium cepa. The sequence goes on along the minus strand of CM060928.1, from coordinate 737,128,115 downwards.
AGCTATATAAATAATTCCAACATTTAAATTCACTACTTTCGGTAAATTCACAGTTCACATATTCAAATATATCAAACTTATTTTTGGAATTCAAGTCATTAATTTTCCAAATCCAATATTTTAATATTTAAAATCAATTAAAAACTTCAAAATCTAGGGACCAAAATTTTGGGTCATTACAAGAGTGGTGAGAGTTTTAGATTTTTTTGTTTAGAGTTTGCTAAAGTGGAAATAGGGAGAGAGAGAGAGGAAAGATAGTGTATTTTGTATGAAAAACATAAAGTACTCGATGACTTTTCAAATGACACCTCACTTGCGCTATTTCGAAATGCACCAGCATTTATTTTATTATTTAAACATAGCAGACATCATTTCAAATGGTGCCTGAACAAAAAAGGGGCTCCATTTGAAATGTTGCCAGTAAAGTTTAGTTGCAAAAAATACAAATGACATTTGAAGCGTCATCTGTATGCTTATGCCAACATGGTGCCGAGTTGGTCAAAAGTGGCATATTTCTGTAATTAGTTATAAAAGTGACATATTTTCATAATAATTTTATAAGAATGGCCCAGATTGAGAAAATCCTTTTAAATGGCTTAGAATTTGCCGAGTCAACGCCCATGATTTTATATAAAAAAGTACGAAGAAATTTTTGATTAGATACCCATTTACCTTATTTTCTCTCCTCCTTTCTTATTTTAGTTAAAATATTCTAACCATTAAACTCTTACACTCTAACTTTTAGCTTAAACATCAAATACTTGGGTTGAATTGATTGATCTTAATGATGAAAATGCGAATCTACATGAATCGAAAGAGTTAAACATAGAATTTAATGATGTTTTGAATTTTTTTTAATATTTGGGTTGAATACACCAACCACGCAAGGCAGACACAAAATTAGCTATGTTATCTTGCACCGACAATGTGGGATAGAGTACACCTCCATATATACCTTCTATATGGTTGAACCAGCAAGCACTCACAACCCCCACCGTAATTTATTACTTGAGGGTATAAAGGGAAAAAAACTACGAATATTTTAGTTTACTCAGTAAAATATAGGTTTAATAGTTTTTTCTGAATTGTGGAGGGCTATTCAACAAATCAAGTGGTTCAGATAGAACCGGTCGTTTTAAATTTCACCTCTTGAATTAAAAAAATTAAACATCCACGTATTTCCTTTGTCACCCTATTTTATTCTGTAATATCTCCAATAGTTTAGAAATTATTAGTTAAGTTTATTTAATTTCCAAACATGATTACAGTGCTTCTCCCAGCAGGGAGAAGTGGTTGGCATATCGTTTAATAGACTTAGAGTTAGATGCCTGTTCAATAGGCACCTGGAAGTTAAATGCCCACTAAATACGCACTCGACTCAGACCCTTATAAATAGTGCCCAATTTACATTTTTATTTAAATTAAATCTATTTATCTTTAAAATTTTAATTAAAATGCATTCGAGGTCAAATAAATTCATCAGATGGAAAGTATGTATCACCGACGATGTTGATGCTAGTCTAGGACATGATGTGCCAGATCTTACTTTGTTGTAACATTCCCCATTTTGAGGCTGAAGACTAAATGCTTTGGATGCCGCAGTAGTCTATAGTATTAATTTGTGATAACAAAATGTTTTTTTTTGAAAAAGGTCAAAAGTTGGGCCAAGCCCAAATATAATGGGTTAAAAACCCGAAACCCTACAACCAGAATAAAACAAAGCAAACCCTAGCCGACACCACAAGTCACAAACAAAACATCGGAGAGAAAAAAGAAAAAAATGGCGAGAGGAAGACGAGAAAATCTCAGTTCTCTGCCTCTTTTCCAACGCCACTCGTCTCTCCTCTCTCCCAGTATGATAAACAATTGCTGAAACCTCTGCGCATCCCTTCTTCGTTCGAAAATGAACTGAAGTTACTCTGCCGGGTAGGGAAAGAGGGGAAATTAGCAGATCTAAGTATATTACAACTTAGATCTGTTAATTTCTTACCCTTAGCATCATTATTGACTGAATTTGGGAGCCGGCCGAGCTTGGTATGGTCTTTAGCAAGCTGATGTAGGCGAAAGTCTCTATCAGTAGCAGGAGAGCTTTGATGATGTTCATTAGCTTCATTACTGGCGCGAGTAAGAAAAAATTCCAAATGCTTGCTGCCAGCTTCATGACTCCAATTATCGTCTAAAAAGGCGAAGTTGGTTTGATTTTTGACCTTTTTCTGAGATTTGCGAAGGATAATATTACTTTCAGACTCGATAAATATCCACTTTTGCTCTTTCTTCATACTGCTCTTATTATGAATGCGGAAGTTTCTTTCTTTCCATATGTGAAAAACTGCAGTAGTTAAAAGTATGTGCGCATAGTCTCTCTCATAGCTTTTGCCTTTGAAGTTGCTGTTAATATGATGAATGGCTTGCATAAGATCCATTTGACCATTGTTAGTGAGATGCAAAGTGTTTTGAATGTTATTCCAAATGTAGTAAGAATAGCTGCATTCAAAAAACAAATGATTACCACTTTCATTAACAAGATTGCACAGGGAACAAAGTGGATTAGTAGATTTTCCCCATTTATTAATTCTGTCCCAAGTTGGCAATCTATTAATGATTGTAAAAAAGGTACAGAAAGCCATTTTGGGGCAATTCACTTTGTTCCATATGCAATTATACCATTCAACACTAGGGAATTTATTTCTGATGTTTTCCCAAGTGTTTTTAAAAGAAAACTTCCCTTTAGAGCTTGCTGTCCAGTCCCAATAATCACTATCAGCATGAATATCAATAGGAAGATGGCAAATAATATTCTTGTGTGGGTATGTGATGGGGTGTAGCTGAGGTTGCCATTGATTATCTTTAATAATCATACCTACAGAATCATTAACCCCCCCACATATAACTAAACTATCCCAACCCACCCTATTAATAAAAGACTCATTATTAAACCAGGGATCAAACCAAAGATTGGTTTGCTCACCAGATTTGAATTTTCTTTCTAAAAAAGTCTTACCAATAGTTCTGCATTCCAAAATTTGTTTCCAAGCATAAGACTGATTACTTTTAGGTAAGACAGTCCAAAAATTAGAATTTTTCAAATATTTGAACCTCATCCATCTAGCCCAAAGAGAGTCTGCATTTAAAAATCTCCAAAACAATTTTGCCATCATTGGTTATCTAGGGTTTCCTTTTTGCCGAGACCGACGTGTAATATGCTTGCTGAGTTTTTACAAATGCTCTTGTCTGGGCCGTCTGGTTAGTATGTACTGTATATCTCTATAATATGCCGAGACTGAGTTTTGCTACAGATAATGGTTACTGCCTTACTTGTTAGTATGTAGTATGATATTATGAAGAGTTAATGAGTAATATATAATATGCTGAGCTGTAATATAACTATATTACTACCTTACTGGTTGCACTTTGTTTGTTTCGGTCAATTTGAACTGCTAAGTGCGGTTAATTACTCGGTTAATCTCAATTAACCAGTTTTTGGTTAACCAGTGGAGATAAATCGGTTAACGATCGCTAGAGGTGGCTAACCGTGGTTAAAATTGAGTGGTTTGGTCGGTATTAACCACTCAATTTCATTTTCGGTTTAGTTACCAAACCATATATCTTGGTTGGTTAATTAACCGATTGTTCGGTTAACCGACTATGCCCACCCCTATAAAATGCGACTATGCTAATCATATCAATGATCGGAAGCATGTGAATATGAAAATTTTCAAACACAATGTAATAACAAGTTTTCACATTTCGTTTCACAAATAAGATTTCATATTCATTACATACTTCACTTCCATTCCATGTTCAGAGAAAATATAATTATTATAAATTACTTCAAGAGCGACGTATAATGGTTAATAAGAGTTTACTACTACTTGACAGTTATAATTTCTATCATTACATTAATTCAAACATAATAAACTACTGAATGGATTAAATAAAACTCCAATATAGTTAGCTTGCCTCTTGCATGTCTCTGGAAGCTTATTTGTCTAACTCGAAACCTGAAATCTTTCTCTTCAGACCTACTCAAATGAATTGAGAGTTGAGGGAGAAAACAAAAACTTCAGGTTAGACAAACAGTCTAGCGTGGATAATAACTTACCTTCTCAAACCAAAATGGATATCTAGTGGGACCATGCCACTGAGCGGAACGGGTTTTCCCCTCACTAGTATCTTAACCAAAACAAATCAACCATACTGTGCTCTTGCATTCATAATGGTAAGAACATAATAAATAAACATTTGCAAACTTTCAACATACATTGGACTACCCATCCCCATTTATTTGATTATCAGTCATAATTTCATCTAACTATATGTCTTCAATTCAAATAACTTTTTGTCTTACGTTTACATGGACTACCCACCTTACATGTAAACACTATATGGATTATCTATTCCCTACGATATGGACTACCCATCGCACATGATTTTACTATTTAAATTATGTGGATTATCCATCATACATGTTCCATTTATCTAATATAATGTAGACTATCGATCATACATGTTCCATTTATCTAATATAATGTAGGCTATCCATCACACATCTCACTATTTTTCTAGGATGACTGAACCTATCATTAATCATATAGAGACTATCCATCTTTGGAATAATATAGACTATCTATCACACATTCCATAATTTTCCTAGGATAACTATGAACCTATAATCATCAAATTTTAGTGAGGTTATAATTCTATTCTCCCAAGTGCTCAACCTATATCTATTGGTATCCCCAATTAGGTTGTATAACCTTAAACTTATAACATCTCAAAACGATACATTGGTATCCCAGTGATTAATGTCAGATTTATAAAATAATTCACACTGGTGTCCTTAACAAATAATGTCAAATTCATAAATTTATTGCATATAGAATTATAAAACATTGATATCCTCATGGAATAATGTCAAAATCATAATCCTATGGCTCCTCACCATCAATATAGCAATATAAACGACTTACGACATTCATGCTGCAATAACAACATCGAACCTTTATTCAAGGTTAGAAAACAAAATTTTAAAATTTATAAATCATATGGCTAACTGCCGAAATCATAAGGTTGTTAACCTTTTTAAAAAATATGTTATCTCGCCTTTAAAATTTCCCTTTAATTTGCATAATCAAGGCCTCGCCGGCATTAAAATAAGAGATATGGCATCAACACTAATTGGCACAGTTGCAATAATCAAATACTTATGGCATTAATACTATAATGTTGAAAACATAGTACTTCGGCTATTATGCCACATACAAAGAAAAATTTATGCAGGTCATTGCCGTAAAAATAGATTGATATCGAAATTAATGACTTGAGGCATTAAAACCTTTATACCATTTAACATTGACTTCATAAAACTGTGGTGTCAATGCCGTAACTTAAAGGTTGTCGACATGTGGCATTACTTCCCAAGTATAGTTAATATCGAAAATATGCGGCATCATTTGAAACTTGGGTGTTGACATGTGACATAAATGCCGTATTTTATAGATTTCAAATAAAGAAATAAGGGCAGATGGTACTGATAACTCACGACATCAATATCTCATATACCCACATGATGCGGTATTCTCATAACGTTAATGACAAATGCATGACTCAGTGCATCAAATACTTACGATATAAGTATAACATGCGTTGCTTCATGTCAATGCCGCCTACCTCTAATATCGCTTATGACTGTAAAGTGATACTGTCTATTCTTAACGCCGAACGTCATGGCAGTGCCACATATCAGTGGCGTTGTCGAAATTATCATAAAAACCGTTTTATTTCCACTAAAAGCAATTCCTTTTTACCAACTTTTATCCATTGTCAAATTTTTATTGGCTGAGAAAAAAACTTACCAATTTCTTTTCAGAAAAATATCATAAATCAAATTTACACTTCCAAAAACATTATATCAATTTAAGTTATTGATACCCTTAATTAATATTAATTTATATGCATCTCTAGAATAATAAATTCATACAAATTCATAATCTCTTGAGAAAAATCTCCAAAAATCACTAAAAATCTTAATTAATATATTCTCTCATGTATTAAAATTTCGGGGCCAAAAATATTATTTAATTATTTTTAATAATTAAAACCCGAACTAAACCCTATTTCCTTCTTAGGAAATTCATAAAATATTCATTTTAATTTGGAAAATTGTGTTATTAAAAAATCATCTCTGAAATAACGTTTTATACAACATACCAGAAAATCAAGTTGACTGGAGATCAATAACTTTGATTTTACCCTTAAAACCTATCTAAATAATTTCATAAGAATTCCATAAATCATTACTCTATCCAAACAATGATTAAACATCCATAACTTGGCAAATCAATTAAGACAAATTCTCAAATTACTCGTAATCGAATTTAAACACAAAATAATAGAGACGGTTTATTATTATTCACCTTAAATTGGATGATTGAGTTGGTATTTAACGGAGTTTAGTTTCCCTAAGCTTTGCCTTTTGAATCCCTTGATTTTCCCTTCTTTCTTCCTTAGTTATGGCTAGCCTTGCTTTTGATTTTTACTTAATATATTTCGAAGATGAGAATGGGTGTGTAGGAGGAAGAGTTTAGGGTACGAACTAAGATTTTATTCCTAATTTTCCCTTCAAGTTCATTCTTTTTTATGTTAAGTTTAAAATAATCTTATTACTTATTTATTTAAGGCCTGACGATTTTGATTGTCAATTCTCACCCACATGTATCACTACATTATTCTATTTAGTCTATCCAATTAAAATTTTGAATAATGTTAAACTAAAATTAGGGGTGTTACAGGCTCATCTCCTTAAAGAATTTCATCCTCGAAATTCAGTAAGGGCCATATAAAAAGTATGTCAACCATGCAAACAACTGAAACAAACAATGCTAATATACCCTACCAGCTACAAAGTCTATATAACAAATATAGAATATACCATCATCATAACTCAGGATAAGTATCCCTCATCATGTCCTTTGTTTCCTAAATACAGATTTTCTCGCTGTCACTCCACCGGACTTTCACCAACCCGGCTGTCTTGTTTCTTAGTGTCTTCTTATCTCTCACTTCAACATGAACCGGCCGCCTAACAAAAGTCAGATGTGTTCTACTACTAAATCTTCCAAAGTTGGAGCAATGGTAGTCTCTAGATTGTGCACATACTTTCTAGATGAGAAACATGAAAAACATTATGGACTTCCGCCAAACTACTCAGTAACTCTACTCGGTAAGTGAGCTTTTAGATCCTTTCGATAATAGGGAACGGTCTAACATATCTAGGTGCCAGACTTTCCAAATTGTACCACACCTTTTAGTGGCGACACCTTAATGAAAACATGATCCCCACTGAAAATTCTACGTCCTTATGCCTTTTATTTGCATAACTTTTCTGCCTAGATGGAGCCTCCTTCATTCATGCCTGGATCAACTCAATCTTTTTTGTGGCTTCTCTTACCATATCTGGACAAAAAACCAATCTTTCCTCGGTCTCTAACTAACATGCCAGTGATTTTCATGGCCTTCCATATAGAGCTTTGAAAGGCGTCATTCCTATATTAGTTTGATAACTATTATTATAAGAAAACTCAACGAAGTGCAAATGGTCTCCCATGACACACCAAAATCTAGTACCCAAGCTCTCAACAAGTCTTCAAGTACCTTATTGATTGTCTCTATCTGCCCATCCATTTGTGGGTGATAAGTGGTGATTATCTTAATCTTGGTACATAATACCACTTGTAGATTCTTCCAGAACTCACTAGTGAACAAAGTATCTCTGTCACTGACTATACTACTAGGAATTCCATGTGGGCTAACAATATTATTCGTAAATAATTTAGTCAGTTCTGATGCCATCCTTATCAACTTAACGGGAATGATGTGTGCGCACCTAGTCAACCTATCTACTATAACCCAAATACTTCCATTTTCCATATTTGACCTAGGCAACCTGTCAATAAAATCCATGGATATGGAACCCCTTTTCCAAACTTGTGTATCTAAAGGCTGAAGCAATCCACTTAGCTTCTGATGATCAACTTTCACTTGTTGGCAATTCAAACACTGCCTTACCCATAAGCTTACGTCCCCTTTCATAGCTTCCTTGAAGAAACTTCTCTTCATATCATGATCCATCATAGTTCCTCTAGGATGAATAGTAAACTTCGATCAATGACACTCCCTAAGAACTTCTCTCCTTAGGTCACCAACATATGGAACACACAAACTTCCCTTCTTTCTTGTCCATCCACTCAAGTCAAGACTAAAATCCTTTAAATCATTAATTTGAGTTCCACGTCCCAATCATCTAATCCTTTTTACTAACCATGGATTATCTCTCTGTGTAGAAGCAATCCTCTTGATCAATACCGTTTAAGCTTCTAAATAAGATTACATTGTAGTACTCTAACTAGAACTAGCAGTCGATCTTAACTGCACACTACAAGTAGTCAACACATCTAAATCTTTCCATTCTGCTAACATAGCTAACACCATATTCTGATGTTTCCTGTTAAGTGCAATGGAAAGTTACTTCCTTTCCCTGGCGTATACTCAAGACCGAAATCATAAGTTGCTAAAAACTCTAGCCATCTCTAATGTCTCATATTCAACCTTTTCTGAGAGAATAAATACCTTAATGACTTATGATCTATAAATAATTCGAATCTTTCACCTAAGAGATAGTGTCTCCACACCTTCAAAGCAAAGATCGCCGCTGCCAACACAAATCATGAATCAGATATCTAACTTCATGCGGTCTGAACTGTCGAGAAGCATAGGCAATCAGTTTACCTCTTTATTTTAAAACAGCTCCTAATCATGTTCTACATGCATCTATATACACCACTAGATCCTGATTACCATCTGGTACAACTAACACGGGCGCATTGGTCAATAAATGTTTTAGCTTCTGGAACGCTACTTCACATTTACTAGACCCAATAAACTTTACGTCCTTTGTGGTTAGTTTAGTCAAAGGCACTGCTATTTGAGAGAAATTCTTGATAAAATCTCTGGTAATAGCTAGCTAATCCAAGAAAACTTCATATCTCGGTCACCATCTCAGGTCTCTTCCAATTATTTACAGCTCAATCTTAGTTGGATCTAGAGACAACTCTTCTTCAGAAACTGTAGGACCAAGAAATTTAACTTCCCTTTTTCAGAAATGACACTTCGAAGATTTTGCTTTTAGTTGATGCCGCCTCAGCGTCTCAAGCACTATTCTAAGATGAGTCTCATGATCTCTCTCATCCTTAGAATATACCAAGATCTCATCAATGAACACTAACACGAACCTATCCAAGTGATCATGGAAAATTCGGTTCATCAAGTTCATAAAGAATGTAGATGCATTAGTCAATACAAATGACATTACAAACCACTCGTATGAACCATATCTTATTCGAAATACCATCAAAGGAATACTATCCTCCGCTACCCTCAATTGACGGAACCCTATCACTAAGTCCAACTAGGAAAACACTTTGACTCCACTCGACTGACCAAATAAATAATCAATTCTTGGAAAAAGGTACCTATTCTTTATCAATTTCTCACTTAGTTTACGATGATTGATATACATTCTCAATGACCCATCCAGTTTCTTTACGAACACCGCGGTCGCTACCCAGACGAATTGCATGGTCTAATAAAATTTTGTCCTTCTATGTCCACCAACTTCACCTTTACTCTTTCATCTCGGTAGGTGTCATTCTGATAAGCTGCCTACTTGTGGGTTCAGCTCTAGGTACAAGATCTATTCGAAACTCAATAGTTCTTTTCGATGGTAGTCCTGTAACAGGCTCAAACATATATACATACACTCTTACAACAAAAACCCAATTTACTTAGTCGTCTCATTCCATTGCATCTAATAAAGCACAAATATCCAAAATCAAGTTCTTAACTAAGTATATAATTCGATTGTGGATATTACGGGTCTTAAAGATTTCTCAATATCCAGGAAAAATATCCTTATCTTATATCTGCTCCACTAATCCATACCCAAAATGATCTCAAAACCCGCAGAGTCAAACATATACAAACTGCAGGCAAAAGCATGACCTAACAACTCGATCTCTGACTGGTCATATCTTATCACCGGAGTTGCATACTCTCTTATTGGATTCGCAACCATTAAGGAAGTAACAAGGTATGATGGTTCTAATTCTAACTTATTTATCAAACACTGAGAAATAAAAGAATGTGAAGCACTTGTACCAAATAATACTCTAACTGGTATGCTATGAATCATAATTGTACCTTCCGTCATAGACTTTCATTTCTCAGCAGCAGCCTGTCTAGAAGATATGGTTCCAAAGCAAAGACCTTTCCTTTTTCCACTTTGGCCACTTCTAGGCGTTTATTCTTATTATGACTGACCTAGTCATTGTTGAAGCACTTCACATTCTAATTCTCCACAACCATCTTGCCATTAACAGATCAAAACTCATTAGCATAATGTCTTTTTTTATCACACTTGTAACAAATACTACCAGCATTCCCTTTCTTGGCAGCTCCAACCTTCTGAGCCCCCTTTCCCTTGAAGAAATTCATTTTCTTACCCTGAGAATTTGGGTTTCCATTGACTTTTCCTTCTCAAAAGTAGAAGGCGTTTCCTCATTCGATATCGCCATCTCCACCACTACATTTCTTGGATCTTGGAGATTTAGCATAGTTGCCCTGGCAATCTCCAGCCTCAAACCCCAGATAAACTTCTCATTCCTCTTAATCATAGTATCAATAGTGGCATATTCATACCTGGATGGCTCATCAAGCATAGTAGCATACCCCATTATGGACATCTCTCCTTACACCAAATCAATAATTTCCTAAGTAAGTTTGGCTTGGCTACTTCAAATAAGAACCTCTTCTCGAATCTCCTTCGAAATTCAGCCTACGTCGATTCCTCTTTTGGTACACCTACGGTCACTCGTTCAACCAGTACAAAGCAACTCACTGCAACTGCCTCAATGTTGACCTCCTCTTTCGGTCATCATTCAATCCTAGGTCAGCAAAAGTCCTCTCTTAGTGTAATAGCCAGTTCTCTACTTCAGTAGCATCCTTTGTTCCAAGAAAAGGCTTTCCTCTAAGACTAGTATAATCATGGTTTAGCTTGACATAGTTATTGCCAACTGGCACTATAGGATTAGCTCCTTCTGCACTGATAACATTACCTCCATCCAAACCAGCTGCTTCTCCAGCTTGCATCATGTTGACAAAGAACTGATACATAGTCCCCATATCTACGGGTGAGGTTCCACCACCCACATTAGCATTTGCATTTTAATTAGCATTTATGTATTAACCTTAGTCCCTTCTGGTATTGGATCGAACATTTTCATTGGTTGTAGTGCTTCCTCCACCTAGATTCACTCTTCTGTTTCCTATTCCATACCTTGCTTTCTTGTAATCAGCATATAAGACTTAATAAGATATAGAAGAAAAGTCTAAGATAGAGGGGAAAATACATACTTATATATAGCAATACAAATACATTACTATAGCATCATTCCGAATTCCAATCTTATTCTCTGATTCATTGGATTATGTTTTCAAAATTCTTTTTAATTTCAAAATTATTTTAAATTTCACATAAACCTATGCTCTGATATCAAACTGTAACATCTCCTATTTCGAGGCCCGAGACCAAGGGTTACAGATGTTGTAATCATCCATAGTATTAATTTATGGCGACAAAATGCAGCTATGTTAATCATACAAATAATCAAAAGCACATGAATATGAAAATTTTCAAATACAATTTAGTAACAAGTTTTTACATTTTATTTCACAAATAAGATTTCATATTCATTACTTACTCCCATTCGATCCCACTTTCAGAGAAAATATGATTATTATAAAATACTCCAAAAGCGACATATGAAGACGCCCCCTTGGTTAATCAGAGTCTACTACTACTTGACAATTATAATTTCTATCTTTACATCCATTCAAACAAATTAAACTACTAAGTGGAGTAAATAAAACTCATAATATAGTCAGCTTGCCTCTTGCATGCCTCTAGCAGCTTATTCGTCTAACTCAAAACCTGAAATCCTTTACTCCTAATTTATTCAAATGAGTACCCGAGAGTTTAGGGAGAAAAGAAAAATATTTAGGACAAATAAACAGTCTAGTATGAATAATAACTTACCTTGTCGAACCAAAATAAATATCAAGTGACACCACGCTGCTGAGTGGAACGGATTTTCCCTTTACTTGTATCTTAACCAAAACAAATCAACCATATAATGTGCTCCTGCATCCATAATAGTTAGAACATAATAAATAAATATTTGCAAACTTGCAACATATAGTGGACTACCCATCCCTATTTATTTAACTATCCGTTTTAATTTCATCTGACTATCTATCGTAAATTCAGTAACTGTTTGCCTTACATTTATGTGGACTACCCATCTCACATGTAAATGCGGATTATCTATCCCCTACGATATGGACTACCCATCATACATGGTTTTACTATTTAAATTATGTAGACTATCTATCACACATGTTCCATTTATCTAAAATAATATAGACTATCCATCACGCATCTCATAGTTTTCCTAGGATGACTATGAACCCATCATTTAGCATATAGAGAATATCCACCTTTGTAATCTTGTGGATTATCCATCGACATTCCATAGTTTTCCTAAGATGACTGTAAACCCATAAATTATCAAATTTTAATTAGGTTTAACTCTATTCTCCTACGAGATGCGGTATTCCCATAACGTTAATGGCGGATGCATGACTCAATGCATCACTTACTTACGGCGTAAGTATCACATTAATTGCTTCATGCCAATGTCGACTACCTTCGATATCTCTTGTGATGTAAAGTGATACTGGCTATTAATAATGCGAATGTTATGACAATGCCGCATATTTGTGGTTTTATCATAATTATCATAAAAACCGTTGAATTTCCACTAAAAGCAATTCCTTTTTAATAACTTTTATCCCTTGTCAAATTTCAATTGGTTAAAAACAAACTTTACCAATTATTTTCAAACAACTGCCACAAATCAGTTTTGCACTTCTTAAAACATTAATCAACTTTATTACTTAATACCCTTAGTTAATATAACTATATATGCTTTTCTTGCATAATAAATTCATAGAAATTCATATTCTCTTCGGAAAAATTCCCAAAAATAACTAAAAATTAGAGCCAACATATTCTCTCATATATAAAAATTTTGGGTCTAAAATAATTATTTAATTATTAAAACCCTAGATAAACACTATTTTCTCCTTAGGAAATGCATAAAATATTTATTTTTATTTGGAAGGTTATGAAATTAAAAATCCATCTTCAAAATAATGTTTTACACGACATACCAGAAAATCAAGGTGATTGGAAGTTAGTTACATTATAATTTAAAATGTGTTTAAGAAAATAGTTGTTTGATATTTCTTTAATGTGTTTAAGAAAATAATTTGAAATGTTCAAATTTATAATGAAATTTAATTGATTTTTTAATTAAAACAATCGAGAATTAACTGAAATTGTTTTAGTTAATAAGAGACATATGTTACTCAAGTTAGTTACATTATAAAAGGTTATAATTAATTGGACTTATATGAATATATATATATATATATAATAAAATCATAATTTGTATGATTATATACATATTCAATGTTATAATATATGCATATATAATTATAGTTAAACATATTAATTCAGAGTTGCTTTGAATTGATATTTAAGGTTTTGTGAAATCTTGAATTAACTGATTAAACTAATTGTTTAAATAGGTAATTAAAATACGTATATAATATACAAGTATTAACTGAAATTATAAAATTTATAAGAAAATTAATATTATATGTATATATAACTAAACTAATACAATATGTATATATGCAAGTAATACATATAGTGTCTGAAAGAGACCCGACTTAGATTACTAGAGAGCGTGTATCATGATATCAAATGTGTCAGATTATTGTATCATGTGGGTATTTTACAAAATACAATATTTCTTAAATTGATAGGACTCTTAATTATTAAAGGTTATGGACCTTAATAATGTTGCCCTATATCATTTATATATCATATAGATTACTTGATTTGTGATGGTTATTGAGTAAACTTATGCCATGGTTGCTATGTGTGAGAGATCTAGGGGTATGCCCTATGAGAAATTATTTAATTTATTGTAAATTATCAAACTCTACAATACGTTCCAAATAAAAGATGTTTGATTTCTTATAGAGGATCGTTATATTATGATATAAAGTACCAAGTAAATAATTTAAAGTATATTTATCAGAAAACGGTTAAATAAAATATTATGAGAGTGAAATTGCAAATAGTTGCAATCATTAGTAATTAACCACAACAGAAATAATATATTGTTTTAAATATTCCACAAATAATTTTTTTAAAATATTTCTAGTCAAGATACATCGAGAAAGGATATCGATACACCCGCTTAGACCAGAGTAAGTAATGCTCTCCAAATATCAAGCAATGCGTTACTCATGGCTGTTGGGGCCACCAAAGGATTATGCACTCATGGGTATTGGAAAAATATGGAATAACTCATTCAAAAGTTTCGTGTTAGTTAATATTGACTAGATCAAATGGGAAATCTCAAGGTGATGATGTTACATGGTTCTTTTGAGTTAATGATACTGTTGAAATTCACTATGGATTTTCCACTTTGATTGTAATTAAATCACGACATGACAACCTTCAAGCGACTGTAATTGGGTCTATGTTAAAAAATTAGAAGTGAAACATTATTCAATAGAGAATTTATGTCCTTAGTTGTATGAGGTTAGTATCAGAGTCAACTATAGTCAACTCAGAGCCAAAACCTTGGCCGTAGTACCATGCTTAATAAAAAATGTTATTATTGTATCAAAGAGATTGTTTATGAACTAAATGAGTTAAATAGCAATAATATTGAAATTTTGACCAAGATCAAATTAAATACATCCTAAAGTGATATACTATTGACAAAGAGAATGTGTGCAAATAATTGTTATTATAAGGTACCGCTTAGATTTGTAAAATTGGATTTGACCCATGAGGTCTGCATGCTATGAATTAAATCAAACAGTCACACTAGCTAAGGTGACATATGACCATTAGTATTTGAATTTTTCAAATATTAATGCTGGTTAACTTACACCCGTGCTGCACAATCGAATATATTCTGTCTTCGAAACGCCATTTGACTTAATCGATGTACAATTGTTATAAACATTTGAGAAAAGTTAATCACTGCTGTATTTCTTGTATAGGATGTATGTAGTAAAATAGAATGGCTTAAAGAAGTGTTCAGGGTGTAGTTAGAAATTAATTAGGTGCGTATAAGAAAGTTATGTATGTAGTATCGATATCGATATATATTTAACTTAGATTTAAATAAAATAAATTACCGATGGGTTTTCAATTATTAGCCTACCTATGAACTTATCTATGGCTAGCTAAAATAAAGAGCTAAAAGTGGGCATTGGGGTTTTAATAGGTAGGAGAGAACGTGCACTTATTTTCTCATATCCTCACTATGAATTCATGACTAAGCCTCCACATTTTAAGCTACACTTTTGGAACTCCTCCCATTGGTCTTGGCTGAAAATATATCCACTTCAAATCCTATCCTTTCAACTCCATTCACATCGGTTCGATTCGATATAGTCAGATCCGATATTAGCACATAATTTTTTACAGCTGTAGGCATAGATTCGAGAAATCCAGGAGATAGTTTAGGTCAAAGTGATTGATTTCTAGGTTTCATCGTAAACCTAATTGGTTACTTCCCATTACGTAAATCAATAGTTCAAACCTCACTCAAAGTGTGAATCTATGGCATCATATTAAGGTAAAATTCATTGTATATATTACATTACGAGCATTACATTTTATGTTAATGTTATCACCTTCATATGTTATTGTATGTACTTTATACATCAGTATCATATTCAATGTTTAATTTATGTGCATTACCTATTATAATATGTACTTGTTTTAATAAAGATTATACACATATAATTATATATATATATATATATATATATATATTTGGGCCATATAAAAAAGATTATTTAGATTACTTTTAAAAGTTAAATGTTATTTTATTTAACTTTAAAACACTTTTTGCTAATTAAATAATTTGCATATAAATTCAATTCAAATAATATGTATGCTTGTGTATTTTTTGTTGTAAAAATACCAATTTTTTTTCCATTTCAACCGAATTAAAAAATTGGTTTTATAATAATAATAAAATGAATTAGTTCAAAAGAAAAACATTAGACTGATTTTATTCTAAAGGACATGACTTTTAAATTTTAATCTGAAGGACAACAGAATGTTATATTAACTTAATGTCAAATAAAATAGAATGCTATTTAAACCAGTATCGGATAAGTGAAATGCAAATGTAAATTAGGATCGTATTAGCTATGGCAGATGAACTAAAAATAACATTCATTATCACAGTTCAAGAAATGCTAAGTTTATATAGCATTATGCATATATAATGCTAAGTTAATATATCAATAATTTTCATAGTTCATTCCACCCTCGTGGAATGTTCCCGCCGTTTATACCATCACCTATCATCTTCACCTCCACTCTATCATCGAAGTAATCAATGCCTCCCTATACTGAACTCGTCATCGAATCAGCCCCGATGCCTTCCTAGATGCACCCACCTGTGGCTCTGGTGTCGCCTTCATTTGCGCTACCCGCCTATACACTTTTTCCTTTTAGTCTAATTTTCTCGGCCACATCCTTCATTTAAAAATAACATCGAAGTTTTTCCTTCTTCCTATTTTCTAATTATGTATGTTTAATTATATAAATATGTAGTCTTTTTTTGAAAGTTTTATTTATAATAAAAAATTGATTTCACATTCAAAAAAAATATTATTTTGTCAAAACACATAAACACACACATGCAATATATATTTTATATCAATATATATATATATATAAATCCTTTAGTATATATAAATGGGTATGTATATATGTTGACGCCAAAAATAAGCATCAACACCCAATAGAATATAATAGGGATTAAATGAAGAATGATTATAAGAATGCTTAGATCAGTTGGGATCCATTAGTACAAAAGTGAAGAATAAAAATGGTAGAGCCTCGGCAGAGATAGTAGGATTCCTTTTCTAATGCCATGGCTGCGGTATTTATAGGGGAAGACATGCACAGATTGGATTGAAATTTTAGCTGAAGGTTCGGGAGCCCAAGGCGAGGTAACACAAAAATTTCAAGACACATCGGGGCCCATAATAGGGACCGGTAACGATCTCTATTAGTGTGTGCAAATAGCCTAATATCCATATGAGTGGTGCCCTATGAGGTTAGCTACTTGCTCCTTAAATTCCGTGCAATTCTGACTTACGGCTTGTAAGATATCGCATTTTCCAAGAAGCAGTGTTGTTTGAATTCTGATTTCTGCCGGTCCTTCCAAATGGAGTTATGTCGATCCCTCCAACTTCCTCCACTTTGAATGATATCCCTAAGGGTGTTCCACATGTTGTATTAAGCTTGTACTCTAAGTTTCATGTTGATAGCATGTGAAGATTTCGAGTTATTAATCGATCATTACTGCAAAATTGAGTCGTGGAATCGATACGATACGATCTATAGTGTAGAATACTGATCGTACCTGGTCCATCTTCGAGGAATAGTGAGCTTTCATTATTCTACTTCATATTATCCTCTATGCTTGATTATTGGACCCCACAATCATCGCTCTAGGCTACTGGCCTTGATGACAGTTGAGTCTAACTTATCCAGTCAGTTCGGATATAGTAAGATCAAAATACCGGATAACATTTACCCCCAAAGTACATCTTGTTGCATACATGACATGATTTGAATTGAAGAAAGTTAGAGTCGCCAGAAAGAAATCCATCTAGTTTCTGGAATAGTCGCTATCCTTTTGTTGAATTATCTTCTCAAAGTGTTGTATCTCTCTTTGATCGTTATGACGGTTGGTTGATTTCCGATTGGATAAATTCTAGGTTGTATTCCGTCAGTTGTTATCTTTGCTCGGTTTTATAGAGCTAGTAAGCTTTGGCTATCTGATCCAGTCTTTTCTTTAATAACTTCAGAAGAAAAATTCAATTTTTGTGGATATCGAGAAATCGAATTTTTTGAATATACACGTGCACGTTCAGGTACACGTTCTTGTCATTGGCTCCTGGATGAGTTTGTACGCTGACCAGTCGTCACCAGTTCCTTCTAATTTAATTGCAATTAGATTGCAATTCCTTGTTTATATTTTATTTTATAATAAAATAGGGGTTGTAATAAGTCACTCGATGAGAGGGGACTTCATGTTCTATAGAGATGACGACCTCGAATTCGTAAGCAAGGGTAAATGAAGTATGGCCAGTCGTAGACTTGTGGATGGTTCTGTAAGCCCAAATGCTGTTGGGAGTTCATCCACCCACTTGCCTTTAGCCTTTTCTAAACGTTTCTTCAGAATGGACTTTATGATTTTGTTCATAGCTTCGACTTGTCCATTTGCTCGAGGGTGAGCAATTGCCGCAAATCTCTTTTTAATATGATGTCGTTGGTAGAAGTTTATCGATTCAACGCTGTCGAATTGGGTTCCATTATCAGTTACAATGGTTTGTGGAAAGCCAAAATGACAGATGATGTTCAGGGCAACGAAGTTGATTACTTTTTTTCCATTCTGATCACGGCTAAAGGTTCAACTTTAGCTTCCGTGAAGTAATCCACTGCAATGATGGCGTATTTCGCATCACGTTTAGAAATCGGCAAGGAGCAGATGATCTCAATACCCCAAGTGGCAAACGACTATAAATTGACCATTTGAGTAATTTTCATCGGTAGGGCTCTCGAAATATTTGTAAACAGCTAGCACTTGTCGCATTGCCTAGTGTGATCAGCTTCGTCTCGATTGACAATTGGTCAGTAATACCCATAGTGGAGTATTTTCTTTATCAAGGTTTGCCCTTTCGTGTGATCAGCACATTCTTCTTCATGGACTTCTCTCAAGACTCATTTGATTTCATTATGGGTGATACACTGAAGTAAGGGAACGGAGAAAGCCCTTTCTATACATGACTCTTTGGATGATGCAGCGTGAAGCTTTAAGGAGGATCTGTTGTTGTTCATTCCTGTTCAGGAAGAATTCCCTATTGAAGATAGTCTTTGATAGGAGCCATCCATGACTCCTTTCTAGCTTTGTCTCTAAGATTTAGTCAATCTCCATCTGTCAATGTTTGGAATGTTAAGTACTTCAACCGGGACAAGTCTATTTGTTGCGCATCTTTATAACGGGCCAGCCTGGCCAGTGACTCGGCTTTTTCATTTCTTCTCTATGGATGTGCGTAATGGTGTAATACTCGAAGTCGGCTAGTAGCTCTTGGTCCCAGTTGAGATAAGAAGCAAGACGCTACCCCTTAGCAGGATAATCTTCCCTGACTTGGCATACTACTAACTAGGAATAACAAAAGATATGTAACATTTCCATTTCCAATTCTTTAGCAAGTTTGAGCCTGGCGATCAAGGCTTCATACTTAGCTTCGTTATTTATTCTAGGGAAGTCGAGTTTTAGGGCGCAACAAATTGATCATTCCTTAGGAGTCATTAATATAACTCCAGCTCTAGAACATCGATCATTGGATGTTCCATCCGTGTACATTATCCATCGGTTGGTCGGTTCTCCACTGCTTTTTGGATAGTCGTCTTATGCAGTGAATTCAGCTATGAAGTTTGCTAATTGTTTGTCCCTAGATAGCTCTTCGAGGGAGATATGTGATATCGACTTGGCTTAGCTCGATATTCCATATGAGCAATATTCCAGACGTCTAAGATTACTATAGGACCTATCATAATTCATGTAGACGTTGAAATAAGGCCAAAGCTTTAGTGATGCAATCAACAGGCAGTACGCGACCTTTTCCAGCTTTGGGTAGTTTCTCTTAACACCTGTCAACCGCTTACTAAAATAATACACTAGCTTATGGATCTGATCCTCTGCACGTGATAGTGTGACACTTATGGCATGTACCGACACTGCTAAATAGATGTATAAGTCTTCACAATCCAGTGGCTTGGATAGGATGAGAGGTCTCTTTAAGTAATCTACCAAAACTTGAAATGCATCTTCGCAATCCCGTGTCCATTCAAAGTTCCTCTTCCCTCTCCTGATCAAGTCGAAGAAAGGAATATACTTGTCGGTTGCCTTGGAGATAAAGCGTCTTAGGGCGGCAAATTTCCCATTTAAGCTCTATACTTGCTTAATCGTTTTCGACACTTGGATGTTTCGAGTTACATGAATCTTCTTGAGATCGGCTTCGATTCTACGAGAGTTGACGATGAAACCCTGAAATTTCCCCGACGCAATGATGAAAGGGTATTTCAAGGGATTTAGTTTCATTCATACTTTCATAGAACACTGAACATCTTCGCTAAGTCATCGATATGGTTGTTCGACCGTCATGACTTCACGAGCATATCATCCACATATAATTCCATTGATCGCCTGATCAGGTCTTTGAGTATCTTGTTGACTAGTCTTTGGTGAGTAGCTTTAGCATTATTTAGTTCAAACGGCATCACAACATAACGATATAACCCTACATTAGTAATGAAGTTGGTATGCCCCTGGTCGAGGACGTGCTTTGGATCTTGTTGTATCCGAAGTACATATCCATAAATGAAAGAAGTTCATATCCAGGGGTAGAGTCTACTAGCTGGTGGATCCTCGAAAGTGGAAAGCTATCTTTCGGGCATGCTTTGTTTAGTAAGAGTAGTCGATGTATGTCTGCCACTGTCCATCAGCAGCTTTTCTCATAGGAAATGGATTGGATACCCATTTCGGGTAGTTGGTGTCACTGGTAAACCTATTGTTTTTGAGTTTATCCACTTCCATTTTAAGTGCAGCAAATCTCTCTGCATCCACGATGTGTTGCTTCTGTTTGATCGGAACATGCCTCGGGTCAATATTCAATACATGGATCATGATAGTTGGCAAGATCCCACACATGTTAGATTGGTCCAAATGAATACATCAAGATTCGCGTAGGGAAAACCAGCTAATTCCTTCATCATCATTGCACTGAGCGGTGATCTGATCTTCTGGACGTGTGATGAGTCGTCATGGCTGACCTTATGTTGATCGTTAGGTCAACGGGTGCAGCCTTGGATTCTTTGGGCTCCTCTTCTTCATCCTTATAGTAAATATCTTTATGGAACCGACTGTGTTGTTGTTGCTCGATATTGGCATCATATTGTGAGCTAAAAAAAGCTTAAATGGATTTACCCAAGCAACCAGATCGGTATTGATCCCTTGTTTTAGTGGAACTTAGCAGTTATTGATTTGATGTGAACATATTAGACCATGTGAACTCAAAGTCAAATAAAGGGACATGCCATATATGACTTGCATACTTGAACTAGCATATAGCCTTGCACTAGATGTTTACCAATTCAGACTTGAATATATTAACATATTTTTACTTGTGCAGATTGTAGCATGTGCCCTGAGTGAACTTGAATATGAATGTCAGATTTCTATATGCCGATAGCTGTTCTTTGAGTTCAAATGCAATTGTTTCACGTAACAATCAACGTGAAATCCATTTGGGATGGTCAATGATGATGGTCACTTCGATCAAATCCTAGAGTCTTGTCATGAACTATTGAGTTTGATAGTGATGGGTTTGAGACAGTTTTAGTGATTATCTCCGATGGTTAAAGATCAAGCATAAAGGAGCGTCGAATCAAACACAAAGTAGAGTTTAGTCTTGTGTATTCATGTAATACGCTTTCCATTCAATGTACTCACGATCTGCTACTCGTTGTCCCAGTTGGAGTGATGGTCAGTTGCTAATAAGCTCGGGCCTCGATTTGATATTCTACCTTTAGGCATCCTTTCGGTCGTAGCCTCAAGTCCTCGTAAACACCAGGTATGAGTCACATTATTGAGCTATCGCACCCAGTCTTTGAATGATTACACTTCTACCCCCGGTCTCAAGTTGATAAATGTACCATATGGATGGTCAAGTCTCGTCCCAGTCATATTTATACTCCCACCTAAGCTCCAAGGACTTGGAGTTGATCGTTGAATGGTCGGTTCACATTAATCTTGTTTCTTGCTCGCGACCCCAAGTCTGGGGTATACGTCGATAAGTAGGAAGGCAAATCATATCCATTCAGTGATTGATGCTCTCCCTGTTGGACCAAGGACAAGGATCAGTGTGCGAATGGTTGAGTCATGTCCGTTTCATATTGCTCTTCTATTCAGATCATAGTAAGAATCAACGAATGAATGGTCGCGTCACATTCATTCAGAGTTGGATGGTCAGTCCTGTCCATTTTGATTCATACTCTCTCACCGAATCTAGGGATAGAGTTGGCTCAGGTGCAATTGGGTCATACTCATCCGGTTTTATACTCCTCCTGATGGATTGAAGGAGGGTGTTGGAGGATTAATGACCCAGTCACACTTATTTGTGGTTTATTCTCCTTTTCGCGCTCCAATGATCAAATTTTTTCAAAGGACAACTGGATCACATCCTTTTGTGTATGATGTGGATCATTATTGATCGTCAACCAGTGGGACAATACGGAAAGCTTGGTCCAACATTGCCGTTGACTCGATGGTACGATATAGTCAGTCCCCCGTAACTTCGAACATTATTTCGGTTGGTTTTGTATTGAGGCCTTCTTACGGTCGTTGCCTTAAGTTGTAAAGATCACCCAACCGGAGCATAGTAAGATGCTGTATTCAGACTGTAGTAGTTTGTACTCTCGTCCTCATTCTTGGGTTAGCAGAATTAGTTCATGGATGGTCGAATTCCATCTGTAGTGAGTTTATACTCCTCCTTCCGAGTTCAAGTCAGAGTTTATGGAATATTAAGTGGTCGAACTACACTCATCTATTTGTTTATACTCATATCTGCACTCTAGGGATAAGATTTTGTTGGTGGGTGGTCGAACCGCACCCAATTTGTGTATATACTCCAATCCGCACTGGTTGAGCAAAGTTATTTGCTGGACGGTTGAACTACATCCATGTTTTGGTTTGAATTTTGGGCTTGCCAATGTCCGGGCAAGGCTTGGATAGTTTTCCGTACCTTAGGTGAGAACTAGGTCATGGATGGTCGTATCACATCCTTTGTTGACTGGACGGTCGAACCATGTCTAATTTATGCTTGGGCTCTTAAACTTCCCCTTGCATCTAAGGCACGAGTGGATGCATGGACGGTCATACCACGCCCACTTACATTTGGATCCAATTTCTGCTAAGCCCTGGGAGTAAGATAAGTGTTCTGAAGAACTTCGAGTTTGAGTAGGGGAAGAGATGGTCAGATCGCATCCACTTTGAGTAATGTGTTTGCCCCCAAGTAAACGGCAAGAGTTAGGGAGCGGACGGTCGAACCGCATCCACTTTTTATGTTTATACTCTACTCCATGCTCTAGGGACCAGATTTTTATGATGGGTGGTCAATCATACCCATTTGATGTTTATATTTCGGTCCATGTTCTAGGCACTAGAGTTGATCGATGGACGGTCGAACCGCATCCATCTTTATGTGTTTATGCTCTAGTCTAGGGACTAGAGTTTTATGATGGGTGGTCAGTTACACCCGTTTAATGTTTATACTCCGGTCTATGCTTTGGAAACCAGAGTTAATCGATGGACGGTCAAACCACGTCTCATTTTGTGTTTATACACCAATCCTCACTTTGGGGAGCAGGGTTTTATGATGGGTGGTCAATCACAGTTGTTTGATGTTTATACTCCGATCTGCGCTCTGAGAACCAGAGTTGATCGATGGATGATTGAACCACGTCCATCTATTTGTGATTATACTCTGATCTGCACTCCAGGGAGCAGAGTTTTATGATGTATGGCTAGTCATACCCGTTTGATGTTTATAATTTGGTTCACGCTCTAGGAGCCAGAGTTGATTGATGGATCATCGAACCATGTCCATCGGTTTTTGTAATCCTCTTGGCAAGTCGAAGGAGAGAGTTTTTGGGCGGATGATCAAGTCACATCCACCTCAAGCTGCAGTCGTGTCCACGTGTTGAGGGTGGTGGTTATTGAGTAGGCAGTCAATCATGCCTACTTTAAGTCGAGCATTCGAACCGCCTCCTGTGTCAAGGGTAGGAGTTAATGTGTGGATGGTCAAATCGCATCCACTTTAGTTAGACCTCGGTCGTGCTAAGCTTCGGGAGAGGCATAAGTATTTTGGCAAACTTCAAGTATGAGCTGGGGAATGGATGGCCAGATTGCATCCGCTCCAAGTCTTTCTTTGGTCTCCAAGTCAAGTGTGGAGGTTGATGAGTGGATGGTTAGTCGTGTTTACTTTATTTAGATTCTGACCTTGTCGAGCTTTGATTAAGATATAGATGCTCTATCACAATTATAGCATAGAATACGAAGTGTATGGTCGAGTCACACACATCTTCCACTTTGAGTCCTTTCCCCTAAGTCAGGAGCATACGGTAGCTAATGAGCGGTTGAATCACGCTCATCTTTGTGATCCTCCAAAGGTACGATCATGGTCCGTGGAGGTTGGTTGGCACCAAAATCTAATTACTTGGTCACCTGCATCGTTTGGAAGTAGTTTAATTCAAGTTTGTCATAGTTCGCAACAAAATTGAAAATGAAATAAATCTTATTGATAAGTGAAGCCGAGTTGAATGCTCGCTATTTCACTTTCCCCCAGCCCTTCTCTATTGGAAGTCGACCGTAAGTGGTCCAATTGATAATCAAAGGTCATTATTGGTATGTATCCAATGTTTCATGCCCATCATTCTGTGGGGCTTGCACATAAGCTTTCCTTTTAGTTTCTACTTTCCGATCACGTCTCGGAAGTGTCTGCAATCGCTGGTGTTATGACTATATATATCACGAAATATACAACATTTTCAGGATTTCTTCTAGGTTTCGGTGGACTCTCTCGAGGATGGTTTCTAGTATTACTTCGAATCATGAGTCTCCAAGTAGATGTTTTTGATTGAATTGTTCAAAAGAGTATATGAGTTGGATTTTGGGATTCTGGATCATCTCCTAGAATCTTAGTCCTTATCTAAGGCCTCAATGCTGCCCTCGTTTTGACTTCCTTCAGACAACGACCTACACCATTCTTTCTCCTAGTCTGCTATACGCCCCTTCTTGCTTAGGTTCTTGTTCACTTTTTAACATAAATGATTCATGGTCATATGAGGCTCTCTAGGTAACTAATCACCAAAGTGTGTTTCGGGGTCGATTCCTCTTATCAATGCCATCAGTATGATATTCTCGCTGGGATTTCTCACTTTAGTGGCAGCGGTGTTAAATCTCTGCTAAAAGTCTTTAAGCAACTCGCCTGGCACTTGGGATAAGTTGGGGAAACTCCTTAGCCACCTGAGTAGATGGGGAGATAGACCTGGGCGCTGATCACATAAATCATATGATCGATCGCTACTCCTCCAAGGAATATGGGAAAGAATCAGCATTTAATTACATTTGTCGCTCTGGTGGAATTCACATGCCCTTCATTTTTCATGAGATGCTCTTGGAGGTCTATGTTTCCAGAATATGCCAGCATAATTGGCATACTGAATCTCTTGGATGTTCTTCATATTGAATGGTTTTAGTGAATGGGGTTCAACAAGGGAAACTACTTCAGTCGTCATCAGTCTGGTCCGTTTGCAAGCCATGGTTGTTTGTAATGCTTGTGAATGTTGTATGCATGATTGTCCAACGTGTGATAGATTGGTGATAATTTACTTTGAGTTTGACCCGAGAAAACTTTCTATTTGCTTGGATAAATTTTTGGTTTTACTCGAGTTTGACCTTAGGCCAGAACTTCCTGGGTTTGCTTCGAGTCGAATGGGTGGCTACTTCAGGTTTGACTTTGATGATGGATAACTATACTTTAAAATGACATAATAAGTGGTATAGGGTGATCATCGCATAAGCCATCATATAATAGCTGGCAAGTCAGGCGTTTGGAAGCTGGTCTGTTGAGAGCAGTTGTGATCTACCCTAGAAGCCTGATCCAGTAACCGATCCTAGTTCATGTCATATCATCTTGGTTATTAGCCTTTGGATGTACCATATGAGTAGCAGTACCTTATCCATTCCTTGGTTGCAATTCAGCAGCAGCCGCTTGATACCTTATGCCACGACCAGTCATAGGATGTAAGGAAAGTGGATAGAACACACCGTCTTTAAGTCAAGTTTCAAATCTCGAATATGGGAGCATTGCGCTGCGGCACAGGTTTGGTTCTAGACGAACATGAAATAGGGATCGACAGTGGATAGGCCGACTATATGAGGGATCAGTATTATAGAGGGATCGGTTACATAGAGTGATCGGTCATATGATGGATCGTTAATATGGAGTGATCGGTCATATGAGGGGATCAGTCATATGGGTGGATGGGTTATAAGGAGGGATAGGTAATATGGATGGATCGATCATATGGAGAGATCGGTTATTTTTGCTAAGAGATCGGTATATACAACTTACAGAGGGATCGCTTTATATACCTTGCAGAGGGATTAGTATATATACATTACAGAGGTATTGATATATATCTTGAAGAGGGATCGATAAATATACCTTACAAATGTATCGGTATATATACCTTTTGGAGGGATCAGTACAGATGCTGGAGGGATCGGGATTGACGTTTTTATAGGGATTGGTATTGAGCATGTATATGTATTTAAGAGTCGGTTGAATTGCCTTGGTGAGGGTTCTATCATATAGGTTAAGGGATCGGTAACAGTTGAGATTGGAGGGATCTCCCATTTTAGCAGCCATCTAGGCCTTGAAAGAGGGATTAGCCATTTAAGCCTCAAGGGAGGGATCTGCCATTTTGGCCTTGAGAAAGGGATCGGCCATTTAGGCTTCGAGAGAGGGATCGACCATTTTGGCTAACTTGAGTGCAAATTTCAACATCTAGTCCCAAGAACTTGGATATAAGAGTGAATATAGTCCCTTCGAAGTGGACATGAACACATGAACAACTTCAAACAAGAACACTAGCATAATCAAATCTATAAAAACATGGGAAGTAGACTTACTTCCCCTAACCATGGTTATCAACTTGCTTTAGATTTTCCTCAAATCTGAGTAGAATAGGAAGTTTGTAGGTTAATAAGTGGATCTATCTCGCGAATATGGGAATCCACAAGTAGATTATGAGATCCAATCAAGCTGAGAATTCATTTCTCAATGAAAGCACAAAAATGTTGATGCCAAAATGGGCATCAACACCAATAGAATCTAATAGAGATTTAAATGAAGAATGAAATTAAATTATAACAAAAATCATAAATGAATACACAGATTTTTATAGTGGTTCGGCAATTGGGATACGTCCACTTTATATTTTTATTGATCTTCCACTTTGTTATGATTACAAAAAAGTTTGGATCAGCTGGGATCCATTAGTACAAAAGTGAAGAATAAAAATGACAGAGCCTCGGTAGAGATAGCTGGATCCCTTTTCTAATGCAATGCCCGCTATATTTATAGGAATATGCACGGATCAGACTGAAATTTCGGCTGAAGGTTCGGTTGACCAAGATTAGGCCACCCAAAAATTTCTAGGCCCATAATAGGGATAAGTACCGATCCATATTGTGTATCCAAATGGGTTATGATCCTTAAGAGGGTGACCCATGATGCTAGCTACGTTCTCCTCAAATTTCATGCAATACCGACATACGTTTTGTGAGATATTGCATTTTTAGTGAAGTAGTGTTGCTTGAATTCTGATTATTGTTGATCCCTCCAAAGGGAGTTATGCCAATCCATCCAACTTTCTCTAATTGGAATGAGACCCCTAAGAGATGTTCCACATGCTATAATAAGCTTGTACTCTGATAACGTGTGTAGATTTTGAGTTATTGACTGATCATCGCTGCAAAATTGAGTTGTGGAATCGATACAATACGATCCATAGTGTAGAATACAGATCATACCTGATCCATCTTCGGGGAGTAGTGAGCTTTCATGCTTCTACTTCATATTACCATCTATCTTTGATTTTTGGACCCCACAATCATGGCGCTGGGCTACTAGCTTTGATGACAATCGAGTCTAACTTGTCAAATCAGTTTGGATATAGCCGGGTAAAAATGCCCGATAACAATATGTATATTTTATTATAAACTTTTATTTTTGGATATTGCTATATTTAATTATAGTTTTAAGGAAAAAGCTGAGATCAATTTTAGCTTGAAGGACATTAGTTTAAAATTTAGTCTGGAGGACAACAAAATAATATACTCATATTCCATTATACATATATAATGCTATGTTCGTATAGCATTATACTTATATAATGTTATGGAATAAATTATGAAGATGTAGTTGACATCTTTAATCCCTAATGTATTTAAGTACTCTTTGTGGCATTTTATTAGCGGCAATTAACTATTATATTCAATTTTATTTTAATCAAATAGCAGGTTAATATAAATTGTTGGATCGCCTATTTAATCTTTGAATATCAAACCATACAACATGCAGTAGTATAAATTAGCCTATTACTACATTATCAAATTCATTAAGATACCAGTACATGAATTTAACCTTTGGTACCATGGATTAATTCTTAAGCTTCGGGCTGCCATTTCTATCTATAGTTACGGTGATAAAAGTTATATTAAAGATTATGATGGTCTTCAGTTCAAGAAAAAGCACTTATCACCCTAAGTAAAATCAGTACTTATAATCGGAGAATTGATCATATTCGTGAAAGGTCTAGTCAAAATGATCAAACATAAGTATGTGGAACTTGGAAGTGTTTTTACAATAAGTGTAGTGAATATGAATGTCACTTGTCTTGTAGGCCTGAAGTGCCTTCCTATTTCTACAAAGCTCCTGAATCCGACCTAAACCGGATGGAAATGAATCACTTCAGTATTCCTACTGAATATGATACTTTGTGTAATGCTATATATATGTAGTGCTATAACATTATATATGTGCAAATGCTATATGAATATACGATGCTGTTGTCCTTTAGACTAAATTTTAAAACTTGTGTCCTTTAGAATAAAATTTGTCATTTAGACTAATTTCCTCTATATAATATTTTAAAATATTACTAAGTCAAATTATGATATTTTTAATTTTTGAAATTAGATCTCAGATCTAGTTTTGAATTTAAATTATATTTATAAAGTCAAATTAGATATTTTATTTTTCAAATTTGAAAACAAAGATTTGGTTAAAATTCGTTATATTATTTAAAATTATTTATATATTTAATTTATTAGTTTTTTTGAATATATATATGTATATACATGTATATATAATGAAACATTTTAATTCGGGCATATATGTAAGAGCTACGTGTATATATATAGTAGATACAAGTCCTAATATATACTTATGCATAAACTTGACAATGTACACTTTTGATACGTTGCACATCACACGCACGTTTATCGTATCTCATACATCTTAATATATAATAACATATTCAACATATTTAGATATTAATTTAATCAATATAGATCAATTAAATAAAAACATTATTAAATTAAAATATGGTTTTATTTAAGATACCTAAATTGAATTTACTGTCTATATATTATACTTCATAAGCCTACTAAGATCCAATTGGGGAATTTTGTTTGAAATTCGTCCATTTCACCCACTATGGATCTGAGCCAGTTTCGATAATAGTATTAGAGCTCAATGGCTTACATTCTAATTACTCAATATTTATGGCCAACCTACTAAACTAACATAAACGATGGGTGTCTAAAAAAATGGTGTCTAGGTTTGGGGTTAAATAATCAAGTATTCTCCCTCCTTTGCTACCAACCTAGCCTAATAGGTGGAGCAAGTCCAAAAGGTTAGCCCAGATGTAAGATATAGAGTTATTTGCGCCTTGGTTAGTTTTCAAATTGAATTTTGAAGTTTAAATGTCAAATTTGAAATATAAAATAAAATGTTACAAAGATAATAAAATAATTTTATTTTTTTCAAATTTTTTTGGAAAATAAAACAATTAATTTCAAAATTTAATATATGTATATATAGATTAACTATATAAAATAAAATAATCAATTAAAAGATTAATTAATTAAACACACGCACACAAATATTTGTATATATATATATAATGATATGTTTGTAACCATATCTGTTACAATAATCTTAAATTTGTTTAAGATAAATTATATTAAAATTTTGAATTAATTTAAATATCTAATTTGATAAATAAATTTATTAAATAAAAACTAATTAAATTTAAAATGTGTACATACATTGATATGTATATATGGAAACAAATATAAATGTTATAATCGATTATTTATCTTAAATAGTTCAAGATAAATAATATAAAATTTAATAAATTTTATATAAATTAAATTAATGAAATATGATTTCATTAATAAAATTAAAACGAGTTAAATATAATTTAGCTAATAAATTAAAATTAATCAAATATGATGTAATTAATAAGAATTAAAATTAATTAAATTATAAAAGCTACAAACAAATTTTACTTACATAAAAAACTCAACCCAGAGCCCTAGTAAAATCGAAGGGATGTGATGAGCTCCCCCTAGACTGGTTCGACCATAGACAGACATAAGGGTTTTTCAACCAGCCCAGCTTAGAGGTTGAATGCCCCCTGAAAGTCACTATGCGATAGGATCGAGTAATTTGGATCAACTACTTATGTGGAATAAGTAAGTGAATAGTAAAAGCAATAAAGTAAATGACACTAGAGAATTTTATACTAGTTCGAACTCTCATTCTACGTCCAGTCCCAGACTCATTCTGGATATAACTTAGCAACCCTCACTTAACCCGAAGGAATAGGTTTACACCGCCTGAGCAACCGAATAGGACTTCAACCGCATAAGCCACCAAATAAGACTTCTACTGCCTGAGCAACCGAACAAGATTTCTTTACAAATAACAAATCTATCCGACTTTAGTGTGTTCTTAAATAACACTGATAAGTCAATTAAGTACAATCTTCCTATAATCTTCTCCTTTATGATATATAGTGTGATGTGCTTTGAGAATTATGGAAGATAAAGTGATCAATGATCAAAGTATGTAAGCAATTTGAGTGCAATTTGAAAACTGGAGAATTGATGAGAATTCAAGATTAAAAGTAAATTTGGTGAATTGTTTGTTTAATTCTGTAATCTGTTTATAGTGTATAAAGAGTTGCAATTATAGATGAAAAGTTATATTGAAAAGAACAGGTGTAACCATTGATTTTGAAATCGTTTCTCTACTGTAAAGAGAAGCGACTATTCAAGAAAATAACAGTTAGAGATACTCAGATGCCTGAATCAAAATAATTCATACTTTTGAATTAGATTAAAAAGCAACTGTTATCCCATTTTTTGGACAAAACTGGAATATCAAAGTTGAGCGCGTCTCTACCACGACCGAGCTAAGAAGAAGCAATTAGCAAGCGTACCTAAGCCCAGAGTTCCACTCAAGATCAGAATACAAAGTCCATTCGGCCTTCTACTCTCGTATCCACTCAGCTATGCAAGTATACAAGACTCATTCGGCATTCACGGCCAGGCTCATTCGGCAGTAACATGTTTCATTCGGCCTTCCCTATGCGTCAGTTCATTCGGCACCGGTCCAAGAGAAAAGGGGCGAGATCTCTCCACCTCAAAGCCGGTCCGAGCTCCTCCACTTCCAAGCTCTTCACCACCGATCCAACATACCTCGCCATCATCCCACCGAACCAAACTCCACTTCCATGCTCCACCGAATCACATACCACCGAACCAGATCAAGCCGAACCAATTCCATCTCCATGCACTACCGAGCCAAACACACCTCTCATCAACCACCGGTCCACTCCATCACCGGTCCAACCTTCATGCCGAACCAACCTCCTTCCCCAACAACGACCGAGCCAAGCTCCGCCGAACCAGAAGTTGCCAGTCCGGATTGCATCAGCCCAGGCCCACCTGCAGCTATATACTTCCAAGACCCCTGCCCCCTACCTCACTCTATAAATAGAGGGGCAGGGGTACAACAATGGGGGACAATTTTTGGAGACAAGTTTGAGAGCTCAAGCCTGGAAGGAACTCTCAAACAGCTTTAGATACTTGTAATCAAAGCTTTGTACTTGTAATCTGAAGAAAAAAAGGAGAATAACATATAAAGTGGACGTAGGCACGTTCTGGCCGAACCACTATAAATCTGTGTGTCTTTTACAGTTTAGTCCCTTCTTTTCATATATTTGCATAAATCACCCATATCACTAAGAACAACATAAAATCAACCAACTCATACGACTTTGGGTGTTTGCGGCCATTTTTCACGCAAACATTTTTGGTGCTTTCATTGAGAGGAACCAGCTTCCGCTACACGGACAGAAGTTGAATTTGAAAATCTAAGAGTTCAGATCTAAGAGTTATGACGAGACAAACAAGTAAAAGGCAAAGGCCAGAGAGAAGTGAACACCAAGGAAGTCAAGAGGCTTCCTCAAGAGGGAATCAAGCGTCGATCTTCATCACTAGGGATGAGATGGAGGTCATGATGAGAAGGCAAGAAGAGATGATCCAGAACTTACTTCAACAAATTGGGCAAATTGGAGCACAGATCCAAGGAGCGGCTGGAATTCAAAACGGAGCAGGACCATCTGGTGCAGCACCAGAGCTAGGGGGCACTCACGCAGAACATGTTGATCCGACCCCGGGAAGTGAGATGGGGGCATCCGAGCCACCTGGTAGCAATAGAGGAATGAACGTTCAGCCAAGGAGGCATACACATGGAAACTCCCGCGGACTTGGGGGGCAGGTCGAAGACAGTGAACGAGAACTACAGCTTGGAGACAATGACAGATTAGCAGAGATGGTTAGAAGAGCTATGAGAGGCGGTTTAGTAAACAGAGACTTGGAAGATGTAAACAGGAGTCCTTTTTCTTCTGCAATTAGGATGGCTAGGAACCCACCAGAATTCAAGCTACCATCATTGGACATGTACAACGGGAAAACGGACCCCACGGTCCATCTAACGAAGTATATGAGACATATGGAAGTGCTGGGGGCATCAGAGGAGGTTATGGCCCGATGCTTTCCACTGTATTTGACGGACATTGCAGCGTTATGGTTTAGACAACTGGAGAGCGGCTCCATAGGAACATGGGCAGATTTAACTGAGAGATTCATGAGGCAATTCAGGGTTCATATTGCGAGACCCAAGAATGTGATGACTTTGGCAACCTTGAAACAGAAAACTGGAGAGACTTTGAGGAGCTTTCTAACGCGATTTAATGCGGCGGCAGCATCAGTGGATCGACCAGATCCATCTATGGTCATGATGGCGGCTGTATCTGGAATAGCTGGTAATACAGAGTTCAAGAATTCATTAACCAAGGACCCGCCTATGAATCTGGGAGAGTTCTATCATGAGGCTGAAAAGTTTCTGCGTTTGGAAGATGCTAGTGTAGAAAGAGAGGAAGAGGATGACGTTTACACAATCAAGAGCGGAAACCCACTTGGAAAGGGTGCGGAGACTAGCAAAGGAAAAAGAAAGGCTGAGGATAATGATGACAGGACAAAGTGGCTACGAAGAGAGCCACGATTCACCACCTATTCAGAGCTGACTGAGAGTTTGGAACGGATCTATCAGGATACCAAGGGACAGGTTCCGTATCGTAGACCAATGCGAAGGGATCCAACCTCTGACGAAAGAAAATCAGATAAGTTTTGTGTATTTCATGAATTGAATGGTCATAACACTAATGATTGTAGGCATTTGAAGGACGAGGTGGAAGGGCTTATCAGGAACGGTATGCTCCTTCAGTATGTGAGGAGGCGAACTCCAGCGGTGGAGCCAGAGCGACCACCCTCTACATCAGCTAGAGGTGACCCTAGATCAGGGCACCATTTGATTATCCATTGATTGCTTGATTAAAATAACGATGAACAAGTCGTAAGCTTCCACTAAAGCAATTAAATCATTTACACATGTGCGAGATCGCGAACGATCTCCAGGCATGCTCTGAATGATCATTGACTGCTTCAGGATGGGGACTTACACTTTGACATCCTTGCTTTGCTTCTGTTTCGTTTTGATTTGAACATTTGAATTCTTCCTGTTTGGACATTTCTGCTATAAGGTACTATTGCTTTAACATTTGTAACTCCATGGAAAAATTATTTACTTGTATGCCCGTTGGATCGCGAACGATCCACGAGCACCTATTGCATGGCAACGAACTGCCGAACTCTTTGATTCGAAAAATTCCCCCAAACAATAACTCCAACACTGATAATATTAAGTCCCCCCCGGGCACACTCATTCGCCTCGAACGGCACCCGACTTCGAACAGTCACAATTCGCCTCGAACGGCACCCGACTCCGAACAGTCACAATTCGCCTCGAACGGCACCCGACTTCGAACAGTCACAACTCGCCTCGAACGGCACCCGATCGCGAACGATCACAACTCGCCTCGAACGGCACAACTCGCCTCGAACGGCACAACTCGCCTTACCTCAAATGGCTCGATCGCGAACGGTCGTCATTTGAGGTCCGCCACCTGATCACTGACTGTTACACCTTATCTCAAATGGCTTGATCGCGAACGGTCGTCATTTGAGGACCGCCACTTGACCGCGCACTGTCGCACCTTACCTCGAATGACTTGATCACGAACGGTCGTCATTTGAAGTTAGGCGCTTGACCCTGAACGGTCACATTTCATCACAAATGGCTCGGTCTCGAACGATCGACGCGTGGACTTACAGGCTTGACCGCGCACTGTCGCACTTTACCTCGAATGACTCGATCACGAACGATCGTCATTTGAAGTTAAGCGCTTGACCTTGAACGGTCCTCACTCGACCGCGCACTGTCGCACTTTACCTCGAATGACTCGATCCCGAACGATCGTCATTTGAAGTAAAGCGCTTGACCTTGAACGGTCACATTTCACCGCAGATGACTCGATCCCGAATGATCGACGCATGGATTTACGCGCTTGACCGCGCAGGGTCGCACTTCACCTCGAATGACTCGATCGCGAACGGTCGTCATTTGAAGTTAGGCGCTTGACCATGAATGGCCGCGCTTCATCCCGAATAGCTCGATCCCGAACGGTCGTCATTTGGGGCCATATAAACTATCAAATTCTCTACAGGTTGATGACAGGATATGAACATCCGGCTCATGGCATTACAAAACACGCCTTCCTACCGCAAGGCATATTTTGGGGGGCAAAGTGTTATCCCATTTTTTGGACAAAACTGGAATATCAAAGTTGAGCGCGTCTCTACCACGACCGAGCTAAGAAGAAGCAATTAGCAAGCGTACCTAAGCCCAGAGTTCCACTCAAGATCAGAATACAAAGTCCATTCGGCCTTCTACTCTCGTATCCACTCAGCTATGCAAGTATACAAGACTCATTCGGCATTCACGGCCAGGCTCATTCGGCAGTAACATGTTTCATTCGGCCTTCCCTATGCGTCAGTTCATTCGGCACCGGTCCAAGAGAAAAGGGGCGAGATCTCTCCACCTCAAAGCCGGTCCGAGCTCCTCCACTTCCAAGCTCTTCACCACCGATCCAACATACCTCGCCATCATCCCACCGAACCAAACTCCACTTCCATGCTCCACCGAATCACATACCACCGAACCAGATCAAGCCGAACCAATTCCATCTCCATGCACTACCGAGCCAAACACACCTCTCATCAACCACCGGTCCACTCCATCACCGGTCCAACCTTCATGCCGAACCAACCTCCTTCCCCAACAACGACCGAGCCAAGCTCCGCCGAACCAGAAGTTGCCAGTCCGGATTGCATCAGCCCAGGCCCACCTGCAGCTATATACTTCCAAGACCCCTGCCCCCTACCTCACTCTATAAATAGAGGGGCAGGGGTACAACAATGGGGGACAATTTTTGGAGACAAGTTTGAGAGCTCAAGCCTGGAAGGAACTCTCAAACAGCTTTAGATACTTGTAATCAAAGCTTTGTACTTGTAATCTGAAGAAAAAAAGGAGAATAACATATAAAGTGGACGTAGGCACGTTCTGGCCGAACCACTATAAATCTGTGTGTCTTTTACAGTTTAGTCCCTTCTTTTCATATATTTGCATAAATCACCCATATCACTAAGAACAACATAAAATCAACCAACTCATACGACTTTGGGTGTTTGCGGCCATTTTTCACGCAAACAGCAACCAGCTTGCTTTCAGGCAAATTTTGATCTTTTTTAGACATCTGAATATTTTCATTCACACATTTGAATATTGTGAAATAATATTCTAGTTTCAACATTCAGACGTCTAAATGAATGTATCAGACATCTGAATTTAGACATTTGTGCATATGTGTGTATACATTTATACATATACCGGTTTAGGAAAGATTTTAACAAAATTCTAAATAAAATACAAACTCTAGACACAACATACTCAGCTTTAAAAATCTAAAAATGAATCTGCAACAAATCTTCTGCAAAAATGATTGGTATACACAAAATATTTTATATAGCTTATCATAATCAAAATCGAGATTCCAACATTCTCCCCCTTTTTGATGATGACAACTATATAATCAATAATGTAAATATTCATAATATTGTTACTCCCCCTGTCAATATGCATAATTTTTATATTTTCTCCCCCTTGTCATCGACAAAAAGAAATAAAGGAATGAAAGTAGAATATTTAATACATGAAGGAATAATATAGATAATAGTTAAGAAAATATTTCGTACAACTCGCCAAACAAAGTTAAAGCATAATCAAATCAAACACAATTTAAAACAAACATAGATAATTAAAATTGGCTGGAGATAGATGGATCATCATTATCAGAATTTGAACTTGAAGAAGACCATTGAAATGGGGATGGGTTGCAAGCTTGAGTGGATGAAGAACCGGAGCAAGAAATTTGATCCCATATTTTCGAAAGCTTTAAATCGAATTGAATTTTCTCTCCGTCTTCTTTTCAAGTGACTTGATGTTCCGATGAATCTTTAAATGATTTCGAGATAGAGGGATAATAGCTTATCTTGAAGAAGCGTCCGAGCCAATCTCATGAATGGTATCATCATCCTCCTCTTCTTGTTTATGTTGAGTATGAGAAGAAGAAGCAATAATAGTGTCTTGAGGTCGAGAAATGCCATGTTGAATATTTTGAGACCAATGATAAAAGGAGATGATTTGTTGAGGAGGAGGCCGTGGTGGAAGGCCCATCAATCCTAAAGTTTTAGCGCCTAACTCACTAATAGTTGTAAAATTGGAGTCGAGCATTGGAACGCCGACATTAAGAAGGATGCGCATAATATAAGCACCATAATGAATGGTTTTATATTTTCTTCGGAATGTGATGCTTGAAATTCATCCAAAATAATTTTTCCCCAATTCAGTTGTTGGTTGGAGTAGACTGAATAAAGAGCTTGGAAATTTTATTTATAAACTTTTTCATAACTCCCCGTTCTTGGTTGTAAAGAACAAATAAATGGTGAATGAGTCGAGCTTGTGGCCTTAAGAAGGTAGATTTTAAATTACCCAAATTTGTAAGTTGATCGAACAAGAAACGATGTGAAACTTCGTCTCGATGATCCATATCAACTTCAATATCATAATATCAATTCCTTGATAGGGACAATTTAGAATATTACGTAGTCTTTGTAAAGGTAAGAAGATTTTTACGCCATAAACTACTCACCAAACACAATCTTGTCGATTTTAGGGATTATGATGATCCAAATTCAAATTTGCAAGAAAAATTTGATCATAAGATGATTAATCTTGACATTGTTAGGAGTATACCCAATTAAGGTATCAAAGTGGAATTGTTCCGCCAACTCTCTAACACGGTAAGCAGGGAAACTGCAACATCATTCCATAGCCATTGCCGAATCTGATCTTGGGATGGTCCGGAGGTCGATTCTCTTGTATGCTTTGATCTTGGTGCCATTAGAGAGTAAGAAGAAAGGTAAAAAATTTGAAAGACTTGAAAATAGGGGCTAGGGTTCTGAATTAATTAGGAATGAAGTAAAAAAGGTAATATATAGGGGTTAAAAAACTAGGGCAATAGTGGAAAGAAAAAAATAGAGGCACAGAGAAAAAATGACTCAGCGTAAATTCAACCGTCTGAAATTTTCTGTTCAGACGTCTGAATTGCTCTGAGTTGCAACCCACAAAGAAATAGTTTATTTTTGACCTAATTCAGACGTCTATTTTAATTGATCCAGACATCTGAATCTGGGGTGAAAATTTTCTTCTTTAATATTCAGACGTCTATTTTATATAAAACAGCTGTCTGAATTTGCATAAAAGCTCGTATCAGCTTTATTGATTGTAGTAATATATATATAAATAAATATTTTGAATAATACAAGTTTAGTACAATAAGAAAAATAACATTTTGAACAATAGTATATAAAAACAAAATTAAAGAGATTTGGAAGAAGAGATTGGAGTATGATATGCATCTTGTTCAATTTTAGTGTTCTCTATAAATGGTCGAAGTGGAGACCATCTGTTGCCACGTTCCCAAGAATTTGGTGATATCGGTAGACGCTATGGTGATGGTTCCCAAGGGTTGTGATGATTTGGAGAGCGAACAGGAGATGGTTGATGAACTGTGTCTTTGGAGGAAGAACCATAGAATTTTAACGCGACTTGTTCCAAAAAGCTCAACCGCTTGACATTAACTTTTTGTTCATAGTATAGCTCGCTCTGTAAATCCAATGTTTCCCTCTGGTAGTGTTGAATATCATCTATTTTCTCTTTCGTAGGTGGTAAACCAAAGAAGAGAGACCGTTTTGTTCTTTTAATAGGTGGAGTGTATCCAGTATGAGTTGTAGGTGGGACAATTGGAACCGGTTCGTAAATTGGCGTTGGAGTTGGTAAATTTACCGATCCCAAGGAAGAAGAAGTATAAGAGAGATCAGATGATTCTGAATTGTATTGAGATGACATTTCAAAAAAAAAATTGAAACTTAAATTTTTATTTGAATTCTAATGCAAAAAGAAGAAATGGTGGCAGAGATTTATATAGTTAGAGTCAAATAAAAATAGAAAGAGTTTTTGTGGTTAGGATTATAATAACCATTGAAAAAAGAGGATGAATGAAATGTAAAAAGAAACATACAAACAAACTAA
The DNA here is from genome assembly GCA_030765085.1 of Allium cepa. NCBI lineage: Eukaryota > Viridiplantae > Streptophyta > Magnoliopsida > Asparagales > Amaryllidaceae > Allium > Allium cepa. Next base: position 737,089,001 of record CM060928.1, on the reverse strand, counting down.
AGTTTCATAAAAAGATAAAGTAGAGTAGTGGTAGAATAGTAGACTACTGAGTATGAGGTCCCAAGTTCGAGTGTTGGAAGGCTCTCTCCCTTTTTATAACTTATAATTCTTTTATTGATACGATTCCTATTTCTCTTCTTAATTTTATAAAAATACTTTCATCTAAAGGTTTTGTAAATATATCAGCCAATGGGACTAAATCTTTTTTAATATTATCATGAAGAAAATGATGACGAATGTCGATGTGTTTAGTTCGTGAGTGATTTACATGATTATTGGATAAGTTTATAGCACTAGTATTATCACAGAAAATTGTTGATTTAGCTAAGTGAACACCAAAATCTTGAAGCGTTTGTTGCATATAAATGACTTGAGCACAAGCTAAAGCAGCAGAGATATATTCTGCTTCACAAGTTGAAAGTGAAACACAGTTTTGTTTCTTGCTAAACCAAGAGACTAAAAATTATCCAATGAAGTGACAAGTCCCACTTTTACTTTTTCGATCCGTCCGACATCCTCTAAAATCAGCATCACTATATGAAACTAATTCAAAAGGACATTCTTTCGGATAGAAAAGTCCAAAATCTTTGGTTTTTCTTAGATAACACAATATGCGTTTCACTGCTCGCATATCTGATTCTTTAGGATTTGCTTGAAATCGAGCATACAAACAAAAACTCATCATTATATCAGGTCTACTAGCTGTTAGATAAAGCAATGATCCAATTATGCTACGATATAATTTGTGATCAACACTTTTGCCATCGTCATCTCTATCGAGATGAACCGTTGTGCTCATTGGAGTTGGTTTAGCAGACGTGTTTTCCATATTAAATCGTTTAATTAGATTATTACAATATTTATCTTGATTAACAAAAATTCCATTTTCTATTTGTTTAATCTGTAATCCAAGAAAATAAGATAATTCTTCCATATGTGACATTTCAAATTCTTTGGTCATTATCTTTGAAAATTCCTGACATAACTTTTCATTTGTAGAACCAAAAATAATATCAACCTAGATTTGAATAATTAAAATATCCTTTTTATTTCTTTTGACAAAAAGAGTTTGATCAACCTTTCCAATTTCAAAACCAGAATATATTACATAAGTTTTAAGACGATTATACAAAGCACGAGGTGCTTGTTTTAGTCCGTATAAAGCCCTTTTAAGTTTATAAACGTGGTCTGGAAATTTTTCATGAGTGAATAAAGGATGTTGTTTAACAAAAACATTTTCTTTTATATAACCATTTAAGAAAGCACTTTTAACATCCATTTGAATTTTTTTGAAATTATGAAAACATGCAAAGGCCAGTAAGATACGTATTGCTTCAAGTCATGCAACTAGAGCAAAAGTTTCTTCTTAGTCAATTCCTTCTTCTTGATTATATCCTTACGCGACTATTCTAGCTTTATTCCTAGTTATATTTCCTTGTTCATATGCTTAATTTCTAAATACTCATTTTGTACCAATGACTGTTTGATCACTTAGTCTAGGAACTAGTTCCCAAACTTTGTTTCGTTCAAATTAATTTAGCTCTTTTTGCATCGCTATAATCCAATAGTCATCAGTAGATGCTTCTTTTGCATTTTTGGGTTCAATTTTGGAAAGAAAAGCTACATGTCCCATTTGATTAAGTTGATTTTTAGTTCTAACATGTGAGTCAATTTCTCCAATGATATTTTCTACTGGGTGGTTACGTAAATATCTTGGAGGAGATCTTAATTCATTTTCATTATGATCAATGTTTTCATTCTGTTCAACATTATTGGAAAAGTCTTCATCTTCTTCAAGATTATTTTGAGTAACTGTGCTTGTGACTGTCTTAGGAATATTATCAAAAATTTTACTAAATTTGAAATTTTCATCGAATCAAACATGAAGTGTTTCTTCGATTGTTTTTGTTCTTTTATTGAAAATTCGATAAGCTTTGCTTCGATCTGAGTATCCTATGAAGATTCCTTCATCGGATTATGGATCAAATTTTCCAAGATGATCTTTTGTATGTGAAACAAAACATTTTAAACCAAAAGTTTTAAAATAAGAAATGTTTGGTTTTCTATGATAAAACAGTTCACATGGAGTGTGTTTTGTTAAAGGTCGAATGGAGACATGATTTAGAACCTAGCAAGTAGTTGCTACGCTTCTGCCCATAAATATTTTAGTAATGTGTTTCCATTTAACAAAGTTCTTGCGCATTCTTGTAATGTCTTATTTTTCCTTTCTACAACACCATTTTGCTATGGTGCCCTAAAAAAAGAAAAATTATGGTAAATTCCCTTTTTATTACAAAAATGTTCAAATGCTTCATTTTCAAATTCTCCTCCATGATCACTTCTAATATTTTAAAATTTTAAATTTTTGAGATTTTGAATTCTTTTTGCAAAATTTTTGAAATTTTCAGAAGTATCACTTTTATTTTTTAAGAAAATAGTCCAAGTGAATCTATAAAATCATCTACTATAATAAATACATATCTACTATGATTTATAGATTGAATTTGAGTTGGACCGAAAAGATCTAGATGTAATAGTCTAATGGTTGTATAGTAGAAATATTTTTCTTTGATTTAAAAGATGATTTTGATAGTTTTCTTAATTGACAAGCATCACAAATATGGCTACTTTAAAGTTCATTTTTGGTAAACCTTTTACCAAATTATTTTTAGATAATTTATTTATAGTTTTTAAATTAATATGACAAAGTCTTTTGTGCCATTACCATATATCATTTTCTTTGGCTATTAAACCATATTTGAATTATAATTTATATTCATACTTAAAATATAAATATTTTTATCTCTAAAACCTTCAAAAGTAAGATTATTATATTGATAAAAAATACTACACTTATTTTCAGAAAAAGCGATTTGGAATCCTTTATCACATAATTACATTTTTAACTAATAAAACATTGGAAATAAGAGGTAAATTAGATTTACCGACATTGTAGATGTTGCCTTTTCTGATGATATATCCTTTAGAATTGTCTCTAAAAGTGACAGTGCCTCCATCCGAGTAAGTAATGTTTGATAGCATATCTTTGTTACCCGTCACATGTTATGAGCAACCGCTGTCGAGTATCCATTTTCTTCTCTTTTTAAGTGGGACCTACAAGAAAATAAAGTCTAACATTGATACCCACTTTTTAATAGGGTCCTAAGAGTTAGGTCTTAGGAAACCAAACCCAAGAGGGTTCAGTACCCCCTTTGAAAATATAATTCTTATTTTTATGCACCGATTCAAAAAGTGAATTTATATATTTCTTCCTAATCAAACCATTACTTATTTTAGAAACCCATATTTTTATAGTTTTTAGATTAGATTTTCTTTTTAAAGGTTCTTTTGTAGTCCAAGGTTTATAATCACTTCTCCTTTTGTTTTCATTTTTAGGTGGAGCTTTTGATTTCTTAACATAATCTAATCCCTTTTTTTGAAGCAGGTTGAGAATTTTCAACAATATTGGATAAATTTTCTCTTCCTTTTTTAAAGTTGGACATGTTTTTAGTAATGTCATCAAGTTTTTTTTTGAGACTAGTGTTATCTAACTCAACAATTTTGATTTTTGTTTTTAGCTCATGTGTAACGACCCCGTTTCCGACGCCCAGGAAGTAGCATCGTTTTTAAGAAAGAAAGAGGTAAGAAAATAGAAAAGACAGAGAAGAAAGAACAACAACATCCGAATTTCACAGCGGAACGAATAAAATATATTAATCACATAAGTATTTACATAATATATATAACATCAATCAGAGTAATACATATAGTACATCACATACTAGACAGTTATAAACACCCGTCTAGTTAATACAACACAATACACAATACATCACAGAGATACCACACAGCGGAACCATATATATATCTATAACGCTGAAGCCTCCTGCTCCATTGCTCCTCCAGAATTCGTTAAAGCTAACCTGAATCCCTTGGCTACCCGTAAAAATTTGGGTACCCGAGAGTTTATGAAAAACAAAAATAAACTTCGGGTCAGACATGGGTCTGGTATGAGTAACAGGTTAAAGTTGCTTAATTTTGAAAAATCCTTTGAAAATAAAAGGTATCACGTAAGACTTCCCACACATAAACATGGAAAAGTTTTTACCTTACGCTAACCAAAACATTTGATAGGAAATCCAGTGATATTATAATAGGTCTAGGGTTTTCAAGTAAATAGAAAATAGCCAAAATTGTTACATTCATTAAATTCCATCTACTAGCCACAAAAGTGGGTAACACAATCAAAACCGTAGGCACTTATTGGATTATGGATTCCATATAATGGCAGGGCTACTGGGGTACCGCCCGTCACAGTACGTGGCCTAGATCAACGTACCGAGGATTACTCCCTTCATCCCCTGCAACACAAGGCCGGAACCATTCCTTACTGAACAGTCCCGAACAAGATAAACCCCGCAGTTGGCTAAAGACCAACCACCCACTAAGCCGAATAAAAAGGGACATCTAGACAGGGGAATATCCTTGTCCTGCTTGGGCATGACCCACCTAACCTTGCTGCACCTCCCCTGTTTTACCATTCTCGGTTGATGAGGCTTGAGGTTACGATTACCTTTATAGAACATATTTCTTAGAATGCTCATCGTCCGCCTGACGATGTGTTGAAAGCATTCAATCCATACAAGTTCGTTCCGGGTTCTAACGATACCGAAGGCATCATCTCGTTACACTCATTTTGGAATCACCCTCAGAGTTAACAACGATAACCCTTGCATTCTAAACCTTCATCTTCACTTCCGATTCACGACCTATCGTTAATTTGGAAACGATGTGGTTTTCGGATATTCCAAGTAAGGAAAACCGATCCCGGTCTCATCGAAATCCAAAACGTGTCTTTTAAGGCCAAGTTGTCTATTTAGTCTTAATAATGAATTCAATATCATCAATATGCACAGATAGATAATTCACATCTCATAATAGATAATCACATCATCATCATAAACAGATAACTAATATCATCATCCAAACAGATAATTCAATATTATCATACTTAAAACATACATCCATATCACATAGACATTATCCATCTCATGTCTGAGATCACAATCAATCAATGAAATATCAACATCATCCATCAGCAATGATTTATGAATCACAATGTATAATTAATTTAAAATGAATTAAATTAACTCCTTCCATCTTAATTAATTTAAAATAAATTACATTAATTACTCATTCCATAAATCCTGCTCTCACAATCATTAATTAATTATAAATCAAATTAATTAACCATTTTCTAATTACAAGAAGTAATTTAGTCTTTAATTAATTTCTAAAATGAGTTATTCTAAATCATTCATAATAGATTAACATTTAATTACTTCCTGAATTAATTATTCCTTAATTTACAATTCTTAATTACATCATTAATTATATTAATTAATGATCTACAATTTATATCAATTTACTTATTTAAAATAATTAAGTGATTAATCTTTACTTAAACACAACTATTCATCACCTTTGATTAATAACAAACCAGTAATTAATTACCCTTAATTACATATTAATCAATCCATGATTAATTAATTTCATAAATCAATCCTTTGATTAATTACATAGGAAATTACTCAAATTACTTCACTTACAAATCATCTTGTATTAACTTCATCAAGTAATGATCATCCAGTTACTATTCTGAGTAATTATGCTCCATTAATTTCACTAAGTAATTACACATACCAAATCATCAAATGATTTCTTTAATTAATAATATTAATTTACATAATTTAAATCTTATCATCAATTACTTATATATTCAAATTAATCATCTTTGATTTAAATATTCTTTACTGCATTCCAGAAATTTCCTTTAATTCATTTACAAAATTAATCTTGAATAAATCCATTAATTACATTTATATCGATTTATTTCCATTTAATTTTCATGTTGATTTATTATCCTCCAATAAATCAATTTCTTAATTACATTTCATTTGTTAATTATATTAAGAATACAAATCTTCAGATTACAAAAATTAATCCTCTTGATTAATAACAAACAGTAATTAATTATTCATAACTAATTACTTCTCACTAACACTCTAAATTAATCCCCTGATTAATTTCAAGTAGTTATATTCCAATTACTTTCGTTTACAAAATCTTCCAATTAATTACCTCCAGTAATTATCCTTCAATTACTTCTCTAAGTAATTTTATTTCCAAAATATCAGTTAATTAAACTAAATTAATTAACTCAAATCAATTTACACCATTAATAAGTAATTAATTTCTTAATTGCTTTCCAAATAAATAATTTCATTTAAACTATTGAATTAATTAATCTAATTAATTTATTACAAAATCAATCATATTAATTAATTATAACATAATCTGGTTAATGAACTTCATTAATAATTATTTAATTATTTCCTTTTAACATAATCAACTTATATTAATTATTAATTATAAGTTAGTTAACAATTATTAATTTAAAAATCTAATCTATAGTTCTAAATCACACATTGGTAAATTAATTCATTAATTAACTTTAATTACTACATTTAAACTATTAATTACTAGTTTAATTAATTTCAATCATTAACTATTCTTACTTAATCAACTTAAGAGTTAATGCATATAAAAAATTCTAAAACTTCATGAATTAAAGTAAAATTCCAATATGTTTAAAAGATTTATTTTAAATTACTTTCTAAATAAAACCAATTTATTCTTAATAAAGCTTTAAAACTAATATTTTTCAAAACTCTTTGTAAACTCACATGTTCACTTGCACTTAAAGCTTATTTTATAAGTTTAAATTATAAAACTTATTTTATTTCCAAATTAGACTTTCGAATCTAAGTCCTGGTTTTAAATTTTCGAGCTAACTTGTTTCAATCATTTCTTAACAGTTTATGTTAAATTTGAATTCCACTCTAGTTTAAAAATTCTTTACTTATTTACCACCTTTGAGTTATTAAATAATTTAAATCATGGGAACTTATTTTTTTTTCCAACTACATTTCAAACAAACTTAAATTCACTGTTACTTGATTTAGTACTAGTTTTCACTTTGATTTTAAATTTAAACCCAAAGTTTTTTTTTAAATGCTGTTAAAACTGTTTCAGGTTTTACGAACCTGTACACTAATAACCCGAGCACCCCCTGCATTTCTTCGAGTAACACGCTAGACTTACCCGAGAAAATTCACAAGCTGCTTCGAGTTTTTTCCCCCCTGCATAATCTTCTCCTCCTTCCTTTCTTCCCAGTTGAAACAAGTTCAAGCCCAACAAAAACAGCACGCAAAACTCGAGTCGACCCCGAAGTAACCCACGTCTCGAGCTCCAGTACTTCTTCTTCCCCAACTACCCACACAACCCAGACCACCAACGTGCCTGTGCACATGCACGACCACCAGACCACCTTTGGTAGTTTCGCGTTGATCTCGACATGTTGCAATTGACTCCAACGAGCTTCTTCGCCACCCAGATCAACCAATTCGACGACGAATTGAAATTTGGCATCTCGAACCAACTAAAACCCAACCTCATCAACAAAATGCCTTGCTATCTGGATTCTGACGACAAAAAACTTCGAGCTTCCAGCCACGCATTCTCCGACCTCCCTACTATCATCTCTCAAAGCCACACGCGATTCGATCAACCAGAGAAAGAACGCAACCCATAATCTCAGCGCGACAAAAATTAGGTTTAAGAACTTAAATCCCTTGCGGTCAACGCCACGGCTGTCTGACACCTCATCCACCATTTTTCTTGGCCTCACTGCACAGTCCTCCACCTCCAGATGAAACCCCAAGGTTTCATTCTCCATTGATCACCAGATAAACTCAGAAACCCAATATTCAGTCAACATTGGATTTCTCTTCCATCCCATTTCTTAAATTCTTAATTTTAGTTTTAAAAATCTTCATTTTCATAATAGATTTAAGATATAAATTCAGAATATCAAATTTTAACACTTGATTTATTGAACATTTTAGAATTGCTACTGTATTTCTTAGTTCCAGGTAAAACTCAATACTATATTGCTTTAAGTATAATTCTAAACTTAAACTCATGATTTGACAAGCTTAAATTTGTTTTGATCTCTAACCCTAACAAAGATTAGATGAATAGATTTGTATTTGGATCCAATTTTTAATTTTCTGAACTAAGAACAGAGTCACTGGAATTCAACAGGGAAGTATATTCACAAACATTTATAATCTCAGACTTATCAACCCTATACATATATACAAACAAAGCATGTTTCATCTCAGAAATTTTCACAAGCAACAAGTTAAAATTTACTTAAGTTTTTTAAAAGAAGTTACTCACCAAATTTTACAGAGTAGAACAGAGAAACTTTATTGAAGCAGGCCTGAAAACAACTGAAACTTCACTTTTGCTTTGCTTCTTAAATATTTGTTTAAGTATGGAATAGTTTTATTTTCATGTTTTATTTTGTAATGAAGTTTATTTTACTTTTTAATCAGTTCGAATTGAATAAGGTGAGACTGCTTTATAGAAAGAAAGAAGACAGGGTTATAATTATGTTTCATACACTGTAACAATGTTTGCATACAATCTTTTGTTTGTACATATTTGTTTTCCATAGATATTTGCTAATGGTGGCTGATATGAATACAATTGTGTACTAAAAAGATTTTACATTAATTAGTTTTTGTTTGTTAGCTTAAAGATATTTAATACTATCTTCCTTCACAGGCTTTTTACATATATATGCAGTTTGTTTTTTATCTCAGCCTGCATACTTTTGATTTGTTCATTAGCCTGCATATATTTTAGATTTTGTTTGTATAAAGATATTGCAACTTTGTTTTGTACTAATATGTTTTCATTCATTTCATACTTGCAGATCTCTGTTTGAACATATTTACCGTTAATATGTAAACAGAATGTTAAATGTATTCATAATGATTTATACTTAGTATGCTTTACTGACCAATTTGTTTACAAGAGTTTTTGTTACTGTCTTTACTTTCAGGTTCAACTTTTGTTCTTGATGCTTAAACATATACATATGCTGCAGTACATTGATAATAGTTTACAAACTTAAAAACTTATCTGTTTTCTAGTTTATTTGTTGTCTTGCTATTATAAATTGTAATATTTGTGAATGTTATATAAATTTATCCAATATGATTATTTCTTATTTTAACTTATTACTTAAAATCTTGTATCCCTATATATACATTCTTACTTATTTATATTATAAAACACATGATCAATTTGAAATGATAAATAGAATAAATCATCTTTCTATTGTAAACTACATATTTATTAGTGTATGTTAATGTATTGATTTAAAAAATTATATTAAAGACTCATATATATTTTTAAATCCATGTTTTAATCAAGTTATACTAAAAGAAAAGAAAACAAATCTTTTTGTTAATAAATGTAAATTTTAATCTTAAGCTAAAATAAGTTTTTAAACTATTTAAACATTTACTTATGTATTTAAAACTCTATATTTATTTATTTATTAGCTTAGAAAAGTTTATATTAAATAAAACACAATTTCTAATTCACTAAAATATATATTAGTATTTAAAACATAATTAATTAGTTGAACTTTAAATCAAATCACATCTATTTACAATGTATACAAATATATACATTTATAAATAGAAAATAATTCAATTAATTTTAACAGATATCATTTACCAATTGAATATTTATTAAAAGGAAAGTATCAATTCAGATTTTATTATCAAAAATATATCAAATCAATTTAATATTTAATGCAGATTATTGAATTGATATTGCTAGAAAATTCCGGGTCGTCACATTCCTCCCCCGTTAAAAGAATTTTGTCCCCGAAATTTAAAAGCAAAGGTAATTTAATAATATATTTAAGATTTTAATTAATTTTAAACCATAAGCATATATCAATCACATACTAATAATCATCACAACCAATCTACTTAATCAACAAAGCAAACTATCCAGACAAAATTCTGGATAGAGCTCCCTAGAGTTTCCTAGTATAACACCGGAATACTCGATCTGTAGAATCCATACAGTCTATACTACTAATCTACAGAGCTCCTTCGAATCAGAGAAAATTCTTCCAAAATCAAATCTACAACTCCGAAATCCAAATTCCTTCGTCTCTTATCCACCAAATACTTCTGACAGTCCAAAGCTGCCTTCAACCTACTGATCAGCTCAACCTTCGCTGATAACTCCTAAAACAATCTGAATCCAAAAACAATCCAGTAGAATAATTTTCTCAAAACCAACCAAACCAAAAACACAACCTTTTCTATCCTGAGTAGAAAACAACTTCTCTTTTTCAGAAAAGAAAAACAGATGCACTTCCAACTGCTTCCGCTGCACAACTCTGATCTGGATGGAGAAAATGCTGATGACACACACAAACATAAACTGGACAACACATTACAAAAATATGATTCAGCAGATCCAAAATAAAACTCAGAAGTTCCTCCAAAACTGAGTCGCTTTACCAATTCCTCTCTCTAGAAACCATTCTATTACTAAGCTGAACCATCGGTACTACTTCTGAAATCCAGTCGATACCAAACTTAACTCCTCAGATGCTAAGGCAAACCACCGAGCTTTTCCAAGATATCCAAAAGAATTCCTGCCATCCCAGAGAACACTTAACTATCGCAAGTCACTTTTGCGATCAACCCAGGCTAATATCCAAAGAAAACTGCTCTCTCCTTACCAATCTGAACAGCTTAAACTTATCCAGCCAATCCATTGAATAAATGGATTCACAAAACTGCTTCTGGACTTCACCTCTAAAGAATTGCTGACATATGACCTCCTCGCGTGCCGGCAGAACATCTGAGCTGTAACACTGCTACTGATGCCAAAAATTTCTTAATCCAAAATTCCTCAGAAAACTCAGGCCTAAATGCCAAACACAACATTCAACTGAACTCAACCTCAAAACTAATGCAGACACACTTCCTTATCCAAAGATCTTTGAGAACTTCTTCGGAAACAATCCATCGCTACTGCATCTCAACACACAACCACTACTTCTTGAGTTACCAAGATAATATTCTAGCTTCTGCTCAACTCACAAAAATCCAAATTCTGCCATCCACTCTTGTACTACAAAAATGGACTCCAAATCTTAACAGTTTTCCCTCCAGAGATTAGGTGAAATCCTTACACCATGAATCTATTCGAGACAGTATTAGGTCTACAGTCTTGTCAAATATACTTCCAACCACAGGTAGTCATGTTACACACACCACTACTCAACCTACCCTTATACTTATATTGGAAAACCCGAACAGGTAATCCAACAAATAGATAGAATATATATATATATATATATATATATATATATATATATATATATATATATATATATATCAAAATTACAAATACGCTCTCTCAGGAAAGAAATCACTTAAGAGCCTAGGTATTCACTCAACCTAGCGCTCTGATACCACTGTAACGACCCCGCTTCCTACGCCCAGGAAGTAGCATCGTTTTTAAGAAAGAAAGAGGTGAGAAAATAGAAAAGACAGAGAAGAAAGAACAACGACATCCGAATCTCACAGCGGAACGAATAAAATATATTAATCACATAAGTATTTACATAATATATATAACATCAATCAGAGTAATACATATAGTACATCACATACTAGATAGTTATAAACACCCGTCTAGTTAATACAACACAATACACAATACATCACAGAGATACCATACAGCGGAACCATATATATATCTATAACGCTGAAGCCTCCTGCTCCATTGCTCCTCCAGAATTCGTTAAAGCTAACCTGAATCCCTTGGCTACCCGTAAAAATTTGGGTACCCGAGAGTTTATGAAAAACAAAAATAAACTTCGGGTCAGACGTGGGTCTGGTATGAGTAACAGGTTAAAGTTGCTTAATTTTGAAAAATCCTTTGAAAATAAAAGGTATCACGTAAGACTTCCCACACATAAACATGGAAAAGTTTTTACCTTACGCTAACCAAAACATTTGATAGGAAATCCAGTGATATTATAATAGGTCTAGGGTTTTCAAGTAAATAGAAAATAGCCGAAATTGTTACATTCATTAAATTCCATCTACTAGCCACAAAAGTGGGTAATACAATCAAAACCGTAGGCACTTATTGGATTATGGATTCCATACAATGGCAGGGCTACTGGGGTACCGCCCGTCACAGTACGTGGCCTAGATCAACGTACCGAGGATTACTCCCTTCATCCCCTGCAACACAAGGCCGGAACCATTCCTTACTGAACAGTCCCGAACAAGATAAACCTCGCAGTTGGCTGCAGACCAACTGCCCACTAAGCCGAATAAAAAGGGACATCTAGACAGGGGAATATCCTTGTCCTGCTTGGGCATGACCCACCTAATCTTGCTGCACCTCCCCTGTTTTAGCCATTCCTGGTTGATGAGGCTTGAGGTTACGATTACCTTTATAGAACATATTTCTTAGAATGCTCGTCGTCCGCCTGACGATGTGTTGAAAGCATTTAATCCATACAAGTTCGTTCCGGGTTCGAACGAAACCGAAGGCATCATCTCGTTACACTCGTTTTGGAATCACCCTCAGAGTTAACGACGATAACCCTTGCATTCTAAACCTTCATCTTCACTTCCGATTCACGACCTATCGTTAATTTGGAAACGATGTGGTTTTCGGATATTCCAAGTAAGGAAAACCGATCCCGGTCTCATCGAAATCCAAAACGTGTCTTTTAAGGCCAGGTTGTCTATTTAGTCTTAATAATGAATTCAATATCATCAATATGCACAGATAGATAATTCACATCTCATAATAGATAATCACATCATCATCATAAACAGATAACTAATATCATCATCCAAACAGATAATTCAATATTATCATACTTAAAACATACATCCATATCACATAGACATTATCCATCTCATGTCTGAGATCACAATCAATCAATGAAATATCAACATCATCCATCAGCAATGATTTATGAATCACAATGTATAATTAATTTAAAATGAATTAAATTAACTCCTTCCATCTTAATTAATTTAAAATAAATTAAATTAATTACTCATTCCATAAATCCTGCCCTCACAATCATTAATTAATTATAAATCAAATTAATTAACCATTTTCTAATTACAAGAAGTAATTTAGTCTTTAATTAATTTCTAAAATGAATTATTCTAAATCATTCATAATAGATCAACATTTAATTACTTCCTGAATTAATTATTCCTTAATTTACAATTCTTAATTACATCATTAATTATATTAATTAATGATCTTCAATTTATATCAATTTACTTATTTAAAATAATTAAGTGATTAATCTTTACTTAAACACAACTATTCATCACCTTTTATTAATAACAAACCAGTAATTAATAACCCTTAATTACATATTAATCAATCCATGATTAATTAATTTCATAAATCAATCCTTTGATTAATTACATAGGAAATTACTCAAATTACTTCACTTACAAATCATCTTGTATTAACTTCATCAAGTAATGATCATCCAATTACTATTCTGAGTAATTATGCTCCATTAATTTCACTAAGTAATTACACATACCAAATCATCAAATGATTTCTTTAATTAATAATATTAATTTACTTAATTTAAATCTTATCATCAATTACTTATATATTCAAATTAATCATCTTTGATTTAAATATTCTTTACTGCATTCCAGAAATTTCCTTTAATTCATTTAAAGAAATTAATCTTGAATAAATCCATTAATTACATTTATATCGATTTATTTCCATTTAATTTTCATGTTGATTTATTATTCTCCAATAAATCAATTTCTTAATTACATTTCATTTGTTAATTATAGTAAGAATACAAATCTTCAGATTACAAAAAGTAATCCTCTTGATTAATAACAAGCAGTAATTAATTATTCATAATTAATTACTTCTCACTAACACTCTAAATTAATCCCCTGATTAATTTCAAGTAGTTATATTCCAATTACTTTCGTTTACAAAATCTTCCAATTAATTACCTCCAGTAATTATCCTTCAATTACTTCTCTAAGTAATTTAATTTCCAAAATATCAGTTAATTAAACTAAATTAATTAACTCAAATCAATTTACACCATTAATAAGTAATTAATTTCTTAATTGCTTTCCAAATAAATAATTTCATTTAAACTATTGAATTAATTAATCTAATTAATATATTACAAAATCAATCATATTAATTAATTATAACATAATCTGGTTAATGAACTTCATTAATAATTATTTAATTATTTCCTTTTAACATAATCAACTTATATTAATTATTAATTATAAGTTAATTAACCATTATTAATTTAAAAATCTAATCTATAGTTCTAAATCACACATTAGTAAATTAATTCATTAATTAACTTTAATTACTACATTTAAACTATTAATTACTAGTTTAATTAATTTCAATCATTAACTATTCTTACTTAATCAACTTAAGAGTTAATGCATATAAAAAATTCTAAAACTTCATGAATTAAAGTAAAATTCCAATATGTTTAAAAGATTTATTTTAAATTACTTTCTAAATAAAAACAATTTATTCTTAATAAAGCTTTAAAACTAATATTTTTCAAAACTCTTTGTAAACTCACATGTTCACTTGCACTTAAAACTTATTTGTATAAGTTTAAATTATAAAACTTATTTTATTTCCAAATTAGACTTTCGAATCTAAGTCCTGGTTTTAAATTTTCGAGCTAACTTGTTTCAATCATTTCTTAACAGTTTATGTTAAATTTGAATTCCACTCTAGTTTAAAAATTCTTTACTTATTTACCACCTTTGAGTTATTAATTAATTTAAATCATGGGAACTTATTTTTTTTTTCCAACTACATTTCAAACAAACTTAAATTCAATGTTACTTGATTTAGTACTAGTTTTCACTTTGATTTTAAATTTAAACCCAAAGTTTTTTTTTTAAAATGCTGTTAAAACTGTTTCAGGTTTTACAAACCTGTACACTAATAACCCGAGCACCCCCCTGCATTTCTTCGAGTAACACGCTAGACTTACCCGAGAAAATTCACAAGCTGCTTCGAGTTTTTTCCCCCTGCATAATCTTCTCCTCCTTCCTTTCTTCCCAGTTGAAACAAGTTCAAGCCCAACAAAAACAGCACGCAAAACTCGAGTCGACCCCGAAGTAACCCACGTCTCGAGCTCCAGTAATTCTTCTTCCCCAACTACCCACACAACCCAGACCACCAACGTGCCTGTGCACGTGCACGATCACCAGACCACCTCTGGTAGTTTCGCGTTGATCTTGACATGTCGCAATTGACTCCAACGAGCTTCTTCGCCACCCAGATCAACCAATTCAATGACGAATTGAAATTTGGCATCTCGAACCAACTAAAACCCAACCTCATCAACAAAATGCCTCGCCATCTGGATTCTGACGACAAAAAACTTCGAGCTTCCAGCCATGTATTCTCCGACCTCCCTACTATCATTTCTCAAAGCCACACGCGATTCAATCAACCAGAGAAAGAACGCAACCCATAATCTCAGCGCGACAAAAATTAGGTTTAAGAACTTAAATCCCTTACGGTCAACGCCACGGCTGTCTGACACCTCATCCACCATTTTTCTTGGCCTCACTGCACAGTCCTCCACCTCCAGATGAAACCCCAAGGCTTCATTCTCCATTGATCACCAGATAAACTCAGAAACCAAATGTTCAGTCAACACTGGATTTCTCTTCCATCCCATTTCTTAAATTCTTAATTTTAGTTTTAAAAATCTTCATTTTCATAATAGATTTAAGATATAAATTCAGAATATCAAATTTTAACACTTGATTTATTGAACATTTTAGAATTGCTACTGTATTTCTTAGTTCCAGGTAAAACTCAATACTATATTGCTTTAAGTATAATTCTAAACTTAAACTCATGATTTGACAAGCTTAAATTTGTTTTGATCTCTAACCCTAACAAAGATTAGATGAATAGATTTGTATTTGGATCCAACTTTTAATTTTCTGAACTAAGAACAGAGTCACTGGAATTCAACAGGGAAGTATATTCACAAACATTTATAATCTCAGACTTATCAACCCTATACATATATATAAACAAAGCATGTTTCATCTCAGAAATTTTCACAAGCAACAAGTTAAAATTTACTTAAGTTTTTTAAAAGAAGTTACTCACCAAATTTTACAGAGTAGAACAGAGACACTTTATTGAAGCAGGCCTGAAAACAACTGAAACTTCACTTTGGCTTTGCTTCTTAAATTTTTGTTTAAGTATGGAATAGTTTTATTTTCATGTTTTAGTTTGTAATGAAGTTTATTTTACTTTTTAATCAGTTCGAATTGAATAAGGTGAGACTGCTTTATAGAAAGAAAGAAGACAGGGTTATAATTATGTTTCATACGCTGTAACAATGTTTGCATACAATCTTTTGTTTGTACAGATTTGTTTTCCATAGATATTTGCTAATGGTGACTGATATGAATACAATTGTGTACTAAAAAGATTTTACATTAATTAGTTTTTGTTTGTTAGCTTAAAGATATTTAATACTATCTTCCTTCACAAGCTTTTTACATATATATGCAGTTTGTTTTTTATCTCAGCCTGCATACTTTTGATTTGTTCATTAGCCTGCATATATTTTAGATTTTGTTTGTATAAAGATATTGCAGCTTTGTTTTGTACTAATATGTTTTCATTCATTTCATACTTGCAGATCTCTGTTTGAACATATTTACTGTTAATATGTAAACAGAATGTTAAATGTATTCATAATGATTTATACTTAGTATGCTTTACTGACCAATTTGTTTATAAGAGTTTTTGTTACTGTCTTTACTTTGAGGTTCAACTTTTGTTCTTGATGCTTAAACATATACATATGCTGCAATATATTGATAATAGTTTACAAACTTAAAAACTTATTTGTTTTCTAGTTTATTTGTTGTCTTGCTATTATAAATTTTAATATTTGTGAATGTTATATAAATTTATCCAATATGATTATTTCTTATTTTAACTTATTACTTAAAATCTTGTATCCCTATATATACATTCTTACTTATTTATATTATAAAACACATGATCAATTTGAAATGATAAATAGAATAAATCATCTTTCTATTATAAACTACATATTTATTAGTGTATGTTAATGTATTGATTTACAAAATTATATTAAAGACTCATATATATTTTTAAATCCATGTTTTAATCAAGTTATACTAAAAGAAAAGAAAACAAATCTTTTTGTTAATAAATGTAAATTTTAATCTTAAGCTAAAATAAGTTTTTAAACTATTTAAACATTTACTTATGTATTTAAAACTCTATATTTATTTATTTATTAGCTTAGAAAAGTTTATATTAAATAAAACACAATTTCTAATTCACTAAAATATATATTAGTATTTAAAACATAATTTATTAGTTGAACTTTAAATCAAATCACATCTATTTACAATGTATACAAATATATACATTTATAAATAGAAAATAATTCAATTAATTTTAACAGATATCATTTACCAATTGAATATTTATTAAAAGAAAGTATCAATTCAGATTTTATTATCAAAAATATATCAAATCAATTTAATATTTAATGCAGATTATTGAATTGATATTGCTAGAAAATTCCGGGTCGTCACATCATGATTCTCAGAAGCTAGGATATCGTTCTTTTCTTTTTGAGCTTCTATTTCTTGACTTAAAAGAGTGAGTTGAGAATTGTTAGGGAGTGAATCTTGAATTTTCTCAAGTTTTTCTTCTAATATTTTCTTCTCGTCTTTAAGCATATCTCTTTCAAATTCTGCTCTTTTCTGATTTTCCAAAGCTTCTCTATATATTTTATTTTGAGACATTTTAAATTGTCTAAAAGTTTTGAATTTATTTCTATCGTACATCAAAAGTTAGATCACTAACCTCATTATCTTTTGCCATAAAGCATAAATTTGCTTGTTCATTATCACTATCGCTTTCACTTTTAGAAGATGAAGAATCTGAGTCATCCCATTTGACTAAAAAAGCTTTCTTCTTGAATTTGTCTTTCTTGTTCTTTTATTTTTTTTTCTTTTTATCAGGACAGTCTTTCTTGATGTGACCATTTTTGTGACATTCATAACATTCTAGAGCAGATGATGATGGTTTGTTAATGTTGTTATTTTGGAGTTGTTCTTATTATATCTAAATTTGTTGCCCTTTCTTAATTTCAAAAACTTTTTGAATTTTTTGCAATGAATGTCGTATCTTCTTCATCTAACTATGATTCATCTTTTTCTGCTTGGAATGCTATATTTTTTTAACTTGAGCCGGTGCTCGTTTTGCTTAACTTCATAAGACATTAGATTTCCAATCAACTCTTCTAGTTTCATGGTTGAAATGTCATTAGCTTCTTCGATTGTTAATACTTTTCTTTCCCTTTCATCCTTTAGTGAGTTGAGGATTTTTGAAACAATATCAAAATCTGTGCAAGTTTCTCCTAGAGCTATCAATGAATGATATATGTCTTGAAATCTAGAGTACATTTCATTTATAGTCTCATCTTGTTTCATCTTAAAATTATGGAACTAATTTTTGTGCATAGAAATTTTACTTTGTTTGACTTTATTAGTACCTTCATGTGTAACTTTAAGAGTATGAAAATTTCATGAGCAATTTTACAGATGCTTATTCTACTAAACTCATTTTTGTCTAATGCACAATACAACATATTCATAGCTTTAGCATTTGCAGTGGCGTCTAATTTTTGTGTGTTGGACCGTGCTGAATATTCAATAGTACGAATAATATATTCAGACTACATAATGTTCTAGGTTTCATAACTACTTGCTTGTATATAGATTCTCATTCTAGTGGCCCAATAGTTATAGTTAATTCCGTTAAACAGTGGTGGCCGTGCAGTAGATTATCCTTCTAGAAAGGTAGTGTTAACAACAGTGTTGGTGTTATTTTCCATGTTATGAAAAAATCAGATAACTATGTTACGGTTATATGATGATCAATGCTCCGGTACCAATTGAAAGTCACTATGCTATAGAATCGAGTAATATGGATAAACTACTTGTGCGGAATAAGTAAGTGAATAGTAAAATCAGTAAAGTAAATGATACAAGAGATTTTTATACTGGTTCAACCTCCCGTTCTACGTCCAGTCCCAAACTTCTTTTGGATTTAACTTAGCAACCTTCACTTAACCTGGAGGAATAGGTTTACACCGTCTAAGAAACCGAACAGGACTTCAACCGCCTAAGCAACCGAATATGACATCTACCGCCTGAGCAACCGAACAGGACTTCTTCACATATAACAAATGTATCTGACTGTAGTATGTTCTTAAATAACAATGATAAGTCAATTAAGTACAATCTTCCTATAATCTTCTCCTTTATGATATATAGTGTGATGTGTTTTGAGAATTATGGAAGATAAAGTGATTAATGATCAAAGTATGCAAGCAATTTGAGTTCAATTTGAAAACTGGAGAATGGATGGGAATTCAAGAATATTAAAAGTAAATTCAGTGAATTTGTTTGTTCAATTCTCTATTTATAGTGTATAAAGCGTCACAACTATGGATGAAAAGTTATATTGAAAAGAATAGGTGTAACCATTGATTTTGAAAATGTTTCTCTTCGGTGAAGAGAAGCGACTATTCAAGAAAATAGCAGTTAGAGATATTCAGATATCTGAATCAAAATAATTCAGGCATCTGAATTAGATTAAAACGCAACCAGAAAGCTTTTAGGCAAATTTTGACCTTTTTCAAACTTCCGAATATTTTCATTCAGACGTCTGAATATTGTGAAACAATATTCTAGTTTCAGCATTCAGACGTTTGAATGAATGTATTCAGACGTCCTAATTCAGACATTTGTGTATGTGTGTATACATTCATGCATATATTGATTCAGGAGAAATTTTAATTTTTTTTAAATAAAATATAAACTCTAGACACAACATACCCAGCTTTAAAAATCTAAAAATGAATCTGTAACAAATCTGTTGCAAAAATGATTAGTATACAGAAAATATTTTATATACTTGTGTGATATCCCGGAATTTTAAACAATTTAAAATGTGATAATCTCCTTGATTTAATTATTTAAAAATTTAAAAATTGTTATTTTAAAACAATGAAATAATAATTTGTTATTTAAATATATAAATTTAAATAGATTTTAAATAGAATTATTATTACAAATTTAATAATGTGTTTGTTTAAATTAACATATATATATATATATATATTTGAATTGATTTTAAATTGGATTTTTAAATTTGAATTTGAAATTTGGATTAAAATTTGAATTTAAAGGACACATATCTTAAAAATATTTTGGATGTAAAAATATATAAATAAGGTTTTTATTAGAATAAGATTTGTTTTAATTTATTTTCCTAAAAGAATTTTATTTATATAAATTTATAAAGTATTTATTTAATAGTAAAATAAATACAAAAGTTTCATATTAACATTTAAAAATGAATTAAATACATTACATGATTTTATTTAGGATATAATTGGTTTTTATTCTATTTTATTTATACAAATTTAGAAAAAGTACTTATTTAATAGGAAAATAAATACAAAAGCGTTTTATTAACATTTAATAATAAACAAAAATGTATCATTGCAAGTGTTTAATTATAAAGCATGTTGATAACATGTGTAATTTAATAAAGGATGGTAAATGACAAATGTTAACCATTTGAACAAGTGTCATCCTTTTCATTTTTCATTTTCTTTAAATTTTAATAAATCCCAATTAAGCTTATATAAACACATATCATCTCTTTTCAATTCTTTTCTTATCTTCCTATTTTCAAAACCAAGCAAACATAACCTGTAATTCATTTCCAAACAAGAAATAAGCCTATAAACATTCCTCAAAAACAAATCAAAACCCAAAAGCCTGTAGCCAATCCTCAAACTCAGATCAAAACCTGTAACAAATTATCAAACCTGAAATATCAAAGCAACCTTCTCAAATAAAAGCCAGTAACAAAATTTTCAAAAAGAAAAAAACAATGCAATAAATCTGAAGTAAATCAAAAGTTTTGAATCATCTCATCATAAAAAAATTCTAGTTCAACAAAGCTTTTCAGTTTCAAAAGAAATCAAAGAAAATTCGAAGTTTCCAGTTTAAAGCTTCAGTTTCCAAATTCCAGTTTTCAAGCCCTCTGTCTTTTTAAAATAAGTGAGTAAACTTTTTATTAAAAAAAGTTTAAGTAAATAAATGTTTGTTGCTTGTGAAATTCTGAGATGAATGATGCTTGCTTGTGTATATATAAGCGATATCCCTGTGTATATGAATGTATTAAGTATGTATGTTTGATATGTATATCTGTGTATGTCTCTATTTATGTTAGAGAGATTAAATTTGATAAAAAAATTCAAATCTTTTTATCTGTTCCCCGTTAGGCCTTGAGATTCAAACAAGATGGTTAATCTAACCATAATCTAGGTGCTAAAAATATGTTTAAGCATAATAGGATTGAAAACTGTTGAAATCAAGAAAAATACAGTAGATTTCTAAAAACGGGTTAAAAACCAAACACCTTAATTTGCTGATTCATGTTTATAACTTGAATCTACTTTGAAAATTAGGAAGTTTAAAATGAAAATCACAATTTTTAGCATTGTAACGAGTGTGCATTTCGAGGATGACCAGAAAGTAGTTTTGAACAATTTCTGGTAGCCAAAGGATCTAAGGTGGTCGGGAACTTGGCTGGAGGTGGTAAGGAAGTGGTCGAGGCAGGGAAAAATGGTGAAAGTTTTTCCTTGTCACCGTGGCAGCGGCGGTAGGTCGAACTAGGTCTTAACCCTAGTTTATGTTGAGGTCGGTTTTTCTGGGTATTGCATCGCCTTTGGTGATTCGAGTTGCTCGAAACTATGGGAGATGGCAGCGTGGAAGGTCGGCAAGGTGTGGCCGGAGTTGCGCGACGTCTGATGGTTGGAATCCCTTGGACGAGGGGTTTTTAGGTTTGGGATTTTGGTTCCAGGTCTGCTTGATATGCTCGACCATGTTCGTGGGTTTGTGATTGTGATTTAGTGGTCCGAATTGGTTACAGCAATGATGGTCGATATGTCGGATGGTTCATTGGAGATCGGAGATGGCTCGGGCGCCGGTGTATATGCACGGTGAAGTTTTTGTGTTAGTTGTTTCGGTCATGGGTTTTGTCAAAGGGGGACCCGGGTGTTTGTGGTAGTAACTCGAGTATAAACTCGAGTAGAACGAGAGTGTCTTCGACTTTTAAACTTAAACTAAAATCTAAGTTTTAAAAAAAGAAGAAGAAGAAGAAGGAAGTGGTTTTACTCGGGGTAAGACCCGAGTGGTCTTCGGGTAGAACCCGAAGCAAGGGTTGAACAGTTTTTTAAAATAAGAAGAAAGAAAGGTTTTGAAAATTTAAAATAAGTTTAGTTAAAACTTTCTTATATAAATTTCCTTTATATATAATAATTGTTTTCTTAAAAATTTGATTAAGAAGTTATGAAAATTGTTTAATTTAAATTTTGCTAAGTTAAATTGTAAGTTATTTTAAAACTTAAGTTAGAAATGAAATTTAAAAGTAATTTAAAGGTATAATGTTTAAAAACAGTTTTTAAAAAGTTTTTAAAGGTTTTATAAAGGCAAGTTTTAAAATTTAATTAAACATATTAAGTGCTAATTATTAAAATAAAATGTTTTAATGATAATTAAGGCATTAGTAAGATAATGTTTTATCCTAAGATAATTAAGGTTTTTAATGAGTTGATATTAATCAAGCTAATAAAGAAAATCAAGTATAATTAATTACTTTGATTAATTAATGATTAAGAATTATTAATTAGATAATTAGAGATTATTAAGTAATGATTAGAGATAATTAATTAAGTAATTAAGATTTGATTAATTTAGTAATTAGTGGTTAATTAATTAAGTAATTAGAGATTAATTAGTTAAGTAATTAGAGGTTAATTAACTGATAATTAAGAAGTAATTAATTTGGAATTAAGTTTTATTAATTAATAATAAGGTTTTATTAATTAATACTTAAAGGATAATTAATCTGTAATTAAGGATTAATTAAGGATTAATCAAATGGTAATTAAGGATTAATCAACTTGTATTAAGGATTAATTAATTTGTATTAAGTTTTGTTAGTTAATTATTGGATTTATTAATTAATAATTAAGGGATAATTAATTAGTTAATTAAATATTAATTAATTGATTATAAAAGTAATTAAGGATTAATAAATTTGTATTGAGGAATATTAATTAATAATTAAGGTTTATTAATTAATAGTTAAAAAATAATTAATCTGTGACTAGAGATTAATTAATTGGTTTAAAGAGTAATTAAGGAATCATTAATTAAATGGTTTGGAATTAATTAATGACTGATTAAGCAGGATTAGATGATTAATTTTTAAGTAATTAATTTAATTTAAGTAAATTAAATTAATTATATTGTGGATTAATAATTCCTGTTTGTGGATGATTGTTTATAGAATGTCTGAATTGATTGATATCTATTGGATGATATTCTATGATATTCTGTGATGTGATATTGGATATATCTGAGATAAATGTGTGATATTTATCTGTGATGGATGCTATGTGAATTCGATATTTTTCAATTAAATTAATTTGTTTAACTTTAAACAACATGGCCTTTAAGAAACATTTGGATTTCGATGAGACCGGGATCGGATATCAAATTTGATTATTCAAAAACCACATCGATCCAAGTTAAACGATAAGTCATGAAATCTCAAGTGAAGATCGAGATGGAGTTTCAGAGTGCAAGGGTTATTGTCATTAACTCTGAGGGTGATTCCAAAATGAGTGCAATGAGATAATGCCTTCGGTTTCGTTTGAACTCGAAATGAACTTGTATGGATGAATGCTATCAGACCATCATCAATGGAGGACGATGAGTATTCCTAGATGTGTTCTTTAAAGCTAATCGTAGGCTCAAGCCTCATCAACTGGAAATGGCTAAAACAGGGGAGGTGTAGCAAGGCTAAGTAAGTCGTGCTCAAGTAGGATTAGATTTTCCCCTGTCTAGATTCCCTTTTTATTCGACTGTGTGGTAGTTGCTGGCTCCAACCGCGGGGCTGTCTTATTCGGGACTATCCAGTAAGGGGTGGTTCCGGCTTTATGTTGTAAGGGATCGAGAGTGATCCTCGGTACGTTGATCTAGGCCACGTACTATGACGGGCAGTACCCCAGTAGTCCTGCCATTGTATGGAAGTCCAATCTCCAATAAGTGATCTCAAACTTGATTGGATAATCCACTTTGTGGCTAGTATGCTGGAATTTAATGAATGTAACAATTTCGGCTATGTGAATATTTATTTGAAAACCCTAGACCCTATTATAATATAACCAGTTTTCCTATCAAATGCTTTGGTTATCGTAAGGGAAAAACTTGTCTGTATTTATTGGCGGAGAGTCTTACGATATACCTTTTCTTTGAAAGGTTTTTCAAGTTAAACAGCTTAACCGCTTACTCACACCAGACCCATGTCTGACTCGGAGTTTATGTCTTTTTTTCTAAACTCTTGGGTACTCAAATTTTTATGAGTAGCCAAGTGATCAGGTTTTACTTGACGAATTTGGAAGCTTGGAGCAGGAGTCCAGACGTAGCTTTATCTAACTATTTCCACTATGTTGAAGTCTTTGTCTGTTGTATTTTGGAATGCAATGGATATACAGACTTTATAACTGTCTAATGTGATGATGTTGTAATCTGTGTAACTTTGATATGTAAAGACTATGTAAAAGTTATGTGATATATTATATTTTGTTCTGTTTCTACTGTGAGATTCTGATATTATTAGTTCTTTCTTCCATCTATTCTATTTCTACCAATTTCTATCTTATTGATGATGTGTCTTTCTATGGAATGAAAGGCGGGTCGTCACAATTGGTATCAAAGCATAGGTTGAGATAATACCTAGGCTCTGGAGTAGTGTCTATCTTGAGAGCCCGTATTTGTAATTTTTATATAACTATATACCTATCTAAATTTGTTGGGTATCTGTTCGGATTTTCAACATGAGTTCTAGAGGAGTTTCATCTTTTCTCCTTGTTTGGTTGACCGTCCTATTTTTTGTAACTAATCCTATAGGCGTAGTAACCAAGTAAGATAAGATCTATATAGACTTAACGCTTTCTTATCTGCCCTATAGTTTTCTGGTGACCCATTTGTGTTGGATTTCAAAGGGTTTGATCTTATTTTGGATATGGATTGGTTAGATAAGTATAAGCTGTCTCGATGTGTGAAGAGAGGATTGTGTCTTTGGAGACTAAGTTGGGAAGAATCGCAAAAGTGACTTGGAATGATTTAGGAGTTCATTTAAGTCATCTTTTGCATGGAATCGAGGCATCTCCAGAAGGCATAGAGTCCATCGTAGTGGTAAAAGATTTTTCAGATGTTTTCAAGGTAGTAAAAGGTTTGTCCTCATTAGGAGGTAGAGTTTCGAATCGTCCTAGTTCCGGGAGCAGTACCTGTTGTTCTGCTTAGTAGGAGGATGGCGTCGAAGGAGAGAGAAGAATCGGTGTAGCAGACCTAAGATTTCTTAGAGAAAGGTTTGATCCGACCAAATTTTTCCAGTTGGGGTTCTTCCGTTGTCTTTATGACGGAGTCGGATGAGTCTTCGAGATTCTGTGTGGATTTGATGAATCGAGTTTTTTTGGGATGTGTGTTATAAGTTTGTTCTCGTGTTCATCAATGATATTCTTGTCTACTCCAAGTCCGAGGAGCACAAGTGGCATTTGGAGATAGTGTTGGAGACTTTGAGGAGGCATGTTCTGAAGGTTAAGTTTTCAAAATGCCATTTTTTGGAGGTCGAAAGATAGATTTTTGGGGCGTACTGTTTCTGAGGAGGGTATTTCTGTAGATCTAGCCAAGGTAGCTACTATTCAGGAGTGGAATTAGCCGCAGACTCCGTCAGAAGTCCGTAGTTTTCTGGGTTTGGCAAGGTTCTACAGGAAATTTTTTAGGGACTGCTTTAAGATTTCTTCCCACTTAACCAAGTTAACTAAGAACGGAGCAAAGTTTAAGTGGACCCGAGTGTGAAAAGGCTATCTTGGATTTGAAGATAAGGCTGACCAGTGCGCTTGTATAGCTATTCCCGATGGCAAGAGTAAGTTTGAGGTCTACAATGACATTTGTGTGTGCCTATTATGGATGGTTTGAGTCAAGAATGGTCAGTATTCTAGTTTTGAGATTGATGACCAAGGAACTTTGAGGATCAACGGAAGGATTTGTTTTTGGAATTTCAAGGATTTGAAGCAAGAAGTTTTATCAAAAAGTCATTCCTTCAGGCTGAGGATCTAACCATGGATTTCAAAGATGTTTAAGGATATGAAGATAGTCTTCTGGTGGCCAAGTATGAAGAAGGAAGTAGCTGTTTTCGTCAACGAATGTGCGATCTGTCAGCAGGTGAAAGGTGATCAGCAGAAGACCGCAGGTTTGCTGCAGCATTTGGAGGTTCCAAAGTGGAAATGGGAAGTGATTTCTTTTGATTTCGTCGATGGTTTGCCAAGGACCAAAAAGGGAAATGAAGGAATATGGGTGATTGTAGACCGGTTAACTAAGAGCGCCCATTTTATTCCAGTTAAGGCAACCCGTACTGCAGCATCTTTGGATGAGTTTTTCTTGAAGGAGTTTGTCCGACTGCATGATGTTCCAGTCAGCATTGTTAGCGACCATGATCCTATCTTCTCCAGCAAGTTTGGGTGGCTTTACGATCAGCTTTGGATACGAGATTGAGTTTGAGTACAACATATCATTCCCAGACCGACGGACCGATGAAGGCTGAGTAGAATTCTTAAGGATGTGCTAAGGGCTTGTGTTTTGGATTTTGGTGGATTTTGGGGGACAATCTGCTTTTAGTGGAATTCTCGTGCAGGCGATTATCTAGATGGCACCATATGAAGTTTTATATGGAAGACCTTGTTGGTTTCCATCCTATTGGGTAGAGACGGGAGATCGTCTTGTTCTTAGTCCAGATCATTGATCAAGATGAGAGGCAACTCAGAAGCTGGTTTAGGTGCAGTGGGGCGAGGATCCCAGAGTTTGTCTTGGGAAGCTCTAGATAGTTTTAGGAAGCTTATCCGGAATTGTGTCCGGATAGCTAGTGATGTTTGTTCGAATAAATTATTTGTTGAATAAAATTGTTTGTTTAGGTGAACTGTTTGTTTGGTTGATATGTATGCTTGAAATTGTTGAAATGAAATAAAAGTTTTGGATTATCTTTTGTTTTAAATTTCGAGGACGAAATTCTTTTAAGAGGGGTGGAATGTGATATCCCAGAATTTTAACCAATTTAAAATGTGATGATCTCCTTGATTTAATTATTTATCATTGGTAAAATTGTTATTTTCAAACAATAAAATAATAATGTGTTGTTTATATATATATTTAAATAGATTTTAAATAGAATTATTATTACAAATTTAACAGTGTGTTTTTTAAATTAATATATATATATATATATATATATATTTGAATTGGTTTTAAATTGGATTTTTAAATTTGAATTTGAATTTGATATTTGGATTTAAATTTGAATTTAAAGGATACATATCTTAAAAATATTTTAGAAATAAAATATATAAATAAGGTTTTTATTAGAATAATATTTGTTTTAATTTATTTTCCTTAAAAAAATTTATTTATATAAATTTAGAAAGTATTTATTTAATAGAAAAATAAATACAAAAGTTTCATATTAACATTTAAAAATGAATTAAATATATTATTTGATTTTATTTAGGATATAATTGGTTTTATTCTATTTTCTTTAAAGGATTTTATTTATCTAAATTTAGAAGAAGTACTTATTTAATAGGAAAATAAATACAAAAGCTTTTTTATTAACATTTAAAAATAAATAAAAATGTATTATTACAAGTGTTTAATTATAAAGCATGTTATAACATGTGTAATCTAATAATGGATGGTAAATGACAAATGTTAACCATTTGAACAAGTGGATTCCTTTTTATTTTTCATTTTCTTTAAATTTTAATAAATCACAATTAAGCTATATAAACACATATCTTCTCTTTTCAATTCTTTTCTTGTCTTCTCATTTTCAAAAGCAAGCAAACATAACTCGTAATTCATTTCTAAACAAGAAACAAGCCTGTAAACATTCCTCGGAAACAAATCAAAAACCAAAAGCCTGTAACCAATCCTCAAACTCAGATCAAAACCTATAACAAATTATCAAACATGAAATATCGAAGCAACCTTCTCAAATAAAAGTCTGTGACAATTTTTTTTAAAAAACAAGGCAAGAAATCTGAAGAAAATCAAAAGTCTTGAATCATCTCAACATAAAAAATTTCCAGTTCAACAAAGCTTTTTAGTTTCAAAAGAAATCAAAGCAAATTCAAAGTTTCTAGTTTAAAGCTTCAGTTTCCAAATTCCAGTTTTCAAGCCCTTTGCCTTTTTAAAACAAGTGAGTAAACTTAAAAAAAAGTTTAAGTAAATAAATGTTTGTTGCTTGTGAAATTCTAAGATGAATGATGCTTGCTTATGTATATATAAGTGATATCCCTGTGTATAGGAATGTATTAAGTTTGCATGCTTGATATGTATATCTGCGTGTATCTCTTTTTATGTTACAGTGATTAAATTTGATAAAAAAATTCAAATCTTTTTATCTTTTCCCTGTTAGGCCTTGAGATTCAAACAATATTGGTTAATCTATTCATAATCTAGGTGCTAAAAATATGTTTAAGCATAATAGGACTGAAAACTGTTGAAATCGAGAAATATACAGTAGATTTCTAAAAACACGTTAAAAACAAAACATCTTAATTTGCTGATTCATGGTTATAACTTGAATCTACTTTGAAATATAGGATTTTTAAAATGGAAATCACAATTTTTTGCATTGTAATGAGTGTGCATCTCGGGTATGACCAGAAAGTAGTTTTTGAATAATTTTTGGTGGCCGAAGGATCTAGGGTGGTCGGGAACTTGGATGGAGGTGGTAGGGAAATGGTTGAGGCCAGGAAAAATGGTGAAAATTTTTCTTCGTCGCCGTGGCGGCGGCGGTAGGTCGAACTAGGTTTTAACCCCAATTTATGTTGAGGTTAGTTTTTTTGGGTACTGCATCGCCTCTGGTGATTCGAGTTGCTCGAAACTTTAGGAGATGGTCGCATGGAAGGTCGGCAAGGTGTGGCCAGTGTTGCGCGACTTCTAGTGGTCGGAATCGCTTGGACAAGGGGTTTTCAGGTTTGGATTTTGGGTTCTAGGTATTCCTGATATGCTTGATCTTTTTCGTGGTTTTGTGATTGTGATTTGGTGGTCGAAATTGGTTGCAGCAACGATGGTCGATGTGCCGGAGGGTTCATCGGAGGTCGAAGGTGGTTCGGTCACCAGTGCATGTGCATGGCGAAGTTTTTGTGTCACTTGTTTTGGTCGTGAGTTTGCTCGAAGGGAGGCTCGGGTTTTTAGGGTAGCGACTCGAGTATAAACTCGAGTAGAACGAGAGTGTCTTTGGGTTTTAAACTTAAACTAAAACCTAAGTTTTTTTTTTAAAAAGAAGAAGAAGGAAGTGGTTTTACTCGGGGCAAGACCCGAGTGGTCTTTGGGTGGAACCCGAAGAAAGGGTTGAACAGTTTTTAAAAAAAGGAAAGATTTTGAAAATTTAAAATAATTTAGTTAAAACTTTCTTATATAAATTTCCATTTTATATAATAATTGTTTTCTTAAACATTTGATAAGAAGTTTTGAAATTTGTTTAATTTAAATTTTATAAAGTTAAATTGTATGTTATTTTAAAACCTAAGTTAGAAATGAAATTTAAAAGTAATTTAAAGGTATAATGTTTAAAAACAGTCTTTAGAAAGTTTTTAAAGGTTTTATAAAGGCAAGTTTTAAAATTTAAATTAAATAAACTAAGTGTTAATTATTAAGATAAAATGTTTTAATGATAATTAAGGCAATAATAAGATATTGTTTTATCTTAAGATAACTAAGGTTTTTAATGAGTTGATATTAATCAAGCTAATTAAGAAAATCAAGTATAATTAATTAATTTGATTAATTACTGATTAAGAATTATTAATTAGATAATTAGAGATTGTTAATCAATGATTAGAGATAATTAATTAGGTAATTAAGATTTGGTTAATTTAGTAATTAGTGGTTAATTAATTAAGTAATTAGGGATTAATTACTTAAGTAATTAGAGGTTAATTAACTGGTAATTAAGGAGTAATTTATTTGTAATTAAGTTTTATTGATTAATAATTAGGTTTTATTAATTAATACTTAAAGGATAATTAATCTGTAATTAAAGATTAATTAAGGATTAATCAAATTGTAATTAAGGATTAATCAACTAGTAATAGGGATTAGTTAATTTGTATTAAGTTTTGTTAATTAATAATTGGATTTATTAATTAATAATTAAGGAATAATTAATTAGTTAATTAAAGATTAAGTAATTGATTATAAAAGAAATTTAGGATTAATAAATTTGTATTGAGGAATGTTAATTAATAATTAAGGTTTATTAATTAATAGTTAAAGAATAATTAATCTGTGACTAAAGATTAATTAATTGGTTTAAAAGTAATTAAGGAATCATTAATTAAATGGTTTGGAATTAATTAATGATTGATTAAGAAGGATTAGATGATTAATTTTTAAGTAATTAATTTAATTTAAGTTAATTAAATTAATTATAATATGGATTAATAATTCCTGTTTGTGGATGATTGTTTGTAGAATGTCTGAATTGATTGATATCTATTAGATGATATTCTGTAATGTGATATTGGATATATCTAGGATAAATGTGTGATATTTATTTGTGATGAATGTTGTGTGAATTCAATATTTTTAAATTGAATTAAATTGTTTAACTTTAAACAACTTTTCCTTTAAGAAACGATTGGATTTCGATGAGACCGGGATCAGATATCAAATTTGATTATTCGAAACCCACATCGATCCAAGTTAAACGATAGGTCGTGAAATCTCAAGTGAAGATCGAGATGGAGCTTCAAAGTGCAAGGGTTATTGTCGTTAACTCCGAGGGTGGTTCCAAAATGAGTGTAACGAGATAATGCCTTTGGTTTTGTTCGAACCCGGAACGAACTTGTATGGATGAATGCTATCAAACCATCATCAATGGAGGACGATGAGCATTCCAAGATTGTTCTTTAAAGATAATCGTAGCCTCAAGCCTCATCAACCGGGAATGGCTAAAACAGGGGAGGTGTATCAAGGCTAAGTGAGTCGCGCTCGAGTAGGACAAGATTTTCCCCTGTTTAGAGTCCCTTTTTATTCGGCTGTGTGGCGGTTGCTGGCTCCAACCACGGGGTTATCTTATTTGGGACCATCAAGTAGGGGATCTTTTCGGCTTTGTGTTGCAGGGGATCGGGGGTGATCCTTGGTACGTTGATCCAGGCCACGTACTGTGACGGACGGTACCCTAGTAGCCCTGCCATTGTATTGAAATCCAATCTCCAATAAGTCATCTCGGACTTGATTGTATAACCCACTTTGTGGCTAGAATGCTGGAATTTAATGAATATAATAATTTCGGCTATGTGAGTATTTATTTGAAAACCCTAGACCCTATTATAATATAACCAGATTTCCTATCAAATGTTTTGGTTATCATAAGGGAAAAACTTGTCCGTATTTATTGGCGGAGAGTCTTACGAGATACCTTTTTTTCAAAGGTTTTTCAAGTTAAACAGCTTAACTGTTTACTTACACCAGACCCATGTCTGACCCGGAGTTTATTTCTGTTTTTCTAAACTCTTAGGTACTCAAATTTTTATGAGTAGCCAAGTGATCAGGTTTGGCTTGACGAATTTGGAAGCTTGGAGCAGGAGTCCAGACGTAGCTATATCTATCTATTTTCGTTGTGTTGAAGTCTTTGTCTGTTGTATTTTGGAGTGTAATGGATAGACAGATCTTTATAACTGTGTAATGTGATGATGACATAATCTATGTAACTCTGATATGTAAGGACTATGTAATAATTATGTGATATATTATATTTTGTTCCATTTCTGCTGTGAGATTTTGATATTGTTAGTTCTTTCTTCTATCTATTCTATTTCTACCTCTTTCTTTCTTATTGATGATGCGTCTTTCTGTGGAATGAAAGGTGGGTCCTCACAGCTTGTCATAATCAAAATTGAGATTACAACACTCCCAACCATTTTGGTAGGTTTTTTAGGAGCCCACCTCCGAGCCATGAATGGCAAACACAACTCAATCTACCAGGACTCGAACCCACGACCTCAAGGAACTTTGTTCCGTAGTCGCTTAGTTGGCCCTGACCAAATGAGCTAAAATAATGTAAGTGCTAAAATAAACCCAAAACTTATTTGTGGAATAAGTACGTATATGAAGTACATATCCCACACATGAATCATGAGGTATTTCATAATAAAACACATTTTTCCTTAAATCCATAATACTTAATGTGTGTGTATTAAAGATTATGAATTCCTAATATATAGAGTTGCCTTATAATATATACATTAATGGATTACTCTCGTATGCACTAGTTGTTAAGAAAACTCAAGCTAGGGCTATTATGTGTAGTACCATTAATATATTGCCTAGACCAAGTAAGATATGTGCATGTATTTGTTGAGCAAACTCAAGGTACATGCATTGTACTTAGGCCATCGTGAAATGGTAAGTAAGAGAGAATAATCTTTCTTGAATTTTTGAGGAGGTGAAGATCTGGACAAAGGCCATAGTTAGAATTTGTATGTGATACAACCTATAAGAAGTTATCCACCGCATATAGGCCTATGATTTCTTGATCAAACTCATGTTCAAAATCCCAGGGCAAGCTAGTCCTAACACTCACTGGAGAAATCAAAAGATTTCTATATTTCTCTAAGTTTTTTAATGAACATAGAAATCTAAAAGGAGCTTATTAGGGAAATGAAATAAGCATATTTAACCTTTGTAATTTCATATGAATATTTGCTGTGTAACTATACTAATTGTAACAATCCACGCATTTGAGTATCGAGAATTAAATTGAAATTATCATTCAATTAAAATTATTATCAGTAGGGAGGAAATAAACATTAGAATTAAGACCCATGAACAGTACCATGGAGTTCGGAATAACATCCTAAATTTGCATGAATATAAGCTTCGATATGTTTCGAGTTCGGAATTTTGAGCGCTGTATATTGTTTTTATGGGAAATAAAGTTTTACTTAGCTAATTTTGGGGCTTCATATTTTCTTTCCCTCATTTCTCTCTCTTCATTCACTTTTCATTTTACATTCATTTTCCAAACGCACTCAAACCCATTCTCACCTTAAGCCTGAATCTATCTCTGCAAGCTAACATAAATTTCCTAAAATCAAATAAAAATCATCATAGTTCTAATTAGAACAAGAGCTATAAATCTAGTCCACCTTGGAGCTTGATCTGAAGAGGAGAGTTTCATCCAATTTTTCAAGAGAAGCAAAAGTGAGATTTTCCTTGATTTCCTCGTTCTCTCTTCTTAGCAAGGTAAGTAGGAATGCTCTTATATTTTTTATGAAATTTATTTCTATTTATTTGGATTTTTTTTTTGTTGAATGAAGTTTGGATTGGTTAAGACATTGCATGTAGCTTCATTGAGCTTGTATGAGTATACCGTACTGAAATAATCAACTTAGAGGTTATGTTAGTGATATAAGAAAGTTAATAAGAATTTAGGGCACAAATTGCTAATTAAATTAAGAAATAAATAAATGGAAAGTCATGGAATGATGAATAATTTAATATATGATTTTATAAAACTTAGTTGGGAATTTTATAACATGATTTGTAGAAGTTATGAATCTTTAATGAAAAGGCTGGAATTTGGGAATTTGAATATAAATTAAATGGATGGTAAATAAATTATATGGTAATCGTAGATTTATTGCTTAATTAGTGTAGCATTTGATTATTATATGGTAGGAATTGTCGTTGCTTGTTTGATATTTTGAATTACTTATTGATTGATTGTTGTGTGTAATGGATTTACTGAATAAGAATGATTTTTACACTTAATAAATAAAATAAATAAAATAAATAAGCAAAAGTTAGTGCTTATATATATAAGATGTTCATAAAAGTTAGAATCAATATATAATGAGTTTATTTGGAAAACAAAATATTTTGAAGAAAACACAAGGAACGAACTTGAATTATTTATTTATAATTGTACGGTGCATTTGGATTTGTTCATGTAGTGTATGGTGCGTTTGGATATGTTCTAAGGTGTAGTCGAGTTATCAAAAGTGCACAGACGCGACTTGTTAGCTAACGAACGAAGATGGACTCATGGCAAAGGAAACTATGATCGAGCACTTTAAGGAATCAAGATGGATACTTGAGTAAACAACATCGAACTTTAACCGTATGGAAAGGGAAATATGATAGGGAAAGTAGGTGGCTCTTTGGAGGAGGTGGCATGGAGAAGGTGCGTGAACCAGAGCTGAAAGGTGCTCTGAAATGGGGAGTTGGGCTGGAATTGTTTAGTTTGTTCACCAACCGGTGGATCGGTGGGTGCTAATTGGTCCATCGATTAGCGACTCAGATGAGCAATTCAGCTCAGATCCGGAGCACCATAGTCTAGGCCAAACCCCTTCCACCCAAACAACTTCAGGGGATACTTGGGGTTGATGTTGAGGTGCTTTTGCGTAGTGTTTCGGCCACAAGATGGTAAGATGATATCATGCTCGTTCGAGATACATATATGTGCTACGCGATGTTGTATGACTTTAGTGTTCCGTTGTGGCTCCCGATGGCATTCTACGCGGGACATACCCATCGTTCTCCTTTGTAGAGAATTAGTACAAATTTAGTTTAAAATCCTTGATAAATTAGAAGGAGGAGGTGATGATGATCATCTATAAGTGGACCACATATCACCTATGCTCACTGAGGAGTTGGTGAGATCCACGTAGGTTTCAAGTAAATAGAATAGGTCATATATCACTTATGTTCACTAAAGGGTAAGTGAGCTCTATATGAGAGCCATCACTAAGGATATGGCTCGAGGACTATGGTACACTGAGGTACTGACTCTATTTATCCTGGACCCCTAACGGAAATCATTGGATCACGATGGATATCCACCACAGACTCCATCCATCAGAAATGACGGGAATAATTACACACACTATTTGGTGTACACCGTTATGTTGTAAACCTACATTATGATATCCGTGCTACACCCTAATTTGTGTATCGGGCTATCTTTATTATAGTATGCCATCAAGTACCGATCACATTATATTAGTAATGTTGACTCGTTGATTGCAAGCGAAGAATAGGTTGAGGTATATTATTAGTAATATACCCTTATCTTTACCATAATCAATTATGATATATTAATTTCATATTCCATATTTTGAATTTATTTCCCCCTAGACCAGGCTTTAACTCTGACCCACATTTTGTCTCTGTTTATTTTATGACAACTCTTGGGTGCTCGATGGAGTAAGCCGAGAGATAAGTGGCCATGGGGATAGCTCAAGATTGCATTATTTTGGATCAGAGTAGGATTATGATATTTTGTCATACACTTAGATGTATATCATATAGTACATGACATACCTATATTTATATGTGTGAGACATGTATTATCAGATGTTATATTCAGTACTCCATATGTATTGAGTTGACGTATTTTGTCAATTGCTATTTTTATTTATTGCTTCAGCATTATTATGTGTCACATTTGTATATCATTTTCTGGTTATATATCTTTGTATATTATATATTGTCGTCTTGTGTGAGATACTATCGTTACACCAAAATTAAATTAAATTAATTATAATAAAACTTTAAATTTACCCTGCATAGCCTGTCTATGTGGAACTAAGGTTTGATTACTATTATTAAGTGGCGAAATTTTTTGGGTTGGTATAAAGCGAGTTGTTACAATTATATCAGAGTCTTGGTACTACATTTAGGACGAAACTAACCATTTGAGATTATATAAATGAGAACGTGCTTGTATTTTGTTATTAGAATAATATTGTTTACAACTCACATTCCGCACTTCAGTTTACTCCTATTGCAAGTTGCTAAAAGTATCTTCGTTTCAGGCTAAGCATTATGAGAAGATGAGGTACATGAGCAACAACAGCTAGGAAGACAGCTATACCTAATTGGTTTAGAGAGTTCTTTTCCACCACAAGGTATTCTCTAGCACATGCGTCTGGGATGGAAGGTATAACCCCTAAGGCGACAGTATTACCAGCTCTGCCAGCTTTCGATTTCCCAAAGTTGTATGGATATTCTTTGTCTTGGTGGGAAGGCTTATCAAGGCATTGAGACATTTGTGAAGACTTGGGATTGATACACACGTTTGTGAGGGCTTTCACCAACATAGGCTTGGATGATACTCTTATGAGGAGGGTTGCCTCCCAGCATCTTGTAGGAGAGGCTTTAGCTTAGTAGGACATTGTGGTTAGGTAAGTGGATGACCAAATTATGACTTAGGCTAATTTGAGATGCTGTTTAAGTTTATTTATGTAACCGAGAGAGGCGTGTAGTTAGAGCGCTTCATTCACTTACAGCTAAGAGACATGACCTCTAGGAGTATTAGCATATTCAACACGTTAGCTGAGTGTGTAGCTGACTTAGTCAACACTCCCATGAAGAAGGTAAAGAAGTTTGCTAGAGGGCTTAATCTACCTCTTAGGTATTTGGCACTTACACATACTACGAGGGCTACTCATGAGAGTCTTATGGAGATGGCTCATTTGCATGAGAGCACCAGAGTAGCTCAAATGGAGGTAGCAAAGGAAGGAGGAAAGAAGAAGTTCTTTTCTAAGAAGAAAGGTTCCATTGGGAAGTCCTATCCTAAGAAGGAGGGAATCCTATTGTGGTGGAAAAGGTAATGATTCTCATATCTTAGATGTATAAATAATTATGCAATTCATTTAGATATCAAATCCTATCCATTTTATTTTGTTTTGTCTATGAAAAAAATCCTTTCTATTCATTTTAAGGTCATGTCGCAAAGATGTTGGACAAATATATTGTAGAAGAAGTGCTATAATTGCTAACAATTGGGTTGTCTTAGGTGGAAATGTCCGTCGGCTCCTCAGGGCAAACATGTAGTAAAGGCTTATGCTATTGTTGCTGTTCCAAGTTCCAGCAAGCTTATAGTTCAGTAGAAGGGAAGGGGCATCTTATTGGGAGGCATGACTTTTATTCATGACTTGCCTATACGAATTCTTTTTGAAATGTGGTTTCACATACTTTTATTTCTAGTTCCTTGGTTGATAGATTACATATTGTTCCATATATTATATGTGATCCTCTTATAGTATGGAATCCTGTTGGGGGATCGACATCTCTTTCTATGATCCATCGGGGGGTTCTACTTTCAGATTAGGGTTTTTGGTTTTCATTCAATGCTTATGTGCTATGTTTTACTGGTAATAATGTGGTTATGGGTATGAACTGGTGTAACACCCCCTACTTAGAGGCCTAAAACACATTTCAAAAAATTACATAGATCACATAAATATGGAAAAAAAAATTACAATTCAAAAACACATTTCCATATTCAAATCAAATCATTTCTTTTTCATTACATAATCCCCAAATTACATTAACCACGTTCAGCAAAATATAATTATTACAATACGCCAAAATCGACATATGATCAGAGAATATAGCAAGGCTGATAAATCTGCCTTTGCAAACAAAATACACAGTAGAAAGAAAAACTCTAAATAACTATCTGCCTTCTGCACGCCTTCGGAAGCTTTATTCATCAGGGAAGAAACCTGAGAACCTTAAATCTCAAACAACTCAAAATCAATTGAGTGTCCGAGAGTTTATGGGGAAAACAAAAACTTCGAGCCAGACATAAAGCTTGGTATGAATAATAATCTAACATCTCAATCCTTTTAGATATCTAGTGAGACCATGCCTCTTTGCGGACAGATTTCCCCCTCACAAGTATCCTAATTCCTTTATGAAACCAAATGCTATGCTCCTACATCCACAATGGTTAAAACATACATTTCAAAACATTATGATGATATGCATACTTGAAAATAAATAAGTTCTTTCCATTCCCAGTTTAATCTGACACCCTGTCATAATTATAGTATCTAGGGTCACCATTAACCTTTTTAGTTTTCATGGGTTTACTAATAACCTTGTTATAACTAATAGACACCCTGTCCTATTCATAGTTTTCATGGGATCACTAAGAACCTATAAGCTCCTGCCAATTAACTTAACTAATTCATTGGTCCTCCTGAATCTATTAGTCATTCCAATAACTAATCGCCTTATCCTAGTTTTCATGGGTTGACTAGAAACCTATGGACTTATCCAGTAACTCATTGCACATCCTAGTTTTCATGGGTTGACTAGGAACCTATTGATACTTTCATTAATCACATTCTTATCCTAGTTTTCATGGGTTTACTAGGAACCTATTGACTGATGTTAATTCTTAATCCGGATATAGTTTTCATGGGTTCACTACAAACCAATTAGCCTCTGCCAACTGTCCTTATGCATAATTTTCATGGGTTAACTATGAACCTTTTGGTATGCACCAATACTTACCTTATCATAATTTTCATGGATTTACTATGAACCTCTTGGTATGCATCAATAACTACATTATCATAGTTTTCATTGGTTTACTATAAACCTTTTGGTTTACCACCAATAACTACAAAGTATAGGCATCCTATATTTTTGGTCAGCCTGATTCCATGGATGCAATTCTACTCATTTAGGAGTTTAAGTAATTTATATTCATTATTCATGTTAACCTACTGGTTCTTCTCCCCATTTTCCTCAAAATACAGTGATGAGATATCATGTGAATATACACATATTCGAAGAAGTAAAACATTAATTAACAATACCACTCTTGTGGGTTTAAGGTCCTTGAAATACATATCATAAAACACTGTAATCACCTTTAACTTGTATTTTTTATCAAGGCAACATTCTTCAAAAATACATACTTAAAACACTTAACAAAACTCCTTTATATAAGCCATGGGTTTTTCTTTAAAAATTAGAGTATGAGGTTTCAAATATTTTAAAACTAATCCTTTCAACTTATCTAAAGGTCTTCAAAACAACCTTACGAATCCAAACCTTTCGAAACTATTGAAACCATTCAGCAACTCAAACCTTTCGAAAGCATTCAACTCTTAAAATATAAACCTTTTGAAGACTTACTAGGTCCATGTTAAAATATGTGGAAGGTCCTATTTTAAAACCTTTTGACTACAATAGAAGCAACATTTCGACCTTGTCGGAAGGTCTGCTTCGAAAGCTTTAAAACATTTCATTTAAAATAATAGACCTCAGCCTTTTTAAAGCCACTCCTTCGAAAGCTTGGGTTACATTTCAATTATAAGACAAAGGAAAATCATCTAAGTCAAAGGCTTTGATACCATTCGAAAGCAATGGGAGAAGCGGCTGGTTTTTAAAACAAGTAAACCTTTCATTTTTGCTAAAAACAACGACTTTGAAGGGTTGAAAAAAGCAGCTATAACCTTTCGACTATGTCGTAAGGTTCAAAACAAAACAATGATAAGTGGCAGTAACCTTTCAACTTTGTCGAAAGGTTTCAAATCCAAAATAGTGGTAAAGCAGCAGTAACCTTTCGAGTTTGTTGAAACCTTTCTTTTTAAACATTTGACCTGGTTGAACACGACCAAGTTAGAAGCTCTAATTCGAAAGCAAACCGGGTGAAAGCTTTTGGTTGTAAAATGAACACATCCCAAACTCTTTGGCCATCAACCTTTCGATAAGAACCCTTCGACTCTATCCAATTCATTACGTACCAAGTAACTTGATATCTTATGCATTGGTTTAACCTTGTCGAAAGATATAACCCTTCGAATTAGTCGAAAGGTCTGGGTCGGAAGGTTTACTACCGTAAAAGGCTGAAACATGCTAAAAGTATGATTTCTTTGTTATTAACTTAAAAAGATAACTTTTCAACTAACCTGACTTTGGTTGTCAAATCTCGTTGGTTAATAATTTCTTTTCAGAAAAACGCTGCCACTAATTTTCAGAAATAAATAATAACTTTATTTTATAAAATGCTCCTTCTCCTTAATTAAATATACAAAACATTTAAGTTCCATACCTTAAATAATTTTATATATTCATCAAAACACTTAGAAAAAATCTAGAAAAATCGTAGAAAATCTATTTTAATACGTTTTCCAACATATCAAAATTTCAAACCCAAATAGTCTTTATTTTTGCCATAACTAATTTATAACCCAATAAATCATTTTCTTCACTAGAAAATTATATAAAATCCACATAAACTCAGAAAATTATGAAAATTGAAACACATCTCCAAAATCATGTTTTCTATAACACAAAATTTTCCCGTAGCATCTAAAAATCATTTCATCTCGGTTTTACCCTAAAATCGTTTATATCTACCTTTTAAACAACCTTATTAATCCATATATAATTATGAACCAGCATATCGTCATTCAATATATTATAAAAAGGATTTATCCTTAAATCTGAAACCATATGATGTTAAAATCAAAATAGAGAGGTAGAAATTATTACTCACCTTAGATTGGATAAGGAAATTGAAGTATGTTTAAGATTGATTCCTTCTAACTTGAATCTTAGCTTTTAGTTGATTTTTTCTCTTCTCTTGCTAATGGTCGGCCTTGCTTGCTTCTTACGTTTTAAAATTTTGTTTGAGATAAAAATGAACGTGTAAGTCTAAGAAAGATAGCATAAGGGTGGGAAATGTGGGCGGCTATTTACCCTAATGTCCTTATGTTTAATTTCCTAATCATTTATATAAGTTCTTTTATTTTAATAAGCATGACCCCTTAGTTTATTAATCAACTTCAATCTCCTTATCTACATTATTCTATTTAATTTATTCTAATTAAATCTCCTGAATAATGTCAATAATATCAGGGGTATTACAATTGGATGTCGGGCATGGTGTCGTTCCTGATTGTGATGAAAGATTGGTTCACATGAGTAAGTAATGGGAAGTAGCATGACATATTATGCAAGTCCAAGACCATCTCCATGATCAATTATTTATATTCTATGGATGTTTCTCATGAGAATTTAGCCACTGTTCCTATTGTTAGTAGATTTGCTGATGTCTTTGGTGCGGTTACTAGTTTTTCCCCACACCATGAGATAGAGTTTCGTATTGACTTGGTGAGGGATGTCATGGCCTTTGTGTTACCTATTAGATGGATGGCGCCTAGGGATCACCATGAGCTTGAGGCTCAGGTGGTTGATTTACTTCACAGGGGTTTTATTCGTCGTAGTAATTTTGAGTGGGAAGCGCCCGTGGTCTTTGCTACTAAGGCCGATGGGTTTTTGAGGTTGTGCGTTGATTGTAGAGAACTGAATAAGCTAACTAAGAAGAAAAAGTACCATGTAACACGTATTGATGATTTTTTTGATCAGCTTGGAGGTGTGCATATATTTTCACAGTTGGACCTAGCCACAGGTTTCCATCAGCTTAGGGTTGCTTCTGATAAACTAAGAAGATATCGTTCTGGACTTTGGGTGGATCTTTTGACTGGTTGGTTATGCCTTTTGGGCTAACCAATGCACTAGCTTATTTTATTGATCTCATGAGCCGTGTATTTAGGGATCAGGTGAATAAATTTGTAGTGGTATTCATGGATAATATTCTTGTTTATTTATTATAATGAGGAGGAATACCGATTACTTCTAGAGATTGTTTTGGAGGTAATACAATGACACTAGTTGAGGGCTAAGTTTACGAAATGCCACTTTTGCTGAAAGGAGGTTCATTTCTTATGCTATATCATGTCAGGATAGGGGATCTTAGTGGACCCTAGCAAGGTGGTGGAAATTCACGATTGGAGAGTACCTAGGACGGTGATAAAGATATGTAGCTTCCTTGGATTGGATGGGTATTACTGAAAGTCCGTTTAAGATTTTTTGAAGATAGCTACACCATTTACATGCTTGATTGGGAAGGGGAAGCCCTTCACTTGGGACTCTAAGTGTGAGCATGCTTTTGTTGAGTTGAATATGTTATTAGTCTCTACACCTATTCTTATCATTCCTAAGAGTTCTAGACCATTCGCAGTTTATTGCATGTGGGTCTGGGCATGGAGCAATCTTGATGCAGGGGAAAAATTTATGGCTTATGCCAGTAAACAACTCAAACCAAATGAGAAGAGTTACCCAACTCATGACTTAGAGCTTGCATCGATTGTTTTTGCATCGAATACATGGAGGCAATACCTTTTCGGTGAGATATCTATTCTCCTAAAAAGATTTTAATCTTAGGCAACAGAGGTGATTGGAGTTTCTTTCTTCTTATGATTTTGACATCTTACATCCCAAGTAAGGGGAATGTTGTTTCAGATGTGTGTAACTAGGGTTGTTACGATTGAACCATCAATCACTTAACCGTATCAACCGTTCATGTGGTTACCATCTATAATGGTAAAGGTTGAAGAATTAGATAATCGCGGTCAGACATACTAACTATCTATGATTTTTTGTATAATTTTTAACATTAAAGTATAAAAATTAGTAATTTAAGTTAAAGGAATAACTTGTACATTAATAACATGCGCCTTCATTAACTAATAACATGTCTATGCATATTGCTCGTTCATAAACAAATAAGTAAATTTTCAAAAAAAAGTTAGAGCTATACGAATTTATCATCAATAATGCATATATTAAAAATATATGTACAACATGCTTTAAATTTGAAAATATGACGGTTAACCATCATAGATGGTTGCGGTAATGGTTATAAGAATTTATAAGTGTCAACAATGGTTATGGTTATGATTGGTGGTTATAACAATGGTTACCACAACAGTACATCCCTATATGTAATGACCCATATTTTACATATCGAAGTATCGTAAAATATTTTTATTTTCTTATAAGGTCGTATGATTCTATAATTCTGAAATATGACTTGTAGGGGCATTTTATATACCTATGACATTTCCCATATTTTTATGCGACCATTTTCGACCATGAAAATATTATTTGGACAATAATTTTTGATAAAAGTCGAATTAGGGTCTCAAACTAGTTTCATTGCTTTAAGATGATAGTTTCCCATTCCATAGAGTGGATAATAGAAAAACAGACCTACAATTAGGAAGTTATGCTTGTTTTAAGCAGTAAATCACATATTTTACTGATTAAATATTAAACATGATTCATATTCCATTACACAATCTCGAAAACCTATCCTAGGTTATAATCAATTATAATGATTACAAAATACGCCAAGAGAGAGATGTGAAAATGCTCCCTTGGATGATCGAAGTACTAAATAGGCAAAACTATCTTAATACATCACAGCAAAAATAGAAATAAAATAACAACTCCTAAATAGCTACCCTGCCTCCTGCACGTCTTCAGAAGCTTTATTCCTCCGCCTTCTAAAACCTGCAAATCTCTCAACTTACTCAAATCTTATTTTGAGCACCTAAGATTTAAGGGGAAAACATAAACTTCGAGTTAGACAAAAGGTCTAGTGTGAATAATACTATACATATTGGTTTGTTGATATTACGTGAGACCATGCCAATTAGTTGAACAGATTTCCCCACATTATTATCCCTTTAAAACATTTCTTTTTGCAAAGCAGATTCCTACAATCAAACTGATTAAAACAATAATAGCGATATCATATATGCTCATAAAATAGGTAATAAATGGACGATCTATCTGAACAATATAGTTCTGTTTGGCTAACTACTAATCATTGGTTGGCTCGGGCCTACCATACATAATAAATAATCTAACATCAGTTAGACAAATTTCTAGACGGTCTGTCCTTAACTTACTTCTCCTTGGGTCACCTGATTATAATGGTTTTGCAGA
Source organism: Allium cepa (assembly GCA_030765085.1). Taxonomy (NCBI): domain Eukaryota; kingdom Viridiplantae; phylum Streptophyta; class Magnoliopsida; order Asparagales; family Amaryllidaceae; genus Allium; species Allium cepa. Next base: position 737,045,145 of record CM060928.1, on the reverse strand, counting down.
CTCATGAATAACCTATCCTCTTTCCGTGCATATATTATTTTCTGTGTGCAACCATCATTTAAGTCATATTTATTACTAAGCCATACATACTAGAATTTTGGAATAAATTAGCTAGGGGCTATAGCTATGTATTGGGCGCGACCCTACAGCAGTTCCATCTGGTATTCAAATATCTGAGTCATTTACCTAAGGTTAACTACCCATCAAATTTTCCTCGAAAACCTTTTCAAATTGATTTATCCCTTTAAATCATACTTAAATAAGGAAAATATACTCATTGCTTTACTCGAATCACCACAAAACATTATTGATGAAAACATTCAACACGTTTGTTTAAAACCTTTAAACAATCTCTATCGAAATCATTGAAAATACCCCTTTTGAAACCGTTGAAAGTAACCCTTTCGAGACAAGTAAACTACTTTACTTTTAACCTTAGGCCGAAAGGCCGAAACATACCTTTCAAAATCATTTACAATAAACCTTTCGAAAATATTGAAAGCATCGATTTCGAAAGCTTTATAAAACCTTTGACATCCTCTTTTAAAATACTTCAAACCTGCCTTGCGGAAATATTGAAAACCTTCCATTTATTTACCAAAGGTAAACCTTACGAAAACATTAGGGAGGCACCCCTTCAAAACCTTTATCATATATCTTCCGAAAACACAGGTAAACATCCCTTTGAAACCTTTATCATATACCTTTCGAAAGCATTAAAGTCCTTTACTTAAAACAAACCTTTCAAAAGCATTGGGTTCAAGTAAGAATATATGGGACATATTTTCGAAACCTTTAAAACCATTCGTTTCTAAACCTTTAGGATTAGCTTTCAAAATATCAAAAGGGTCTTAAAAGAACTAAGTTGAAAGCAATGCTTTTAAAAGCAATTTCCTAAGTAAAAGAAGTGGATGGTGTCAAAATCAACCCCTTCGAAAGCATGGAGAGGCGGCTCGGGGTTTAATGCGAAAGAACCCTTTCGAAGGCATTGCTTTGAAAGGTAAGATGCGATAGCAGGGGTTTCGACCCTTTCAAAAGCATTTCTCAAAACAAAGGTGGAAACCTTTTAAGAAAGCTCTTTTCTTTTAAAACACTTGGCCAAGATGAAAACTATCTTAGTAGAAAGAATTCTTTTCTAAAGAAAAGCAAGCGACATTTCCTTTTGAAGGCGAAACAAGGTCTCGACCTCATTGAAAGCCCTGTTTTGACTCTATACCTTTTTCCTATCTCTAATCCACTACGTACCAAGTCTTTGATACCATTTCTATTAGTTTTGACTGGGATGGAGGCGGAAGTATGAAGTCGAAAGATGCTACCAAAAGTGGCGAACAACAAAAACCTTGTTAAACTAATTTTTAACTTTATAAAGTAATTCCTTTTCAACAAATCTACTTATGTGTCATCATATATTTGGTTGCCAATTTCCTTTCCAAAATCTTTTCTAAAAATGCTGTCGGATTTCAAAGATTAACAATTTGAAATATTTACAAATCCCCCCTTCTCCTTTTATAAACATATAAAACATTTATGTCTCATACCTTAAATAATTTTATATACTTAATAAAACACTTAGGAAAATTCTATAGATATTCCCATAAATCACTTTTAATATGTTTCCTAATATATATAAATTTCTGACCCAAAGCTAACATATGATAGCTGTAGTTAATTTAAACCCAATTTACTATTATTTTCACTAGAAAATTCATAATAAATGCACATTAATTCAAAAAATTATGAAACTTGAACCGATCTCTAAAATAATATTTCTGATCTTATATCAAAATCGCAAGGCATTTAGTTGTCATTTAATAGGGTTTTCAAGTTAAACCTCAACATAAAATCTATATGAAATAACTTAAATCATCAATAAGCATATATATCCTTTAAATAATCAAAACATGGACAATCATTTGCAAAATAAATTAAGATTTCATCTAAAACCAAAAATAATAAAATGAGAAGTAACATATTATTCACCTTTAGCTTGTGATTAAGGAGTTTGATATTTGCTTCTTGAATTAGATTGATAATGCTCCCTTCCTCTTGATTTTAGCTTATCTTTCTCTTGCTTTCTCCTAATAGTGTTTGGCCTTTTCTTAGATTTAGTTTTGTTTATGAACGTGTAAAATGAAAGTGCATGAGGGTTTAAGTTATAAGAATATAACTTATTCCTACTTTGCCCTTATCTATTAGCCTTTTCTATTTCATTTTAATTCCCTTTAGTTCATTATTTAACAAGGCACGACTACCATTCTATTATTCAAATCTCAATTCCCTTAACCATTTACATTATTTCATTCAATATAAACTAAATGTCCTAAATAGTGTTAATCAAAATTAGGGTCGTTACAAACGCCCCTCCTTAAAGAATTTTACCCTCGAAATTACGATAATGTACACATGAGATCAATCTTAAAGATAAAACATACCATGGAATAAGTCAGGATAAGTGTCTTTAATCATGCTCTCAGTTTTCCAAGTACAGTCTCTTCGTCGTCACTCTACTAGACTTTGACTAATCTGACCGTCTTACTCCTTAGCCTCTTCTCATCTCTCGCGACTACATGAACTGACTTTCTAACTATAGTTAAATTCGGTTCCACTACTAAGTCCTCTAACATAATTCGTGGTATAGTAGTCTTTGGATCTCGAATACACTTCCTTTGATGAGAAATATGAAAATCATCGTGGACTCTTGCCAAACTGTTCGATAAATCTACCCTTTATGGAGTTTCCCTATCCTTTCAACAACAGGAAATGGTTTAACAAATCTCGGTGCCAATTTCCCTGATTTCCCAAATCGAATTACACCTTTCATTGGAGATACCTTGACAAAAACATGATCTCCAACTGAGAACTCTATATCTTTCCATCTCATAGAAACATAACTCTTCTCAATAGAGTGAGCTTCTTTCATTCTAGTTCTAATTAACTCAATGCTTTCTGCAGCTTCTCTAACTAAATCCAGACCAAGAACTAACCTATCCCCGTTCTCTAACCAACAAATGGGAGATTTGCATGGCATTTTATACAAAGCTTCAAATGGTGCCATCCCTAAACTAGCCTGATAACTGTTGTTATATGAAAAGTCGACTAAGTGTAGACGGTCTTCCTATGATCCTCTAAAATATAACAGGCAAGCACATGACAAATCTTCTAAAACTTTGTTAACTCTTTCTGTCTGCCCATCTGTCTTTAGATGGTAAGCGGTACACTTCTTAAGCTTGGTATCCAAAATCTCCTATAGACTCTTCCAAAACTCGCTAGTGAATATGGAATCTCTACACTTACTATGATACTATCAATTCCATGCAGTCTAACTATATTCTTCACAAATAACTTAGCTATGATAGGTGTTGTCCTGGTTGACTTAATTGGAATGAAATGGGCGCCCTTGGTCAATCGATCCACCATAACCCAAATACTTTCATTTCCTCGATTTAACCTTGGTAATCCGTCTATAAAATCCATTGAGATAGAATCCCATTTCCATACTGGAACATTTAAAGGCTAAAGCGACCCACTTGGTTTCTGATGTTCGGCTTTTACATGTTGACAGTTCAAACATTGTTTCACCCATAAGCCTACATCTCTTTTCATACCTTCCCAGAACAAACTTCTCTTCATATCCTGATACATCTTAGTTCCTCCAGGATGAATTGTGAACTTCGAATGATGACATTCTTCAAGAACTTCATTTCTATTGTTTCCTACATTTGAAACACACAGTTTTCCTTTCTTTCTTAACCATCCATTTTGGTCAAGACTGAAATCTTTCAAGTATCGCTCTCTATTATATCCCTTAACTTTCTGATCCGTTCAACTAATAAAGGGTCCTCCATCTGCTTAGAAGCAATTTTTCGATCATCATCGGTCGAACTTCTAAACATGACAACATAACAGTTTTTTTTACTAGATCTAGCTTCAGATCTCCACAGTACTCTACATGTCGCCAACGCTTCCAAATCTTTCCACTCAGCTATCATTGCTAGCACTGCATTCTGATGTTTTCTGCTAAGTGCATCCGCAACCTTGTTGCCTTTCCCGTTGTGTGATGACCAGGAATTTTAAGCAATATCAATTTAATAATCTGAATTAAAAATTAAATAGATTTGATAATCTTTGTTAATAAGATTGGAATTAATTTAATAATCCAATTGAATAAATATTTAATTGATAGATTTTATCTTTTGAACGCTAGTAAATTGTTTTTTTATTTATAACGTACATAGAATATATATATATTGTAAATAGATATTGTTTTAACTTAATAAATAAATAAATCTTGTCTTCTAATATATATATATATATTTGATAATTGGGAAATTGATTTATTTGATATAAGCTTTTTAAAAGTATATAATAAATAACTATATGATTTTGAATACACAAGGTAAATATTTAAATGGTTTAAAATATGTTTTAACTTAAATTTAAATTTAAATAAAAATAACAATAAGGTTTATTTTGATATAGTGTGATACAATAAATAATTTATTAATAAAGAAACAATTTCCTTTATAAATTATTTATAGTTATCAAATTTGTTATTTTCAAAACATAATAATACATTGTTTTTAACAAATGGATTTTATTAAAAATAGTTTGTTTTCTGAAATTTAATTATGTAGTTATGTATATATATATAGCTTGATTTTTAAATTAGGTTTTATAATTTAATTTAAATTTAAATTTAATGTTTTGAAATTTAAAAGAATAAATACTTAAAAATATTTGAATGAGCTCATATTTATAATTTGTTTGTTTTATTTCTCTTTAATTAAAAATGGGAGAAATTTATTTATATACACATAAGAAGCAATAAATTAAGATTTAAAGCTTTTATAAACAATTTAAATTAAAATAAAATATTTAAAGAGACATGTGTAAATCTCTTAACACACCTAAATGACATGTGTTGAACCATAATGTAAATATTGTGACAAATGTTAAGATTAGAACAAATGTCTTATTTAATTTTTCTTTTTCTATTATTTTAATTAAATAGGAAATCTACTTATATAAACACATTTATTCTCACCTCATTTTTTTTCTATTCTTCTTCAAAGCTTGAGAAAATCTTCAGCCAACATTCAAACCAAATAACCCCAAACCAAATCTGAAATCATCTTCTCCAAACCACCCAAAATCTGTAATCAACATTCAAAACAGAAAATTTTGTAAAAAAAAAATCTGCAAATTCCCTCAAAAATCAATCTTCTTCAAAACTGTCTGAATTATCTTCAAACCCGAAGTGCAAATCAAAGTATTAACCTGAAGTTCAATTTGCAACTCAAACCTGCAGATCTCTCCTTCATTTTTGTTTTGAAATATCATCCAAGTCTGTATTTTTCTTTCTCTGGAAGCATGCATGCAATTGTAAAATCAGGGAGCAAATGCAAACAGAATTTAAAGTTTACAAACATAAAGAAGCACATTCCAGTTTCAAGCATTTTCAGAAACTAGTTTTCTCTGTTCATCATCCTAATCAGTGAGTAACTTTTAAACTTAAAGTAAATTATGGTTGCATGTTATTATTATAGAAAATATTGCAATTGTGTATATTTACAAGTATGTTTGTGTAGATATTATTGATGAATTTCTGCTGTATGAAGTGTGCATCTGAATATCTAGGACATCTCTATTCCCAGATTTAAAATTCTGGTTTATAATTTAAATTCAAATCTTTTAGTTTAGTCACTGTTAAAAACTTAAGTTTCAAAGGAAACTTGTATGTTCCATCAATGCTTTAGTTAAAATTCATTTAAGTTAAATAGGTTGGTAACATCACTGGGAATCAAGGGGAAAACTGAACAAACTTGATATGAGTAAAATGCAAACATCTTAATTTATAAATTCAAGAATGTAAAACGTATTCTTACCATAAAACATGATTTTTGAAGCTTAATTCATAATTTAAAATGATGGGATAAGGGTGTAGTTCTGTAGTGAACAGAAAGTGGAAAATTTGTGATTTCTGGTGATCTTTTGATATTGAAGGGTCGGGATTCTTCTTGTAGGTAGAGGAGTAATCAGTGAAGCTTGGAGAAATAATTGATGGTGATGCAAATCACTATGGTAGCAGCGGTGATGATTTCTTGTATGTAGCCCTAGTTTTTGGAATGCTTAGTTAATTGGTCGTCACTGTTTTTATGGGTGATCGAGTGCTGAGAGGTTTGGGGAGATGGAAGTATGGCCATTGACGAGATGGTGGCCAGAGTCGCTGCTATTCTGGTGGACAGAGGGCCGTGAATGTGGCGTTGACAGGTTGGGATGGGAGGATTTCTGTTATTCCAGGTTTGAGTCAAATACTCAAATTCATTTTCGTGATGGCACAAATTGATCTGGTGTTTGGATTTGGATAGGAGGGTGATTGCCGACCTGGGTGGATCAACGTTGATGGTCGGAGTTAGTTGCCTTGTTGATGCATGTGCACAGAGCACTGTGTCGTGGTAAGGTAACTTGGTGTTGTCTTGTATTCGAGAGAATGGTGATTAACTCGAAGGAAATTGATGGGTTTCTCGAAGTATCTTGTTGGTGGACTCGAAGTAATTGAAGGTTTGCTCGAGTCAGTTGTTTGTTTCAGGTTTTTTGTAAAACCTAACATTATTTGTTATTTTTTTTTAAAAAACTTAAATGAAATTTAAATTTGAATACTAAGTTTTTTTAAACAAAGTTTAAATCCAGTTTGAAGTGTGGATTCAAATTTATATTTGAATTCTAATTTCAAATGAAATAAAAGTTTTAAAATGGGTTTTCAGTTTTTTTTAAAAAGGAAACCTGACAGTTTTCTAAAATTTGGAATTTTATTTTAAATCTGAATCATAATTTAAAACAGTGTTTTAAATTCAAACGCTAAGTTTAGTTTCCAAATAGCTTTTGAATTTTTAAGTTTAAAATGAAATTTGGATTTTAAATAAAGAGTTTTAAATCAAGGTTTAAAACAAGTTTAAATCAAAATTTTAAAAAATCAAATGTTTTAAATAAATAATGGATTCAAATTTCTTGAATTCAAATCTGGGCATTTGAATAAGTTTTTAAAATTCTGAATGTTTTCAAAACAAGTTTAAATTTAAATAGCTTGTTAAAGGTAAATTTGTTTTCAAAACAAATATTTAAACTTGATTTTTTTTGAATGAAATTCTTTATAAAAGGTTTATAAATGGAAGTTAAATGATTTGTTAACTTGAATTTGCAACTAAATAGTAATGTATTTAAAAGTTTAAATAAAAATTAAGTAAATTAGTTTGAAGGTTTTCCTTATATAAGTTTTAAATGTAAGTAATAAATGTTATTTACATTTATTTGAAGAATTATAAACTGATTTAAATTTAGTTAATGTTTAAATAATTAATCATTTTGAATCTCAAATTCAAATGGAATTTGAATTTAAATTTATAATGCAATGTTCTAAATACACTTTAATATTAATGAGGTCATTAGTAAGAAATGGATTATTTTAGAAATTATTAAGGTATTAAAATGATTAAATAAATAAAATAATTAAGGAATGACTTATTTATTTAATTCATAATTAATAATTTGGATTAATTTAAGATTAGAGATTAATTAAGAAGTAAATTAAGAAAGGTAATTAAGGAATGATTAATAGTTAATGAAGGTCACTAACTAAGGATTATTTAAAAAAATTAATTAATATGATTAATTTTTAATAATTAATTAGATTAATTAATTAATGATAATCATTTGTAAATTATTATAAGATTAATTACTTGATGGAAGTAATTAAGAAATGATTACTTAATGTAATTAATTAAGTTTAAATGTAATTTGTTTAAGATTAATTAATTAAGTTTAATTAATTTTAATCACTTGCTGGTCTGATAATAATTACTTAATGCAATTAATGGAATGTAATTACTCAGTGAAGTAATTAATGATAATTACTGGATCTAATTAGTGGAAAATGGTTTAATTGTGGAAGTAATCTGGATTAAAATACTTTGTATAATTAATCAAGGGATTGATTATAAATAATTAATTAAGGAGTGACTAATTTGATGAAGTAATCAAGGTAGTTAATTACTGAATGTGATTAATAATATGATAATAGAGATTAATTACTCAATGTAATTAATTTTAAATAAGTAATTAATTAAAATTTAATTAAGGATCATTAATTAATTTAATTAATGACGTAATTAAGGTTGATTAATTTAGATTAATTAATCAATGATAAATGATTAAGGGTAATTAATTAATTGTAATTAATTAAGGTTTAAAGTAATTAATTATAGTTAATTAATTAATGAAGTAATTAAGGGTTAATTACTATATTTGGTTTAGAGTAATTAACTTGTGCAATTAATTAAAGGATAATTACTAGAATGTAACTAAAGAATAATTAATCAAGGATGATTAATTAAGTTGATTAACTAGAGAATAATTAATTAATTTGTAATGAATATGTAAGCAAGATTTATATTGATGTAGTAATTAATTTAATTCACTTTAAATTAATTAGAGACGGAAGTAATTAATTTAATTCATTTTAAATTAATTATAGATGGTGTGATTATAGATCATTGCTTATGTATGGATGGATAATATTGTTTGCCTTGAATGGTTTGAAATCTCAATTATGAGATTAGTAATATTGTGTGATATGGATGCATTGGTTGCATTGTGATGATGATATGGATTATCTGTTGATAATGATAATATGGATTATCTGTTGTGGTGATAATGTTGATTATCTATTGTGAATTTGTGAATTATCTATCTATGTGTATATAGATAATGAAATTGAATTGTTTTAAATTCTAAAATAATTAGGACTTAAAAGACACGCTTTGGATTTCAATGAGACCGGGATCGGGTTTACAAATTTGGATATCGGAAAACCACATCGATCCAAATTAATGATAGGTCGTGAATCTCAAGTGAAGAGTGAAGACTCGAGGTGTAAGAACTATTCGTCGGTATAACTCTAAGGGTGATTCCTAGATGAGTTTGACGGAGATAGTACTTTCAGATTCGAGATGAAGATTCAGAGTGCTAGGGTTATCGTCATTAACTCTGAGGATGATTCCAAAATGAGTGTAATGAGATAATGCCTTCGGTTTCGTTCGAACCCGGAACGAACTTGTATGGATTGAATACTTTTAGAACATCGTCAGGTGGACGATGAGCATTCTAAGTAATGTGTCCTATAAAGGTAATCGCAGCCCCAAGCCTCATCTACCGGGAATGGCTAAAACAGGGGAGGTGCAGCAAGGCTAAGTGGTTCATGCCCAAGTAGGACGAGATTTTCCCCTGTCTAGAGGTCCTTTTTATTTTGGCTATGTGGGCGGTTGGAATCGCGTGCCAACTGTGGGGTTGTCTTGTTCGGGACTGTCCAGTAAGGGATGGTTCCGGCCTTGTGTTGTAGGGGATTGGGAGTGATCCTCGGTACGGTGATCTAGGCCACGTACTGTGATGGGCGGTACCCCGGTAGCCCTGCCATTGTATGGAATCCAAAATCCAATAAGTGCCAATGGTTTTGATTGTATTACCCACTTTTGTGGCTATTAGCTGGAATTTAATAAATGTAACAATTTCGGCTATTTCATATTTACTTGAAAACCCTAGACCTATTATAATATCACTGGATTTCCTATCAAATGTTTTGATTAGCGTAATGTAAAAACTTTTCCATGTTTATGTGTAGGAAGTCTTACGTGATACCTTTCTTTTCAAAAGATTTTCAAAGTTAAGCAATTTTAACCTGTTACTCACACCAGACCCATATCTGACTCGGAGTTTATCTTCTGTTTTCTTAAACTCTTGGGTACTCAAATTTTTACGAGTAGCCAAGGTATTCAGGTTAGTTTTGACGAATTGTGAAGGAACAATGGAGTAGGAGGCTTCTGCGTGTAGATATGTATAGTGTTTCGTTGTGTTTGGTATCTCTGTGTTCTCTCTGTGTTGTATTTGAGTTGTAATAACTAGACATGTGTTTATAACTGTCTAGTATGTGTTGTATTATCTGTGTAACTCTGATAGCTGTTGTATACTATGTAATACTTTATGTTATTAATATAATTTATTCGTTCCACTGTTTAGATTCTGATGTGTTGTTTCTTCTTTCTTCTCTTTCTTTCTCTTTTTTATCCCTTTCTTTCTTATTAATGAAGCGGCATTCTGTAGAGATGAATGGCGGGTCATTACATGTTGTGTACTCAATTCCAAATTCATAAGCGGGTAAAAACTCTAACCACCTCTATTGTCTCATATTCTAATCCTTTTGAGAGAATAAATACTTCAACGACTTATGATCCGTATGCAACCCAAATCTCTCTTTCATAAGGTAAAGTCTCCACACCTTCAACGTAAAAATTACTGTAGCTAGTTCCAAATCATGTGTTGGGTATCTAACCTCATGCACTCTAAGCTGTCGAGAAGCATAGGCAATCACTTTACCTCTTTGCATTAACATAGCTCCTAATCATGTCCTACATGCATCTATACACACTACTAAATCCAGATTCCCTTCTGGAACTACCAACACATGTGCATTCATCAATAAGTGTTTCAGCTTCTAGAATGTTTCCTCACACTTATTAATCCAAACAAACTTCACATCCTTTCGTGTTAGCTTGGTCATCAGTGCCGCTATCCATGAAAAAACCTTAATGAATCTTCGATAATACCTAGCTAATCCAAGAAAACTCTTTATCTCAGTCACTTTCTTGAGTCTCTTTCAATTATTAACCGCTTCGATCTTTGTCGAATCTATAAACAATCCTTTCTCTGAGATTATATGACTAAGAAACTTCATTCCTCTCCTCCAGAAATGACACTTCAAATTTTTTTCCCTTCAGTTGATGTTGTCTTAGCGCTTCAAGCACACTCTAAGATGAACTTCATGCTCTCTTTCTTCCTTAGAGTATATCAAAATTTCATTTATGAATATCAATACGTACCTATCCAAGTGCTCTTGGAAAATTCGGTTCATTAAATCTACAAAGAATGCTGGCGCATTAGTTAGTTTGAATGCCATTGCTAACCATTTGTACGGTTCATATCTGGTTCTAAATGCAATCAAAGGAATACTATCCTCTACCACTCTAAGCTGATGGAATCCTGTCACCAATTCCAACTAGAAAAATATTTCGGCTCCAGTCAACTGGTCGAAAAAATCGTCAATTCAGGGTAGCATATATCGATTATTTATCACCTTCTCATTCAACTTACAATAACTGACACACAGCCTTAACGATCCATTCGGTTTCTTAGCAAACACTACGGCTACTCCCCAAGGCGAACTACTTCGTCTGATAAAATTCTTGCCTTTCAAATACACCAACCGCGCCTTTAGTTCCATCATCTCGGCATGTGTCATTCTGCTTCGCAGTCTACTCACTGGTTTTGCTCTGGGTACTAAATCTATCCGAAACTCAATTGCTCACTTCGACGGCAATCCTACTATAGGTTCAAAAACATATGTGAATTCTCTAACAATGAAAACTCGATTCAACTCGTCTTCTTCCTCCACAACAGACAATAAAGAATCAACCTCAAAACTAAATTTTTCTACAGAGTATATAATCTGATCTCTACAGTTAGGGTGTCTAAGTGATATTTTCCTATCATGGAAAAATATCCTGGCATTATATTTACTTAACCAATCCATGCCCAAAATAATTCCAAACCCTACGAAATCAAACACATGCAAACTGCTAACAAATGTAATACCTAACAATTCAAACTCTAGGTGGTCACATCTTATCCTAAGAGTCGCATAACCTCCTATCAGATTTGCAACCCTTAAGGAAGTAACTAGGTATGAGGGTTCTAGGTTAAGCTTATCTACCAGACAATGATATATAAAAGAACGCGATGCACCGTTATTAAACAGAAGCCAACTGACATACCATGAATCAAAAGCGTACCTCCTAACACAGTTTTTCCCTTCTCCTCTGCTATTGGTCACGAGGTAGCTGGTTCCACTGCAAACAGTTTGCCCTTTCCATCCTTGGCTGGCTTCTTACACTGGTTCTTATAATGTCCAGTTTGATCGCAATTAAAGCATTTAATGTTCTTCTCCCTGATCACCTTCTTCCCATCCCTCGAGCGACATTCATTTGCGAAATGCCCTTTTTTGTCACATTTATAGCAGACAACCTCCACGTTTCCTTTCTTAGTAGCTCCAGCCTTCTCATCCCCTTTCTTATGGAAAAACTTCCTTTTTTGACTTTGTCCTCGGTGATCTTCCTTTTCCTTATTTATTTCTAGAAAAGTAAGCATCTCTTCATGCCTTAAGGCCATCTTAACAACAACATCACATGGATCTCTAATATGTGATAATATGGCCTTCGCAAGCTCGTGCTTCAACCCACGAATGAACTTCTCATTCCTCTTAATCATAGTATCAAGTATAGCGTAGCCATATCTCGCTAGCTCCTCAAACCTTGTCGCATACTCAAGCACAGTCATATCTCCCTATTGCAACTCAGCAAACTTCCTGAGCATAGTAGACTTAGCAATATCCAACGTAAACCTCTCCTCAAACCTTCTTTTGAACTCATCCCAAGTCATAGTCTCCTCATTGACTCGAATAGTAACACTGTTCCACCAATATAGTGTTGCTCCTTGTAGCTGTCTAGAAGCGCGTCTCCTTTTTTGCTTATTATTGAGCTCCAAATCAGCAAAAATCCTCTCGCATTGAAGAAACTAATTCTCCACTTCAATTGCATCTCCAGTACCAATAAATGGCTTTCCTCCTAGCCGAGCATAATCTCTACTCAAAACAGCTTAGTTATTCACCATGAAAGCTTCTTGATTTCCTCCAACTACTCCAACAGCAACTCCCGCTTGCATTATATCTACAAAGAACTGATATATCAGACTCATATCAACTTTCAAGACTCCAACACCCACATTTTGCTTGTTCCCGACCTGGGTTCCTCTTGGTATTTGGTCTGGCATTTCCATTAGTTGTGGTGCTTCCCACACCAATGTTAACTCTTCCACTTCTTGCATCCATATCTGCATTCGAGTCTTCATAAGACATAGAAGCATAGCATAAGAGAGATGGAAGAAAGAAATAAAGTGTATACTTCTATATAGCAAATACAAGTACGTTACTATAGCTTTATCCCCTGCCCTGATCTTTTCTCCCACTACTTAGGACTATGTTTTCAAAACCTTTTTACATTTAAAGTTTTTCATAAACCTATGCTCCGATACCAAGTTGCAACATCTCTGATCTTGAGGCCCGAAGCTAAGCACTGCAGATGCTACAGTCATCTATAGTATTAAATTACGGTGACGAAAAAGGTAATGTTGATGGTATCCATAATATCAAAAGAACATGAATATGAAACAAAATCATAGATTCCAAAAATAGCATACTTTACTGATTAGATTTTAAAACATGTTTCACATTCCATTACATAATCCTCAAAATGTATCCCAAGTTTTTATCAAATATATTCATAACAAAATACGCCAAGAGCGACATATGAAGATGACCCCTTGGACGATCGGAGTACTGAATGTACAAAACAGTCTTAATACATAACAACGGAAATAGAAATAAAAATAACAACTCCTAATTAGCTATCCATGCCTCCTGCACGTCTTTATTAGCTTTATTTGTCTATCGACTAAAACCTGTAAATCCTCAACTCTCAACCTACTCAAATCATATTTTGAGCACCCGAGAGTTTAAAGGAAAAACATAAACTTTGAGTCGGACATAAAGCCAGGTGTGAATAATACTATACATCTCAATTTACTGATATTAAGTGAGACCACACCACTTAGTGGAATGGGTTTCCCCTCACTATTATCCCTTTAAAAAACATATCTTTTTGCAAATCAGAATCCTACAATCAAACTGATTAAAATAATAATGGCAATATCATATATGCTGATAAAACATGCAATAAATGGACCATCTGTCTGAACAATATAGTTTTGTTTGGCTAACTACTAACCATTGGCTGACTCGGGCCTACATGTTAAACCAAATAATCTAACATCTGTTAAACAAACTTTTAGATGGTCTGTCCTTAACTTACTTCTCATAAGGTCACATGATCCTAACGGTTTTATGGGCTCACCAATAACCTATCCTCCTTCTTTGTATATTCCTTTCTGTGTGAAACCATCATTTAAATCTTATCAGTGACTAGGCCCTACACATTGGAATTTTAGACTAAATTATCTAGGGCTATAGCTAATTTATAGGGCACCAGTCCCATCTGGTATTCAAATATCCGAGTCATTTACTTAGGGCTAACTACCCATCAAATTTTCCTTGAAAATCTTTTCAAATTGATTTAACCCTTTAAATCATATTTAAACAAGGAAAGTGTACTCTATGCTTTACTCGAATCACTTCGCCATGTTATATATACTTTACATACATAAAACATTGTTTATGAAAACATTCAAAACCTTTATTTAAAGCCGTCAAACAATCTCTTTCGGAACCATTGAAAGTACCCTTTCGAAACCATTGAAAGTACTATTTTTGAGACAAGTAAACTACTTTACTTTTTAACCTTAGACCGCAAGGCCAAAACATACCTTTCAAAACCATTTACAATAAATCTTTCGAAAACATTGATAACGGCTCATTAAAAAGCTTTACAAAAACTTAGACAACCACTTTTAAAATTCTTCAAATGTGCCTTTCGGAAATATTGGAAACCTTCCACTTATTTACTAAAGTTAAACCTTTTGAAATCATCAGGGAGTCATCCCTTCGAAACCTTTATCATATACCTTTTGAAAACACTAGGAAACATCCCTTACGAAACTTTTATCATATACCCTTCGAAAGCATTAAAGTACTTTACTTAAAACAAACCTTTCGAATGCATTAAAGTCCTTTACTTAAAACAAACCTTTCGAAAGCATTAGGTTCAAGTAAAAATATATGGGACATAGTTTCAAAACCTTCAAAACCATTCGTTTCTAAACCTTTGGGTTTAGCTTTCAAAATATCAAAAGTGTCTTAAAAGAACTAAGTTGAAAGCAACTCTTTCGAAAGCAATTTCATAAGTAAAAGAAGTGGATGGTGTCGAAACCAACCCCATTTCCTAAGTAAAAGAAGTGGACGGTGTCGAAACCGACTCCTTCGAAAGCATTAGAGAAGCGGCTCAGGGTTTAAAGCGAAAGAACCCTTTCGAAGGCATTTCTACGAAAGGTAGGACACGGCAGGAGGGGTTTCGACCCCTTCAAAATCATTTTCTTAAAAAAAAGATGGAAACCACTTTCGAAAGATCTTTTCTTTTAAAACACTTGACCAAGATGAAAGCTATTTCATTTGAAAGCATTCTTTTCGAAAGCAAAGCAAGCGATATTTCCCTTTGTAAGCAAAACAAGGTCTCGACCTAATCAAAAGCCATGTTTCAACTCTATACCTTTCGTTTATCACCAATACACAATGTACCAAGTCTTTGATACCATGTTTAATGGTTTCGACTAGGACGGAGGTGGAAGGATGAAGCCGAAAGATGCCGCCGAAAGTGGTGAAACAGTAGAAACCTTGTAAAACTGATTTTTAACTTTATAAAGTAATTCCTTTTCAACTAACTAGCTTATGTGTCATCATATAACTGGTTGCCAATTTCTTTTTCAAATTCTTTTCTAAAGGTACCGTTGAATTTCAGAGATTAACAATTTAAAATATTTACAAATTTCCCCTTCTCCTTTTATAAACATATAAAACATTTAAGTCTCATACCTTAAATAATGTTATATACTTAATAAGACACTTAGGAAAATTCTACAAAACTCCCATAAATCACTTTTAATATGTTTTCTAACATATATAAATTTTTGACCCAAAGATAACATATAATAGCCGTAATTAATTAAATCCCAATTTAGCTATTCTCTTCACTAGAAGATTCATAATAAATCAACATTAATTCAGAAAATTATGAAACTTGAAACCCTTCTTTAAAATAATATTTTCGACCTTATATCAATATAGCAAGGCATTTAGATGTCATTCGTTACGTTTTTCAAGTTAAATCTCAACATAAAATCTATATGAAATAGCATAAATCATCAATAAGCATATATATGCTTTAAACATTCAAAATATGGCAAGTCATTTGCAAAATAAATTCAGATCTCATCTAAAATTGATAATAATAAAATGAGATGTAACGTATTATTCACCTTTAGCTTGTGATAAAGGAGTTTGAGATTTTCTTCTTAAATTAGATTGATTAAGCTTCCTTCCTCTTAATTTTAGCTTATCTTTCTCTTGCTTTCTCCTAGTGGTGGTCGGCCTCTTTTTAGATTTATTTTTGTTTATGATCATGTAAAATGAAACAGTATAAGGGTTTAGGGTATAAGAATATAACTTATTCCTACTTTGCCCTTATCTATTAGCCTTTTCTATTTCATTTAATTCCCTTTAGTTCATTTTTTAACTAGGCACGACTACCCTTATATTATTCAAATCTCAATTCCCTTAACCATTTACATTATTTCATTTAATTTGACTAACTAAATGTCCTAAATAATATTAGTCTATATTAGGATCGTTACACTTTCTTTAGTGAGCTATCACTCATGGACATCGTTGGAAGTAGGTACTGGAGATAGGGATGTCGAGACATCCACTATTCTATTATGTGTAGTATCTTTATGATATTGTAGAGTAGAATATTATATTATTATTTTCTAACTCTTTGTTATTAGGGACGGGTCAGGTTTGGTTCATGTACCTTTATTCCTTACTATATTTACCTAAATATTATTTTGAGATTTATTTACAGCTCTCCCTAGACTATTGTCTGATCCAAGTTTTTATAATTTCCTTCTTATTATCTTGGGTACACTTAAATGAGTAGACTAGATAACAGGTCTAGGTGACAAAGTACCTATGCGAAGGATGAGCTAGAAGAAGCTATCTCATATTATATACTTATATGGATTTCTATGCTTATTCTAATCTGCAGTATTGATAAGCCTTAACAGTGATGGTTTATTTGCTTGTATTTGAATAGCTGTTGAGTTTATTTCCATTGTATAATTTTTTTTACATTTGATGTATAACTCTATGGATCTATTACCCTGATTTCGCGTTGTTATTAATATCTCTTATACTATTATATTATATTTTATCCATGCGCTGTGAGACATATAAATAGCGATATGCTGTGTTCGTTTTCTTTTTAACTCTTACGATCGTCTTATGTTAGTCGGGCAAGACAACAACACTATTTAGTTTTATTTGTGCCAGTGGTATAGGGCCGTCATCACAATGCATGTAGCAGAAGTCATCCTACGTTGGGCTCTTTATTTATTAAGTGGCAGATATTGCAGTATATTGCAGAATTTGGTTTCTGGCCTCCATATGATATTGTACCTAGGTTAATAGTGACCTTAGAAGTATGCGATTTACTAATGCTTTGTCATTTAGCTTATATGAAAAGTTTCTAAAACTCTGTAATACTTCCGTGCATAGGTGAGACCTACTTTCTTTGATCATATAGGTTCTTACCAAAGATGTGATGTAGATTTCACGTGGAATTTTCAATAACTTAAGAGTGGGGTAGAGGCTAGTAACTTACTCGGTATTTTATTGGCCGGAATGGGCGGCTTCGACATTATGGTCGATTATGTGTTCCTGATGTAGATAGGCTTACTAATAAGATGCTTAGAGAGTGTCACCATTTAAGGATGACTATTCATCCCAGTGGCAATAAGATGTATAGAGATATTTGATGTTCATTCCATTGGAGGAAGTTGAAGCGCTATGTTTCTGAGTTTGTTGCGAGGTGCTTGACTTGTCAAAGAGTTAAGATAGAGTTGAAGAAATCGAGTGGATTATTGATACCTTTAGAGATTTTTCTATGGAAGTAGAAAATATTTCCATTGATTTCATTGATGGCTTGCCTTAGAGTAGGTAGTTAAATAAGAGTATTTAGGTTATAGTTGATCGATTGATGAAGATAGCTCATTTCATTCTTGTTTGTTCTTCAAGGATAGCTTTATCTTCAGCCACTTTATATATGAGGGATGTTATAGACTCTATGGAATTTTGACAAGCATCATTAGTGATTGGGATCTGCTATTTACTAGTCATTTTTGGCAGAGTTTACAAGATGCATTGGGCATAGAGTTGAGCTTGAGTACTGTGTATCACCCATGGACAGATGACCAAACCGAAAAGGCGAACCACATGCTTAAGGATTTGTTGAGAGCGTGTACGTTTGATATTGGGGGTTCCTAAACATACCATTTTCCATAGGTATAGTTCACTTATAATAACAATTATCAGGCAAGTATTGACATGGCACCTTATGAGGCTTTGTACTAGCAACTATGGTAGTCACCGTCGTGTTGGTTAGGGACGACTGATAATTTGATACTTGGTCCCAAGATGATCCATGAGACTATGGAGAAGTTTGATTTAATTAGGAAGAGGATGAGGCAGTTCAGGACCATCAAAAAGTTATGCTGGTGTAAGGCATTCTGACTTCTATTTTTATGTTGTAGATAAGGATTTTATAAAATTGGCTCCCTTGAAGCATGTTATGAGGTTTGGCCATTCAAGGAAGCTTGGACCGAGATTTGTTGGGCCTTTTCCCATTACCAAGAGGATAGGTACTTCAACTTATCAGGTTGATTTTCCTAAGAAGAATTCTAGGGCGCATAACGTGTTTCATGTTTCATATCTGCGAAAGTGTGTACACGATTTAGGATTTGTTATTGAGCCGATCTAGTTAGTGGAGGTAGATGTTGAGCTAGACGTCGCTAGTCTATGTGAACCTATCCGCATGGTCAACAGAGAGGCAGCTTAGGAACAAGGTGGTTACCTAGTCCATATTTAGTGGGCATTGATCCTAGTGATAACACATGGGAGCCAGGGGAGAGGATTCGAGCTTCTCATCCTGAGCTCTTTACTGGTATGCCTACATTTACTTTGTTAGAATTTCTTGTTGTTCTCTTTGTTGATTTGTGTCTACATTCTTTCTAGATTGGTTGATAGGATATGATGTAAGTTAAATTATGTATTACTTTGTTTTTTGAATTATTCAGATAAAAATCACGAGGGTCGGTGATTAATTCGCCATACTTTGAGATTTCGAAGATGAAATCTTTTTTAAGAAGGGAAGAATGTAATAACCCACGCATTTGAGTACTGAGAATTCAATTGTAAATTTCATTCAATTAAAATTATTGTCGTAGAGAGGCGAAATATTCAAATTTTGTAGACGTGGAGCTAGGACCCATGGATAGTCACATTATGTCCAAAATGGCGTCCCGAATTTTAATGAGTATAGGCTTCGATATATTTTGAGTTCGAAATTTTAAGCAATGTATAGTGTTTTCATGCGAAAAGAGGAACGTTGTACTTAGCTAAGTTTGGGGATTTATATTTACTTTCCCTCTTCTCCCTCTCTTCATTCACTTTTCATTTTACATTCATTTTCCAAACACTCTCAAACCCATTCTCAACTTAAGCCTAAGCCTTAATCCATTTGTACAAGCTAAAATAAAATTTCTAAAATCAGATAAAAATAACCATAATTTAATTAGAGAAAGAGCAACGAATCCAATTCACCTTAAAGCTTGATTTGAAGAGGACAACTTTATCCAATTTTTTAAAAGAAGAAAAAGAGGAGTTTTTCTTGATTTCCTTATTTCCTCTTCCTAGCAAGGTGAATGGGAATGCTCTTATGATTATTATGGAATTTCTTTCTATTTTTTTTGGATTTTGTGATTTGTTGAATGTAGTTGGAATTGGTTAAGACATTACATGTAGCTTCATTGAGCATGTATGAGTATACTAAACTTGATTATTTCCTCAAAGAATCAACTTGAAGGTTTATGTCAGTGATTTAAGAAAGTTAGTAAGCATTTAGAACTCAAATTATTAGTTAAATGAAGAAATAAATAAATGGAAAGTCATGGAATGATGAATAAATGAATATATGATTTTATAAAACTTATTTGGGAATTTTATAACATGATTTGCAGAAGTTATGAATTTTTAGTGGAAATGCCTGAATTTGTGAATTTAAATATAAATCAAATGAATAGTAAATAAATTATTTAGAAACAGTGCATTGATTGCTTAATTAGTGTAGTATTTGATAGTTGGATGGTAGGAATTGTTCTTGCTATTTGATACTTTAAATTACTTATTAATTGATTGTTGTGTGTAATGGATTTATTGAATAAGAATGATTTTTATACTTAATAAATGAAATAAATAAGTAAAAGTGAGTAATTACACACACACGCACATAAATGTTCATAAAATCTAGAATCAAAATATAAATAGTTTATATGGAAAACTAAATATTTTGAAGAAAATGTAAGGAAAAGACTTAAATTATATATTTACAATTGTGCATGTGTGTATAGTTCATTTGGATGTGTTCAATGATGTTGTAAGGTGTAATAGATTTATCAGAAGTGCACAGTCGTGATTTAGTAATTAAATGAACGAAGATGAATTCATGGTAACATAAACCATAATTGAGCACTTTGAGGAATTGAGGCAGATACTAGAGCAAACAACACCAAACTTTGACCATGTAGCTACGGCGACATTGCGGGGAAAGTTAGTCGCTCGTTGGAGGAGGTGGCATGAAGACGGTGTGCGAACCGGAGCTAGAAGGTTCTCCAAACTAGGTATGAATTTCTCGATTCAGTCACCAACCGACGGACTGGTAGGTGCCAACCGGTTCATCGATTGGCAACTTTAATGGACAATTCATCCCAAATCTGGAGCACTTTGCTTCAGATCAAAACCCGTTCCACCTAAATGACTTCGGGAGACTCTTAGGGTTGATGTTGAGGTAATTTCGCATCCAATGACAAGATGACAAGATGATATCAGTCTCGTTCCAGATACGTATGTGCTTTACACGATTTTTACGACTCCGATGTTCCTTTGTGGTTCTCAATGGCATACGATATGGGACGCAGTTGTAGTTCTCTTTTGTAGAGAAGTACCATGAATTTAATAAAAAATCCTTGATGATTAAGAAGGGGTAAATGATGATGATTATCTACGAGTGAATTACATATCACTTATGCTCACTGAGGGATACAGTGAGGTCCACGTAGGTTTCAAGTAAATAGAGCAGGTTGTATATCAACTATGCCCACTAAGGGATATGTGAGATCTACACGAGACTAACCACTGAGGATATGGCCCGGAATCTTTGGTAGACAGAGGTACGAACTCTGTTTATTTGGACTCCTGATGGAAAATCATTGATCACGATGGACGTCCACCGCAGACTCTACCCATCGAAAATGATAAGAATAATCACACACAATATTTGGCGTACGTCGTTATGTCTTAGATTTATATTATGATATCTATGCTACACCCATATTTATGTATTGGACTATCTTTTTCATAGTATGCCATTAAGTACCAATCATATTATATTAGTTGTGCTAACTCGTTGATTGCAGGTGAAGAACAGGTTAAGGTATATTATTTGTAATATACACTATCTTTTCTGTAATCACTTACGTATATATTGATTTCATATACCATATTTTAAGATCATTTCCCCTTACATTAGGCTTTTAGTTTGACCCACATTTTTTCTTCGTTCAATTTACAACAACTCTAGGGTACTCAATTGAGTTGGTTGAGAGATAAGAGGCTATGGGTATAGCTTAGGATCACATTATTTTGGATTGGAGCAGGATGATGATATTTTGTTATACACTTAAATGTATATTTTATAGTACACAATATACTTGTATTTATATGTAGGAGACATGTATTATTAGATATTATTTTCGGTACTCCATATATATAGAGTCGATGTATTCTAATTGTTGCTATTTCTATCAATTGCTTCTGCATTACTTTGTCTTATGTATGTATATCATGTTCTGGCTATGTTTCTTTGTATATCATACATTATCATCCTATGTGAGATACTGTCATCACACCATAATTAAATTAACTTAGTTATAATAAAACTTTAAATTAACCTTGTACAGCCTATCTTTGTGGAATTTAGTTTAATCTTGTTATTCGATGGGGAAACTTTTTAGGTTGCCATAAAGCACGTTGTTACACAAATCTACTTAAATTAAATTTGCAGCATAATGACTAACCTAAGCTTATTTTCTAAGAATAATAAGCTCATCGGACTCAAGTACACTGATTTGCTTAGGGCAATTAAAATAGTACTCACATACGAATGTTTATGGTCCATAATTATTGAACCTTTAAAAGAAAAACCAATTGATAATGATGACCAAAAGACAATGCAAGCTTATAACAGTTAGGCGGTAGATTGCAACATAGATAGATAAATTGTTACCATAGAAGCATGAATTATGGTTGTCCATAAAATCTTCAAAAACATCAAAGCTTTGTTTGGGGAGCAATTTTTTCCACAAGATATGATATTACCAAGAAATTGCTAAGTACGAAGATGAGTAAGGGCAGTCATGTAGAGGCTTTGTCATAATGTCTATATTGATTGAATTTATGAGATAAATGTTACAATAAGCAATGAACTGTAAGTGTACTTGATTGTTGACTCATTAACATCATAGTTTAAACCATTCATATTGTTTACAACATGATAGTTGAAGGTGAGCCTGGTCGAGCTACTCAATATGTTAAGGGTTCGTTCAAGGATCAAGATATCGTGTTTGCTGTAAAGGGCAAAGCATCATCTTTGAAAGATTCAAAGAAGTGTAATGGTGATAACAATAAAGGTAAGAAAAGTGTCACTAATGAAAAAGGTGAATGTCACCCTTGTCACAAGAAAGAACACCGAAACAGAAACTGTTAGACTAGTTGAAGATGGTGAAAGAAAAGAAAGAATCCGATTCTTCTACTCATCGAGGTATGGTTATGGTTCAAAATTGTTTTGCAATCAGTAAATATTCCTAGATTTTAGATTTTGATTTAGAACTCATATTTGTAATTCATTACAAGAATTTAGGGGGCCACGACTTATGGTAAAAGGAGAAGGAGCCTTCAAGTTGCTGATAGATCTATTGTAGATGCAACTGTAGTTGCAAACTATCATTTAGTTTTCCTAATAATTTTGATTTAATTTTGAATAATTGATATTATTCAAAACTATATTTATGGGATAATATCTATGCCTAGATTATTTGAGACTGAGTTTAGTTTTCCCTACAATAATAATGTTATGAACATATTATTTGAATAAAGTCTGCAATGGTGTTCTAGATAATTACATTTACATAGTTAATTTTAAAATATATGTTAATAATTTTTCAACGATTAGCATAAAAGATAGTTATTTATGAAATGTAGGCCAATTCACATAAGTGAAAAAATACTGTATAAACTAAAAGGCGAAGGTTATCTATTGTCTTTTGATTATGAATTATTTGACAAATGTGATTCATTTCTCAAAGGAAAAATGACCAAGTTGCCTTTTAGTGGAGGAACGAAAGTGGTGAACTCTTGGGTCTTGTACATACTGATGTATTTGGCCCAATATCTATAGCCACTATGGATTGTTCCACTTACTTCATAAACTTTAGTAGTGATTTCTCAAGAGTAAGATATGTATATCTTATAAAGAATAAATTTGATGTATAGAATTTTTTTAATGGATATAAGAATGAAAGTGAAAATCAGAAGAACCATAAATAAAAATACTTCAGTCCAATCGAGTGGGTGAGCATGTTGGACATGAGCTCTAAAAGTACTTAAAAGATAATGGGATAATTACTCAGTTGACTCTACCCTATACTCCAGAACACAATGATGTTTTAGGGAGAAGTAATCGAACCCTTTTTGACATGGTTCGATCGCAGGGTTAAGCTACCTATTTCCTATTAGAGATATGCAATAGAACCTATTGTGCATATGTTGAAATTGACACCTGATAAATCCTTGACTAAGAAACCATATGAGTTGTGGTATGGGAAGAATTCCCACCTTAAATATTTTAAGGTGTGGGGTTATCTAGCCTACATTAAGAATGTTGGCCCCAATAAACTTGAGATTAGATCGGTAACGTGAAAGTTTATAGTATATCCCAAACATTCTATAAGATATATTTTCTATAATATAGAGGAATAAAATTCATTGTTTCTTAATAGAATATATTTTTAGAAATGGAATTTTTTTCGAAAGAAATTAACAGTGAAGTTGTAGACTTGGATGAGATTCGAGAAGCTAAACCGATAGAGGAATCGAATTCACCATTTTACGAAAACATGCAACCAATTTGAAGGTAAGATAGGGTATCTCGCACACCAAAGAGATACTATGATTTTCTCATGGAGGGCAAGTAAAAGGATCATGTCTTATAGGATGACACTCCTTTCATATTCTAATAAGCACTACAGAGTAAAGATTCTACATTGTGGCATGAAGCTATGAAATTCGATATTGTATCTATGTACACTAACAAAGTATGGACTTTGGATGATGTACTTGATAGGATAAAACCCATTAGCTCTAATCATTTTTAAGAAGAAACTAAATATTGGTGGAGAGGTAGAGCCCTACAAAGCAAGTTAGTTGCAAAAGGTTTCCATTCGGTTCAAGGTGTTGACTGTGATTAAACATTTTCTCCCGTAGCTATGTTTAAGTCATTTGCATACTACATGCTATCATCGCGTTCTATGACTATGAAATATGAGAAAAGAATGTGAAAACAACATTTCTAAATGGTATCTTACAAGTGACCATTTACATGTTACAGTCTGAGGGTTTCATAGGGCAAAAGCATATAAGTTGTTAAAATCAATTTATAGTCTTAAATAAGCTTCAAGGAGTTGGAATAAGTGTTTTGATAAGTAATCAAATAGTTTGGGTTTTATTAGAACATAAAGGAAGCATACATATACTGGAAAGAGAAAGGTAGTCCCATAATTTTCATTGTCTTATATGCCGAGATTTGCTTTCAATTAGCAGTGACGTTATGTTGTTGCAGTCAATGAAAGCTTGGTTTTCTAAGAACTTCTCCATGAAAGATTTGGGAGAAGTGACCTATATACTTGATATAGGGATCTACAGAGATAGATCCAAGAGGTTTCTAGGATTATACTAATCATTTTACATAGACAACATATTGAAATGGTTTAGTATGGAGAATTCCAAGCACAAAAATGTTCTTACACAAACTTGAATCGTCATTTATAAGTACATTCCTTATACCAACGAGGATAGAGAGCATATGAAAATGATACCAATGCTTCAACTATTAGATCAATTATGTACATTACGTTTTGTATGAGACCAAATATGGCACATGCATTAGGATGTGTAAACTGATTCCAGCCAAGCCCTAGAGAAAAACGTTGGACAATAGAAGTATTTAAGAAATACTAAAGACTTGTTTATTATATATGGGAATGAAGACCTCCTTAAAAGGGGTATGCAAATTCAAGCTTTCAGGGTGATATCAATGACAACAAATTGGTATGGGGTTATGTGTTAACATTAAATGGTGGAAGTTCAAAGCAAAAACTTATAGCTAATTTAGCAATCGAGGCTGAGTACATCACCCTATACAAAGCAACTGAAGAAGCGGTCTAGATGCACAAATTATTACTTAATGATAATATTGAACTTCAATGTGGAAGATCCACTTTGATTATTGTTAAATCATATTATGGCGACCATCGAGTGAATATTTTTGTGTCTTAGTTGAAACATTGGAAGTGAAGCAACTTTCAATAGAGAATTCTTCTTATTAATTGTATGTGGTTAGTATCACCTTCAGCTGTAGTCAACTAAAAGTCAAAATCTCTGACCATAGTAGTATGGTTAATAATAAATGTTATTATTGACCTAGGAACTTTATTATAATATAGATATTATTGGTTTTTTATCCAAAACCAAATTCCATACATCCTAAAGTGATATGGTGTTCATAAAGAGAACGTGTGTAAATAATTTTTACTAAAAGGGCTGCTCAGATTTGTAGAATATATTTTACTTATGAGATCAGTAACCGATGAATTAAGTCAAACTGTAACATCACTAGCTAAGGTGACGTATGAGCATTAGTATTTGAATTGTTCGAATATTAATCACTAGATAAATTCACATATGCGAGTCGCACAACCGAATATATTCAGTCTACAAAACAAAGCATGATTTAATTGATTTAAAATAGATATAAATTAATTTAACTAAAACGTTAATTACTATGGCGTTTCTTATATGGAATGTATTTAGTAAAATGAAGTGGCCTTTAGAAGTGTTCAGGGTGTTACTAGTAATTAACTGGATACGCAATGTAAAAGATATATATATATATATATGTGTGTGTGTGTGTGTGTATGTGTATCGATATACATTGTCAAATTATATTTAAATTAAACTAAATTAAATAAGTCACCAATAGGTTTTTGGATTATTTGTCCATCTAAAATCTTTTCTATGGCCAGCCAAATGAGAACTAAAAGGGGGCTTTAAGGTCTAAATTGGTAGGAGAAACATGTAGATATTTTCTCTTGTCATCATTATAAATTCAAGCCTTTGCCTTCACTTTTTGGTGCTCCTCCCTCTAGTATTGGCCAAAAATATTTCCACTCTAAACCCTACATTTTCAACTCCATTTCACCTAAATTCAAGTAGATAGTGTCAAATCGGGTGTTGGCACGCCATTTGTTTGCAGTATTGAAAGTAAACTTGAGAGATCTAAGAGATAGCCTAGATCAATGTGTGAATCTACAACATCACCTTAAGGTGAAATTTA
Source organism: Allium cepa (assembly GCA_030765085.1). Taxonomy (NCBI): domain Eukaryota; kingdom Viridiplantae; phylum Streptophyta; class Magnoliopsida; order Asparagales; family Amaryllidaceae; genus Allium; species Allium cepa. Next base: position 737,018,476 of record CM060928.1, on the reverse strand, counting down.
TTGTATATATTACACTACCATCATTATATATCATGTTAATATTATCACTTCAATATATGTCAATGCATGTTATTCTATACATCAGTATTATGTTTAATGTTTAGTTTCTGAGCATCACCTAAATATTATAATATGTACTTGATTTATATATCAAGTAATATATTTGTTACGACCATATAAATTGAACTTATTCAAACTATTATGAAACCCCTTTCCTCCTTCTACAAGTTCTCAAGTCTTTAAACAAACTCTTAGAAATCTCACATATTGTTTGCTGGCTTGCCTTATCAATAAATATCAGATTGCTTGAATATCACAAAATGCTACCTCTTGATACTGACATGGCTTACCTTGGTATTCCTCTAACAACAAAGAGAATCACTATTGCTCAATGTGTACCTCTTTATGAAATAATTATTGCATTTTTTAATAGATGGGAGAATCGTTAAATATCACAACCTAGGAGGCTCGTAATTAATGCTGTCATTCTCTCCATGACAGTATATTGGAGTAGAACCTTTATACTGCCAATAAAACTAAAAGTTATGATCAGATCTGCTATAATAAATTTTTTATGTCTGGTTCAATACATACTAATAAACTGTCTCCTATAGCATTTAGAAAATTGGAAATTATAAAAAGTAAAGGTGGGTTGGGGATAAAGAATATAAAGAATTGGAATGTTGCTACTTTGTCTAAACACTTTCAAAATATTGTTACCAGATCAGATTCATTGTGGTTTCAATGGAGAATCAAATACAACTTAAAAGATAATGAAATTTGGCTTGCTGAATCTAAACAAGCTCAGAGTTGGGTATGGAAAACTATGATTAAAATATGAGATATATTGCTTCCTCATACAAAACTCCTCCTATCCTTTGATAGTATGTCTAATTTTGGACAACCCCTTGGATAAAGAAAGGCATGATACTTCAATGAATGCTCTCGTATGAAAATATATCTCAGACTGGAATACAATAAATGCAAAAGCTACAAGCTATATAATAAATGGTAAAATCTCTTCGCCTCACACCTGCAATTCCACTGTAAATGCTTTAGGGGATATACATGCATATATATATATATATATATATATATATAATGATATTCCCTACAACTTTATCCAGGATGAAGATTACAAATGGATATATGACCTCATAGATCACTCAACACATATTGTCTACTCAGCACTTGCGGAAGAAATGCACTTAAACATGGTATAAATGAATTTGGAGCATGTATGTAGAAGAAAAGAAGACTTTATGCTTTGGAAGGTACTTAGAAATGCTCTTCACACTCTTGGAAATCTGGCAATGAAAGGAATATCTGTCTTGACCTTTTGTTTATTTTGTTCCTCTACAGTTGAAGATATTCATCATTTATTCTTTAGCTGCTCCTTTAAACACTTTATATGGTTCAAAATAAAGTCTAGAGGTGGTTATGGCTCTCCTTAGATAAAAAGTAAGATTGAATGGATGAATATATACAATGCAACAAGGTGGAAGCAACCATCAACATGTGAACTCTTAATTTTGCTCAAAATTATGGTCATAGTAATATAGAAAGAAAGGAATCAAAGAATATTTAATCATACCTACAAGAATCAAATGCCGGTTTATTTTGAGATCTGTAGAAATATTCACACCATGATCTTATTGTCTCCCTGCCCCTTTGATGTAGAAACTCTTTTCAGATGGACTTAGATTTCGTTTGTTGTGTTCTTCTTATCTTCCTACTATGCTGTTTTCTTTTCTTATCTTTTTTATTTTCTTTGTTGAATCCTTGAACTCATTTATATTGTAAGTTTGCTAATTGATATAAATAAATGGTAGGGCCATTCAACCCCGCAAGCTTTACCAAAAATAAAATAAAATATTTGTATGTTATTTAGATAATTTTCATATAAATTAAACTAAATTTAAGTAATGTGCATATATTTTATTTGTTGTAAAAATATTTTTGAAAATATTTTTTGGCATCGACCAAATTAAAAAATGGTTCCATAATTGTGTGTGTATATATATATTTATTATGTATTATATTTATATATAAACTACTCTCGACATTTAAAAAATAATTATTTTTTCAAAACACATACAGATATCATATATATATATATTTGTGTGTGTGTGTGTATTTTTTAAAATATCTATCTATAAATGTCCATTAATAAATGTAATGTACATATATATTTTTTTTAAATAAAATTTTATTTTTAGCCATTACTATATTTAATTATATGTATTATTTTAAAATATACTAAGTCAAATTAAGATATTGAATTTAGGTCTCAAATCGAGCTTTGAATTTAAATCTTGTTTACAAAGTCAAATTAGATATTTAAATTTAAAATTTTAAAACAAGACTTGGTAAAAAAAATTATGGATTATTTAAAACTACATATATATATATATATATATATTATTAACTAAAATTTTCGAATATAATTCTTTTTTTATTTTACTATGAAATAATATAATTCGGCCAACAAGCATATATATAAGAGCTAAATATATACATTTATATACTATATATAAATCTCAATATCTACTTATGTATAAATATAACCATGTACATTTTTGATATGTCACACATCACATACACATTTATTATATCTCATACATCTTGGAATATATGTATTCACCTTATGAAAATAATAGTTAATTAATATAAGTTAATTAAATTGTAAAGAAAAATAATTAAAATAAAGTATGATTTTATTTAAAATAACTAGATCTAGTGTATATATTACTCTTCACAGGCTCATTAAGATCCAACTAGTGATTTTTTTGAATCAACGCTTTCACCCGCTATAGATCGGCTATTTGGTATATCTCTAGATGTGTAAGGTAAATGTTAGTTGTTGACCAAGGATTCAACCAACCTTGGAATCAGCCTGGTTATGCTATAAATGAAAAAGTTACTTGCTAATCACTAAGTTTAGAAATGAAAAATAAGGAAGAACGCAAGCAAAGAAAAGTGACGCCAAAGATAAAGAGTTTCGACAAGTTTGCCTATGTCCACTGTGAAGATCTCATACTACAGTCAACTAGAGAGAATTGCATGAGAATAATAAGAAATATAGTACTTGTGATTAGAAAATTAAGCTAATCTTTAGAACTTAGAGCTTTAATTATGATCAGAATTCCAACATTTTCTAACCCCTTTGAAGTGGTAATTCATGGGGTATTTATAGTAGCTGAGGTGGATGATGGATGGTTGGGATTACATAGGAAATAGGTGGGAAGAGTGTCTGGCCATTAATCTAGTAGCATGGGCTGATGGGAGACAATTGCAATGGTAGAAAGGAATGAGTGGCTGAGAAGCTTGCCAATAAGCCTTCTTTACCAGGCGCACACATTGCATTTAATGCACATTAAATGCTGATGGAAAGCTATACTTTCTACCACTTCAGTACAGTATCTTATACAGTTGGATATATGACTTATCGTTTACTTTCTTATGCCTATGTAGCAAGACAGATGAATGACTATGACCGAGCTCCAATGATGCTAGAGACTGAATATTTCTAAGGGCCAAGGTGCAAATAATAGGTCAAGACGACTATGATACGATGTAATAAGAAATAGTAATGCTTGGTCAAAGAAGGGTCATACTTGAGTTGACACTCGATTGTGGGTGCTGTCTGAAGCTGCTTTAGGGTGTCAGCTAACTATGGAGCTTGTCTAAAGGGGCTGGCCTAAAGCCAGTCTAGATAATGATAGCTATGAGCGAGCTAGTCGTTATAGGCTCAAGTTTTGAGAATTGGCTGGTGCTAAGGCCATGCTGTGGAAGTAATGCCAGGCCGAATGTGAAATGACAGGAAAGGCCACTTGGGACCGATTGAATGAGGCTGTACCAAAGCTGAGCCAAGGATAGATCACACTTGAGTGGACTTGCTGAATATTCTGGTCGTTGAGGCGGACCTCATTTGTGTGGACTGGCAATTGAAGTGATGCTGAGTGGACGGGCTAATTTGGAGTCAGGTTGAAAGCGGGTTAGCATGAAAGGGCGGTCATCATTGAGCCATGTCATGGTGCACCAGGTAGGGCTGTACCTAGCTTCGCTTTACCTGATGAATTGACTTTGAATGTTTCCTAGGGATAAGATGGATGGTTTTCAAGTATATGTCTTACTAAGTAGATGTGCTAGTTTAGAACCAACTTGAGCTTGGCCTACAACGTACGGGCTAGTCATAGGATAACTGGGCTAGCTTTGATTAAGCCAGGTCATGCCTTAATCGGCTTCGTAATTACTTGGAAGAAAATATAAGCAACATTTTGCTTCCCAAGCTCATCTCTATGAGCAAGGTTAGGCTTGTCATGTCACAAAGATGCTACCGTCTAGACCTCATCTTTGCATTTAATGCATATTCCATGTGGCACTATGCCATTAGCTATGATGGTTTGCTTTTTCAAACATGGCAGGGACACATGTTTTTGATGTGGATGAAGTGACAGTTGCATTCATCACACCTAGACGGTTGAGATTTGTGATCGAATTGAATCCTATAAATGAGGTTAATGATAAGGTTTGTAAAAGTTCTCACTCACCACCTTCTTCATCCATTACTACAAATGAAAACAATTATCACCATTAAAAAAGCTTAATCTCTCTTAAAAGTTTAGACCTCCTTAGAGTTTCTCTAATCGAAAAAGAGGGTAGTCCTTGGTCTCGTTCTCCCCCATGGCAAAAATCTAAGTTGTCACTATTGTTTTCATGCTTCTTTTCCTTTTGCTGACAATGTTGTAATGCAGTAATGGTTTGGATATAAAGCTTCAGTTATTTGCATGTTGTAACTGGAAATTGCCTTTTCTGGCCATCTTTCGACATCGATCAACAAGCGATACCATGTCACGGCTGTTGACTGATGTTGATGGGCTTGAGTGGGCCTACCCACATTTAAATGATGACATTAATATATGTTTAGATAAAGGCCGGTCCCAATTTTGTGTATGGGCCTTAAGTAAATAATAAGAATTAGATAATGGCTCTAAAGCCTAATACTTAGCTTATGTACCAGTTATGAGCTGACATTCATGGTTCCCGACCTAGGCATGCCATGAAGACTGTTATCTAGTAACCATGTCATGCCGTGGGGCTTGCCTTCGGGCTTTTCTAGGCTTGGCCTTTGTGATGTTATATAATTGAGCCACTTATGTTTTATATGGAGCTTCTTATTCGGCCGCCTCTTCCCGATGAGTTCGAAGGCTTTTGGTGACCAATGCCAACCTCCGCTAGGTTGGTTTGATGAGGCAAGGAAAAAAATAGTCAGAGAGAGAGCTATAGAGGAGGAAGTCGACAAAGAATGGTGATGAAAGGGAGAAGCCCATCAAAATCAAGAGGGACTACTCCAAAGTCCAATTCAACAATCTGGATTTTTGGTCGATCATAGGTGCCAACCGTTTGTATGATGATTTTAATGGGTAAGGAGAAAAAAGAGTGGTAACAAGTTGACCTCGATAAGTTAGTTGGTTTTGTGCTGGAGTACTGGCATTACTTAGACCCAACAGCTAGTCAATATCATAGTCCCTCATTGTGAGCCATTTCCTAAGGAGTGGGGCAGCGAGTCAAGTTCCAATGAAACGAGCTTTAAGGGAGGACAAGAGCCGAGATTCGATAGGGACGCAGGTGCCTCCTTTAGGAAAAATCTTGAGTATGATCCCTTGTATCTTGGGTATGATGGTAAATCTACGGGCAAGTCTCATGCAGGGATATATAAAACTAGCATTAGTAGCTCGGCCTCATCATGCCGGCCCTTGTAAGAAGTAAATGCCATGCCGGTACAAATAGTAGTTACTTGTACTTCATCTTCTTTTTCCTTGAATTTTGACAATCTCTTTTATCCTTTCTTATTACACTGGCCAAGAAGTTCGATATCGTAGTCTTCAACCAAATTGGCTCTATTTCCAAAACCATTTTGACTACCATCCTCATAAAGTAGAAGGATAAGGAGGTCATTGAGGTCCTTTAGAGCAATGAGGAGTTTCCCCTGGAGGTAGAATTAAAAGGGTGAAGAAGGCTAGTGCGAGTGGTATAAGGAGCTTGTAACTCCTTTTGCCAGGTAGGTGCCAATTTTTGATGAGGAAGGAGTGTGTCGGGGGAGAAATGGGTGCCGATAGGGCACATATCATAGGAGACTGAGGCTCCCAAGACCATGACAACCTAGAGCTTTTGCTAAGGTCTTTCCAAATGATGTTAGTGGATCTCATAGGCCAATTCATCATGCTTGGTTCAAGTGGATCCAACACTCTATATAGGATGTTATGGACTCCCACACTTTGGACGCTCTGGTCATAAGTTCCATTAACATATATCTCTTGCTAGACTTTCAATGTTTTTTAATTGATTTGCTTTTGCCGGCTGCCTACTTGATCCATACCCACTCCATACCTGACGCTTAAGGATGAGATCAGGAAGTGCAAGCTAGCTTAGATGGTGACTAAGTAGGCAGGTAAGCAGGCAAAGAAGGCGACATAGGCAGAGGATGAGGCTAAGGACAGGGCTAAGAAGCAGACAACATACCTCAAATAGAAGCTAGAGAGGGCCAAAAAGGACCTCCATGCTATGTAGTTAATATCAGACGATATCGCTGATATTTCGCTCAATATTTGTTATATCACTCCGATATTTAGTGTAAAATACCGGGTATTTTTTAAGAATATGGTTTATCATTGTACGTGTTGAAGAAAATACCTTTGCCAATGAATAATTCACATTCTCAATTTTTTTTGTATATAATGATTAAGAATTTACATACCATATTAGAAGTCTCTGTGCACTAATGTCTAAGTTTTAACCATACAGTTTTAAGCTCCTTCATTAGACTTTTAATAAAGAAAACTGCTCATTCTATTATTTTATGTTTTATTTTTCTTGAAGATTTACCAATAAAGACAAGATCATAAAAGAGCCACTTCTCTTTTTAGTTAATCTTTGTTCACCATTATTAGTTACTAAGTTATCTTATGAAAATTCATTTTATCAGTTATTATTATGCACCCTAGACTAAAAGTAGAAAGTGGTAAAATTATATATTTGACATATCGATAAGGAACAACCTAAAGTAGTAATTGGTATCAAATCAACATTCTTATTTAATAAATAAGTGAAAATGAAAATTACAAAATTATAGATGTATAAAATTTTGGAAAGTAAAATAGATGATTAGATGACTGAAGAAAGAATGAATATTGTATAAACACGAACAAATAATAAGGATGTACATTATACGAATTTTTCGATTTTTGTGAGCCTATATTATGATTTGTATTAAATAAAATATCTCAATAAATGGATTACAAGCTATAAAATATATGTACTTGGTCTTTGATAGTATTTTGGAATTATTTATCCAAATATGTGAATGCTTAACATCAATATAATATAGTACAATATCGTTTACAACATGTCGTACACATGTTCGATACTTTACTAATATTATCTGATAATATCATAGTATCTTAAAGTACCTCATATCGATACTTGATCGATACATACCTGATATCGATATTAACTACTTAGCCATGTAGTGCAAGTCTACTATCGATGTGGAGGCCGCTAAAAGGAAGGAGGAGGACGTATGATATAATCGATCAACCAACATGACCAAGGCCATGTTCAAGAACAACTATGATCTACTGATCTCTATAAGCTTCTCAGATGTTGATACCCTCGTAAAGTCCCGAGTAGAGGTTTCCAAGAGATAGAGATTGATTGGGAAGTTGTGTCGGTCATCCTGACTAGGGAGTGAATTGACTCCTTACATCGGCCAGTTGGGGACACCGCTTTGTAGATATTTTTATTCTTTGTTTTATAAGCCTAGCAGGGCCGGCTATGTGTTCCCATACTTTTGGGTTTAAATATACTTTCTTTTTGTTGAAAATTTTCTGAGTGTTTTCATAGTTGTATCCTCTTATTTGCTCATGCTTAGTTTGTAGGGTAGCGCACTTTGAGTAACCAATAGTCATTACATACTTACACTATGTATTTTTCATAAGATAGATTAGCTAAGTAAAGGTGTGTGATGGTCAGTGAGGCAGCTTGTCTTTGCAAACTTTGTACTAAAATGATCAACTTTCTTAGTAGACTAGGCCAATTAATGGACTTGGATGTGAGTACTGACTGTGCAACCCTGTTATTTGCTAAGTGCCAATGCCAATATGTGGTCTCCAGGCTTATTTGGGTTGTTCTTTTATTGGATGGTCCTAGAAAGAACCAAAGTGCTAAGTGGCTTGAAGGTTACTCTCGAATGACATGATAAGTATAGATGATAGGTGATCCCAACATAAACCTAAGCATCGATTGGCTTGAAGGTCTCTTGGGTGACATGCAGTAAGAAAGAGTGGTAGTCCTAATAAGGAAGTGAACGCATAATAATTTACCCTCAAAAATAGCTGGTCAGCATACGAGGAGATTGGCTTGCTATGCACCTGGCTGAAATGGTTGGTAGTCCTTAACAAGGTAATTGAGCACATAAAAACTCAACCTTCATCAAATAGCCTGGGCTGCTTTAAGGTTTTCTATAGTGACACGATGTAAGTTGAGGATGGAAGTCAAGCCTGGGATGAACCTAAACCCTAGGAAGCAGTCCCCAACATGGAAGCGAATGCATGGTAATTCATCCTCAAGGATAAGTAACCATCAAGTGGGAAGATTGGCTCACTACATACTTAGGGGTAAAGGTCGATGCACTCCAACAAGGTAGATGAGCACATAAAAAATTCATCCTTCGTTGGATAGCCTAGGATGTTCAAAATTGCTCCAAGGTGATAGAATGCCAATTAAGAGTGGAAGTTGGGCACGACATGAACCTGAATGCTACGTGGAAGTCCCCAACATGGAAGTGAATGAATGACAATTCACCCTTATCAATAGCCAACGGGACAGCCAGGAGTTTAGCTTGCTACGTACTTAGCAGCAAAGATCGGTAGTCTCCCACAAGGTAAACGAGCACAAAAAACTCACCTGGATAGCCTTGGCTTGCTGATGGTTCTCCAAGGTGACACGATGCAAGTTAAGAGTGGCGTTCTAGCCTGATATAATGCTAAATGCAAGGTGACAGTCCCCAACAAGTAAGTAATTACCATATAGATGGCTACCCCATAAGTCGAGAGACAGGCTCGCTCTACACTTGGAGGCAAAGGTCGGTAGTTCCCAAGAAGTTAAGTGAGCACAAAAAGATTCATACATCATTGGATATCCTTGGCAAATGTGTCGAAGGATGTCGGTTCTAGAGTCTTCGATGTATTCTTCACAAAAGATGTTGCACGGCCTTATATTATGGCTAACCCTTATATGTGATAGGCCTGAAGGTGCATTAAATTCCGAGTGTAGGAAATGTGGGTTGCATCCGAGCGAGAGAGATGGTTGGAACCACTTGTTAAGATGACACTTATGACATACGACCTTTCTCCATTTGGGCCAGGTACTCTTTTGGTTGGGTTCTTTGTATTTGCAAACAACTGGCATAAAAATAGGTTATTGTGAATGAATTGCTTAAGCTTTACCCTTGAGTTGTAGTAATTGGTGATCTTCATCTTGTAGGCTTCAGTGTTGAGTTTGTCTTTTGCGCTTTACTATTCTACAGTGTTGAGTCCATAAGCAGCTCATCTTTTGATCCAACCCGAAGGTTAGATGCCAAGTGAATGGACATTTACTTTTATAGGTAGCATGATTTTGTACGCATAGGACAATGAGAATGAAGTATGACCAGTTGAAGTGTAGATGGAAGTGCAATACGACCAAAGAACAAATTGCGATTCATCGACCCAATACCTATTAGCTTTTATAAGGCGCTTCTTGAGAGTGGACTTGATGGTTTTGTTGACAGCCTCGACTTTTCCATTGGGTTAAGGATAGGAAATGGAAGAGAATATTTCATTATTCTGTTCCTTAAGCAAAAGTATTGAAATAGGCTGCTCTCGAATTGAGTGTCATTGTCGGTGATGATCTTCTTTGGTAGGCCAAAATGGCAGACGATGTTCTTGATGACAAAGTTCAGAATCTTAAGGGTATTGATCCATTAAGGGGTTCACACTTGACCCATTTGGTAAAGTAGTCAATGGCAACTATGATGTGACTGTACCCTCCCTTGGCATTTGCCAACTTCCCTATCAAGTCTATTCCCTAAGTGTTGGATGACTATGGGGAAGTCATTAAAGTAAGGAGTGTAGGTGTGACTCTAGGGACCTTGGTGAAGCACTGACATTGGACACACTCCTTCACATAGTTCATAGAATCATTGACTATAGTAAGGAGGCCTTTTTTGCTAGACTTTGTCCCTCAGCATTATCCCTAAAGTATCCTTGATGTAGCTCTTTCAAGATCTAACCATCTTCATCTATATAGATGCACCGCTGAAGTGGTGTGGAGTACCCCCATTTGTAGAGCTTCCCTTCAATGATTGTGTAGTTGGGAGCCATGTGGAGAATCTTTATGGCTTCCTTGCGGTCGGTAGTAAGCTCCTCCAAAGTTTTAAATATCGGATTTCGGTCACGTTTCGTCTTGAAATTTTTACACAAGTTATCTCGTATCGGGAGAGATCTCGGACGAGATGAGTACGTATCGGGTGTACATCTCGGATTAACATCTCGGGTCTTACAATGCATCTTGGGAATATCTCGGATGTACTTATGTGTTTAAAATTGATGTATCAAAAATTTATTTAACGATTATAACTTTCTTAGCAAAAATAAAAATGGTAACATACTTGATTTACATGGAAACAGAAATATTTTTAGAAGAGTAGTAGCTTGATTAGCTTAATTGATTTGGTAATGATTGAATAATATCCTTTTATTTGAACGTAATAAAGAAGTGAAACCTTTCGCTATGACTCATTAAGATAAAAAGTAAAGAATATGTTCAAGAAGTTGGTAAATTATAATTGGATTGAGTAGTTTCTTTTGAATCAATATGAAAATAAAAATTATTATGGAAAATAAGAAAAATGTATAACTTCGGGTAAGATCTCGGATTGAGATTTCGATCCATATATCGGGTGAGATTTGAATATCTCGGACAAGATGAGTGTCGAGGGAGATATGGAGGAGATTTGATGTCTCGTCTCGTTTAAATGTGAAAATGAGATCTCGGGCGAGATATAAAAGATTTAAAACCATGAGCTCCTCACTTGTTAAATTTATGATAAGGGGCACCATCCAGTTTTCCATGGAGGGTGCATCTATTTCCATGGTTGTTGCCTCAAGCTCATAGAAGGTGGTACCTCAAATCTCTAAGGGGACCCAAGGAGTGACTTCTTCTAGATTACTTTTTGCCTTGGCCAGTTGATTGGTCTTGGCATTCTGCTCCTTGGGCACTTGCTACAACTTGAACTTGATAATAATTTTCTTGGTTTCGGCAATATACAAGTCCAGTGTTTTGTTCTTCACTTAATAGAATTCCCTAATCTGATTGATGACCAAAGACGAGTCACCGAGAACATGGACAAACTCATCCTATAATTCCTTTGCCATCCCGAGACGGCCAGGATTAATTCATATTTAACTTCATCGTTGGTTGCCGTGAAAGTAACACAGACTGCAAAACATCGTTCTTTTCCTTTATGCATGTCAAGGACCATGTCGGCCCCTACTTCCTTCTTATTTGTTGCTCCGTCCACATACAAATGTCAAGATGTCTAGCATGTGATTTTCGCGTCTTCCAAGTTGCCCACGCTTGAGCCCATGACAATAAATCAACAACGATCCAACCTTTAATGGAAGTGTGAGGCTGGTTGGAGATGTGATGTTGCCCAAGCTTGATAGACTATTTCAAGAGTCAGCTCGCTATATTAGGCTGGTGAAAGATTTGCTTAAAAGGATGATTAGTTAGGACCTTGATGGGATGTGCATGGAAGTATAAGCGGAGTTTTCGGACTGCCATGAGCATCTAGAAGACAATCTTCTCCAGTTTAGAGCAACTTATTTTTGGACCGGTCAATCCCTTGCTAACATAATAAAATCACCGGTGGTCCTTATTGTCTTCCTTGATTAAGGCAGTGCTGATTGCATGGTCCAAAACTTCCAAGTATGGATATAAAATCCTCCCCATTGATTGGCTTGGATAGTAACATAGAAGTGGCTAAATGTTGTTTTAGTTCTTCGAATGCCTTAGCGCTATCCTTACTCCAAGTGAACGACTTTCCTTTCTTGATGAGGTCGAAGAAAGGGAGACATTGACCAATTGACTTTTATACAAATTGGCTTAATTCTGCAATCATCTCATGCAAGCTTTGCACTTGATTCATAGTTTGGGGGATTTGCATATCTTATAAAGCTTGGATCTTACCAAGATTAGATTCAATGCCCTTACCAATCACAACATAACCCAGGAACTTACTGGACTGGATAACAAGGAACACTTCTTTGGATTCAGGTTCATGTTTGAAGAAGGATGCTGAAAGTCTTGGCCAGGTTTCGTACATTTCACCCAGCCTTTTCAGCCTTGACCTGCATGTCGTCTATATAAATTCCATAGACCGACTGATCCTTTTGGAGAACATATAGTTGACGAGATGCTGATAGATATCATTTTCATTTCATAAGCACTAAACTTTCCACCCATACCAAATATCCTACCTCCCGAATGGAGCCATCAGCTAACAGCTTCTTTACAGCTTCCATGAGAGTTTGGTATCTTTCTAGGTTGAGTAGTCAGTGCTTTTTCCAAAGAGGGATGGCCTTTAGATCTATGTTGAGCATGGAAAAATGATCCCAAGATCAATGTTAGTGTAGTCGCGTGCCCCCATGCGAAGACATCTTTACTATGCTGTAGGAAGTCGATCTAACTTCTGGGCTAAGCTCAATGCCGGTTTGAATGATTTTTCTAGGATCAGTTCTATCACTGGAAATTGATTCTAAGAGAGTGATCAGCACACCTTTGATGCTTAAGTCATCTAAGCGAGGCTCTAGCAATTCATCCTTTGCGTCCGAGCTTGTTTCAAAGCTACACCAATCTAGCATGTAAATTAGGCGCTTTATGACATCCTCATCCGGGATGGACAGTTATGCTTGAGCCAAGGTAATGATGTTGCCCTCATCTTTCACAAATGGGTTTGCCTACATTAAGATGGAAGGATTTGGGCTGTGACTTTTTCATTCTAGGTCATGATGTGCTCTCTGGATCTTTGAGGATTGGCCAAGGATATAGGGTTCCTGCCATCCTAGTCTTTAGTGTGACTGATGGTCATGGAGATACCCTAAGAATTGCTCGGCTCGAGGGTATTCATAGGTGACACACTATCAGTTAATGCAGCTTCATGGTCGAAGGTGGTTCTAGTATGATTCTGAGCATTGCTTGCCTCGATAGTACTCTCAAGTAGTATACCATTGACAATTGATTCTTTGATGGTAAAGATGGTCCTATCATGAGTGTCTGGCACTCTCTTTCGTGACATGTCGTTGATTTCCTTAGCTTGTTCAAGTGGATTGTTACTAGTGGGAGGAGTTGATGATGTTAATGCTTTAGAATTAGGGGCGGTCTCGAAATGAACTATAGGATTGTCCGGCTTGACGGTTCACTTGAGTGGCTCATTATTGATTTTTGCAAGCTCTTATTGAAGCATAAGAGCACCCTTCGTTGCTTACTTTAGGGAGGTTCCTTAACATTGCCCAGCCTTCTCCTGATTACATCTGATCTTGCCGACCCCACATTGGATAGGGAACTTCATGGTAAGGCGGTTACATGGGATAATGGCATCCAATTTGATAAGTGTCGGTCGTCCTATCAATGGGTTATATGTAGATAGGCTATCGACAAAAACAAAGTTTACCTGAATCTTTGCAATTAGGGGATCTTGGATGAATGTTGTCATAAATGGTGTGGTGGCCTTTGGAACAATTCCTACACCACCAAAGCTATAAATTAGCAAGATGCATGGGGCAAGGCTAGAGGTAGGAAGCTTGAGGGATGCGAAGACATACTTGAACATGACATTGACCGAGCTGTCCTATCCACGAAATCCCGACGTACATTGGAGTTGACCATTGCAAGATTATTGACCATTAGATTGTGATGGGGGTAAGAGACTGCTTCTTTATCCTTAGAAGTGAAGGCGATCGACTAGTCTGATTCTATCAGGTGTGATTTCGACGCTCGATGCTGTAGTGAATAGACCTGACCGACTGTGCTAATTTCCTTCTGATACCTGGCCTGTTCTCCCCAGCTGATATTAGCCACAAACATGCCTCTACATATGGTCAAGATGTCAATAATAGCTACGACGTTATTAGGATGTTGGGGCTGAGTTGGCTGGTTATCACGGTTATTCCTTTGTTCTACTTATGAATAAACTCTAGAAGTGTTCCTGGATGAGCCTCTCAATTTCATTTGTAAACGCCTAACACTCGACTATGGACCGACCGCTAATTTGATGGAACCTGCATTGCTTAGCATTACCATAAGGTTCCTCTCTCTTTCTATTTTTGCTGGTGTTGGGCAAATGGAAAGGCATCTGGTCCAAGGTGGTGAGATATATTATGGCGATATCCTTGTTTAAGGTAGCATAACTTGCATACCTTGGCTTGTAGTGTTTTGTCATTCTGACAAACATTGCTTCACTTTTCATTACTATTACTAGGATCAGCTTAGGTGGGATGCCTAGTTCATTGTCCCAGTCTGGAAGATCTACATCTTTCATTATAGTTATGTTATTTTCCCGTTGATAAAAGTCGGCTAGGAACGTAGCTGACTGCTTCTTCATCTTTCTCCACATTGTGGACTTGTATTCGACCCCTAAATAGATGGCCACGGTCAAGCTATTCATGTCCTTACCTCTTGTCCAAGTGGACTCTTTATTGAAGCGATTGACATATGACTACAACCTTTTAATGGGACCATGCCTTATGATACCTAGCTCATTGGCCATTATAACAAGATCCCTGAAAGCAAAGAATTGAGTTTTAAAATTTAAGCACAACTTGGGCCACGAATTGATGCCGCTTGGTAGTAGATGGAAGAACCAGCGGGAGGCCAGCCTAATAAGTGTAGATGAAAAAGTCAAGCACTTTGTTGGGTCGGAAAGCTGAACGGCATGAGTAATGAACTTGAAGGAAATAATATGATTAGACTAATCAGAAATGTCAGCATATTTTTCTATAAGTGGCAAAACAATTCATCGATCGATGTAAATATTTGTATTCTCTTCAGCAATCCATTCTGGTAATCAGAGACGCTCGCCCCTGTACTTTAGGCTTGCAGTATGTTAAGTTGCTGGCGAAGAACATGCTTCTCTTCCTTAAGACTAGCATTGACCTACAGAAGGATATTCAAGCAAATAATTGGCTTAGGACTAATCCTGCACCTAGGTGTAGTGGGAGATGATGATGAAAGGGAGAATGGTGATGATGTTGAGCTGAAGCAGGAGACGCACTCTCCCTATTCTTAGTGGGTGACCTTGAATGCTTGGACCGTCTCTCTCTTGATATGTTCTTTTCCACACCTCTATGTGATCTACATTGTGTCCAAGAGCCACACAATCCCTATCGGTTATGGTACTATTGCTATTGAGACAGTCAAAAACAACAGTCCACAGATGCTTAAAAGCTGATGACCATTCCGCTGATGGGGAATGGTGATGCCTTGGTACTCGAGGAGTGACCACATTTGGTGTAATATCAATGTAGCTAGGCACACACACAGTATACCACATTAGATCAACAATATCCATGAGTTGGTTTTCAAGCACCACTCCTCCTCGAGCCTCATCAGTGTTCATGAGATCATAGGAAGCGACTAGTATAGGTTAATGAATAGGCGGGTCGGCATAGTCGACTGTGGAAGGAACCGGTGGGATAAAGTTTACAGTAGCTTGGGCAGCCAACCAGGTCCATAGATTTTGGACCTCGTGGGCGAGGGTACCCACATTCGTTAATTGTTGTAGCACAATATGCCATATCTCATAGTTGATCCTAGGAATGGGCTGGATGACACTGGTGACAATGTTGTCAATAGTTCTTGATTGTTGAAGTTGTTATCTTCCAAATCAAGAGTGGTAACAAGTCTAATCATATTTTTTGTTGAGAAGAAAAAATATGAAGGGGAGAGCTTTTGAGGGAGGCCCTTATTTTAGGACCAAAATGTTGACTAGTGATGTAGCCAACCTCAGAACTCGCATGACTATGCTTGAAAGAAAATGTTACTTACTAATCACCAGGCGTAAAAATGGAAAATGAGGAAGAATGTAAGCAAAGAAAGGTGACACCAAATATAGAGTGGTTTGATAAGATTTCCTACATCGCTATAAAGATATCTTACTATAGTTTCCCTTACAATTACAAGTAATTTTAAAAGAATAATAAGAAATATATTGCTTAAGAATAGAAAATTAAGCAAACCTTGAGTATTTAGGGCTTTGATTTGCCGCGAGGAGAGCTTTGGAAAAAGATTATGACCAGAATTCTAATATTTTCCAACCCCTTTGAAGTGGCCATGCATGAGGAATTTATTATGGCTGAGATGGATGATGGATGGTTGGGATTGTACTGGAAACCAGGTGGGAAGAGTGCCTGGCCATTGATCTGGTCCTTGGGCTAATGGAAGACAACTGTAAAGGAAGAATGGAATGAGCGATTAAGAAGCATGCTTGTTGTCCTTCTATACAAGCATATCCATTACATTTAATGTGCATTAAATGATGGCAAGCTATAGGCGTAGGTGCATTTCCAACGCTTCACTTCAATATCTTGTACAGTCGGATCTACGGCTTGTCGTTTACTTGTGTATGCCTATTTGGAAAGGCGTGTGAATGACTCTATCCGAGCTTCAATGACGTCGAAGCCAATCTACAAGGGTTAGCCTGAAGCTAGTCTAGATGTAAATAACTATGAGCATGTTGGTTGTTCTATTTTTAAATTTTCTAAGAGTTGGTTGATACTAAGGACATGTTGTGGATGTGATGCCAGGTCGGATGTGGGATAAAGGGAAGGGATGCTTGGGATTGGTCAAAGGTGTCTATGCTGAAGCCAGGGGAAGGACAAATCATGCCTGAGCCGGTCTTGCCAAATATGCTGGCTATTAAGGCAGCCTTGAGTTGTGTCGGTCGGCAATTGAAGTGATGCTGAGCGGATGGGCTGACTTGGAGTCAGGCTGAAAGTGGGTTAGCATGAAATGGTCGGTCGCCATTGAGCTAGGCCTGAGCAGATCGAGAAGGGCTATATCAAACTTTATCTTCACTGATGAATTGACTATGTATGCTGTCTAGGGATAAGACAGCCAATCTTCGGGTTAATGTCCTGCTAAGTTGTTGAGCTAGTTTGGAACCAACTTGAGCTTGGATCGACGTGTGCAGGCCAGTTATAAGATAACTGTATCAATTTTGATTGGGCTAGGCTGTGGCTTAATCGGCTTTCTAATTTTTTGTGAGAAAATATGAGAAACACTATTATTTTTCAAGCAAACACAATTTATAAGCATTTTCACTTAGGCCATCTCAAAATGATAGGTCAAAATGACTAATCTCTCTTGACTTATTGAGAAAACTCAAGGATAAAAATTGAGGTTTAGGCAAAATCCATGGTTAGGTGTTATATATAACATAATTGGTAAAGTGTTGTCCACCACTTGTGCGGCTATGCTTTGCTTGGCATACTCAAGTTCGAATCCCCAAGATAAGTGGGTCTTAACTCCCTTTAGTGAAATCAAAAGTATTCCATTTATCACTTAAGATTCTGAAAAGTATATAATATGATGGGATCTTCTTACAAAAATGAAATGAATTACAATCAACTAACCTAATAAGTATAAGAACCCTTGTAATATTATAATAACTACCAGTACAAATTTTCATATGATAATAAACAAAATGTTTATTGATTAAGGTATACACAGTGAACTAAGGTAAATATTGTAAAAAGAAATGTTTATTTACCTGAAAATAATTCTTTTGGCATGTAATCACTTCAAAGACCACGATAAAAAGCCAATCATCTAAATTTTCTGAGTCTAGGTCTTATTTTTAACTTGCCTCATATTCGCTATTATCCGTATGAATATGGACTTTATAGATAATATGAGAGTATGGATGTTTGATCCATATTTGATCGAATACAATGGTTGTATGGTGAATAGTGTTATTCCATAATATACTGATCTTGAACAACTGTTATCTAAAGAGAGCAAATAAAACCTAGTAAGAGATCGTATACTTAATACGATTAAGTGTAATTTTGTTGTTGGAAATACTTCCAAACTAAGAACTAAATAAAGGCCTAAATAACTGAAATGTTGGTTTGGTCTAATTAATTAACTACAAGGCCGATATCCTTAATTTGTTATGGCTGAAAGATAGCAGTTGAGCTTTGGAATTTGGCCATAATCTCATAGTTAGGTTTTCTCCTAAAGGTATGACCTTTGAGGAATGAAAATAGAAATTCAAGATGATAGTAAAAATGTTAATCCTATTAGGATGAATAAATGGTGAGCATCACCTCAGATTCATGAAGAAACATCAAAACTGGAATTATACTAATATTAGAAGATGCTTAAAAGGAACATGAAATATGATTTCAAGTTCTTGTAGAAACATAATTTTTATAAGTTCTATTTCATAGAGATTTTAGATATTTGATCTAAAATCTCCAGTGCAAATCTACTACAATAATTGATGTAGAAAGCCTGTGGTAAAAGTGATAGAATTTTGCATTGTCGATACTGATAGTAGTGGCTGAATAGTGGCAGCTCATTATATGATTTTTTTTGATGGATACATCTAAGCTTGACTATATATTTTCAGGAATACCGATATTATTTTATGAAATAATAAATATTTTCGATTTGACTGAATATAATAATAGTTTATTTGTATATGATATATGACAATCTTGTGAAGGTATGTCTTGATAATATTCATATTCTTGACCAAGTGGTGTGTTGGCTTAAAATAACATATAAGCTTCTAAATATTAAGTATAATTAATTTTGGATATTTAGAACTATATAGTTAATCAATTAGATATACTACACACAATACATGAAGAACATTTTCATATTTTTGTGATGGTGAATCATGATGAAGTATGTCTCGAGTGATTGATAGCAATGCTCATGTTCAATGTAAGTTTGACCGCTACAACCTTGGTTGATATAACGGATTGTCTTAATGTGTCACATTAAATGAGTTTGGGCTCGAGAAACCATTATGGGATGACCAACGAAAACATTGTAGTCTAAAATGCCAAAATCGGATCCACCTAGTTCAATTTTATTATTGAAATGTCTAAGATATTAAATTATGTTCATCAAGTCAAATTTAAATAGTGTACATGGATTTAAAATTGAAAACACGTTAGAAGGGTTGAAAATAATGTGATATGATCAAAATGGCGAGTAAATTAGAATAAAGCTCAATGACATCTAAAATACAATATAGCTTTTTCTCAAATGTACTGCTCCTTTATCACATTATGATGCATAAGGAGTAATCAAATTGGGATTTTATTTACATGAGTAAAGTTCAGTTAAATCTTTCTTAAAGGATATGTATTTACTAGTAGATGTGAGAAATGCAGATTACAGATCTTAACGCTAGAATAATACTAGAGAGGGTGAATAGTGTTTTGTGGATGTTCTAAATCTTTTTGAAACTTATGTAATTTAATCACCAACAAATGCAATACACAGACAAAAATATAATCAAAGAATCAGACACAGATGCAAATAGTAAATAAAAGCAGTAAAGGAAAGAACACACCATGATTTTATAATGGTTCAGAGTTACCCTACGTCTAGTCCCGACACAATTGTACGGATTTCTTTCAAAATAATCTCCAAGATTGCACCTTCGATTTCATGGCCACGAGGTACACCCTCCTGTATTCGAGTCCAGGGAAAACTCTTTTGATTTACCAGGCCACAAGATCACCTAATCGATTTCCGAGGCAACAATCACACCTAATTGATTTCAAGGCTCAGTCGCACCTTTTACTCAATAGTTTCATTTACAAATGATCTTACAACTCTGAATAGCACTGAGATCTTATGGAGGGAGTGGTAGAGAATCAAACAATAGATAACCAAGTTTGATTCACTTGGTTTTTCGGCAGAGTATAGTTTGGATTCTTTAGAATAAATGTGGAAGATGAAGAGGAGAGAAAACAAGTGAAATCTAAAATTCATTTAGAACTACTGGTATTTATAGAAGATCAACAACCATATCTATTCATGAAAGGATAAGACAAATAGACACTTCTTTTGAAAATTTAAATTTTAACGGGCACCATGTCGACATGCTCTAGGAAAAAAATGGTGATTTTGATTTTCTTATTAAAATTGGTTTCTATAAATTTTCAAAACAATTTCTAAACTTTTATAACTATATTTGAATAAAGTTTAAACATATAAAAGAGTTTAGAAAGTAATTTTTAATATATAATCTTAATCTATAAATTGATTTAAAATCCGAGTATAAATATTTTAAAGCTAAGTATTTAAAACAAGAGATAGTTTAAAATCAAGAACAATTTTGAAATCAAAATCTTAAAAATGGTAAAAAATTGTTTTGAGGCTAAAATATTTAAAACCAAAAGAGATATCTTTTCGAAAAGAAAGTTTTGAAAAAAAAAAATTTAAAAACAATAGATATATTTTTTGAAAAACATTTTTATAATATTAGTGGATATCAAAATAGGACCACTGTATGTTCCACTAGATATTGTCGTGGGTTCCATCCCTTTAATAGGCTCAAAGTGGATTCCATTCCATGAATAAATTTCCAATAAAGATGCAAGTACTTTCAAGAAGTTTTAACATAATTCTAGACTAAATACTTATCTTGTACTCTTGAAATCTTGAACTCTTGATATCTTGATACTCATGAGTCTTCAATCCTGATATCTTCAGTCTTGAATCTCTTTACTTTACAGTCTTCATTCTTGGTATCTACATGTTTATATCCTGCATACACACACACAGAGATGTATCTAAACTATAATGTTAGTATTTATATTTTATAACAAGTCCTAGGTTGTTGTCATCAAAACCATCATCTCAAGGACTAACAATCTCCCGCTTTTTGATGATGACAACCTATGTTTATAAAATATACTTCACCTTCACAATAACTCCCCCTTAATCTAATAACTCCGCCTTAATCTAAGCCTAACTACTCTAACTACTCTATTTTATATTTCTTCTCCTTTGTCATCAACAAAAACTTATCCTAAACTAATATAACTGTAAAACTCCCCCTTAAACTAATACTAGAACAAAGTATAGTGAATGAAATGTAAAAGACATTAACATAATTATATTATAATTATTCAATACATAAATATGTATAAGTATATCTCGGACAATCCGATCAACACACACAACAAATCTAATCATGTCAAACAAATCAATAAGGTCAAACAAATCAATCAAGACAAATAAGTGAATCAAGTCAATCAGGTCAAACAAGTTAATCAAAACATACCAAACAAATCAAAAACTAATAATCCTATACTATAAGACAATATTACAAACTCACCCTAAATAAAATACACTCTTTATGTATACATGTATGCAATATGTAGTTTGTAATGCAGTATGAAATGTATGACATATGCAATGTAGCATGAGATGATATGCAGAATGAAGTGCAACTTGTGATGCAAATGATTATGATATTTCATGCATTGTTATTTACGATGTAATATGCAATGAAATGTGATATGAAATAGGATGCACAATGATATGTAATATGAAATAAAATGATAATGAAGTAAGAAAAAATATGCAGAATGATATGATGATATATAGACTACGGTAAGAGATATTCAGATTATAAGATAAACATGAGTGATAAATAATATCTAATTGACAGGCATGTATGTATGTATATGTCAAACTCTTTATTATAAATCACTTCAACCAAACAAAGGTAATACACACCAATTACTAGACTTAGGTTAAGGAAACTAATAAATGGGGAAAGAGAAGTAAAGACAGGAGTTTAAAGGTAATAAATGGTATTAAACTATAACATAATCATGAAAGATAGTAATCAAACTCAATATCAAAATTAAATTGCTAAGAAATATGGATTTAAATTGTATGTATGATCATATATGGTTTTTATAAAAATTAATACCTCCTTTTTTAATTTCTTTAAAATAATTTTTTTAACTTCATTGGTTTTTTTTACGAATCCAAACTTTCATGTTTATAAAATACTAACTTACTAGTTAAAACCTATATATTAAATTACTATTTATTAAAATATTTAGAAACATGTTTAAACACCTTTTAATTTTAAAAAATAACATAATGAAATATTTAATAAAATAACAAAGATTGAAAAACTAAAATAAACATGTGTTATATTAAGGCCTCTTTCATTTAAAATTTTAATCAATTAGTTAAAAAATATCTAAACATTGATTTTAAAATATTCTAATATAAGTTAGCAAATAACTTCTAAAAAGAATATAAAAAAATACTTAATTCAAATATTATTTTTACACGGTTTAAAGTTTCAAATAGAAAAGATAGCATTTACAGAATGCTGTAAAAATTTTTTACAGTAAAATATATTCAAAACATTATAAACAGAAACTGCCGCATTTAACAAATGCTGTGAAAAGTGTCTAAAACACTACAGTGTTTCATAGCACAGAGATGCTATAAAAATGATTTTTCAGCACTTAGGAAATGTTCCAGAAGAAAAGATAGCATTTCAGATATACTATATATTGTTTTGGGTCTGAAGTTAGTATGATTTTGCACAAATTTTACGACTAGATATTGACATGTAAATAATTGATTTTTTACCCAATTTTTTATAGTATTTAATAAATTAAAGTACTTAAAAAACATAAAAATAATAATGAGAAAACATGTGCAAAGACACTTGGCATCATGCACGTAAAAAGGCTTTTATTAAAGAAAAAAATGTAATGACATGTGTCATTTTGCACGTATGTCACTATCTAACAAGTGTCATGTGATGTGGCACAATCTTATTAATTGAAGAAATCTATAAATAGACACTTATTCTAACATTCTAAATTGCTTCTATTAATTTCTAAAAAATATAAAATTAGTATCTTAAAGAAATAGAGTACGAGAAGCAAAAATAACATTAGAAAAGTTGAAATCACGAATGATGGTACGCTTTTCTACTTAATATAGCTGTAATTAATTAGTAATGAGATTTTATTTGAAAGGAAACACATTTTAAAAGATTTAAAAAAAAATTAGACTGGTATATCGATATGTATACTATAGTGTGCCGATATATGGACCAAAATATCAAAACTTATAAAAGAGATATATTTCTATACCCGACAAAATGCAACAATAAAGATGAAATAATAGTAAAGCGTACCACTTTTTGTACTCCTCCATCTTTCTAACTTTGTTGTTCTTCCATTGTTGTGAACTATACATTTATATCTTTCGGAATTTGACGATGAGATATGCTCTATTGCGATGGGCCTGTTTTTCTGATCATCGTAGTTTATTCATTTGCTGAATTTGAAGATCGCATGAGAAAGATACAGATGATTTAGTAGATTGACCAAATTGGCGCCAAAATTTTGAATTCAAATTTTGAATGAATGGACGCTTCAACCGCTATAAATAGGCCCAACATTCACCACTTTTCCTAAAAGTTTCTCTTCTTCTTCCTGTTTTTCTATTTACCATCAAACTTCTAGAAGGCATATCTCCTTTGTTTCTTAACGGAATTGGATGAAACCAGCAAAGAGGAAGGCAAGTAATATGATAAGGTAATAGTTTGGTGAAGAATTTGGACAGTATTGTGGTGCAATAGGCCGAACAGTAAGAGAAATGTAGGAAATTCCGTACACAGTTTTCAGTTTTGGATAGCCAACTTCAAACTGTCATATCTCACTCAATTTTGATCGGAATTTGATGGTCCACCCATTAAAACGACCGTGAGAACAAGATATACAATCTGTAAAAGAGTAGGAACAAAATACTCAAATATATGGATGCAATTTGAAGAATACCATTGACAGTTTTGATGTCTTCTTCTCTTTGTTCACCAAAATTTCATTTGATCATAACTTGGTCAATTCTTTACGGATTCGCATGAAACCAGTGACATTGCAAAGTAGACGGATCGAAGTACAGTATAATATCAAGTTATAGATGAGAATCAAAAGCATTGTATTGATCTGGTACCCATTTCATTGTCGATTGCCATTATATATCCATTTATTCTTCTTGATCGATGAATGATTATCTGGTATCTTTTAACTAACAGTCATCAGACATAATTCTTCTGCTGCAAAACAACATAGCCTTTGAAAGAATCAAGTGACTTTTCAAAATAACTAAATATAGTTTTAAACAAAAATATCGTGATGATTCAGTTACATATTCATATCAAAATAATGTTAATAAAATCCCCAAAAATAGCCATTTTAAAAACTTTTTCAAAATTCAGATTATGAAAACTTTGAAAATCGGGCTATGATACCAAATGTGAGAAATACGGATTACGGTTCTTAAGGCTAGAATAACACTAGAGGGGAGGGGAGGGGGTGAATAGTGTTTTGTGGATTTTCTAAATCTTTTTGAAACTTATGTAATTTAATCACCAACAAATGCAACACACAAACACAGATATATTTACAGAATCAAACACAAATGCAAATAATAAATAAATGCAGTAAAGGAATGAACACACCAGGATTTTATACTGGTTCGGGGTTACCCTACATCCGGTCCCGGACGATTGTACTGATTTCTTTTCAAAATAATCTCCCAGATTACATCTTCGATTTCAAGGCCACGAGGTACACCCTCCTGTGTTCGAGTCTGGGGCAAACTATCTTGATTTTCCAGGCCACAAGATCACCTAATCGATTTTCAGGGCAACGATTACTCCCAATTGATTTCAAAGCTCAAATGCACCTTTTACTCAAAAATTTCATTTACAAATGATCTTATAACTCTGAATAGCACTGAGATCTTATGGAGAGAGTGGCAGCGAATCAAACAAGAGTTAATCAAGTTTGATTCACTTGGTATTTCGGCAGAGTATAGTTTTGGATTCCTTAGAATAAATGTGGAAGATGAAGAGGAGAGAAAACAAGTGAAATGTAGTTGAAAATTCAACTGAACTACTGGTATTTATAGAAGATCAACAGCCATATCTATTCGTGAAAGGATATGACGAATAGACATTTCTTTTGAAAATTTGAATTTTGAATTTTAATGGCACCATGTCGACATAAGGGGTAGGAGTATGTCGACATGCTCTAGCAAAAATGGTGATTTTGTTTTTCTTATTAAAGTTAGTTTCTGTAATTTTTAAAAACAATTTCTAAACTTTTATAAATATATTTGAATATAGTTTAAACACATAAAAGAGTTTAGAAAGTAATTTTTAATATATAATCTTAATCTATAAAGTGATTTAATATCTAAGTATAAATATTTTAATGCTTAAGTGTTTAAAACAAGAGATAGTTTAAAATCAAGGACAATTTTGAAATCAAAATATTAAATGGTAAAAATTGTTTTGAGGCTAAAATATTTAAAACAAAGAGAGATGTCTTTTTGAAAAGAAAATTTTGAAAACATTTTTTTTTTAAAAAAGAGATATATTTTTTGAAATTTTCTTTATAAGATTAGTGGATATCAAAATAGGACCACTATATGCTCCACTAGTTATTGTCATGGGTTACATCCCACTAGGGTTCCATCCCTTTAACAGGCTCGAAGTACATTCCATTCCATGAATAAATTTCAAATAAAGATGTAGGCGCTTTCAAGAAGTTTTAACATAATTATAGACTCGATACATATCTTATACTCTTGAAATCTTGAACTCTTATTATCTTGATACTCATGAGTCTTCAATCTTGATATCTTCAATCTTGAATCTCTATAGACAGCCTTCATTCTTGGTACCTGCATGTTTACATCCTGCATACACACACACACATGTATCTAAACTATAAAGTTAGGATTTATATTTTATAACAAGTTCTAAGGTTCTTATCATCAAAACCATCATCTCAAGGACTAACAGTAGATACATATATTAATCTAACATTATCTAGAGCCAAGTTCTCGATTTCGTAAAACGATATTGAAAGACTGATCATCATAAAAGGTTAAGATACAAATTTTACGACATATGCTTAGCATATGAACTGCATAAACTCAAAGCTAGATTTGTTTTCATGAAAATTATAGAAGTGTTTAGAAGCTTGTTCAATCGCATTGAGAAATAAAAGATTGATTCAAGAGATATCACCTCCTAAACGAGGAATTTCAGTGTAAAAGTTATGGTTGACATAGATAAGATCCAAAAATAATGAAATTAAAATAAATATATAATACTGAATTAATCTTCCCAAATAAGGACATAACAAATTAGATTGTTTGATAAGGATCTCATATCCTGAGAGAAAATGTGATTTTCTTAATACGAGTAAAGAAGATTGAATATCAATCTCCTCTGTTGCTCATAAGTCATGAAAGTATAGAGTTTCCCACTTGACGAGATATTGATAAGGTATGGAGTGGAATCCAATTATAACATAAAAACATAATTTTAAGGTATATCCGATGTGATATGATCCTTGGGATGCAAATAATTGCAATTGGAAAGTTATACACTTACTAAGAAAAGGCGGTTGGAAAATTATTTGGTTAATCCACAGGTTGTTACTCGGGCAAATTCTGGGATGGACCATTCTACTCTATTCATGTGAATGTTAGATGTCTTGAAATTGATTTGTAGTAACAAACTTTGAAGGCAACCTTTTTGATGCCCTAATACACCTCTAGGATTGATAAAACTAGATTTTTAATTAGTTTGTGGTTACAAATTTTTCAGGTCAGTACATAAATTTTGGAAGATAGGCTAAAAAGAGGAGAGCTGAAGGAAATTGAAGAAGAAATAGAAGCAATGGACAATTAAGGTCAAGATAAGTAGTAGACTCAGAACTATGTTCTAAAACAAGTGTGTGTTGTAAAAGTTGAGATAATCGAATGAATTATGGCGATATACTGTGATGTTGTGGATTGTACAGTTTGTACATTGAAATTTCCTCGATTTTCAAATGAAACTTTATTGAAATTTCGTTTGAAAGTTGTATTTTGATTTTTGGATGATTGCATGAGTTTTCCATGTTGCAATTTGACCAGAGGTTGAGCAGAATGATCCGAAAAATCAGTTTCAGTGTGAGGAGACAAAGGACTGGAGCAAAATAGCCCCAGGCCCACAGAATGGTCTATATTCTACATCTCCAGTGGTCGACCACAATCTTGAATGGTCGACTGTTGGAGTAAGGGGCAATCGATCGCTACTCGCATCTTTGAGCTATTTCCCTCCAGGCTTTGGCCATAAGTGATTGTTTTTCAAAAAATCAAAAACTGAAACCGAAAATAAAACATTTTTCAAATATAGAGAAATTTGCTACTTAATTTTCTTTTGGAAATTTACTTTGCATATATTATCTCATTTATTTCATTGACTTCTTTATTTTTATTACGACATGCTTTTAAAACCATTTTTACTTAAGTAAAAACAGTGCAATTTAAATTTACTCAAAATATGAAAGGTTATTTATATAAAATTTAAGGATTCTTCTTATTTATTGAAAAAAATTACATTTCTAAGTAAAAATTTGATAAGTAGAAATGTTTTTTTTAAAGGAATGAGCTTATTTCATTAAATTTATGAAATTTTAATTTTATTAAAAATAAGTATTTCTTATAAATAAATAGAATAAATTTTTCAACAGGAATATATTGGAATGAATGGTTGAATTGTGTTATAAGTAGTTCTATATAATGTGAATTTTGAGTAAATGGATTAGTTATACAAAGCGATATGGGATGATCAGTGATATTTTTCCAGTTATTCTTTAGGATCATCATGTAGTATATTATATGCTTTTGAAGTGTATTTTATGATCATTTAGTTAACGATCGAATAACACTAGGTGGTATGGGACGCCTAAGTTGGTATTTATTCTGTTATGTTTTGAAAATAAAGAACACTTACTGTGGATTATAGAATGGTGTCTAGGGATACAGCTTGTTGTGTGCTTGCCATGGCTAGTTGTGTGCTCGCAGGCTGCGTGCCATATGTTTATAGGCTGTGTGCCAAATGTAAATGTCTATTAATTGATTAGATAGTCTGGTTTTCCACCCCAGTTATTGATTGCAGGTCATGCCCCGAATCCATGGTCTTATTTTTGTACTTTCTATATGCTTGTTACTTTCCATGTGCTCGTATTGCTCATATCTCAAAGCCATACATCCATTACCGCTAGAAAAAATTGATGTTATGATGCAGCATTCATAGGATTGCAACATACTACAACATGCAGTAGACACGGTTGTTATAATGATCGACGGTAACTAAAAGACTATTGGAATATTACTATGTGCTTCTCGTAGAATTTTGAAGCAATGTTGTGGGCATATCAGTCTCCCATTTGGATTTTTAATTTAAATAAACATATAATATTGTAAAACCCCATTTAGACAACTATTGTGAGGCATAGGCCACTAGAACAATAGACTTTCTATGTCCTTACCTACGCTTATGACCTGCTATGTGCTCATGTTATTAGGACTTGTTATATGCACGTTCATTATTTGACATTGTTTGCATGATTACTTGTTGCATATGACTAATCGTGAGCTCACTTATGTGTGGACTTGTTGTATGCTTGTTCATATCTCATTTTGATGCTTAGGTGTATATGTTTGTTTTATCACCTTACTATAGTCATGCTTAGTTGGTATCCAGTTTATTTATACTCATCTTTATGGGTGATTTCTTTTGTGGATGGTATGGTTATTCAATATATTGTTATATCGGGAGATACTCATCATGTTATCTGTGTTATATTCTTATTGTACTACGTTGTTTATCTCATTTATTGATATTGATCTTTGGACATGGTCTAACTTGTTTATTATTTATGTAATACATGGGTTAATCCAAGGCTTTTCACTTACAGGGACACAATAACCTTTTATGAATGTTGGGCACTTTTTGAGAAGGCTAAGTGTATGAACATATGCTACATTTTAGGTGTATGTTGTGTGTGTCTCTTTTTGCAGCCTCTATGAATCTAGGATGTGCATGGGATTGTATAATGTACTTGACTCATATTAGATGTATTATTTTGTAGTAGGCCGGTAACTTTATTTTGTGGACCTACTTTGGCTATGGATATGTTGTGATATCATATTTTCTCCATACGTTTATACGATTCAGTGTTCTTTAATTTGTATTGTCTACTGTTATATCCTAGAATTATATGGGTTTTTTGTTTTATGCCATACCATGTACATTATATGAGGTAAAGATACATACCGGTGTTAGCCCAAGGGAATATTCACATGTGGTCACCCACATCGCCTCGTTCTCCGTATTACCAAATAGTATTGCTTTGTAATACTCTTTGGTAGTATGGGTGTAGTGGTGGGGCATTACGTTTTTTGTATCATAGTAGGTTCTTAACTATACATGGTATAAGAGATAAAAGACTTTGCCTTAGTAAGACTTAGAGTTCTGTCCCCGTGGGTGTGGGTTGTATTACTCTATATACTTAAGTAATACTAGGAGTGCATGGTAATTACAAGAGTGATAACCTGGGATGTACTTCTATGCTGTATGTTTTGATAAATAAGTTATTCCTATTTCATTTCTAATTATGAATCTCATTTAATGCATAAGTGAGTATGGCTTATGTTAGAGGAATCTGAGTCGATCCTGAACCATATAGTGGATCAGATAATGAGGGAATGTCCATGATTATTGAGCAACTAATGGAGTTAATATGAAGTATTCAGACATCCAGTTCCTTTGCTCATCCTAAACCGCCCACTCCTAAATTTGATTTTTCCCGCTTTGTATAGTGACTATGCTAGCTTAGTAAGACATTTAAGGACACATAAGGTGTTATGGGTATTTAAGCATGGCTCAAAACAAGCGAGCATGCCTTTTCTCATATGGGAGTTACTTATAAGAAAAAGGTTTAGATTGCATCGAGTTAGTTATAAGAGAGGGTCTAGATTTGTATAAGCTACTTTTAGCTGAGATTGATGAGGTGGATTTGACATGGGATCGGTTAAATCTTTGTTTTGAGAAGAAGTTCCTTCCAAAGGCCGAGAAAATATATGTCTTGGAAATTTACTGATTTAAAGTAAGGCTAATTATCAGTGGCTAAATATGTCACTACATTTGAAGCTTTCTCAAAGTGTGGCGTAGATCTTATTAACCACTCAACTTAAGAAGAATAAAAAAAAATGTTTATGGATTGAATAAAGCTTTAATGAATGTCTTGCTACCATAATTAGAAGTTAATTTCAAGAAGCTTGTGGATACCGCATTAAGGTTGGAAGAGTTAAATAAGGAAAGTTGCGACGACGCTCCAAAACACAAGAAGAGCTTCAATAAAATAGAAGTTTCCTTTTCAAAAGCAAAAGTCAAAGTTCCAAAACAATCAAGCAAAGAGGAATGCTTTAGATTTTGGAAACTAATTCAGAGGATGGGTAAGTGTTGTAATTATAGAGAGAAAGGTCATTACTTCAGAAAATGTGCCAAGCCACATCAACCATTTACTCAATAGCAATGTCGATATTGTAAGGGAGTTAGCCACCTTGTTCATTCATGCTTAGTACTAGAAAAGAAGAAGAAAAGTGGAAAGTTAAATATAATAGAAGCATCTAGTGGTCCTTCCAAAGAAAAAGGAAAAGCATAAAAAATATTAGAAGGTATAATCTTATTCAGAGATGTTCCCACTAGAGTTATTTTCGATACGAATGCATCACACTAATTCGTATTAAAAGAATTAGTTGATAAACATGATCTTGATGTTGTTTGCCTTGTCAAATCACTATGATTATGAATCGCATTGGGAGATACGTAACTCTTGTGATGTTGTGCATGGATGTTAAGTTGGATATATGTGGGTCACCTTTCTTTTGTGACTTGTATGTGTTTGAATACTTAGGTTTCGACATGATATTTGAAATAGATTGGCTAGAAAAATGCGAGGCTCACTTTTTCAGCCCAGAAAGAGTTATCACTCTTGGCTATCTCGATTCTAAACTGCGATTCAGAATAGCTCTAGTGAACATTCTTGTATACTCCAAATCATAAAAGGAGCATGAGTAACATCTCAGAATTGATTTGGAGTCACTTAGGCAGAATCAATTGAAAGCTAAGTTTTCAAATGTTATTTTTAGTAAAGAGAAGTCAAGTTCTTAGGTCACATAGTTTCTAAAGTTGGTGTCAGTGACAATTACCAAGATCCAAAGTTTTTTGAACTAGTTGGATATTATTGGTGCTTTATCATAGACTTCCCAAAGATAGTATTACCTCTTACTCTCCTTATTAGAATGGGAGTGAAGTTTCAATGGTCCAACAGTTGTGAAGAGGCATTTTAGAGATCGAAAGAATTTCTTTACATGTCCGAGTTCTTATTGTTCTAGAAGGCAACCAAGATTTAATCATTTATATAGATGCTTGTGGTTCTGGTTTGGCAAATATTCTGATGTAGGGAGAGTGTCGTTCTTATGTAGAGAGAGAGAGAGAGAGAGAGAGAGAGAGATTAGTTTCATATGCTTCAATGAAGTTAAGGCCTAATGAGATTCGTTATGCCACTTACAATTTGGAGCTTGGAGCCTTGTCTTTGCATTAAAGATATAGCGTCATTACTCATTTGGGGAAAGAGTTTTATTGTATAAGGGTCACAAGTCATTGAAGTATTTGTTTACATAGAAAGAGCTTAACATGAAGCACTATCAATGGCTAGAATTTCTTGTAGCTTACGATTTTGAGATCCACTACACCCTTGGGAAAGGAAAAAAAGAATAGCTAATGTGTTGAACCAAAAGCATCAAGCAATTATGTCTATGATGATAGCCGAGTGGAAGGATCTCGAGTTAATTTTTTATGTCATATCTGAGACAGGAGGTCAGATGTGAGTTCAAGTGTGATATTAGCCAGCGATGAAGCCTGATCATCTTTGATTAATAAGATTTTTAGTAGTTACAAAAGAGATCTGACCATTATTGAACTTATTAATGTGAGAGCAGAGATGGTAGGTGATTATTTTTTTGATTGTTAGGTTGAGACTCATGGTTTTTATAGAGGTAAGGTAGATTTATTGTGCCTGACATTGACGATCTCCATAATGAAGTAATGGATGAGTGTCATAGCTCACATTATACTATCCGGCTTGGTGGTAGTAAGATGTATGCATATATGAAGTGCTTTGTTATGGTTAAGGGATGAAGTATGATATTGGTAGTTATGCAAAGAATTGCATGACTTGTCAGCTTGTAAACACTGAAAATTAAAGGCCCAACGACTTTCTTGAATAGTTGGAAATCCCATTATGGAAATGTGATCGGGTATATGAGGACTTGTAACTTAAATTAATTTATATATATAGATATATATGATAAATCTAGTAATGATCATTCAGATCGCATGTGTTATTATAGGTATATATGGACTTTTTTGAAGGCCTACTGTAACGACCTATATTTTGTATATCGAAGGATCGTAAAATATTATTTTTAAATTTATATAAGGTTTTATGGCTCTGTAACTTTGGAAAATGCCTACTAGTGACATTTCATATAATTATAATTTTTCCGGATAATTTTACCCCTGAAACTTGTAATGGTTATAACTTTTGATAGAAGCCGAATATGCATCCTAGACCACTTCCAATGTAAAGATATGATGGTTTCACTTTCCATGGAATGGTCATAATAGCAGTTTGGACTTTCTAGCTATGATATATGTTCGTTTGAAGATTGATAGTTTTTTAGCAGCTCAATGGGTAATTAGTGAGTTTGGGGGCAAGCCCACTAACCCATTTCAGACATAAAAGCTATATTAAGGTGAACCATTATCCCTAAATCACTTTTATCACTTCTTAAATAGATCTAAGCTCCCATCAACTCATTCTTGACCTAATACCTTCTATTTTCTCCACCAAATCAAGTCTAAGTCATACATTATGGGTAGATTAACATTAACAAGGGAATTCATTGGAGATCCTCAAATCTACAATGAAAGAAAAGAAACATAGGGGTTGCTATTAATTTTTGTATTTTCCTTGACTTTCATGCAAAACTTGGATTTGAGAGGTTTTGATGAGTGACTTATCATCTCTCACCTTACTATATATATGTATCTATTGGTTTTATCATGTTTTAAACTCATTTTAAAGTCAAAATCAAGTTTTGGGATTGTTTTAATGTGAGGCCTAAAGTAAAAACAAATTTAAAATGTTTTAAAGTGTTATAATCATGTTAATTTGATGTATGGTTTTCGTGATGTGTGTTAGTTATGTTAGAGGCATATTATAGGATGATTTGGCATGAATTTTTCAATGTTGTTTGGTGCGTGTTTGGTGTTTTCTTGGATGCTTGTATGGTTGAAAACGCTCATCAAAGTTAGGAACCGTAAATCCAGGCTTCGAAGGATTGGCTCGAGATTGTTGAGAGTTGTATCATTGCATACAGAATGTACAAGGGTCAAAGAACGAAGCATAGCTACGAAATCGAAGTGAAAACGAAAGTGAGAGTCACTATAGTATTTTGGTTCAAGGGGAAGGTCTGTCCGATGTTAGGGGTGCTAGGAGCTTGGCATGGATAGGTTTGGGGTTTTACTTCAGATCGACAGGAAGGGGACTGGATAGGATTTCATGTCTGGTGATATTGCATTCCGAGGGAATCAGACATGATTTCCTATCCGATGATGTTATGGTCCAAGAGGACAAGACATGATTTCCTATTCGGTGGCATCATAGGAGATAGGACAGCATTTGCTGCCCCGTGGAGTTATGCCCAAGAACCGAACAAGAAAGGGTGCTCAAGGTTACATCATGTTATGTTATGGTGACTTCGAATAGTTGTATGGTTGGGTTGAATAGAGATAGGAGGTTGGGGAACTTCGAGTATGGAGAGGCGGTGATTTGGGGTTCTCCATGACTTGCATCAGGGCTTTTGTTTGTGACTTAGGGATAAGGTGGATGACCCCAAATGACTCAAGATGACCTTGGATTTTGTGTGGGAACAAAGGAAGCAATGGCACGATGCTTCGACACGATGACTTCGAGACCATAGTATAATGACTCTACGACTTACAATGGGTGTCTAGAGGCATTCCAAAGATGGCGACTTAATGATGGGAGTCAAGATGGTGATCCATAAGGACAAGTTCAACGATGTGGCTTGCAAGTAGGATTTGCAACTGT
This sequence comes from Allium cepa, assembly GCA_030765085.1. Classification (NCBI taxonomy): domain Eukaryota; kingdom Viridiplantae; phylum Streptophyta; class Magnoliopsida; order Asparagales; family Amaryllidaceae; genus Allium; species Allium cepa. Next base: position 736,984,274 of record CM060928.1, on the reverse strand, counting down.
GTCCTACTGTGGAAATAGCTATGATGGAATAATGGTTGAGTTCCATTATGGAGATGTATGCAATGGGATCATTGATAACTCGGAGGTTTCTAGTGTGGTCATAAAGAAGGTGTATATGGGGACACCCACCAGGATTCGCGATTGTGTCCAGATCTTACGATGGTGGATTTCTATAGGCTTTTGCATTTGTGAGTCTGGTTCCTAGACTTTCAAAGTGGCATGGATTTGAGCACTAATGAAGCTGGGATTTCTATCGAGTCCTTGGTTGCGATTGTGCCATATGAGTTATCATATATCAAAATGCACATGAGTGATGGTGAGAATTGTTAGATGGATGTTATGTTTGCCATGATCGTTATCACTCTAGGGCGTCTCACGAATAAGTATTTTCGATCGCATACCTAAACACTGGACATTATACTTTGATTGTAGTACCCTTATATGGTTATGATAGTAGATTAGCATATATCTTCTATTATGTGCTAACTCTCTAGATGAGGGATAGATCAAGTATGGTTCTTCATACCCCATCCCCTATTTACTATATATAGTTTCTATAGTATTTTTTAAATAATGTATCACTCACACCATCCTATTCTCTGACTCAAGGATTTATGCTTTATTTATTATTATCTTGGGTACTTTTAAGTGAATATATTAGGGATAACAGGTTTGGATAGCACATAGAGCTGTACAGAGTATGAATAGGAGGCTACTCTTTTATATATCTATGCTTGGAGCTTATTATTGCTAATACTCCACTATGTAGTATTGTGGAGCTATGTTAGTACTTATATTTGGAGAGATAGATATAGAATTTATCTTTGAGACTTGGGATGTATAAACTCTTTTATTATGGATTTTGTATGATCTATGAACCTAATGCTCTCTGATGATCTTATTTATGGTTCATTTGATTATATCATTGTTTCGTCTGTTTTACATCTATGCTATTATATTATATTTTGTTTATGCACCGTGAGATATTCTACAGATTATATATTTGGATTTTTGTTACTTTACACCGTTGGCTACCGTTCTGTGTTGGGCATTATACATATATGTTGGGCATTGAAGGTGTAGGGAAGTCGTCACATTTGGTATTAGAGTTTAGGTTGAGTAAACGACCCAAGTTGATATTGGAATCCATTAGAGATAAGGAAGGAGCTATCTCCTTAGAATGGATCGTGTGATATATGAGAGAGCATACTTTTTATATTTTGGTTTTCAAAATTATATATTGGTGTGTGCGTGCATGCGTATGTGTGTGTATATTGTATATAAATCGCATTACATTCATGGACACCACTTATTCCTTTTAGAGTGACTGATCATTCTTATTACATTTTATAAGAATGGGTCGGCTAAAGAAAAATGCTGCTAGGAACTCCATTTTTGGAGTCAAGGAGTAGGAGAGATCAGGGGCTGCTAACCCTGACCTGTAGAATATTTTCATTGATATGGTGCGAAACATTGTTCAAATGCCCAAGTTGGTCTGTTGCAGCTGTTAATGGTGGTGCTCTATGCAAACGCAGATGGCTGACTTTGCCAAATTGAACAAGGATTATTCTACTTTGGGAGGCAAACCGTTCCTTGGAATGGAATAGCCATCGAAGTGCAGGATTGCTTAGACATCTAGGAATGTATTTTTGTGGATATGAAGTTATATAATGCAATGAAGAAGCTGGCCTCTAGACATCTTTAAGAAAGAGCTATGGGGTAGAGGAACGCTATCAAGATTACTACTTCCGAGGACTAGATCACTTAGAAGCATTTTAAGATAAGATTTGAAGAGAAGTATATACCAGCCGCTCCGAAGTCAGTTCCCTTATGAAAGTTGACTTGGGACAAGGGGATATGTCAGCGTTGGAGTATATGGTGGAGTTTGGTATGTTGTCGAAGTATGGTTTATCTTTTATCGATACTCTGATCAAGAAGAATAACAAGTTTATTATGTGCTTAGATGATTATTTTGGACAGAAACTTGTGGGTCATATCGATGAGACCTTTGAGAGGCTGGTGAGAAGGCTCTTTGACATGAGAGTCTGTATCCTAAGCCTAAGTCGATTGTTGCTACCAAGGATAAGCCAGAGCCACAAGTTGGAGGAGGAGGTAAGACAAAGTGAGACAACAGTAAGAAGTATAAGCAGTTTTAGAAAAGTAGTCAAAAGAAGGGTAAGTGGGAGCCTACTTGCTATAATTGTGGAGAGAGGGGCCATCTTGTCAGAGACTGCAAGGATAAGCCAAGAAGTGCTACAACTGCAATAAGCTAGGGAACTTCAAGAATGATTGTCTAGAACCATTGAAAAATAAGCAAGCTGTGTCTACTCATGCTTTGAATGTTGTTCCAGCTTTGTCGAGTGCTCCATCGACGAAAGAGAAAGGGAAGGGCAACATTGTATAGGGTATGCTTTCAATTTCTGATACATATGTATGTGTTTTATTAGATGCCAGAGCTTCACATTCCTTTACATCTAGTGATTTTTTAAATAGACAGGGATTGAAACTCGACATAATTGACCGAATTTTGATTGTCACAATTCCTGTTGGAGGATGGACTAGCCTTTTCATGGTTTTCAAGACTTAGCCTATTGAGTCATGGATGTTTGCTTGCTTATGATTGCTTTGTTTTGGGTTTTGGGGGATTTGGTATTATTTTGGAATGGACTGGCTGTAGAAGTACGGAGTAATGGTGGATCATGAAAGGCCGTTGGTGATGATAGGGATGGATGATGGGAGTAGGTTGGAGATAGGCTGCCTACCAGACGTTGAGGTGATGGTTTGCTTTATGTACTCACTGGAGATCCCACATAACGACTTGTCGTCTGTCCCTATAGCGAGGGTGTATCCGAACATGTTCGAAGATGTGACCAGATTACCACCACAAAGGAAGATAGAGTTCTGTATAGATTTGGTGAAGGATGCTAGACCAATTGTTGTGCCTTTAAGGTATGTGGCATCGAAAGAGAAGAGGGAACTAGAGGTACAAGTGAATGACCTATTGCGATGAGGGTACATTCGATGGAGTATATCTATTAGGAAGCACATGTAGTGTTCGCCGCTAAGGCGAACTGCTCTTTGAGTCTATATATAGACCATCGTGAGCTGAATAAGATAACAAAGAAGAACAAGTATCTACTCTCACATATTGATGACTTGTTCGATCAGCTCTATAGTGCTAGAGTATTCTCTCAGTTGAACTTAGCGACAAGGTTTCATCAATTGAGAGTGGCAAAAGAGAGTGTGCAGATTACAACATTTTTATGCGGTATGGATTCTATGGGTGGTTGCTTATTCTGTTCAGGCTAACCAACTCACCAGCATACTTCGTTGATCTTATGGACTCTGTTTATAGGGATTTGCTAAATAAGTTTTATTGTGCTCGTGAATGATATCCTTCTTTATACGAGGATAGAGGAAGAATGCAAGGAGCATTTGAGAATTATGCTCGATGTGTTGAGGAAGAACCGATTGAAGACGAAGTTTTCAAAATGTCACTTTTGGAGGAGGAAAGTGTAATTTTTAGATCATATAATTTCTAAGCAAGGTTTATCTATAGATCCTGCGAAGGTGGCAGTAGTAAAGGACTGGGATCGACCTAAGATTTCTATAAATGTGAGAAGTTTCCTTGAACTGGTGGGATACTATAAATGTTTTACCCAGGACTTCTCAAAGGTAGTAGCATCGTTAACCAACTTGACAAAGATCAGACTTTTATTAGGATGGTGAGGTGCAACTATGCATTTGTGAGTCTAAAGGAGAGGTCGACGAGTGCATCGATGCCAGTCATTTCAAAAGGAAATGAGGAGCTGATAGTATACATAGATAGATATCTATAATACTAGACTATGTACGGTATTGATGTAGAGGGGAAAGAGCCTATGCTAATCGACAACTGAAACTTCCCTAGAGGGAGTATCCAACTCACGATTTGGAGTTTACAGCGATAGTATTCACATTGAACATACAGAGGCATTATTTTCTTGGGGAAAGGTTCGAGTTGCATACGGACCACAATTCGTTGAAGTATCTATTCTCCCAGAAGGACCTAAACCTTTACCAGTAGTGATGGTTGGAGTTCCTAGCCTCCTATGACTTTGATATTTCCTATACGCATGGTAAAGGAAATGCGATCACTGATGCTTTGAGAAGGAGACATGCTGGATTGGAAGCAATGTTCCAAGAGTGGAAGCAATGGAGTTTATCGCTGGCTAGGATTTTAGACCTTGATGTGAGCTAGAGTTGGAAGTGTTGGCTAGCCTAACGATCAAAATTACCTTGATTGAGTGGATTGGTACTAGTTGAAGGAGAGATGCTAGACTAGCTAAGATCATAGCGAAGATAGATGAAGGGGTAGGGTTTGAGGAGATGAAGCAGTATGGGCATGACCATGATGGTTGGCTTCGTAAGAATAGGAGATTATTTATTCCTAACCTTGATCGGTTAAGGAATGAGGTGCTATGCAAGTGCCATCATTTGAGATTGGCTATACATCCGGACGGCAATAAAATATATTATGATATATGGTAGGTGTTTTATTGGAAAGGGATAAAGAAAGATGTTGGGGCATTTATCTCGAAGTGCATGAATTGCGGTTGGTAAAGGCAGAGCGGAAGAAAACAAGTGGTTTGCTACAATCGTTGGACATTGTTGAATGAAAATGGGAGTAAGTTTCAATAGATTTCTTCGATGGATTGTCGAGAACTGCATGAGGGTATGATAGCATTTGAGTCATAGTCGATAGATTGACAAAGAATGCTCGATTCATACCTGTCAAGTCTAGTAGAATGACATCCAAATTGGTCGAGTAGTATGTGAAGTAGGTTGTGTGATTCCATGGTGTGCCAAAGAGCATTGTGAGTGACCGAGACCATTTATCCACTAGAGGATTTTGGAAGAGCTTACAAGATGTGTTGGGGATAGAACTGCATCTTAGTACAATTTATCACCCACAAATGGATGGGTAGATCAAGAGGGTGAATCATATCCTGTAGGGTCTCTTGTGAGCTTACGTTCCTGATTTTTGTGGCTCATGGACAATCATTTGCGCTTGGTAAAGTACAAATACAACATCAGTTATCAGTTTAGCATCGGTATGGCTCTATTTGAGGCATTATATGGTTGACCATGCAATGCTCCTTTATTTTGGTGGGAAGCAGGAGAGAAACTGATACTTGGGCGAGGTATGATTAGAGGTACTTCAGATAAGATTGAGATCATTTGACAATGAATAAAAGCTATATAAGATAGGTAGAAGAACTATGTTGATAGGAGAAGACGTGATTCAGAATTATCCATTGGCGACATGGTCTTTATCAAGATCTCTCCAGTGAATATTGTTGCTCGATTCGGTACTAAGGGGAAGTTGGCACAAATATTCATTAGTCCTTTTACTTAAGAGGATCGGGAATCTAGCATATAGAGTCAATTCACCTTAAAAGATGGCAATGTACAAAATATGTTCTACGTATCTCACTTGCCAAAGTTTTTGCACGACTCAGACGTAATAGTTTAACCGGATCAGCTTGATGATATCGAGATTGAACTAGAAGCTTTGAGACCTCATACACCTATTCGTATCATCGAACATGATACGAAGTAGATTAGGAGGAAGATGTTGGAGTTGTGAAGTTTAAGTGGAGTGAGAGCGAAGGCAATTGTAATTGGGAGAACGAGGAAAGCATGAGGACTACTTATCCGAAGCTCTTTACTTGATGAGACTTCTTTTTATCAATTTACTTTTACTTTTGACATCATAAATGGTAGTTTAGTATCATGCATGCTAGGGTAGGTATAGATAACATTATCTTCTTCTGTATGCATGTTTGATGTTAGTATGGTTGTTTGTGGATGTTAGGCATATGGGGTAGCTATGTTTGATTTCACCATGTTTGTATCGAGGATTCTGAGGGAGAAATACCTTAAGGGGGAGAGTGTAACTACCTATATTTTACATATTGGAGGATCATAAAATATTGTTTTTAAGTTCATATGAGGTTGTATGATTCTATAATTTTGGAAATGCGTACTAGTGACATTTGCTATATTTAGAATTTTTCGGATGATTTTATGCTTGAATACTTGTAACGGTTAAATTTTTTGATAGAAGCTGAATTAGCATCCGAGAACACTTCCATTGCAAAGATATGATGGTTTCTCTTTCCGTAGAATAGTCATAATAGCGATTTAGACCTTCTGGCTTGGAGATATGGCTATTTAAAGCTTGATAGTTTTTTAATTGCGATTCAACTTTATATAAAAAAAAGAAAACTATAGATAAAGGAAAATCATTACCCACTATAGAAAGCTAGCAATCTCAAAATCAAACCCAATAAATCAATAGCCTAAAAACTACAAGTACATGCCAAATTTATAAAATAAATCAGCCTTTAACCCAACAATATCTCTAGACAAGAATAAGCAAAGTCACATGGCTAGCTTCAAGTAAGATCTTCAATCCTCAGCACACACAAAATCTATACTTCAATCTCTTCTTTCCAAAAACAACAAAAATGGCTGCTAAGATTCTTACAAATCAAATCTCAAGCAACATGCAACAGAAGAAAAGCACCAACAGAGCTTATTTCAAGAACAACAGCAGCCAAGTTGTAACTTGGATCTGGAGGAATACTAGCAATCAAGAGATGAAAGTAGCACACCAAGCAATCGAGTCATCCAGAAACTGAGCGGAGATGAGCTTTGATGCAATGGATTCAACATCAACTAATCTAATTCTTCCTCCACTAGATCGTAGCAGTTGTAATACCCATATAATATAATGTTATAGAAAAAGAATGTAACTTAAGATAGGTACAAAGTCATGCCTCCACCCCTTGGAAAAGACATTTTTAGTGAGTATTCATATAGTTTAAACCCTAATTTGCAGATCTGTTAATCTCTTATCTCGATTTTTTAACTAATAATTAGGTCTATGAAGCTGCTAGGATTAGTTTGTTTGGATTTGGACATTCTGATAGCAACATAGTCTTTTATTTGCTTACATAAGTGCCATTCATTATGAAATTTATGTTGAAAGATTCTAAATTACGCTCGTTCCAAACACACCATAAAGTAGTAGATAAGCTCAGGTTGGCTGCATCATTAGTGCGATTAGAAAACCGTTCTTGATTAAACTGATTTCAGTAAGCAAATCAAAATGACTGTCATTATTTGAGGAATAAAATAGTTTATGTTCTATGGCTAGTGTACTAAAAGAGATAGCACGCTACAATAAACTCGTCGCACAAGTTTATCAATTAGAATTCCACTGCGCTGGAATTCTGTATTGGATAATTGTAACTATATGTTACGTTGTAAATAAATTACAACAATAACGTTATACTATTATAAGAAATAGTACAACTTATAAACGGGAAAGATTACAGAGAATCTAACCAGTATATATAGAAAATTCCGTCTGAGGCTTGTCGTAACAATTTCCTTAAGAATTTTATTTCAAAATTCTTCCAAGATACAACAGACGTAATCTGCACGAGATTGTAATGAATATGTCAACTCGGTGATATATATATGGAATATTGAGCAGTAGAGCAAAGAAGAAGAAGAAATTAGATTGGAATGGGATGAGAATGTGATCAGTATTCCCTCCTATTTATAATTTCGTCCGCATCCCTTCAAACAGTCGCGTCCGCTTGACGGGTCGCACCCGTTGCCTTTTGGTCGCTGCTGTTCGTTAACGGGTCGAACGCGCCTGCTACTGGTTTGCATCAACTCGCGTCCAACAGTTCGCACCTGCTCGCATCGCACCACCAGGTACTGTATGCGCCGTATCTGCTTCAATCGGGTCGCACCTGTTCTGTTTGCTTCTAACGGGTCGCACCCGCTACTGTTTGCGCCTATTCAATCCACTGTTAGAAAGCCCGGTCTAGTTTGTAGTAAAATACGAGTATCATATTAGACCCAAACCCGAGCCCGAGCCCGAACCAGGCCCTGCCCGGCCCAGTTCGGTCGGACGGACGGCGGCGGCGCGCGCGTGTGTGTGGTGGAGATGCATGATCTCCCTCCTCACAACGAAGCATACATTTGGGAGCCCCAGGCCCCCAACCTCCTCTTGAGAAAAGCATATATAAACCAATATTTCTTTCAACAATTTGGCGATGTGGGACTTTGTATATTTCCATTCATTCTACCTTTAGGAATTCCAACAATCCCCCACATGAATGATAATATACATATCCCCCACACGAAGCGAAATATCACAGAGTACATACGGAATAATGTTTTATCGTGGATAAGTAGATATTTCACTTTGAATTTTCCCTAGTTGAAACTTATCGGATCTACTTGGCTAATCGGTGAATTATTTCATCTTGAACCGTCGGCCTTTATTGTATATCCAGCCAATAACCTTTACGAAGCATTGATTCCCTTCTCATCCAATCTCTTGGTTGTGTTCATTTTGGTCCTGAACACTACTTGGTTCTGCGAGTGTTATAGAGAATTTAAAGCCTTGTAAAATTCTCATAGAACCGACCCAGCTCACACTTACATAGGTGATCGCAACCATTAAGGGTATCCTACAAATACACACTTGTTATTTCCAAGATATGGTCATCATTAAAAAACATAGTTTTAACCTATTAATACTTTTGTAGGCATTAATTTATATTGTGCACCATAGGAATGGAGTTGGACTATGTCCACGCAAATGCATTACGTCTTGAGTTACTTAGAACTGGTTTGCCTATTGATCCTAGTCCGTGGGATCTCCAGTCGCTAGGATAGGTTTCCGTATAAGGTAACTCTTGTTGGTTTAGGCTTTTAAACCCATCCCCCTCGATACGTAGTCAATTTTCTCTCTTGATAAACCTTTAGTAAATGGATTCGCTAGGTTATCATTTGTTCTCACATAATAGTTGGAAATAGTTCCATTTGAGAGTAACTGCCTAACTTTGTTATGGCATTGACGAATATGTCGTGACTTTCCATTATGCACAAAGTTGTGCGCTCTGCTTAGCGCAGCTTGGTTATCACAGTGTATGCATATGGCCGGTACAGGTTTAGGCCAAAATGTAATATCTTCTAAAAAATGACGAAGCCATTCTGCTTCTTCGCCTGCTTTATCTAAAGCGATGAACTCCGATTCCATAGTGGATCGAGCTATGCATATTTGTTTAGTCAATTTCCATGACACCGCTGCCCCTGCTAGGGTAAAGACATAACCACTCGTTGATTTTGATTCCTCTGAATCAGCAATCCAATTTGCATCATTATATCCTTCTAAGACGGCAGGATATTTTCCATAATGTAAGGAATAATTTGTGGTATTTTTTAAATATCCAAGCACTCTCATTAGTGCTTTCCAGTGTTCCTTTCCTGGATTGCTTATATACCTGCTCAATCGAGTTACCGCGTAAGCAATATCTGGTCTGGTGCAATTCATCAGATACATTAAGCATCCTATTACACGAGAGTATTCCAGTTGCATTACACTCTCATCAGTGTTTTTATGCGGTGCTTCCGATGGATTGAAAGGTGTCCTTACTCCTTTAATTCCATACTCTTGGAATCTTTCAATCACTTTGTCTACATGGTGTGACTGCGATAGTTCAATTCTATTAGGTGTTCTCATTATTTTGATTCCCAAAATAACGTCCGCAACTCCTAAGTCTTTCATATTGAAATTGTTGATCAACATTTTCTTTATGGTCTCAATTACCTGAGATTTGGACCTAATATTAGCATATCGTCCACATATAGACAGATCATCACATATGATTGTCCAAGTTGTTTATAATAAACACATTTGTCCCATTCATTTATACGAAAACCATTTCTCATCATGACACTATCAAATTTTGCGTGCCATTTCTTTGGAGCTTGTTTTAGTCCGTATAATGATTTGACTAATCTACAGACTTTGTTTTCATTTCCTTTGGAAATAAATCCCTCAGGTTGCTCCTTGTAAATCTCCTCATCGAGATTTCCATTTAACAATGCTTTTTTTTTACATCCATCTGATGAATCTCTAGATTATAGAAGGACGCAATTGATATTAGCATTCTTATAGAGGTTATTCGTGTTACCGGCGAATATGTATCAAAAAAGTCTACTCCTTCTTTTTGACGATATCCTTTGGCTACTAATCTGGCTTTATACTTGTCGATAGAGCCATCTGCTTTCATTTTCTTCTTGAAAATCCATTTGCTGCCAATTGGTTTTATTCCTTGTGGAATATCAACAATTTCCCAAGTTTTATTACTTAGAATTGAATCAATCTCAATTTGGATTGCTTCTTTATAACATGAGGATTCAGAAGATGACATTGCTTCCTTGTATGTTTGAGGTTCGTGCTCTAATACATATGTAAAAAAGTCCGAAGCAAATGTTTTGGAAGTTCTAGCCCTTACGCTTCTTCTTGGTTCAGCATCCTCAATTTCATGATGAGTTTCATCTTCATGTGAATCGTTTGATTCTTCCCTTGTCCTTTTTGGGACATTATTTCCTTCATTCCTTTTGTGCGGAAACACATCTTCAAAGAATGAGGCATCTCTTGATTCCATGATTGTATTTACATGAATATCAGTTATATCAGACTTGAATACCAAAAATCTGTAGGCACTACTATTTTGGGCTGGCCCAAGATAATAACAATCTACTGTTTTTGGTCCAAGTTTGACTCTCTTAGGAGGCGGAACTGGAAATTTTGCCAACCACCCCCACACTTTGAGGTATTTAAAGCTTGGTTTGTGTCCTTTCCATATCTCTTATGGAATTGTTCCTGTTTTATTGTGAGGAACCTTATTTAATATATGATTATACATATTTAGTGCTTCCCCCCATAAGTTCGTCAGTACACCAGAAGTTAAAAGCATTGCAGTAATCATGTCTTTTAACGTTCTGTTCTTCCTCTCGGCTACACCATTTTGTTGTGGTGAATATGGAGCTGTTGTTTGATGAATTATACCATTTTCGGCACAGAACTGTTCAAATGGTGATTCATATTCTCCACCTCGATCAGATCTTAATATCTTGATCTTTTTATTTAACTGATTTTCTACCTCAGCCTTGTATTTTATAAACGCTGTTATTGCTTCATCTTTACTATTTAAAAGATATACATAGCAATATCGCGTATAATCGTCAATAAAAGTAATGAAATACTTTTTCCCACCTCTAGTAGGTAATGATTTAAAATCACATAAATTTGTGTGAACCAAACCTAGTGGTTCGGTGCTTCTATCAACAGATTGAAATGGTTTTTTAACCATTTTTGCCTCTACACATGTCTCACATTTGTTGTTCTTATCTACTTGAAAATTTGGAATCAATCCCAAGTTTGATAATTTCTTCATTTTTCGGAAGTTTATGTGTCCTAATCTATCGTGCCATAGTAAAATTTCGTGCTCAAGCAAGTAAGAAACTTCAATTTTATTAATAGCACAATCAGAATACATAGATTTATTGCCGATAACGGCTACGTTTTCCTTAAATAGGCCATCACATAAATAACCCGTTCCGATATACATTCCAGCGTTGAACAGAATCATGTTGTCCGATTCGAACACAATTTTGAATCCTTTCTTTGATAGCACTGAGCCGGAGATTAGATTCTTGCGTATGTCTGGAACGTGAAGCACGTCATTCAATTTGACAGTTTTTCCAAAAGTGAACTTGAGGATAACCGTGCCACTGTCTTCGATCATGGAAACTGCAGAAATACCCATGTAGACTCTTTCTTTCTGATCGAATTTTTGGTATGTTGAAAACATGGATTTTTCAGAGAAAACATGACGAGTAACTCCTGTGTCAACCCACCATTGGTTAGGGTTCTGAACCAAATTGCATTCAGAAATAACCGCTGAAAAGGTGGACCTATCCATTTTCATGTTGTCAACTGTTGCCATCTCTGTTTTAGTGTTTGAAATAAAATTCTTAAGATGCTATATTGCTAGTATACTATAAGAGATAGCACGCTACAATAAACTCGTCGTACAAGTTTATCAATTAGAATTCCACTGCGTTGGAATTCTGTATTAGATAATTGTTTCTATTTGTTACGTTGTAAATAAATTACAACAATAACGTTATACTATTGTAAGAAATAGTACAACTTATAAACGGGAAGGATTACAAAGAATCTAACCAGTATATATAGGAAATTCCGTTTGAGGCTTGTCGTAACAATTTCCTTTAGAATTTTATTTCAAAATTCTCCCAAGATACAACAGACGTAATCTGCATGAGATTGTAACGAGTATGTTTACTCTGTGATATATATATGGAATATTGAGCAGTAGAGCAAAGACGCAGAAGAAATTAGATTGGAATGGGATGAGAGTGTGATCACTATTCTCTCCTATTCATAATTTCGTCCGCATCCCTTCAAACAGTCGCGTCCGCTTGACGGGTCGCACCCGTTGCCTTTTGGTCGCTGTTGTTCGTTAACGGGTCGCACCCGTTGCCTTTTGGTCGCTGTTGTTCGTTAACGGGTCGCACCCGCCTGCTACTGGTTTGCATCTGCTCGCGTCCAACAGTTCGCACCCGCTCGCATCGCACCGCCTGGTACTGTATGCGCCGTATCTGCTTCAATCGGGTCGCACCCACTCGCGTTCGGCCGCACCTGTTCTGTTTGCTTATAACGGGCCGCGCCTGCTAATGTTTGCGCCTATTCAATCCGCGACCGCTTCCGAACAGATCCGCATCTGTTCGTATGGCCTGGAACTGTCAGAAAGCCCGGTCCAGTTTGCAGTAAAAATACGAGTATCATATTAGACCCAAACCCGAGCCCGAACCCGGCCCGGTTCGGTTCAGTCGGACGGACGGCGGCGGCGCGCGCGTGTATGGTGGAGATGCATGATCTCCCTCCTCACAGCGAAGCATACATTTGGGAGCCCCAGGCCCCCAACCTCCTCTGGAGAAAAGCATATATAAACCAATATAGCTTTCAACAATTTGGCGATGTGGGACTTTGTATATTTCCATTCATTCTACCTTTAGGAATTCCAACAATCCCCCACATGAATGATAATACACATATCCCCCACACTAAGCGAAATATCACAAAGTACATATGAAATAATGTTTTATCGTGGATAAGAATATATTTCACTTTGAACTTTCCCTAGTTAAAACTTATCGGATCTACTTGCCTAATCGGTGAATTATTTCATCTTGAACCGTCGGCCTTTATTGTATATCCAGACAATATGCTTTACGAAGCATTGATTCCCTTCTCATCCAATCTCTTGGTTGTGTTCATTTTGGTCCTGAACACTACTTGGGAAAGTGTTATAGAGAATTTAAAGCCTTGTAAAATTCTCATAGAGCCGACCCAGCTCACACTTACATAGGTGATCGCAACCATCAAGAGTATCCTACAAATACCCCACTTGTTATTTCCAAGATATGGTCATCATTAAAAAACATAGTTTTAACCTATTAATACTTCTATAGGCATGCATTTATATTGTGCACCATAAGAATGGAGTTGGACTATGTCCACGCAAATGCGTTACGTCTTGAGTTACTCAGAACCGGTTTGCCTATTGATCCTAGTCCGTGGGATCTCCAGTCGCTAGGATAGGTTTCCGTATAAGGTAACTCTTGTTGGTTTAGGCTTTTAAACCCATTCCCCTCGATGCGCAGTCAATTTTCTCCCTTGATAAACCTTTAGTAAATGGATCCGCTAGGTTATCATTTGTTCTCACATAATCTATGGAAATAGTTCCATTTGAGAGTAACTGCCCACTGCGTTATGGCGTCGACGAATATGTCGTGACTTTCCATTATACAAAAGTTGTGCGCTCTACTTAGCGCAGCTTGGTTATCACAGTGTATGCATATGGCCGGTACAGGTTTAGGCCAAAATGGAATATCTTCTAAAAAATGACGAAGCCATTCTTCTTCTTCGCCTACTTTATCTAAAGCGATGAACTCCGATTCCATAGTGGATCGAGCTATGCATGTTTGTTTAGTAGATTTCCATGACACTGCTTCCCCTGCTAGGGTAAAGACATAACCGCTCGTTGATTTTGATTCCTCTGAATCAGCAATCCAATTTGCATCACTATGTCCTTCTATGACGGCAGGATATTTTCCATAATGTAAGGAATAATTTGTGGCATTTTTTAAATATCCAAGCACTCCCATTAGTGCTTTCCAGTGTTCCTTTCCTGGATTTCTTGTATACCTTCTCAATCGACTTGCTGCGTAAGCAATATCTGGTCTGGTGCAATTCATCAGATACATTAAGCATCCTATTACACGAGAGTATTCCAGTTGCATTACACTCTCATCAGTGTTTTTAGGCAGTACTTCCGATGGATTAAAAGGTGTCCTCACTCCTTTAATTCCATACTCTTGGAATTTTCAATCACTTTGTCTACATAGTGTGACTGAGATAGTTCAATTCCATTAGGTGTTCTTATTATTTTGATTCCCAAAATAACGTCCGCAACTCCTAAGTCTTCCATATCGAAATTGTTGATCAACATTTTCTTTATGGTCTCAATTACCTGAGTATTTGGACCGAATATTAGCATATCGTCCACTTATAGACAGATCATCACATATGATTGTCCAAGTTGTTTATAATAAACACATTTGTAACATTCATTTATACGAAAACCATTTGTCCTCATGACACCATCAAATTTTGCATACCATTGCTTTGGAGCTTGTTTTAGTCCGTATAATGATTTGACTAATCTATAGACTTTGTTTTCATTTCCTTTGGAAATAAATCCCTTAGGTTGCTCCATGTAAATCTCCTCATCGAGATTTCCATTCAAGAATGCTGTTTTTACATCCATCTGATGAATATCTAGATTATAGATGGATGCAATTGCTATTAGCATTCTTATAGAGGTTATTCGTGTTACCGGCGAATTTGTATCAAAAAGTCTACTCCTTCTTTTTGACGATATCCTTTGGCTACTAATCTGGCTTTATACTTGTCGATAGAGCCATATTCTTTCATTTTCTTCTTGAAAATCCATTTGCAGCCAATTGGTTTTTTTCCTGGTGGAATATCAACAATTTCCCAAGTTTTATTACTCAGAATTAAATCAATCTCACTTTGGATTGCTTCTTTCCAACATGAGGATTCAGAAGATGACATTGCTTCCTTGTATGTTTGAGGTTCGTGCTCTAATACATATGTAAAAAAGTCTGAACCAAAAGTTTTGAAAGTTCTAGCCCTTACGCTTCTTCTTGGTTCAGCATCCTCAATTTGATGATGAGTTTCATCTTCATGCGAATCATTTGATTCTTCCCTTGTCCTTTTTGGGACATTATTTCCTTCATTCCTTTTGTGCGGAAACACATCTTCAAAGAATGAGGCATCTCTTGATTCCATGATTGTATTTACATGAATATCAGTTATATCAGACTTGAATACCAAAAATCTGTAGGCACTACTATTTTGGGCTGGCCGAAGATAGTAACAATCTACTGTTTTTGGTCCAAGTTTGACTCTCTTGGGAGGCGAAACTGGAACTTTTGCCAAGAACCCCCACACTTTGAGGTATTTAAAGCTTGGTTTGTGTCCTTTCCATATCTCATATGGAATTGTTCCTGTTTTATTGTGAGGAACCTTATTTAATATATGATTAGACATATTTAGTGCTTCCCCTCATAAGTTCGTCGGTAGACCAGAAGTTAAAAGCATTGCAGTAATCATGTCTTTTAACGTTCTGTTCTTCCTCTCGGCTACACCATTTTGTTGTGGTGAATATGGAGCTGTTGTTTGATGAATTATACCATTTTTGGCACAGAACTGTTCAAATGGTGATTCATATTCTCCACCTCGATCAGATCTTAATATCTTGATCTTTTTATTTAACTTATTTTATACCTCAGCCTTGTATTTTATAAATGCTGTTATTGCTTCATCTTTACTATTTAAAAGATATACATAGCAATATCGCGTATAATCGTCAATAAAAGTAATGAAATACTTTTTCCCACCTCTTGTAGGTAATGATTTAAGATCACATAAATCTGTGTGAACCAAACCTAGTGGTTCCACGCTTCTATCAACAGATTGAAATAGTTTTTTAACCATTTTTGCTTCTACACATGTAACATTGGGCGTAGCTAGTTTCAACTGTTCACGAACCGGAGGTAGCGTAGCTGATATTTGAGTGTTACAGCCAGTATCTTAATTGGCCAGTATAAACATTAGGAAACGATCTTTCAAGTGACCTATTGGAACAGGAAAGACTAAACGAGCGTAGCGATAAGAGTGGAAACTGTTCAGTCACCGCCAGTATATTAATTGTGAGGCCAAGTATATTAATCCGGGCGAGCCCCGTATTATGCAGATAATCCGGGCGAGGCTACGTTTACTTTAAATAGGCCATCACATAAATAACCCCTTTCGATATACATTCCAGCTTTGAACAGAACCATGTTGTCTGATTCAAACACAATTTTGAATCCTTTCTTTGATAGCACTGAGCCGAAGATCAGATTGTTGCGTATGTGTGGAACGTGAAGCACGTTATTCAATTTGACAGTTTTTCCAGAAGTGAACATGAGGATAACTGTTCCACTGCCTTCGATCGTGGAAAATGCAAAATTACCCATGTAGAGTCTTTCTTTCTGATCGAATTTCTGGTATGTTGAAAACATGGATTTTTCAGAGCAAACATGACGAGTAGCTCCTGTGTCAACCCACCATTGGTTAGGGTTCTAAACCAAATTGCATTCAGAAATAACCGCTGAAAAGGTGGACTTATCCATTTTCATGTTGTCAACTGTTGCCATCTCTGTTTTAGTGTTTGAAATAAAATTCTTAAGATGTTATATTGCTAGTTTACTAAAAGAGATAGCACGCTGCAATAAACTCGTCGCACAAGTTTATCAATTAGAATTCCACCGCGTTGGAATTCTGTATTAGATAATTTTTACTATTTGTTACGTTGTAAATAAATTACAACAATAACGTTATACTATTGTAAGAAATAGTACAACTTATAAATGGGAAAGATTACAGAGAATCTAACCAGTATATATAGGAAATTCTGTCTGAGGCTTGTCGTAACAATTTCCTTAAGAATTTTATTTCAAAATTCTCCCAAGATACAACAGACGTAATCTGCACGAGATTGTAATGAGTATGTCAACTCTGTGATATATATGGAATATTAAGCAGTAGAGCAAAGAAGCAGAAGAAATTAGATTGGATTAGGATGAGAATGCGATCAGTATTCTCTCCTATTTATAATTTCGTCCCCATCCCTTCAAACAGTCGCGTCCGCTTGATGGGTCGCACCCGTTGCCTTTTGGTCGCTGCTGTTCGTTAACGGGTCGCACCCGCCTGCTGCTGGTTTGCATCTGCTCGCATCCAACAGTTCGCACCCGCTCGCATCGCACCTTCTGGTACTGTATACGCCGTATCTGCTTCAATCAGGTCGCAACCGCTCGCGTTCGGCCGCAACTTTTATGTTTGCTTCTAACGGGTCGCACCCGCAACTATTTGCGCCTATTCAATCCGCGTCCGCTTCCGAACAGATCCGCATCTGTTCGTATGGCCTGCAACTTTCAGAATGTCCGGTCCTATTTGCAGTAAAAATACGAGTATCACATTAGACCCAAACCCAAGCCCGAGCCTGAACCCTGCCCGGCCCGTCCCGGTTCGGTCGGATGGACGATGGCGGCGCGTGCGCGTGTGTGGTGAGATGCATGATCTTCCTCCTCACAACGAAACATACATTTGGGAGCCACAGGCACCCAACCTCCTCTTGAGAAAAGCATATATATACCACTATAGCTTTCAACAATTTGGCGATGTGGGACTTTGTATATTTCCATTCATTCTACCTTTAGGAATTCCAACAATCGCCCACATGAGTGATAATATACATATCCCCTACACGAAGCGAAATATCACAGAGTACATATGGAATAATATTTTAGCGTGGATAAATAGATATTTCACTTTGAACTTTCCCTAGTTAAAACTTATCGGATCTACCTGGCTAATCGGTGAATTATTTCATCTTTAACCGTCGGCCTTTATTGTATATCCAGACAATAAGCTTTCTAAAGCGTTGATTCCCTTCTCATCCAATCTCTTGGTTGTGTTCATTTTGGTCCTGAACACTACTTGGTTCTGCGAGTGTTATAGAGAATTTAAAGCCTTGTAAAATTCTCATGGAGCCGACCCAGCTCACACTTACATAGGTGATCGCAACCATCAAGACTATCCTTCAAATACCCCACTTGTTATTTTCAAGATATGGTCATCATTAAAAAACATAGTTTTAACCTATTAATACTTCTGTAGGCATGCATTTATATTGTGCACCGTAGGAATGGAGTTGGACTATGTCCACGCAAATGCATTACGTCTTGAGTTACTCAGAAATGGTTGCCTATTGATCCTAGTCCGTGGGATCTGCAGTAGGTAGGACAGGTTTCCGTATAAGGTAACTCTTGTTGGTTTAGGCGTTTAAACCCATTCCCCTTGATGCGCAGTCAATTTTCTCTCTTGATAAACCTTTAGCAAATGGATCCGCTAGGTTATCATTTGTTCCCACATAATCTATGGAAATAGTTCCATTTGAGAGTAACTGCCTAACTGTGTTATGGCGTCGACGAATATGTCGTGGCTTTCCATTATACACAAAGTTGTGCGCTCTGCTTAGCACAGCTTGGTTATCACAGTTTATGCATATGGCTGGTACAGGTTTAGGCCAAAATGGAATATCTTCTAAAAAATGACGAAGCCATTCTTCTTCTTCGCCTGCTTTATCTAAAGCGACGAACTCCGATTCTATAGTGGATCGAGCTATGCAAGTTTGTTGAGTATATTTCCATGACACTGCTGCCCCTACTAGGGTAAAAACATAACCACTCGTTGATTTTGATTCCTCTGAATCAGCAATCCAATTTGCATCACCATATCCTTCTAAGACAGCAGGATATTTTCCATAATGTAAGGAATAATTTATGGTATTTTTTAAATATCCAAGCACTCTCATTAGTGCTTTCCAGTGTTCCTTTCCTGGATTGCTTGTATACCTGCTCAATCGACTTACCGCGTAAGCAATATCTGGTCTGGTGCAATTCATCAGATACATTAAGCATCCTATTACACGAGAGTATTCCAGTTGCATTACACTCTCATCAGTGTTTTTATGCAGTACTTCCGATGGATTAAAAGGTGTCCTCACTCCTTTAATTCCATACTCTTGGAATTTTTCAATCACTTTGTCTACATAGTGTGACTGAGATAGTTCAATTCCATTAGGTGTTCTTATTATTTTGATTCCCAAAATAACGTCCGCAACTCGTAAGTCTTTCATATCGAAATTGTTGATCAACATTTTCTTCATGGTCTCAATTACCTGAGTATTTGGACCGAATATTAGCATATCGTCCACATATAGACAGATCATCACATATGATTGTCCAAGTTGTTTATAATAAACACGTTTGTCACATCCATTTATACGAAAACCATTTCTCATCATGACACTATCAAATTTTGCGTGCCATTGCTTTGGAGCTTGTTTTATTCCGTATAATGATTTGACTAATCTACAGGCTTTGTTTTAATTTCCTTTGGAAATAAATCCCTAAGGTTGCTCCATTTAAATCTCCTCATCGAGATTTCCATTTAAGAATGTTGTTTTTACATCCAACTGATGAATCTCTAGATTATAGATGGATGCAATTGCTATTAGCATTTTATAGAGGTTATTCGTGTTACCGACGAATATGTATCAAAAAGTCTACTCCTTCTTTTTGACGATATCCTTTGGCTACTAATCTGGCTTTATACTTGTCGACAGAGCCATCTGCTTTCATTTTCTTCCTGAAAATCCATTTGCAGCCAATTGGTTTTATTCCTGCTGGAATATCAACAATTTCCCAAGTTTCATTACTTAGAATTGAATCAATCTCACTTTGGATTGCTTCTTTCCAACTTGGGGATTCCTTATATGTTTGAGGTTCGTGCTCTAATACATATGTAAAAAAGTCCGAACCAAATGTTTTGGAAGTTCTAGCCCTTACGCTTCTTCTTGGTTCAACATCCTCAATTTCATGATGAGTTTCATCTTCATGCAAATCGTTTGATTCTTCCCTTGTCCTTTTTGGGACATTATTTCATTCATTCCTTTTGTGCGGAAACACATCTTCAAAGAATGAGGCATCTCTTGATTCCATGATTGTATTTACATAAATATCAGTTATATCAGACTTGAATACCAAAAATCTGTAGGCATTACTATTTTGGGCTGGCCCAAGATAATAACAATCTACTGTTTTTGGTCCAAGTTTGACTCTCTTGGGAGGCGGAACTGGAACTTTTGCCAAGCACCCCCACACTTTGAGGTATTTAAAGCTTGGTTTGGGTCCTTTCCATATCTCATATGGAATTGTTCCTGTTTTATTGTGAGGAACCTTATTTAATATATGATTAGACATATTTAGTGCTTCCCCCCATAAGTTCGTCGGTAGACTAAAAGTTAAAAGCATTGCAGTAATCATGTCTTTTAACGTTCTGTTCTTCCTCTCGGCTACACCATTTTGTTGTGGTGAATATGGAGCTGTTGTTTGATGAATTATACCATTTTCGGCACATAATTGTTCAAATGGTGATTCATATTCTCCACCTCGATCAGATCTTAATATCTTGATCTTTTTATTTAACTGATTTTCTACATCAGCCTTGTATTTTATAAACGCTGTTATTGCTTCATCTTTACTATTTAAAAGATATATATAGCAATATCGCTTATAATCGTCAATAAAAGTAATGAAATACTTTTTCCCACCTCTTGTAGGTAATGATTTAAAATCACATAAATCTGTGTGAACCAAACCAAGTGGTTTGGTGCTTCTATCAACAGATTGAAATGGTTTTTTAATCATTTTTGCTTCTAACATGTCTCACATTTGTAGTTCTTATCTACTTGAAAATTTGGAATCAATCCCAAGTTTGATAATTTCTTCATTTTTCGGAAGTTTATGTGTCCTAATCTATCGTGCCATAGTAAAATTTCGTGCTCAAGCAAGTAAGAAACTTCAATTTTATTAATAGCACAATCAGAATACATAGATTTATTGCCGATAACGGCTACGTTTGCCTTAAATAGGCCATCACATAAATAACCCCTTTCGATATACATTCCAGCTTTGAACAGAACCATGTTGTCTGATTCGAACACAATTTTGAATCCTTTCTTTGATAGCACTGAGCCGGAGATCAGATTCTTGCGTATGTATGGAACGTGAAGCACGTCATTCAATTTGACAGTTTTTCCAGAAGTGAACATGAGGATAACTGTGCCACTGCCTTCGATCATGGAAACTGCAGAATTACCCATGTAGAGTCTTTCTTTCTGAGCGAATTTCTGGTATGTTGAAAACATGGATTTTTGAAAGCAAACATGACGAGTAGCTCCTGTGTCAACCCACCATTGGTTAGGGTTCTGAACCAAATTGCATTTAGAAATAACCGCTGAAAAGTTGGACTTATCCATTTTCATGTTGTCAACTGTTGCCATCTCTGTTTTAGTGTTTGAAATAAAATTCTTAAGATGTTATATTGCTAGTGTACTAAAAGAGATAGCACGCTTTAATAAACTCGTCGCACAAGTTTATCAAATAGATTCCACTTCGCTGGAATTCTGTATTAGATAATTGTAACTATTTGTTACGTTGTAAATAAATTACAACAATAACGTTATACTATTGTAAGAAATAGTACAACTTATAAACGGGAAAGATTACAGAGAATCTAACCAGTATATATAGGAAATTCCGTCTGAGGCTTGTCGTAACAATTTCCTTAAGAATTTTATTTCAAAATTCTCCCAAGATACAACAGACGTAATCTGCATGAGATTGTAATAAGTATGTTAACTCTGTGATATATATATATGGAATATTGAGTAGTAGAGCAAAGAAGTAGAAGAAATTAGATTGGAATGGGATGAGAATGTGATCAGTATTCTCTCCTATTTATAATTTCGTCCGCATCCCTTCAAACAGTCGCATCCGCTTGACGGGTCGCACCCGTTGCCTTTTGGTCGCTGCTGTTCATTAACGGGTCGCACCCGCCTGCTACTACTTTGCATCTGCTCGCGTCCAATAGTTTGCACCCACTCGCGTCACACCGTTTGGTACTGTATGCGTCGTATCTGCTTCAATCGGGTCGCACCCGCTCGCGTTCAGCCGCACCGGCTACTGTTTGCGCCTATTCAATCCGCGTCCGCTTCCGAACAGATCTGCATCCGTTCGTATGGCCTGCAATTTTCAGAAAGCCCGGTCCAGTTTGCAGTAAAAATACGAGTATCATATTAGACCCAAACCCGAACCCGAGCCAGGTTCGTTTCAGACGGACGGCGGCGGCGCGCGTGCGTGTGTGGTGGAGATGCATGATCTCTCTCCTCACAACGAAGCATAAATTTAGGAGCCCCAGGCCCCTAACCTCCTCTTGAGAAAAGCATATATAAACCAATATAGCTTTCAACAATTTGGCGATGTAGGACTCTGTATATTTCCATTCATTCTACCTTTAGGAATTCCAACAATCCCCCACATGAGTGATAATATACATACCCCCCACACGAAGTGAAATATCACAGAGTACATATGGAATAACGTTTTATCGTGGATAAGTAGATATTTCACTTTGAACTTTCCTTAGTTAAAACTTATCGGATCTACTTGGCTAATCGGTGAATTATTTCATCTTGAACCGTCGACCTTTGTTGTATATCCAGACAATAAGCTTTACGAAGCATTGATTCCCTTCTCATCCAATCTCTTGGTTGTGTTCATTTTGGTCCTGAACACTACTTGGTTTTGCGAGTGGTATAGAGAATTTAAAGCCTTGTAAAATTCTCATAGAGCCGACCCAGCTCACACTTACATAGGTGATCGCAATCATTAAGAGTATCCTACAAATACCCCACTTGTTATTTCCAAGATATGGTCATCATTAAAAAACATAGTTTTAACCTATTAATACTTCTGTAGGCATGCATTTATATTGTGCACCATAGGAATGGAGTTGGACTATGTCCACGCAAATGCATTACGTCTTGAGTTACTCAGAACTGGTTTGCCTATTGATCCTAGTCCGTGGGAAGTCGCTAGGATAGGTTTCCGTATAAGGTAACTCTTATTGGTTTAGGCTTTTAAACCCATTCCCCTCGATGCGCAGTCAATTTTCTCTCTTGATAAACCTTTAGTAAATGGATCCGCTAGGTTGTCATTTGTTCTCATATAATCTATGGAAATAGTTCCATTTGAGAGTAACTGCCTAACTGTCTTATGGCATCGACGAATATGTCATGACTTTCCATTATACACAAAGTTGTGCGCTCTGCATAGCACAGCTTGGTTATCACAGTGTATGCATATGGCCGGTACAGGTTTAGGCCAAAATGGAATATCTTCTAAAAAATGACGAAGCCATTCTGCTTCTTCGCCTGCTTTATCTAAAGCGATGAACTCCGATTCCATAGTGGATCGAGCTATGCATGTTTGTTTAGTAGATTTCGATGACACTACTGCCCCTGCTAGGGTAAAGACATAACCACTCGTTGATTCTGATTCCTCTGAATCAGCAGTCCAATTTGCATCACTATATCCTTCTAAGACGGCAGGATATTTTCCATAATGTAAGGAATAATTTGTAGTATTTTTTAAATATCCAAGCACTCTCATTAGTGCTTTCCAGTATTCCTTTCCTGGATTGCTTGTATACTTGCTCAATCGACTTACCGCGTAAGCAATATCTGGTCTGGTGCAATTCATCAGATACATAAAGCATCCTATTACACGAGAGTATTCCTGTTGCATTACACTCTCATAAGTGTTTTTATGCAGTACTTCCGATGGATTAAAAGGTGACCTCACTCCTTTAATTCCATACTCTTGGAATTTTTCAATCACTTTGTCTACATAGTGTGACTGTGATAGTTCAATTCCATTAGGTGTTCTTATTATTTTAATTCCCAAAATAACGTCCGCAACTCCTAAGTCTTTCATATCGAAATTGTTGATCAACATTTTCTTTATGGTCTCAATTACCTGAGTATTTGGACCGAATATTAGCATATCGTCCACATATAGACAGATCATCACATATGATTGTCCAAGTTGTTTATAATAAACACATTTGTCACATTCATTTATATGAAAACCATTTCTCATCATGACACTATCAAATTTTGCGTGCCATTGCTTTGGAGCTTGTTTTGGCCCGTATAATGATTTGACTAGTCTACAGACTTTGTTTTCATTTCCTTCGGAAATAAATCCCTCAGGTTGCTCCATGTAAATCTCCTCATCGAGATTTCCATTTAAGAATGCTGTTTTTACATCCATCTGATGAATCTCCAGATTATAGATGTATGCAATTGCTATTAGCATTCTTATAGAGGTTATTCGTGTTACCGGCGAATATTTATCAAAAAAGTCTACTCCTTCTACTCCTTCTTTTTGACGATATCCTTTGGCTACTAATTTGGCTTTATACTTGTCGATAGAGCCATGTGCTTTCATTTTCTTCTTGAAAATCCATTTGCAGCCAATTGGTTTTATTCCTAGTGGAATATCAACAATTTTCCAAGTTTTATTACTTAGAATTGAATCAATCTCACTTTGGATTGCTTCTTTCCAACATGAGGACTAAGAAGATGACATTGCTTCCTTGAATGTTTGAGGTTCGTGCTCTAATACATATATAAAAACGTCCGAACCAAATGTTTTGGAAGTTCTAGCCATTACGCTTCTTCTTGGTTCAGCATCCTCAATTTCATGATGAGTTTCATCTTCATGCGAATCGTTTGATTCTTCCCTTGTCCTTTTTGGGACATTATTTCCTTCATTCCTTTTGTGCGGAAACACATCTTCAAAGAATGAGGCATCTCTTGATTCCATGATTGTATTTGCATGAATATCAGTTATATCAGACTTGAATATCAAAAATCTGTAGGCACTACTATTTTGGGCTGGCCCAAGATAATAACAATCTACTGTTTTTGGTCCAAGTTTGACTCTCTTAGGAGGCGGAACTGGAACTTTTGCCGAGCACCCCCACACTTTGAGGTGTTTAAAGCTTGGTTTGTGTCCTTTCCATATCTCATATGGAATTGTTCCTGTTTTATTGTGAGGAACCTTATTTAATATATGATTAGACTTATTTAGTGCTTCCCCCCATAGGTTCGTCGGTAGACCAGAAGTTAAAAGCATTGCAGTAATCATGTCTATTAACGTTCTGTTCTTCCTCTCGGCCATACCATTTTGTTGTGGTGAATATGAAGCTGTTGTTTGATGAATTATACCATTTTCAGCATAGAACTGTTCGAATGGTGATTCATATTCTCCACCTCGATTAGATCTTAATATCTTGATCTTTTTATTTAACTGATTTTCTACCTCAGCCTTGTATTTAACAAACGCTGTTACTGCTTCATCTTTACTATTTAAAGGATGTACATAGCAATATCGCGTATAATCGTCAATAAAAGTAATGAAATACTTTTTCCCACCTCTTGTAGGTAATGATTTAAAATCACATAAATCCGTATGAACCAAACCTAGTGGTTCGGTGCTTCTATCAACAGATTGAAATGGTTTTTTAACCATTTTTGCTTCTACACATGTCTCACATTTGTAGTTCTTATCTACTTGGAAATTTGGTATCAATCCCAAGTTTGATAATTTCTTCATTTTTCGGAAGTTTATGTGTCCTAATCTATCGTGCCATAGTAAAATTTCGTGCTCAAGCAAGTAAGAAACTTCAATTTTATTAATAGCACAATCAGAATACATAGATTTATTGAGGATAACTGTGCCACTGCCTTCGATCATGGAAACTGCAGAATTACCCATGTAGAGTCTTTCTTTCTGATCGAATTTCTGGTATGTTGAAAACATGTATTTTTCAGAGTAAACATGACGAGTAGCTCATGTGTCAACCCACCATTGGTTAGGGTTTTGAACCAAATTGCATTCAGAAATAACCGCTGAAAAGGTGGACTTATCCATTTTCATGTTGTCAACTGTTGCCATCTCTGTTTTAGTGTTTGAAATAAATTTCTTGAGATGTTATATTGCTAGTGTACTAAAAGAGATAGCACGCTACAACAAACTCGTCGCACAAGTTTATCAACTAGAATTGTACTGCGTTGGAATTCTGTATTAGATAATTGAAACTATTTGTTACGTTGTAAATAAATTACAACAATAACGTTATACTATTGTAAGAAATAGTACAACTTATAAACGGGAATGATTACAGAGAATCTAACCAGTATATATAGCAAATTCCATCTGAGGCTTGTCGTAACAATTTCCTTAAGAATTTTATTTCAAAATTCTCTCAAGATACAACGGACGTAATCTGCACGAGATTGTAATGAGTATGTCGACTCTGTGATATATATGGAATATTGAGCAGTAGAGTAAAGAAGCAGAATAAATTAGATTGGAATGGGATGAGAATGTGATCAGTATTCTCTCCTATTTATAATTTTGTCTGCATCCCTTCAAACAGTCGCGTCCGCTTGATGGGTCGCACCCGTTGCTTTTTGGTCGTTGCTGTTCGTTAACGGGTCGCACCCGCCTGCTATTGGTTTGCATTTGCTCGCGTCCAACAGTTCGCACCAGCTCGCATCGTACCACCTGGTACTGTATGCGTTGTATCTGCTTTTATCGGGTCGCACCGTTCTGTCTGCTTCTAACGGGTCGCACCCGCTACTGTTTGCGCCTATTCAATCCACATCTGTTCGTATGGCCTGCAACTGTCAGAAAACCCGGTCCAGTTTGCAGTAAAAATACGAGTATAATATTAGACCCAAACCTGAGCCCGGCCTGGTCAGACAGACGGCGGCCGTGCACGCGCGTGTGGTGGAGATGCATGATCTCCCTCCTCACAACGAAGCATACATTTGGGAGCCGCAGGCCCCCAACCTCCTCTTGAGAAAAGCATATATAAACCAATATAGCTTTCAACAATTTGACGATGTGGGACTTTGTATATTTCCATTCATTCTACCTTTAGGAATTCCAACAGTTTATTCTGACACCATTTCCAAATCTTAACTATAAACTAGCACTTAAAGAAAATATGGTGAATGTCCTCATCCTTCTCTTGATACAAAACACAAGTTAGGCTAAAATCTAAATGTTTTTGAATAAGTTCAGCTTTGGTAGGAAGATAGTTATCAATGGCTTTGTAAAGACACATCATCATTTTGGGAATATGAATTTTCTTCCAAACGTTAGCAGCCCATACTTTTTGATCAAACTTCATTCTAATCGACTCCCATGCTTATTTAAACAAAAAATGCCCATTTTTGGTGCACAACCACACCTAATAAACACTCTCACTATTAGTACACAGACTTTCCCTTTCCACTTCGTGTTGTAAATTGGATAAAAAACCCAAACTTATAACATCTCCACATACCATTCTCAATGATAACCCCAACCAAAAGCTTCTCTGTGTGAGTCTTCATGATATTGTCAACACCTAACCTGGTGACAATCCTCCATCCTTATAGTCAGGGATCAAACCAAAAAGAAGTGGTTCTTCCATCAACAATTTGTTTCTTAACTCGAGTGACTGCGATAGGCTTGAGATTCAATAAAAACTTCCAAGTACTTGTTGCATCATCTCTAACATGAGTCTCCCAAACGGAACCTTGTCTTGTATATTTCGAATGCATTGACTTAGTCCATAACCCTTGATGATTGATAACTTTCCATACTTGTTTCAATCCCATCGTGATGTTCAATTCCATAAGATTTTTGAGACCTAAACTTCCTTCAACCTTTTATTAACAAACTGTTTCCCACAACACTTTACATCATTTCCCTTTCCAAATAAAGTTTATAATTATATTCTTAACTAGGTTAAGAGTGTTAGGGTTGTCTCACATGTTTAATGGAGGAACGCCGGTTTGGATTGGAAAAAAGTTTCACATCGCTAAATAACATGGAGAAGTGGTGTATAAATATGGATTAGTAGGCACGTAACATTGGAGATTCCTTTTGTTACAACAAAGTGTGTGCCAACCCATGTGCGTACGCCACGTGCTGGAGATGGGGAGCTTGTTCTGGCCGCCGTTACACAACAGTGGTATCAGAGCCGATGGTTACGGACTGGGCCATGCAGACACGGCAGTAATCTCAAAGATTACCGCAAATGGATGCGAGTCAAGGGGGAGACTGTTAGGGTTGTTTCGCATGTTTAATGGAGGAACGACGGTTTGGATTGAAAAAAAAAGTCCCACATCGCTAAATAACATGGAGAAGTGGTGTATAAATATAGGTTGGTAGGCACGTAACATAGAGGATTCCTTATGTTACAGCAAAGTGTGTGCCAACCCATGTGCGTACACCACGTGCTGGAGATGGAGAGCTTGTTCCGGCCGCCGTTACACAACAGTGGTATCGGAACCGATGGTTACGGACTGGGCCATGCAGACACGGCAGTACTCTCAAAGGTTACCGCAAATGGATGCGAGTCAAGGGGGAGACCGTTAGGGTTGTCTCGCATGTTTAATGGAGGAGCGACGGTTTGGATTGAAAAAAAAAGTCCCACATCGCTAAATAACATGGAGAAGTGGTGTATAAATATGGGTTGGTAGGCACGTAACATAGGGGATTCCTTTTGTTACAACAAAGTGTGTGCCAACCCATGTGCGTACGCCACGTGCTGGAGATGCAGATCTTTGTCCGACCGTCGTTACACAACAAAGAGTACCCACGGGTATCTGAAAACACCGCATCTAAAAGTTAAAAAGGGGATGAATCACTCCTCTGATTAATTCAAGTCTACCTACAAGACTTAGAAGTTTAGCTTCCCATCCCTCTATTCTATGTTCTATTCTGTTAATCAAAAGGTCAAAATCCTTATTTCTCAAAATAACATTAGACAATTAGATTCCTAAGTACTTAACTGGAAGTCCACCCTATTATATGTTAAGAATGGAAATGATGTCTTTATTACGTTCAACCTTATTCCCAAAGAATATATTAGATATTTTTACAATTAATCTGAAGACTCTAATAGCTAGTCATATTGTTGAATATTTCTTTGACAGTAAACGCACCAGGAATAGTAGCTTTTACAAAAACTAGGATATCATCGACATAGATTGAGAGAGCTTATTCAACCCTGAGTGCACCAATTTAATATGGCTTTCTTTCGATTTCTTGTCCATCTGTAGAGAAAAGTACTCCACAACAATTGTAAAAAGCAGTAGAGAGACCGGATCACCTTGCTTTAACCAATTAGAACTACCGAAGAAATCCTCAGGTCTTCCTTGATTAGTAGAAAATGTAGGAGTATTAGTTAGCTCTGAAATGATATTCAACCATTTATCAGGAAACTTAAGACTTCTCATCATATGAATAACAAAATGATGATTCATCGTGTCATACGCTTTACGGATATCAACTTTTATGCATATATTTTTGTTACCCTTTCTACCAAACCTCTCACAATTTCATGGGCATATAAGATATGGTCTCCAATAGCTCTATTCAGGATAAAAACACATTGATTATTTGAAATTGAATTTTTCAACCATAATTTCAGTCGACTGCGTATCACTTTAGTTAAGACTTTGTATATCATATTGCAGTAAGCAAGCAGCCTAAGTATTAGATCTCTTGAGCCCCTTTGAATTTAGGAATCAAATGTATGAAGGTATGATTAATCTGTTTAAGAATTTTCCCACTGCAAAAGGAGAAATTAATTGCCTCCACCATTAGATCCTTTAAAACTTCCCAATGAATATTAAAAAATTCGAAATTAAACCCATGTGGACTAAGCGATGTATCATCTTTGACACTGTAAATAGCAGTTTTGATTTCATTAACGTATATGCTATTATTTAAAATATCTCTACCATAATCAGAGATAATAAACCTACAAATATCTTTTGGAAATTCCATAATAGGCTGGGAATTATATAAAGCTTCATAAAAGTTGGTATCATTTATAGGAAAGACTTTAAAGTCCTGATTGAGAGTCCCATTAACCCTAGTAACCACATCAAATCTATTAAAGCATTTCTTATTTGGCATATTTGCATAAAATAAGGCAGAAGCCTTGTCACCATGGGCTAACCAATCACATTTCTCTTTTTTTTTCCATATCCAACATCTCATGTTAACTAGCCCTTTCTAGGTATAATTTTGCCTTTTGAAACTCATACTTAGTATTGACATCACGATCCAAAAGTGGCCATGGTAGGGTTTGGATTGTTGCAGATTGGTTGAATAAATCGATGCACCTTATACTAGTGAAGTCATACCAGACAACTTGGTATTTCGCTAAGATTTATGTGAATGATATTTTATGATTACGTGGCATTCCCAGTGCTATTGTATATTATCAGGATCCTTTTTTGACTATTGGATTTTGGAAGAGTCTTTATTCAGCCTTCGGTACGAAGCTGAACATTAGTACCGCATAGCATTTATGGTCTAATGGACAAACAAAACGGGTGAACCACATTCTTGAAGATTTCTTCATTCGTGCATATTAGACTTTGGTGGAAACTGAGATGATCATCTTCATCTGGTCAAGTTTGCCTATAGCAACAACTACTAGTCTAGCATCGAAATGTCTCCATTTAAAGCCTTGTATGGTATACCTTCTTAATCTCCTACATGTTGGTGAGAGACTAGAGAAAGATTTATACTAGGTCTAGATTCTATTATAGAAGCTTTCAAGAAGATATTGCCGATTAGGCAAAGAATGAAGGAACCTCCAGACTGGCAAAAGTCCTATACATATAGAAGGCGGAAGGACTTGGAATTTTCTATAGGTGATTTAGTATTTGCGCAGATATCCACTTTGAAGGGAGTTACGCATTTCAATAAGTTGGGAAAGCTAGCACCTTTTTTTGTTGGCCCGTACATGATTATTGAGCACATTGGCACGGTGGGATATCATGCAACTTATAACATCCCCTATCTAGAGGCCCGAGCTAAATGCTACAGATGCTGCAGTCATCCATAGTATTAACTATCGGTGATCAAATATGATAATGTTAATAGTATCCATAGTATCAGAAGCACTTGAATATGAATTAAAATCATCACAGATTAAAATACTTTTCTCATTACGTTTCAAAACAACATTTCATATCCAAGTTACATAACCTCAAACGTTTTTCAGGTTTAGATCAAATATAATTATTACATAAATACGCCAAGAGTGACATATGAATATGCCCCCTTGTTTGAACAGAGCACTAAATAGTTATAACATACTTAATACAATTGGTGGAAATAAACATAACAACTCCTACATAGCTAACTTCAGCCACCTGCTCATCTTCGAAAGCTTTATTCGTCCACCTGCTAAAACCTAAAAATCCTTAACCCTTAGCCTACTCAAATCAATTTTGGGCATCCGAGAGTTTAAGGGGGAAAATATAACTTCAGATCAGACATAAAGCCTGATGCAAACAAATTATACATCTCGGTTATTTGATATTAAGTCACATTGCCTCTATGAACGGGTTTCCCCTCACTAATATCCTTTTAGAATATATCTTTTTCAAATCTTAATCCTGCAACAAAAGCTGGTTAAAATGTAATATTCCCCTACTTGGAGGCCAAAAATTAACGGCTATGGATGCTGCAGTCATCCATAGTTATTAATCCTCGGTGACCAAATATAGCGATATTAGATACATTGATACATAGAAACACAAGAATATGGAAAAAATTAAACAACAAACAAATTCCACATTCCATTCAAAATATTCTAAATTGATTACATAATCTCAGTTCGTAGACCATGTTCCAGTAACATATAATAATTACAATATGTGCCAAGAGCGACATATGAAGATGCCTCCTTAGTTGATCAAGGTATATAATAAGGAAAGAAGACAAATTTTCCTTTACAATCAAAACACACAGCAGAAATAAAAGAACTCTAATAAAAAGCTTGCTTCACATCCTCAGAAGGGTTATTCGTCTAAAAGAATGCTTAGAAACCTTAACTCTCAACCTACTCAAAATCAACTGATTACCTATGATTTTAAGGGGAAAACAAAAACTTTGAGTCAAATATAAAGCCTGGTATGAATAATAATTTACCATCTCAAACCATTTAAATATCTAGTGGGGCCACGCCGCTTAGCGGAACGAGTTTTCCACTCACTAATATCCTAATACATTTATAAAACCATATACTATGCTTGTGCATCCACAATGGTTAAAACATAGTATTTCGAAAACATTATGATGATATACAAAACAAGTAAATCAAATCTGGATTACCCATCCCCATTCATTCATACTACCTGTCTCTATTATTATTTCTAGGATTACTATTAACCTGTTAAATGTTATGGACTATTTGTCCAATATCATATTTTTTCATAGGATCACTAAGAACCTATTGATAACTCAATATCTTTTTTATTATCCTAGTTTTCATGGGCTGACTACGAACCTATCGACTAACTGTCAATACCTTAATCTAGATATAGTTTTCATGGACTAACTATAAACCTCTGCCAATATCAATCGTAGTTTTCATGGGCTGACTATGAACCTATTGGCCCCTGGCGATATCTTTAATTTATATTTTAACATTTCTTAAATTATATTCACTACTGGGTCAACCAAATTGGTTATTCTTCCCTTCCCCAAAATACTGTTATGGGTTAATAACAATGTGAATAAATATATAAAGAAGTATTCAAAACAACAAATAATACCATTACTTATGGTTTATCATCTTCCTTAAATGTATCCTAGTTAAACCCTTAAACCTTTATAATCAATGAAAATTTCTTCATTTCAAAACCCCTTTTGATTGCATATGCCTTGGTTATTCCTTTAAATTGAGATTGGTTTATGTTTTGAAATCTTAAAACATCTCCTTTGAAACCTCTGGATGACTTCCGTTGAAAGCATAAAGTTCTTTCCAAAACATAATAAACATACCTTTCGATGGTATCAAAATGTGCTTTAAAACAGCTTCGAAAAAAAAATAAAAGTACCCTTTCGAAAGCATTGGGTTTACTCTTTAAAACATCCTTTGGTCCAAATGTTTATATACGAAAGCATCTCTTTCGAAACCACTTATAAAAAATTTTTGGGGATAATGTTGATGGTGTCGAAACCATTAATCAAGAGCAACAATCTTTTAAATTAAAACATCGAAGGATAGAGTCAAAACTCCATTCGGCTCCATTTCCTTCGAAACCCTTAATCCCTTTAGAAAGCATTTAGGAAGTGGCTTGGCTTAGGTAAAAATAGAGTACACCTTTCAAAGGCATTGATGGCTTCAACACACTCAGAAGGAAAATAGCGGTTGGGTTTCGACTTGGTTGAAACCAATCCTTTCAAAAGTACTGATCTAATGGAAAAAGGTACCCCTTCGAAAGATATTTATAAAGTCCCTTTTGAAAGCATGAGTTTTGACTACGCTGAAAGCTTTATGTAAAACATGGAAGGAATTTACTTTTGGAAACAAACTAACGTCTCGACTTTGTAGGGTGTCGACTTGGTCGTAAGCCTTTCAAAAATTAGGCAGACACTTATCTTATAAAAGCAAACTTTGGTTTTGACCTTAATGAAAGCATCACTTTCGACACCCTACCTTCCGCTATTTACCAATACCTTTGATACCATGTGCATTGATTTTGACTATGTGGATTTCGACTAGGATGATTTCGACTGAGATGAACCAAAGGTAAAGTAGTCGAACGGTACTTTCGAAATAGGCAGAATTTCCTTTTTCTAGAAATGCTAATTTATTGCTAAATATGGTCATTACTTTATAAGTAACCTGCTTGTTGTAACTCCTTAATTGGCTGTTTTAAAACTTTTCAAATGCTTTACCATTAAACTGCCGCATTTATCAATTATAAATCTAAATAAATATAAATGGTTAAGCCCTTCCATTTAAAAAACCAGTATTTGCAGATAAGTCCTCCTCTTAGAATAATTTATTTCCTTAGTGAATCGATTGGGGGAAAATCCCCAAAAATTCACAAAAATTCAATTTTAGCATATAATCAAATATGTTAAAATTTCAGACCCAATTTCATCCTGAAGTACTCAAAATAAATTTTAAACCCAATATATCATATTTTCCTTTGGAAATTCATAATAAATTTTCTATAGCTTGGAAAATTTTGGTAATTAAAATGCATCTCCAAAATCATGTTTTACTTAACAAAAAAATTTCCACGGCAATTTAAAATCATAGAATCTTGGTTTTACATCAAAACCTTGCAAATTCATATGTAAATGAATTAGAATAAATCAACATAATATAGTTTAAGCATATCATCTTCTATATCATCATAAAAACAAATTTAATCATAAATTCAAAAAGATATTATTATAGCATAAAATAGAGATGGTATGAAATTATTATTCACCTTAGGTATGATAAGGAATGTGAGATTTGTTGTTGATTAATCCTTCCTAGCTTTGATCCTTAGCTTTAGCTTGTAATCTTCCTCTTTAATAATGGTCGGCTCCTTAGGGTTTTAACGTTTATTTTTATTTTGAGAAAAATGAACGTGAATAGACCGGAATGAGAAGTGTATAGCCATGTATGATGAAGTGGCTATTTTACTAATATTCCCATGTCTAATTTAATCAGCAAATAACCCAATTAAAGCACATCTACTTTTCCCTATATATGGTTTATTCAAATCTCAATCCCCTTATCATCATTATTCTATTTAATTTATCTAATTAAATTTTCTGAATAATGTTATCAAAAATTAGGAATGTTAGAGGCGCACCCATTAAAGAATTTTGTTCTCCAAATTCAGTAAGGACTAAATACTAAACATAACAACCATCTATAAAAACTCCTAACAACCATACTAATCTAACTGACTAGCAATTATCCATATAAATCTAATATAGACATACCCTCAAAGCAAAGTATCTCTAATCTTGTCCTCTGTTTCCCAAGTACAGTCATTCTCGTTGTTGCTTCACTGAACTTTCACCACCTGACTATCTTGTTCCTTAATATTTTCTCATCTCTAGCTACAATCCGAACTGGTTGTCCAACAAAAGTCAAATTAGGCTCTACAACTAGGTCTTCCAACCCTGTCGGAGGAATAGTAGTCTCTGGATCATATACATACATGCGATGATGAGATATATGAAATACATTATGGACACCTACCATATGGCTCGTCAACTCTACTCTATATACGAGCTATCCAATCCTCTCTATAATCTGGATGAAACTACATATATTGGGGCTAACTTACTGGACTTTCCAAATCACACCACGCCCTTCATAGGCGATGCCTTAATGAAATTTTTTTCCCCAATTGAGAATTCTAAGTCTTTACGCCTCTTATCTGCGTAACTCTTCTATCTTGACTGAGCTTCCTTAATGAAGTGGCTAACTTGGATCGATGACATTTTCCAAGAAATTCTTTCCTCAAGTCCTCAATATTCGAACACACAATCATCCCTTTATTTTCAACCATCCTCTTGGGTCAAGGCTAAAATCCTTTAGATCATCGATCTCGGCTCCAACCTCAAGCCTTTTGATTCTCTCAACGAACACTATATCGTCTTTCTGCTTAGAAGCAATTTTATCAATCAATATTGGTCGAACTTCTAAACGCGGCAACCTGGAGGAACTCTGACTAGAACCAACGATCGAACTTAACTGCACATCGTAGTTGACACGGTTCTAAATCTTTCCACTCTGCCAACATAGCTAATACTACATTCTGATGTTTTCTACTAAGAGCATCTGCTACCTTGTTACCTTTTCCTGGTTTATACACTATACCAAAATCATATGCAGCCAAAAACTACAGCCACCTCTGCTGCCTCATATTCAAGTCGTTTTAGAAGAATAAATACCGTAAAGACTTATGATCGGTATAAAGCTTAAACCTCTCCCTTAGAAGATAATGTCTCCAAATCTTCAATGCGATGATCACTACTACCAACTCCAAACCATGAGTAGGATATCTAACTTCATGCGGTCTAAGCTGCATGGATGCATATGTAATAACTTTACCATTCTACAACAACACTTCTCCTAATCTAGTTCCACATGCACCAATATACACCACCATCATTGTTTTCGTCTGGAACTACTATCACGAGTGCATTGGTCAACAAATGCTTTAACTAAGAATGCTTCCACACATTTGTCGGACAAAACAAATTTCACCTCCTTCCTGCTTAGCTTAGTTAAGGGTGCTGCTATCCATGAGAAATCCTTAATGAATCTCCGGTAGCAGCCAGTAGGTCTAAGAAAACTCTTGATCTCAGTCACCATCTTTGGTCTCTTCCAATTATTCATGGCTTCTATCTTATCTGAATTGACTAACAATCCTTTCTCTGAAACCATGTGACCAAGAAATTTAACCTCTTTCTTCCAGAAATGACATCTAGTAAACTTTGCCTTTAGCCGATTCTGCCTCAGCGTCCCAAGTACCAATCTATGATGAATTTCATGCCCACTCTTGTCCATAGAGTAGACTAAAATGTCATCTATAAATACCAGCACTAACTATCCAAATACTCTCGCAAAACTTGGTTCATCAAATCCATAAAGAAAACAGGTGCATTTGTTAATCCAAATGGCATCACCAACCACTCATATGAGCCATATCTAGTTCGAAATGCTATCAAAGGAATACTGTCCTTTGCCACTCTTAACTGATGGAAACCACTTGCCAAATCTAACTGGGAACACACTCTGGCTCTACTCAATTGATCAAATGAATCATCTATTCTGGGCAAAGGACGCTTATTCTTAAACGTCTTTTCATTTAACTTATGATAGTCAATGCACATCCTTAACGACCCATCCGATTTCTTTATGAACACTATGGTGGCTCCCTAAGGCGAACTGCTTGTTCTAATAAAATTCGTTCCTTTAAGGTCTATTAACTGCACCTTCAATTATTTTATCTCAATCTGTGTCATCCTGCTAGGTGGTCTACTCACAGGTTCAGCTCCTGGCATAAGATCTATTCTAAACTTAACAGCTATTTTCAGGGATAGTCCAACGACTGGCTCAAAGACATATGCAAACTCTCTTGCTACCCGAACATGACTTAACTCATTTCTTACCTCCATAGCATTAAATAAAACATTAACACTTCGGTCAGTATTCTCTACTGAGAATATCACTCGGTTATGACTATAAGAGTGTCTCAGTGATATTTTCCTATCGTAGCAAAATATTCTAGCCTCATACCTACCCATCTAATCTATACCCAAAATGATTCTGATATCTACAGAATCAATAATATGCAAACAACATGCAAATTTATGACCTAATAAGTCGAGCTCTAACCGGTCACATCTCAACCCTAAAGTTTCATATCCTCCTATTGGATTCGCAATCCTTAAGAAAGTAACAAGAAAGGTGGGTTCTAAGAATAACATTTTAATTAAACATTGAGATATTAATGAATGTGATGCACCATTATCAAAAAGTATCCTAACTGGTATATTATGAATCAAAAGCGTACTTTCCATCACAGTCATTCCTTTATCAGTTGTAGCAGGCCTAGCTGGTCCTATAGCAAAAAAATTTCCTTTGTCCTCCCTAAATAGCTCTGGGCATTGATTCTTGTAATGATCAACTTGATCATATTTGAAGCACTTCACGTTCTTCTTACTTACATCTTTCTTCCTATTTCCTGACCAGCATTCATTTATGAAGTGCCCTTCTTGTCACATTTATAGCAAACTACCTCCGCCGTTGACTTCTTAGTAGTATCTCCTTTCAGGGCTCCCTTCTTTTTAAAGAACTTTCTCTTCCCCCCCTGAGAACCCTGAGTTTCCATTGACTTCTCTTTAGCAAACTCAACAAGTAAATCCTCATGGGGAATGGACATCTCCACCACTATATTACAAGGATCACAGACATGTGTCATGGAAATTCTTGCAAACTCGTGTCTCAATCCCCGAATGAACCTCTCATTCCTTTTGATGTCAGTATCTATAGTAGCATATCCATATCGAGATAGCTCTTCAAACTTAGTAACATACTCGACTACTAACATCTCTTCTTAAACTAGATCCACAAACTTTCTCATCAGTTCCGACTTAGCTAACTCAAATACAAATCTTCTGCTTAAATCTCGTTTTAAAATCAACCAAAGTTAACTGCTCTTCGGGAACTCCGACGGTAACGCATTCCACCAATGTAGTGCTGACAATTGCAACTCTCTAGAGGCCAACCTTCTCTTTTGCCAATCATTCAGACCTAAATCAGCAAATATACGCTCATAATGCAATAGCCAATTCTGAACCTCTATAGCACTCTCTGTTCTCAATAATGGATTCCCACCCAAACTGGTGTAATCTCTACTCAATGAAGCATAATTGTTCCCAACTGGAGCCACAAGATTAGCTCCTCTTACATTTCCAGTAACACCAGCAGCAGCTCCTGCTTGCATCAAACCAATAAAAACTGATACATCACCCCCATATCTACTGGTGGATTTCCGCACCCATATTAGCTTCAGCATTTTGATTACTAGCGTTAGCCTGTCGACCCGGGATTCTCCTTGTAGTGGGTCGAGCATTTCCGTTAGTTATGGTGCTTCCTCCACCGAGATTTCCTCTTCTTTTTTCTACTTTCATATCTCTTTTCTCGTAGATCTACATAGGAGCATTAGTAAGATACAGAAGAATGGTCTAAGAGAGCGGGGAATATGCACTTATATATGTAACTACATATCAATTATAAGTACTTTACTACAATGTTAACCCAAACCTCAATCTTATTATCTGGTTCATTGGATTATGTAAAAACTTTTAGGTTTAAGCCTTTTTTAAAATTTCATAAACTTATGCTCTAATACCACTTGTAACATCCCGCTACTTGGAGGCCCAAAATTAACAGCTACGGTTGCTGTAGTCATCCATAGTTATTAATCCTTGGCGACCAAATACGGCGATATTAGATACATTGATGCATAGAAACACAAGAAAATAGAAAAAATTAAACAGCAAACAAATTCCACATTCCATTTCAATTTATTCCAAATTGATTAAATAATCCCAGTTCGTAGACCACGTTCAGATAACGTATAATTATCACAAAATACGCCAAGAGCAACATACGAAGATGCCTCCTTGGTTGATCAGAGTACATAATAAGCCATAATACACATTTGCCTTTATAATCAAAACACGTAGCAAAAATAAAATAACTTTAATAATAAGCTTGCCACCTGCACGTCCTCAGAAACTTTATTTGTCTAAAAGAACACCTAGAAACCTTAACTCTCAACCTACTCAAAATTAATTGAGTACCTTAGAGTTTAAGGGGAAAATTAAAACTTCAAGTTGGACATAAAGCCTGGTATGAAAAATAATTTATCATCTCAAATCATTTAGATATCTAGTGAGACCACATCGCTTAGCGGAACAGGTTTTTTCCCTCACTAATGTCCTAAAACATTTATAAAACCATATACCATGCTCCTGTATCCATAATGGTTAAAACATAGTATTTCAAAAACGTTATGATGATATGCAAAACAAGTAAATCAAATTTGGATTATCCATCCCCATTCATTTTGACTATCTGTTTCCATTACAGTTTCTAGGATTATTATTAACTTGTTAAATGTTATGGATGATCTGTCCAATATCATTGTTTTCATGGGATCACTAAGAACCTATTAGTAACTCCAATAGCTTTTCTATTATCCTAGTGTTGGCATCAAAATTGATCACCAACACCCAATTATACATGAATGCACCAATATTCAGTCAGAGTTCACAGATAATATATGATGTGGAGAATATAATATGAAGAATAACCAAAATAAAATGAAAGCAAGTAAAAGGGACAGGATTTATAGTGGTATGGCTAACTTCGGCCCACGTCCGCTCCAGAACAATCCTTTTTATTATACTGAAATTTGATTATAGTTACAATCGAAGATTCCCGAATGAAAATGGCAGAGTAACCTTTAGGTAGAAGATGAAGAGAAGCAGAATGAATGTCCTCTTTCTAAAGCCAAGCCTACTGTATTTATAGGTGAAACTTCGGCTATAGGGTTTTTGCACCTATACGGGCCCACCATAACGATCGATCAGCCCAATTTGTCCAAAATAACGATCGACATAGCCTTCTGAATGTTTTCCCTTCATTCGAGTTAATGTCGATCCCTCCCTAAAGTGTGCCGATCCATAGCCTTCCAACAAACTATACCGATCCATCTACCTTGAAGCATGCCGATCCCCCTTCCTTCACGAAAATGCCGAACCTTCCTTCCTTATGCAAAATGTCGATCCCTTCTCTTCTTGAGGATGCCGATCCACATTATGCAAAACCGTCTTTAACGAAAATCATACGATGCCAATCCATGCCATGTCGATTCACCATGCTTGGATTGCTAAGCCGATCCATCGAGTGCTGATCCCTTCCTTCATATGCTACCCCAATCCAACCTTCGTAACTATGCCGATCCCTTGTCCACCCTTTTATACCAATCCTTTACTTAAGAATTAATGTGTGCCGATCCCTTCTTGCCTATAATGCCGATCCATCTTGCCTCGAAATATGCCGATCTAATTGCCTTTGCTAACGCCAATCCCTCCTTTGCTCGGACCACGCTGACCCTTACCATGCCGACCCTAATCATGCTGACCTCCTACGCCGAGCCCAATCATGATGACCCTAATCATGCTGACATTCTCCTATGTCGTGCCAAATCATGCCGACCGTTATTCCTTCTCACATACCGACCCATACTATCCTACTCCATATTACACTGATCCATTCTTTATTCAAGCTAATAGCCAACTTTCAAGCACCTTTCATCGTGTATCTACTGACTATGTTTAATCCTTGAGAAGGGACAATAGATTAAGGATCTTAAGGCTAATTTAACACTAGAGAGGGGGTGAATAGTGTTTAATGGATTCTAAGACTTATATGGACTAATTTAAAAATTATGGCACAAATAAATGCAGAACTTAATCATAGAATCAAACACAGATGCAGAAAGTAAATAAAAAGCAGTAAAAGGAAAGAACACACTGGATTTTATACTGGTTCAGAGTTATCCTGCATCCAGTACTGTACCAAGGCAAACCACCTCATATAGATTGTTATTATACCAATATGAGATTACAATCCTCAATTTCTAAAGGCCTTGAAGTACCCTCCTATCTCATGAGTCTGAGGCAAACTCTCTTGATTTACGGGACTTAAGATCTCCCAATTGATTTCCAAGCACAAACACACCTTATAGAGAGACTTGATAAACTTTTGATTACAAATTAATCCTATAACTCTGAATAGCACTTTGATCTTCGAGAGAGGATAGAATCAAACAAGAATGAAATTCTAATTTGATCAGAATTTTGGCATGATCTTAAAAATATGAAAATTATAGAATATGGATTTGTGGAGAAGGAGTGAAGAAAATAAGAAATTCATTAGTTAAAAAGTTCATTTGTGAAGGCTATTTATAAAGCACCAACGGTCATAACCATTCATGAAGAGATTTAAACGAACAAACACTTCTTTTGAAAATTGAAACTTTTGAATTCAATGGCCACCATGTCGACATAGGGGTATCCCAATGATGTTGACATCCCTAGTTAAAAAACAATGTAAAGTTTGTTTTGAAAAT
The DNA here is from genome assembly GCA_030765085.1 of Allium cepa. NCBI lineage: Eukaryota > Viridiplantae > Streptophyta > Magnoliopsida > Asparagales > Amaryllidaceae > Allium > Allium cepa. The sequence continues at coordinate 736,942,689 of CM060928.1, read as the reverse complement.
GAAGCTTAAAATAAGAGTTTATTTTAAAACAAAAACAAATAATATTTTAAGACTAAAACATCTTTTTGAAAAACATTTGAAAAGATAATTTAAAGGCTAAAATATTTTGAAAAACAGTTTTGAAAATCATTTTGAAAAACCATTTTGAAGTAGTTTTGCAAGCTTCTTCCTGTAGAATATCTCATCACATTCAGGACTCGAGAACTTGTACAAAACCAGAATACTCGTGGGTTTGTAAGCCACTTGTCATAGGTTTGTAAGCTACTTGTCATGGGTTTGTAAGCCACTAAGAAGGTAGAAATGGGTTCCAACCCAAATGAAATTCGAAATGAAGATTTCCATCATATTATGAAGTTTTAACAAAAACTAGACACATATCTTGAAATCTTGATCTTGATACTCTGGAGTCTTCAATCTTGAGTCTTGAGTCTTTATACTGATCAGTCTTCAGTAATCAATACCTGCATATATATATATATAAACACACACATACATACACACACATATCTATCTAGACAATAGTGTTAGTATATATTTTATAATAAGATAAGTTAAAAAGGTTGTCATCAAAACCAACATCTAAGTTTCTAACAATCTCCCCCTTTTTTATGATGACAACCTACATTTATAAAATATACTTACTATACCATAACTCCTATCATAACTACCCCTTACTCCATGACTCCCCCTTACTCCAAGCCAACTACTATTTTATAACTTCTCCCCCTTTGTCATCAACAAAAACTTCTAATAATAAATTCCCTGAACTTGATATAAGATAATAAATCGTAATAAAATAGAGTAATCCATATATAAGTGTAATAAGTGCAAAGTGTGATCATCAGTGTAATCCAAAAAGTATATCAATCATCAGCCAATCATATTTACAGTTATTATTCAATCTAAACATATATACAAACTATACCAAATAAGTTAAGTCAATCTAGTTTAAAACACACCAATTAAATCAAACAAATAACATACAGAATGGCTAGACATTCCTTGGTACTTCCACTCATCCATCTTCTCCAAAGATAGGGTCTGCTTTGATGGTATCCCATTCTTCTTTATCTTTATCGAGAGTGACTGGTAGATTTCCTTCGAGACCGTCCTTGTTAAGGGCTAAGATCATCCAACGTAGGGTGTCTAAATGTCTCTCTTGCTCCTTGATCATCTGTATTTGACTCAATTCTAAATGACGGTGATTACGAAGTATGAATGTAAGAATATATTTGAAGAAAGTGAGAGTTTCTTCAAGAATATCGCTTAGATTCCTAATCGGAGAAGCCATAATAAAAGAAATAGGAATAACTATGAAAGAGAGTGATTAGAGATGAAGTTTGATAATTTATTCTGGAAGAAACAGATATAAATACGGGTAGAAAGTCGTTTGAAATGAATAGACACAAGTTAGTTACATGAAACTAAAATTTAAAAGTGTAACTATTTTTCGCCTGTTGTATGTCGACATAGGGAGATGGTGTATGTCGACATGCCTCTTCCTAAAGTAACATTTTGCTTTGTTTTGAATATTAGGAACAAATCTATTAAAAACTAAAATTTGTATCATATAAAAACAAGCAATTACAGAGACAAGTGAAGTTGAATAACAGAAAATGAAAGATTTCATTAATAATTCTAGTCAACATTACATAAGATAATATAATATTAACTAAAATAAAGAAAATACAAAGATAGAACTTAAGATAACATGGACTAAAACTAGTTCGATGAAGATGAAGAAGATGATAATCCAAGCTTTCTACTAATTTTCCCAAATAACTTGTCGATTTTAGTGGAAACCTTATCCATTTTCTTACTCATTGATCTTTTAAGTGTCTTTTGATTTTCCACTATAATTCTTTGATTATTGAGAATGGTCTTATTGGATAGATTAGCGGGATTAGTAGGATATTCAATACTTTCAAAGAAAGTTTCTTGATCTTCCTCTTCTTCCTCTTCGATTTCCATTCCTTCCTCTTCCTCTTCTTCTTCTTCTTCCTCTATTTCTTCCATCTCTTCATGAGCAAGTCTTTCTTCCTTTTCCATAAATGTTTCATATGGTTGAAACACTAATGGAATTTGCATAAGGGAAATGTTTCCAATATTGAACACTTTTCTAGTTATAAATTCTTCCCTTTTGAAATCTACTCCAAAGTAATTAAAAATCCAAGTGAGATAAATTCCATGATATAATGTGTTTTCACCCATATTAAAATTCTTGGGCCTTAGCTCATCCAAAATAACTTGCGCTCAATTAACATCCTAATTTCTAAAAATTGCAAAAGAGCTTAGCACACTTTCAAAGTCAGGTTGTTGTAGTTTTCCGATCTTGGTATAAGAGTGTGTTGGATAAGAAGATTAACAATTCTTGCTTTTGGACGAAAATAACGATTTTTGAATTCAAAATTGTCATCCTTTTAAAGATGTGACGAAATATCTCTCAATCATTTTCACTGATTTGAAATTCCGAGAGATTCATTTCGGTATACTTGCATCCAAAAATATTTCCCAAAATTTCACAATCCAAAACAATTTGTGTTCCTTTAACACTACTCTAAATTTGTCCTTCTTCACCATCATAAAAACCACGATTCAAATTCGCATAAAACATCTTACCAGGATTTGGATAACATACAAAATCATTTTGTTTGTTATCTACTAAACTAAGAATATAACATTGTTGAAAAATATTTTAAATTTCACAAGAAGGAAAATCTTCAAATATAGAATATTTTCCCGTATGAATTTTATCAAGTTTTACATAGTTGATGTAAGCTTTGATAGCTTTTGGGTCATTAAAAAGAAAGTTTTTGAAAAAATTGTGGAAGCCTAATGGTGTTAGGAGTGCTTGAAGAGGCCATTGAAGAAGTTTGAGAGGAGTTAGAGATAATGAAGATAAGTTTGAAATTTGAAACAAAGTGAAAAGTGATGATAAAGAGGGTGAGATAAATATAGATTCTATAGACATGTTCTCTGGTCAAGTGGCATTTTTCCAGAGCATTGAAGTTGGTAAAAAGGTAAAGGGAAATTCAAAAGTTTGAATTCAAAATTTGAAATCAAATTCTAAGGGGCATGTCGACATGGGGTATCCGAGTATGCCGACATGTGCCTGTTGAATCAAAGGACAAATTTCTATTCCTAATTTCTAATATATATATATATATATATATATATATATATATATATATATTATCCTATATTCTAATTATATAATTCATGTGATAACATTGAATATAATAATACTAAGAATCAAGCAAACAAAGAAGCATCCATTTAAATAAGAAAAATTAAAAATAATGTAAATGCGTACCTATTTTTAGATCCATACTCCCATCGCCATCTGATTCATGAATAGCAGTGAAACACAGATTTGAATTACCCATCTTCTTTTCATCATCACTGGATGATGAGCCTGAGTCATCAAGAGTAGCTATGTATGCTTTCTTTCTTTTTCTTGAGGAATCAATATTTGTAGGGAACTACTATTTTTCTGGATACGGACAATCTTTCCTATGATGCCCAACTTTATTGCAATTGTAGCATCTATTGCCGTTGATGTTCTCTGTACTATTTCTAAAATTCCTTTGATCATTTCATTAGTAATTATTAATTTTTCTATATTTTAGGAATTTTCAAAAGTTGCTTGTCATGAAAGCAATCTCATCATCACTGTCTGGTTCCGAATCTTCAGTTGTTACATTGAATGCTAATGATTTCTTTTCTGTAGTCTTGTTTTCTTTTCTTCCTTGCAGTTGAACTTCATAAGACATTAGATTCCCAACCAGTTCTTCTATTTTCATCAAAATGATATCATTTGCTTCTTCGATTGCAAGTGTCTTTTGGTCCCATTCTGGAGTGAGTGAATTTAGAATTTTTCCGACTTGGTCTTCCTCTGAAAAGCTTTTTCCCAGTGCAATTAGTGAATGAACAATACCTTGAAAACAACCATGTCGAAAATGGACTGATTTGCATGCATTCTAAAAATTGAAACTGATTAGTTAGTATGGAAAATTTAGTTTGTTTAACTTTGCTTGTTCCTTCATGAGTAACTTTAAAGTTTTCCAGATTTCAAATGTAGATTTACAAAAGATACTCTATTACACTCATTCCTATCTAATGAACAAAATAATATATTCATGGCCTTTGAGTTATTTTGTGCAATACCCTTTTACTCAGCGGTCCACTGGGAAAAATTGGTAGTTGGTTCAACATACTTAGTTAGTGTGATATTCCAAGTATCTAATCCTAATCCTACTGACTGTAAATAAATTTTCATTCTACAAGCCCAATATGCATAATTACTGCCATTTAAAAATGATGGTCTGACAGTAGACTAATATTCTACAAATGAACTTGTGTTATGGATAACGGAACAAGTGCCAGGGTTGACATTACTAGTGTTGGTAGCCATTAAAACAATTTTCAAGTTTCAGATTATGAAAACTATGAAAACCTATGCTCCGATACCAATTAAAAAGGGACAGCGGATTAAGAATCTTAAGTTTAATTTAATACTAAGGGTGAATAGTGTTTAATGAATTCTACGACTTATATGGACCAATTTAAAAATTGTGACACAAAAAAATGCAGAACATAATCACAGAACAATCACATAATCAAACACAGATGCAAAAAGTAAATAAAAAGTAGTAAAAGGAAAGAACACGCCAAATTTTATATTGGTTTGGAGATACCCTACATCCAGTCCTATACCAAGGCAAACCACCTCATACAGATTTATATTACACCAATGTCGAGATTACAATCCTCAATTTCTAAAGGCCTTGAGGTACCCTCCTATATGGCAGGAGCAAACTCTCTTTATTTACGGGACTCAAGATCACCCAATTGATTTCCAAGCACAACCACACCTTATAGAGAGATTCGATAAACTTTTAATTACAAATTGATCCTATAACTATGAATAGCAATTTGATCTTCGAGAGAGGACAGAGAATCAAACTAGAATGAAATTCTAATTTGATTCACTTGAGAATTCAGTAGAATTTCGGCACGATCTTAAGAATGAGAAAATTATAGAATATGGATTTGTTGAGAAGAAGTAGTGAAAAAATAAGAAATTCGTTCATTAAAAAATTTGTTGTGAAGGCTATTTATAAAGCACTAATGTTCATAACTATTCGTGAAGATACTTAAACGAATAGGCACTTCTTTTTAAAATTAAAACTTTTGAATTCAATGGCCACTATCTCGACATGGGGTATCCCATGATGTCGATATCCCTAGTTAAAAACAATGTAAAGTTTGTTTTGAAAATGAAGTTTAAAACAAGAGTTTATTTTAAAAAAAAAAAATTTAAGGCTAAAACATCTTTTTGAAAAACATTTGAAAAGATAATTTAAAGGCTAAAATATTTTGAATAACAGTTTTAGAATTATTTGGAAAACCATTTTGAAGTAGTGTTGCAAGCTTCTTCCTACATAATATCTCATTTCATCGGAACTCGAGAACTTGTACAAAACCAGGATGTTCGTGGGTTTATAAGCCACTTGTCATAGGTTTGTAAGCTACCTGTCGTGGGTTTTTAAGCCACTAAGAAAGTAGAAATGGGTTCCATCCCAAATGAAATTCGGAATGAAGATTTCTGTGCTATTATGAAGTTTTAACAGAAACTAGACACATACCTTGAAATCTTGATCTTGATACTCTAGAGTTTTCAACCTTGATTCTTGAGTCTTTATACTGATCAGTCTTTAGTAATCAATACCTGCATATATATATATATATATATATATATATATATATATATATATATATCCTGCATATACATATCTATCTGGACAACGGTGTTAGTATATATTTTATAATAAGATAAGTTAAAAAGGTTGTTTTCATCAAAACCAACATCTCAGTTCCTAACACTCCTGGCTTTGTATTATTATCCGTAGTCGACTAACCATCCATCCATTTGAGCCAAATCCATGATATTTCAGCCTCGATAACCATGAAGTTTATCGGGTTAAATCCGCCTATATACTACCTTGCCAAAAGGCAGGTTAGCACTTTTCCCTTCAAAACATGCCTTGCAATAGGAAGGCGTGTTTTGAATTTCCATAAGTCCAAAATTCGAAGTCTGTAATCCATTGATCGCTATATTTTCCAACCTAAATTCCAACCCGTTGCCAATCCATTTCGTTGATCTATCTGGATCATTAGTGAAACCAGTGACTGTTCCGATTAGATATCCAATTCCTGGTCCATCTCAAATTCATTAACCAAATCCACGGTCTCTTCGGTTCGCTTTATCGAAATCGAGGACCACTCCAAGTCCATATCCAAATCCATAGACCTCTCTAGGTTAGTTTATCCAAATATGGGACCACTCCTGGTCCATATCCAAATCGACGGACTTCTCCAAGTCCAAATCCAAATCGATGGACCTCTCTGGGTCATTTAATCCGAATCCGGGACTGCTTCGAGTCCTAATCCAAATCCTTAGATCTCTCCGGGTCCTCACCGAGCATAATCCATACTCGACAATTTGAGTAGGCTGATCCTGTCGCTCTCCAGCGAAGTGACCTACCTCTTACCAGGCATAATTCATACCTGATGATCTGCTATGTTCTATTCTCCATCCTCAATGGTCGAGGGCTAAGTCCATGGGGTATCCTACTCCAGCCTCGATCCCCAGTCGGGGACTTGATCCGTGGAGTATCCTACTCCGGCCTTGATCCCCATTTGAGGACTTAATCCATGTTCGAGTCCATCCTATCGCTCTTCGATGAAGGGACTCGTAACTCGCGGTTATTTCCTTGTCTCTCCGATCAGGGCCATCACCATTACCTGTGTTATTTATTACATTAATCTAGATTTTATCATTCCAAAGTCCAGTTGGTAAAATATAAAATAAAAGCCTGTACAACCGAAAAAACTAAATAGCTATAGTATCAAAAAAACCAGAGTTTACAGTAAAAGGAGAAAACAAAAGTTCACAAACCCAAGCACCACGGTTCATCGTCATCTCATAGCATGCCTAAGGACTGCCCTTTGTAACATTCCTAATTTTTAAGCCATTTTAAAACAAGATTAAATAAAACAATTTATTCAAAACCCTTCTCAACTAGTTTTAAAACTTAAATAATATTTAATATTGAAGGAAAATCGATTTAACAAAATTTATTTTCAAAAACTTGATTTTTATTTAAAGCTTTAAAAAATGTTTTGGCCAACCTTCAACAAAAATGAGTGCAATTTATATTAGTTCCTTGAAACATAAATTTTAATATATTCAATATTTATTTCAAAAATAATATATATCAGTGATGATTTAAAAATAAGTCCAAAATCAAATGTCTTGAATTTTAAGTTTGATCATACGAATAGACTAGTCTTTCAAAATCGTGATTTTTGATGGCCATTTCAGAATTTTCAAGTTTATATTTGGTGAGAAAATTTGAGTAGATCACTAAATGGGTTTCTTTAATTTCTAGTGATCACGACGACATTGAGCCTCGGGGTTGATGATGAAGGTAGCATACAGGTTGTTGTTCCTTAGAAAAATAATCATCTGATTTATAGATCGGTGGGGAGGTGGGGCGAAGATGTTTTAGGGTTCAAGGACCCGTTCTGGTAGATGATGTTTGAGAGTCAATCGCGGCGACTTGGTCACATCGAGATTGACTAGAGCGAAAGGGAACTGCAATGTGGACAGTGGCGAGGTTTTGAGTTGGTCGAGGTGATCTCTAGTGATCGAAGATAGGAGGAGCAGAGTGGTTTCGATGGTCTGGTTTAGGTCCTGGTAGTGTTAAGTAGCTTGATTTTGAGTTCGACGTAGTTGAGACAATTTGGACGGTAGGGTCGTCGTTGGAGGTGTTCGTGGACTTGAGGATGGACGCGGCGATCATCAAAGTGATTCGGAGCATTTGTACATGTTCACGGTATATCCTGTATGTCAGGATTAAAAGCAGGGAGGAAGGGAAGATGAGTTCTCGTGTTCGAGCTCGGTGAGTCGATGGTTTGACTCGAAGAAGATAAAAAATGTGTTTGCTCGGGATTTCGATAGTTTGGCTCGTGTAGTTGCTCGAGTAAAATGGGATTTGGCCCAGGTTGCTGAAAATGATGACAGGGTTTTAAGTTTAAAATATAACTAGTTTTAAAAGTCTTAAATTTAATTAGTTTAAACAATTTTCTAATCAAGGCTTTTCAATTAAACTTATTTTATTTAAGTTAGAAATTAATTAAAGGTTTTAAAATATTTTTTTAGTTTCAACTAAGTTTAAAAAGAGTTTTATTCGTTTTTGAAAATAAACTTAATATTTTGATTAAGTAAATGATTAAAAAGGATGTGGTGTTTTAATCCCCAATTGAACTTAAAGAGTTTAAGTTCAATTATATGATTATGTTAAATTCATTTTAAAGGTTATCACTTAATGAAATTAAGGAGTATTTACTTTGTGTAATTATATTAAAGAATTAAGATTAATTAATGAAAGTGATTAGAGGAAAATTTATGTGATTAATTAAAAGAATAATTACTTAATAAAGGTGATTTAAAGGTTAATTACTTGATTCATTTAAGGATAATTAAATTAATGAGATTAACTAATTAAAAGGAAATTAATTAATTAAAAATGAATCAATTAATGATTAAAGTAAATCAACCAAGTGATTAAATGATAATTACTTAATTTATTTATGTGATAGGGATAATTACTTATTATAATTAACCAAAGATGATTAATTAAATGACAATTAATTAAGAGTTAATTAATTAATGTAATTAATTAAATGACAATAAATTAAGGGTTAATTAACTAATGTAATTAATTAAATGAAAATTAATTAAGGGTTAATTGATTAATGTAATTAATCAAAGGATAATTAATTAAGGGTTAATAATTAATGTAATTAATTAAAGAATAATTAAATAATTAGGGGTTAATTATTTAATGATTAAAAGTTTATTCAATTATTAATTAAGGTTAATCAATTAATAATTTAAAAGTTAATTAATTTATAATAGATTAATTAACCTGGGTTAGTGATTTATCTATAATGCATTTATATTATCTATCTGTGATTCTGTGTATATAGATAAGCGTTATAGGATTATACCACTTATCGATATTGCTATGATTATATCTGTGATGATTAAATGATATTACACTGTTGGGTAAAACTCCTGGACTACACCTTACACACACAAATATGGATTGCACGTGGAAATTGGTTAAGTCATTGATTTTTGAAATAGTTTTAAAATTGAATTTTGAATCCAAATGGTTTTGGAAATGGATTTGGGTTGGATATGAAAAGTTTTTGAAATGGGGTATTGAAGATAAAAGTTATTTTGAATAACTTGATAAATAATTTGTTTTGAATTCGAATTCAATGTTTGAAATTGAATTCTATAATTAGAAATTATGGTTTAAAAAGGTTATATAAGTTATAAATATGTTTATATGAGTTTTAAACCATTTTTAAAAGTATTTTTTTGGAAATTTAAATTTAACCCAAGATTTATGGGTTTTAACTCGTGTAAATGTAATCGAATTTTTTCAAAACGAAAACTATTTAATTTCAAATAATAAAGGCTTTCATATAAAGAAAGGATTTTCAATTTGTATTGAAAGGTTTCAAGTTTGAAATAGAATTGAGATTGAAAACTATGAATAAATCTTTGTGAAAAGTGGTTGAACTTTGTTTGAAATTGAAGTGGATTTTGAATGGTGTATCTTTTGTACAAAATATTTGAAATGGAATTTTTTTGAAATCGGTGAATGAATCTTTGTGAAATATTGGTGAACTTTGTGAAAGATTGGGGAACTTTGTGAAATAAATCTTTTTTTAAAAAAGATTCAAAAATGGTAATTTGTTTAAACCATTTGTTTTGGGTAATAAGTTGTGACTTAACTGAAATCTCATATCCATATGTTTTTAAATATTGCGCTTATTACTCGGTTTACACGGGAGAGGACCTTGTGTCATATAACCCATTCCCAATAATGATACGACGATATGGATAGCATTTGAAGACCAGTGGTGAAGACCGGGTATTTTCGAAAACGAAAAGATAACCTGTCGATTGTCTCTGCACTGAGTTGCGTCGGTATAGAGATTCCCTAAGTGATGGGAAGTCCGATCGGGATTGTGAATACTCGGATTGCAAGGGCTTCTTTGGAAGTGCCTTCGGTTTTGTTCGAACCCAAAACAGACTTGTATGGATATGTGTCTGACATTACACTTTGAGATGTAAAGCTGGTTTCTATCAAATATATTTCTATTTTATGGCGGAAATTTATTCTCTTAGCTTAACACCCTTCTCTGAGACGTATGAGCTTAGAGGTTATGTAGTTGATGGTTACTAGTGATACATTCCCAATTTGGTAATGTGGCATATAAAGTGCTGCTGATTATTTGTTGATCGAAGCTTGGCTTTGTGAAAAACGTAGCTTTGTGGACGAGACGTCATCGAGCATCACAACCCGGTAATGGTCGATACAGGAAAGATGCAGTAAGGTTGCAGGGGTCGCACCCCTAAGGTATGTCCATTCCTTCTGGAAAAGGATGGTATCATGGCATGGAACCCAGATACTTACTCATGTGGAAACTGTATATTTATTACTATGTGATGTTTCTTTGTGGTTGAGGATCCTCGGATAAAGGTCACAAACGACCGGGGGTGGCATATCTTAGGTGTTACTCCCGGGAAGGGAGTACACCGGCCTTGTGTTGGCAGAAAGCTAGGTAAGTTCTCGGGGCATCCCTCCAGAGGCGTACCCATGTAGCAATGGGAAGTTCATTGGCCTGACCATTTGTTGGAAAATTCAATCATCCAACACGAGCCCTTTACGATTGCAGTTGTATTACCTTCCACCTCAAGTGGTAGCTATAGTAGACATAGTATAATGGTACCTATGTTAGCTAAGATTAATATTATACTTTCAAAATGTTTTCCACTATGCACTAATAATAATATCAAAATGATTTTCGCGTATCAAGCATTTTTGACTGTCATAAGGAGAAATCTCCTCCAAGTGTGCACTTGCATTGTGTGTGTGGCGGGAGGCCTTATGGTAGTTTCATTTTCCAAAAAGCATTGCGGATTTCAATGTTTTAAAATCTTTTTTTGTTTGTTTTAAAGATAAAACTGTTTTTGCTTGCTCATACCAGTCCCATAACTGACCATTATTTTATTGTTCCCTTCCTAAACTCTGGGTGCCCATAATTTTCCACAAGGGCAGTCTAGAGTTGGGTTTTTCAGATTGTCAAATAGTAGGTGTAGATTCGATAGCATTCAATCGCTGGATATTGGAAATCACATTGGAATGGAGTTTGCTTCAGTACAAAATTGATGGTGGTTCGAACTTATTGGATTGAAATCTTCGTATCTTTTGGGATGAGCTTTTGGTTTGGAGTTGCAGGTTTTGGATTCACTCTTTATCGAAGATCATATTCGAGTTATCTCTTCCATTTTTTATCATATTTCGCTGTTGTACATTTGTCTCTGATATTGTTCTATCATATTGTATCAGATATTGTATCCACTGTTGCATCAATGATATATTATTTATTTCTTCCGCTATGTTGTTGTACTTAATGTGTTATAAGCTCCGACGAGCCAGATTCGACGTTTGAATCTGCGATATTCGAGTGCAAGTGAAGTACGGGTGCCGATTTTCGAAGGTCGATTCAGGGTCGTTATATAAATTTTAAACATGAAAAAAATGTAATTTTAATATAATATGGATTGGTTTTGTCTGAATGAAGAATATACAGTGAGGATTCAAGATTTACCCAAATTTTGAATTGCATGAATTCCAGTTTGGATTACATCACCTAAAACTATTTTCAAAATGATGATTTTTAAAACAAAAATCAAAGTTTTTAGTTTCGAATTGAGGTGGCATTTGCGAGATGAACGGGAAATGGGTTATAGCGATTTTCTGGAAGGAGTGTTACACCTTGATCCCGTAAATGTGTAAGTGACTTAGCCGTTTGACTATGGGGCTTATTACTTATTCCATGCCATAAATCCAATCAATTGAAGATAGGCTGATGATGATAACTTGATCCAGTGCCATCTTCATTCGAGGTAGGCAGTGGCTGCTCCTATTCCACTGCCACAACATGATTCCTTATATATTGTTGCAAGTGACCATTTCTTACATGCTCCTCAATGATATCCTTCAAATGCCTACAGTCATTCGTATTTTACCCATCCAGCTATAACGACTTGAAATTTTGGTCGTTAGTTTTTGAACATTTAATTCATTTTAAGTGTTGAATGTGAATTATAATTTGATTTGAAATAAGAAAATTTTGGTTAAATCGATAAGATTGGTTATAATTTCAAATATGGAAAATTTAATTTGATTTAGGTAATAATAATTTAATATTTGAAATTAGGATAATTTGTAAATCTATGAATAAATGGTTATGAAAATGATTTCTAAAATTTAGTTATGTCTAATTGGATTTAAATTTTAATATTAGACTTTTGGATGGAATTAAAAGTCAATCCGTTAAATTTGGAATTTTTATATTAATTTAATAATGAAATTTAATATAATAATGCAAATAATTAGATTTTGATTCAAAATGAATCAGAATGATTTCTAATGTGATTATAAATTCTATATGATTTACAATAAAGTTAGTAAAGTTTTAAAAGTGAAATTTTAAGTGATTTCGACGATTTTGAAAATCGCTCGAATTAATCGACGAGTTAAAATAGCATTCCGGAGCACAGTCTCGGAATTCGACGAAACCATTTCGATTGGATCCGTAATAGTTAATTATTATTGGATTTCAAATTTCATAGTGTTTGGAGTTACTGTTTGTTCGTACGGGTGAGAAACTCATTGATATTTAAATCGATAATTTAATATTTTAAATCGATTCAAAAAGCTATCTTCCACATATTATTGATTTGGGCTTCGAAACACGTTCCATTGTGTTCGAAATATGGGTAAAACCTTATAACTCCAGGCGGCATGTGTGATTTGGAGTTTGTTTGTATAGCTTGTTAAAATTTGGGAATATTATTAAAATAATAATTATAAAATGTTTATATAAACATTTTTAGGGCCGAAACCCTATTTCCTTTCTCAGCCGCCATGAATTTATTCTATGACCGAAATTTAATCGCCTTCCACCTCAAATCTACCACCATCCATCGAGTTTTAGCAGTTTTCCCCAACATGAAGATCGTAGAGCTTGGAGAGGGCTTTCAATCCATATGGGCATGATCGAGTTTTGTGGAGCGTAGAGGGCAAGAGGCCGCCGTGTTCATCGCACGTATGATGGGTTGTCGCATCATGTAGAGTTGATCGAGTGCGAAGATACTCAGGTCGACAATGGAGTTCAGGACACGCTTCGTATTGGCAGCATTCGATCATCTCCTCAGGCTTTGGTTTGGTCATGATCATTGTAGGATTATCAATGGCATGGGTTTTGCAAAACCCTGGGTATTGATCATTTGGAAGAAGGGACGGATGGCCGGCTAATAAGCATTTGGAAGAAGGGACGAATGGCCGTGGTTTTCAGATGTTCACAAACGGTCACGATTGCGTGTGGTAATAACAAAAAAAGAATTTTGTTTATCAATTATATTCAACCTTTAAAAATTCTATAACTTTTGCATGCATGGCCAGATTCTGATGAAACGAGAAGCGCCAGAATCGCAGCGACGCGATCTACGCGCTGCAGCAGATCCGGAGACGTTTGGAGCAAGCGAAGATTTTGAATTAAATCGAACGATATTTATTTGTGGTGCTAACATCTGTGGATGCAGGGAAACAGATTAGAGGGATCTAACTGGATTCCTCACAATGTAAAAATTATCTTCATAATCTGTGATGAATTTTATTGATATCCCGTGATAGTTTAATTTTGGAAATTAAGTTATGTCGTGTTATGGTTGGATAAATATAATTTGGTATTTTAAATTATAAATAAAATGAATCGGATTAAAAGGGGAAATGAAAAGAAATTTTTAAGTAATGAATTTAAGGAAATTAAATTTAGGAAATTGGTTTGGGATTTTGTTAAGTGTTTTTGAAACTATGATTTAAAAGGAAAGGAGAAATGAAAATTTATAAACTGAGTTTGTAAATAAAGTGGAATATTTATCAGTGGATAAATTTGAAAGATTGATTTCCAATGGGAATTTCTATAAGAAAGGTACAAATCATTTTAAAAATAAAGGTGAGATTATTTTTAAAAGATGGGAAGTGTATTTTTTTCCTAGAAGACTAAGTATGTTTTCAAAGAAAAGTTTTCAAAGTATAATCTAGAAGTTTATGAGAAACATGTTTTAGAATGTTTTATAAAAGTATTATTTTTAATTATTTTTAAGTGTAAACAAAACTTTATTTAAGTAATTATGGTATTTAATGTAAAGGTAAATTAGTATTATGTTTCCAAAAGGATATTTTAACATAAATATTTGATTTAACAACTTTATTTAAAAAAGGTAATCTTGGTTTATAATACTCAGAAACCCTTAAGGAATTTCTTAAGTATTATTTTTATTTAAGTAATTTTAGTAACCTTATTTTAATAATTAAGTATATCTTTTGAAAGTGATTTCCAGGAAAAAGGAAAATGTGTTTAAAAACTAAAAGGTGTTTATTTTTAAAGTGTCGAAAGAAATTTACGGGATTGAGACGTAAATTTGGATTGTGATAAATCAAGCAGGATTTATAAAGGGTTATATGGGTTATACTAAAATGGAAGTGTGTTTACTTGAAAAACCAAATATATTTTCAAAGGAATTTTTATGTATAAGCCTAAATTTTTTAAATTTGTTTTAAGGAGAAGCTTTAAAGAAATTTATTATTTTAATTGTTTTAGAATTTAAAAGTAAATCTACTCAAATTAATTTTTAATAGTAATTATTTTAAAGGTTAAACTGGCATTATGTTTTTAAAGAAATTTTTCTAATATTGATACTTTATATAAAACTTTTATTTTAAAAATAATTTTATGGCTTAAATTTTACTTGGAAATTTATTATAAATTTCATAACTATTATTTTGAGCAAAGTGACGTAAGCAATTTTATTTTTAAATGTTTTAAGTATATATTTTTGAGAAAAGTGATTTAAATTATAAAAATCTAAGTTTTAAAAGACTTGGTGTTTTCAAATGAAATGAAACGATTGGTTGAATTGTTTGTTTATTTGATAGTTAAATAACCAACTATCAAATCTGGACCCAAATATAACTTTGGAAATATCTAGAAGAGGTATGAGAATTATATGGTACAGTTACCATTCGAGATGCTATACTAAACGTATAATCTCGTTCGTTCTTCTAAGACGTTGGTAAGGAAATCCGTCCACTAACGGTTAGGAGGTAAACTCTGATCCTATCTTCGACCGCGTATTTCCTAAAGAACCGGGGTTGAGTTAACCGGGTAATAACGAATGTTGTTTTGAAGAGATCGGGATCAGATTTGTAATCCGAAAACCACTTCGATCCAACGAGTACGTTTTCATGATGAAGACAAGCGCTTGGAGTCAAAGATGGTGCAGTAAAGTGCAAGGGATAATCGCTACTAATCCTGAGGGTGATTCCAAAATGGATGTAGTAGGAGTAGTACCTTCGGTTTCGTTCGAACCCGAAACGGACTTGTATTGATGAATGCTTTCAGACCATCGTCAAGAGGATGGTGAGAATTCTAAGTGAAATGTTCTAAAAAGGTATCGCTCAGCCTCGAGCCTCATCAACTGGGAATGACTGAAAATCAAGGGTTATGCAACGTGGCTAAGTGGGTCGTGCCCATTAGGGTAAGGTCATCCCTATCTAGATATCCCTTTTATTCGGCTGTGTGGTGCGGTTGCTAATCCCAACCGCGGGGGTGATCTTACTTGGGATTATCCAGTAAGGGGTAGTCCCGCTCTTGTGTTGCAGGGTGGATCCGCAGTACGCTGATCTAGACCGGGTACTGTGATAGGTGGTACCTCAATGCCTAGTCATTCGTTGGAAATCCATTTTCCCTACATGCCTTTTACGGTTTTGATTGTATGAACCACTTTGTGGCTAGTATGCTGGAATTTAATCTTGTAACAATTTCAGCTATTTGAATAAGTATTTATATATAGACAATATTATAATATCAGAGGATTTGATAAGAAATGTTTTGGCTATCATAAGGTAAAAACCCGACATGTTTATTTATGGCGTGGTCTTACAAGATGCTTTTGATTTTCAATGGATTTTTGAAACTTTAATAATCAATTTGGGTGTATTTTTATCACGCTGGTATTCCAGTCTGACTCGGGTTATTTCATTATAATGTTCGGGTCAGACCAAGTATTATAAAATACAGAATAAGATGCTTGAAAGCTCAAGAGAGGAGCTGGAGTCCGAGACGCATTTACCGTACTTGTTTATTTCTGCTGCTGTAATTGTTTGAAATTGCCAGCAAGTTGTGAGGCAGGTTATTATAACTGCCAGACTAGTAATTGTTGTTTTGTCTGTGTGTTTCTCTTATGATGTATATAAAATAGATATGTTTTCATTTTTTGTAAAGATATGTTATTACCTATTATATTTTATTCCGTTGCGATTGTGAGATTCTGTTTTTGTTTAGTTTCTTCTTCCTTCTATTTTCTTTCTTTCTCCTCAATAATCTGTCTTTTTAGCACTCGATCGTCGACATATTATACTGTGGCGTATATTGTGTCGATTTTTGTAACAGTCCGCAAATCCGTACCCCTTGAGTCAACTCTATTCTACGTCAATCAACTCAAGTTGCACGGAAATACGAACCATTTGGGTTAAAGAAGAAGAGGGAGAAGAAGAAAATAGAAAACAACAACAGAATCTAACCATCGCAGCGGAATAAAATATAATAGATAATAAATAATTTTTACTCAAAAGTCAAATATTTCTGTTTACATATATTACATCATCAGAGTACATCAATCACAACTCAACATCAATATCATACAATGGATACACAACAACTCAACACAACGGAATATATATATAAACAAGTACGTAAGTACGTATCGTCATCCAGCTCGTCTCCTGAGCTCCAAAGCATCATATCCTGTATCCTATAATACTCGGTCTGACCCGAGCATTACAGTTAAATAATACCCGAGTCAGACTGGAATACCAGCGTGAGAAAATCACACCCAATTGATTATTAAAGTTTCAAAAATCCTTTGAAAACAAAAGCATCTCATAAGACCACGCCACAAATAAACATGTCGGGTTTTTACCTTACGATAGCTAAAACAATTTTAATAGAAATCCTCTGCTATTATAATAGGGTCTATATACAAATACTTATAAAATAGTCGAAATTGTTAGATCTATTAAATTCCAGCTACTAGCCACAAAAGTGGGTAATACAAACAAAACTCGTACAAGGCTCGTAGGGAGAATGGATTTCCAACTAATGACTAGGCACTAGGGTACCACCTGTCACAGTACGGGGACTAGATCACCGTACCGAGGAGTACGCCCGCTCCCCTACAACACAAGGTCGGGACTACCCCTTACTGGATAATCCCGAGTGAGATCACCCCGCGGTTTGGATCAGCAACCGCCCACTACGCCGAAATAAAAAGGGACATCTAGACTGGAATGACCTCACCCTGCTTGGGTGCTACCTACCTAGCCTTGCTGCATAACCCCTGATTTTCAGTCATTCCCATTTGATGAGGCTTGAGGCTAAGCGTTACCTTTATAGAACATATCCCTTAGAATGCCCATCGTCCACCTGACGATGTTTCACAAGCATTCATCTATACAAGTCCGTCCCGGGTTCAAACGGAACCGAAGGCACTATTCTTACTACATCCATTTTGGAAATATCCTCAGGATTAGCAGCGACCAGCCATTGCACTTCACTGCTCCATCTTCGAATCCGAACTCGTTTTCCACGAAACGCACAAATCGGATCGAAGTGTTTTTCGAGAAATGAATCTCGATCTCGGCCTCTTCGAAACGATCAACGCATTTGGCCAATATTGATAGTCGGTTATTTAACTATCAATTAATATTCACAAGCAACCATCAACTAATAAATAATTTTCCAAATTATTTATTTATCTTAGAAATATCTTTACAAGATATATTTTCACTCTTCAAATTCCTTTGAAAACAGTTTCAAAACTATCCGCCTTTCTCAGAATAAATTCCAAGTATTTCTATTTCCACTGGGATCACCAAGCACAAAACTCTAGATTTTTAAAATAATTTAAAACATTTTATTATAGAATATATTTAACTTTTAATTTTGAAAAATTTACTTTAATACTCAATTTATAATAATAATTTAGAAATAGTTAAAATAAGTTTACTTTATAAATATAACTAGATTTTCTTCGTTACACAAAATACCAAATCATCCTTTAAATACTTATTACGATAATAGATTAACCAAAACCCTTACTTTGGGATTGACTTTAAAATATTTAAATTAAGACTACTTCAATAATTTACTAAAAATACATACTATATAAACATTGAAAATAAGGTTACTTTATATAATATAACTGTAGGCTTTCACTTTTCAAATAAATACTAAGTCACTATTTATAAATATTTATTACGGTAATAAATTTGAAAAATATTTACTTTAGAATTTAAGATAATAAATTTCTAAAAACATGCTTTTTAAAACAACATTAAAACCTTTAATTTGTATCTAAAAGTTTACTTTGAACGTACTTGGCTATCCAGAGAAATATACCTCTCTTCACATACTTCCTTAAAATTTTCAATTTCAAACACTTGAATCAATTTCCAAATTGATTTCCCATTTATTCTTTTTTTTTTTTTTTCAAAATCTATTAATTTCAGATTTCATTTCGTAATTATGATTTAAAATACTTTAACTAAAAATTCCAATTTTTTTTCAATTACTTGTTTATCCTTTATATAAATTTAAAACTTTAAGTTTAAAATAATTCTTTATTCCTTTAAATTAATACCACATAATTTTACAATTCATTAATTACTGTTTATTCAAACTCTTTTCTTTTCATACTCGAAGTTATTTATTATTATTTTCATATTACTTCTATTTCTTTTCAACTCATTCTTAATTTATTCAAATTTCCTATAATTACTTTACTTACAAATTCATTTCTTTTATTTCTTTCCAAAATCCAATCTATATAATTTTGGTAATTCATTATACCCAAATATATCCAATCAACCATAACATTCCATATTCCAATATAACTCATCATAGAATATCAATATTCACAGCAGAGA
Source organism: Allium cepa (assembly GCA_030765085.1). Classification (NCBI taxonomy): domain Eukaryota; kingdom Viridiplantae; phylum Streptophyta; class Magnoliopsida; order Asparagales; family Amaryllidaceae; genus Allium; species Allium cepa. The sequence goes on along the minus strand of CM060928.1, from coordinate 736,923,484 downwards.
ATATTAAATAATTTAAATAAATGTTGAGGGATCCAGTTGGATCCCTCCAACCTGTTTTCCCTGCATCCACCGACGTTAGCACAATATAGTATACCATTCAAAAATATCATACTATATCACATCGATCAATTTAACCATCCAAACAATTATTTAAATCTAAACGTTTAAATTTAAATTCAAATTAACCGAGTGAGATTTACTCACCTTTGATCTAAATTTGCGGTCTATTCCACTCCAGTTCCATTCCGACTTATTCCTTGAGATTTTAGACCTTGAACAACATTATATGATTTATTAATATTCGAAATTATCAGACAATCAATTACCATTTGTTTATTTAATTTACCAATGATGTTATTTTAAACTAATTGCTTTAATTTTAAACTAACTTTCCATTTATCAAAATATGAAATTGTTAAATAATTTGACTGAATAAATTAAACACCTCTATATATTATTTCAAATTTTACAGTAAGCTACATACGAGCATATATTTATCTATTATTATTATTATTATTATTTTATACAAATTAACACTTCACTGTAAATTGAAAGAGGCTGTAAATTCTAGATCTATATACGCTCAGATTTTAATTGTTGTGGAGAAAATGTTATACCTTACTTTCAAGTCTCTGTTCCCTTCAAGCAACCCACGCGAATGCCCCGTGCAATCGCGACTCAATTGCGATCCATCATCCCCTCTAAACCCTAGCCGCCGCGCTCCCCCCTGACTTCCATAACGAGGATCAGGCGATGCCTCATGAAAGCTCAAGCTCCATTTCGCCTACGGCCGCAAGCACACGAACGCGATTCCACTATCCCACTGCCGCGTTGAAGTCAACATCACTCGATTTCGTCGTCGACGACGCGCGCGCAAGCAACCCCTCTATCTCTGAATTGAACGGGGAAGAAGAATGAGATTCGATTCGGCCCTGATAACCTCGATTCACCCCCTCCTTTATATATATATATATATATATATATATATATATATATACGTTCGAACGATTCAGCCATTTCATTTTTTTTAAATCATGGTGTGCTTTGGGTTTTGGAAAGAAGAAAGGGGTTCGGCCCCTATTGCGTTGCCCTTTTTTTTATACGCGGCTTAAAGCTTCCCTTAGAAGCTTCTTCTTTTATTTGTCTATTTATTATTATTATTTTAGTTTAGTTCATGCATTTTGATTATTGATTGAACGGCTTAGAATTGGGAAAGTATGTGATTAAATGTCAGGAAGTTGGCGTATACCAGAAGCTTGATTAACTAAATTAAATTTCATCAATTTATTACCAATTAAATTTTCAGCATGTTTATATATCGTACGCTCACAAAACAACTCCAAATGCTACGAAAATTGAAACCCGATAATGATTCAATATTACGGACTCAATGGAACTGGTTTCGCTGAATTCCGAGACTGTGCCTAGGAAGGCTATTTTTAAATTCAATTCAAAACGATTAAATTTCAAAACTGAACAATTCAGTGTTAGATTCAATTTTAACACTTCTATTATATTCAATGTTCTCAATATAGATTTTATAAGCCTTCAAATTATTTTTAACATGCTTAAAATTCCAAATCCAATATTTTATCTAACTTCAAATAATTTAATTTACTAATTTAATTATCAAATAAACTATGATATCCTTGATTCAAATTAGAATTTCTCTATTTAATATTTAAAATCAATTAAATATTCCGATTTTAAATGCTTAAAAATTTTGGGTCGTCACATTCCTCCCCTCTTAAAAGAATTTCGTCCCCGAAATTACTAATTAGGAAGAATGGTCCAATACCCGTTTATTATTTCCCTAAACCAAATAGTTTCTAACAATTCAACATCTTACCAACCATCTTTTATAAAAGACCCATTATTATTCTTATTAACTTTCCAAGTTTTTCCATAGTTTCAAACAATATTACTTACTCAATCATTCAAATTTCAATTTTAAATCAAATTTCAATTTATCAGAATTTTTTTCAAAAATTTTCTAACTCTTTAAATTTCCGAAATTTTTTGCCAGCGTCTCCTTTGCGCGGCTAGCTCGGTACAACTACAAAATGGCTCTACGGCCTCCCAAATCCAAAAAGAAAACAAAATGACAAGTGGCTCAATCCAAATTCCAATCAAATTTCATACCAAATTTAAATACATACCTTTTTGTCGAGCATTTCAAATTTATCTTTTGATATCAAATCCAATTTTCTTTCCCTTTATAATACCTGCATATCCTGCTTAGCACTAATATCCAATCACAACTTTCAACACAAATTATTGACTTCCTTACCAATATCAATATCAATTCATTCCAATATTATCTTAAATCATATTCCTAGTATCAATCTTTCATTTAAAAATTCACCATTCCTTACTTAAGTTAGTATAAGCGTTATATATGTTTCTTATATTTATTTCCACCTTACCACTTTAGTTTATATCTATTTCTATTCACATTGATTCTTTCATTTCCATACGAATTCAATTTATCTTTAACGCTGAATATTTAAATTTTATTTTTCATTTATAATCAATTCATGTCATTATTTAAGTTAGTTTCATTTACTAATTATATTTCAATTTCCAGTTTGAAATCGTTTTGTCGTTAACAAAAAATTTTCAAAATTTTCTAACTCCCAAAATTTCCAGAAAATTTTGGCAGAGTCTCCTTTGTACGGAGGAGATTTTGCAATTTGACAAAAGAGATAAATATATATACATCGACCCACACGGTCGGAAAAACCAAAAACAGTTCATATTTCCTATTTTAATTGCGTAGGCGTACCTTATTTAGCATTTTTAAGCATGTAGCTTATTTATTTAGCCGTTAGCGCAACCAAATCCAGCCACATGGCTTCCAGATACCTGTACTTACTCAATTTAAACATGTAAGTACGATATAAATGAAGTTTAACTACATTTCACTTATTTACAATAGTTAAAACATATGAATTCTAAAAGAAATTCACACCAAACATTTCTCCGTAAGCAACTTATACAATTTCATACTAATTCCACTATTCTAATTAATTTGCAAACCATTTCATTCAATTTGAATGGTTTCCAATCCATTCGTATACAACTTCATCCATTTGAATGGTTTAAAACACAATAGCTTACATTTAATTCATTATAAGCAAACTGAACTCATATTTAATTCAATTACTCTCAAATTCAATTCATTTTACTTCTATCAATTCATAGAATTTTAATTACTTCCATTTATATCGAATGACAATTTATTCTACGCAATTTGACGAGATCTATGTGAATAAATAAGTACTTATGTTTTATAATCAATTGAAATTGATTTCAACTAAAGTTATACTTAATTCTATTTCGTTTTTAAATTTATTCACAACCCATATATTCTCATTTTCATTGTATTTCAAATTTGAATTCATTCACTTGCATTTCATTTCATAATTGTTTATTCAAAACCATTAACAACTTAGGGTCATCTTCATTACCTATTAAATTTTATTCACAGTCCGCTCTTTTATACTTCATTTCTTATCCACATTCATTTAAATCCATTCTATTTAACTCGAAACATTCAATTTTCTTATTGTCTCAAGTTATTTCAATTCCTTAATGATTTTAAATGGTTTACAATTATTTATTCTATAATTCCATTCACAATCTATTCATTTACAATTTTTTCCATATTTGTTTATTCCAAACTTTTTTTTATTTAGCTTGAAAACAATCCAAGCTATTTCATTCCATAACTATTTCTCAACTTATTTGAACCACATTTCATTTGATTCTTATTTATTCCATCATTTATTTATTTAATATAATTGGTTTACCCACTAAATCCATTATGAATTTTCATTTCCTTAAATATTATTTATAACCCACCAAATTTTATTTCGATTAAAAATCACTTTCACTTGATTTAAAACCAATCCAATATTATTAAACTTTGTTTAAGTTGAATTCAATCCAACTCTCCTTCATTCATTTAGCTTAAGTCAATTTACTTCAATTTATTCAAATTTTATACTTAAGCTCATTCTCATTTTGCAAGTAAATTTTTCTCTTTTATACTCAACTTAACTCAATTGATTCCCAGGCTATATGCAATTTATTTCCTTTGATTTGAATTTTATTGGCAATTCAAACCATCACTATTTTAATCCGATTTCATTTTCCTTAATTTGACACATTTCCAATTATATATAATCTGTTAACACTCCAAGTCAAATTTTAATTTATAACTCAAGTTCTGAATCCATTAGCCATTCCAAATTACCATTCATGAACTCACAATTCAATCTCATCAACAATTTGAATCGAATTTAATTTTATAACTTGTGTTTTATTTCCAAACTTCATTATTATCTCACAATTCAGCTTTTATTTAACTGCATTGGGTTCTTATTACATATTTCATCATCTAATTATTATCTAAATAGTCTTTCCCCAACTTATAATCCAAAACTTGATTTTAATCTCAAAATCTCTTCATTTAAATTTTCTTAAGTTCAAATTTATTTTATAATTCAAGTTTTGATTCATTAAAAATATTTATTTTGGGTTTTCTATCCCACTTTTCAAATTTTATAAGTCACGACACATTATTTACAAATTCCATTTATTATAGGCTTGAATATATTTATCTTTTACTTTTTAACTCAAGCCTTATGCTGATTTACAACCCAAACATATTTTATTTTATGTATTTTTAACACTTTTACATGTTATTCTTATTTATTTGTTTCAATTCCAATCCTTAACCCACTTATTTCCATTTATTCAGGTAAGAATCTAATTCCATTCAATTTTATTTTAACTCGGATTTATTTAATCTCAATTCAATTTCAACTATATTTGAATACAACTGGATATTATTTTCAGCCTATCCAATTTATTTCCAATAAAGTTAAATTTTTATTTCCCAATCCAAGTTAATTTCATTTTTAACCTTTCACTTTAAATTTACATTCATTATTCAAAGCTTATATTTCTTGCCGATTTAAAAATCATCTCAATTTATAAGCTTACAACCTATCTCATCGGGATTTTTTTTAAACTCCCGGCTTTGGTTTCAAATCATTTGAAATCTTCAACATATCAAATCAAAATTCTCAAAAGTTAAACCGATCCCGGTTTTATTCCCAACAAATTTCCTTTGATATTTTCAAAAACTAGTTTTTCTGAATAAATCAGTTTTTGGCAGCAATCCGTCACTTAGAAATTCGAAAATGAATACTGATGATGCAGCCGTCATCATCAGAATTATTTTCCAATAATCCAAGTGATTTCAATGCTATATCACTTCCAAAATACATTTAAACAATTTCCTTTCAGAAATACCTCCAAAACAATAATACTATCATTTATCTTCAAATACTTCCAAATCCAGGATTTTAAATTTTCAAATCCTGCTTAAATCAAATTTAACTATAATTCATTTGCATAGCTTCCCATTTGATTATAATTCAATTCATAAATTACATTTATAATTTATATTTATAAATTTCATTTTATAATGAATTTATCTTCTCAATCTTTGATTATATTTACAATTTCTAGTTAATTTTTTGCTTAACAATGATAATACTTAAATATTATCATTTCTAACATCCAAGCAACCATACATTAGCTAAATTGTTTATAAAAAACTTTCTTTATATCGAAAATATATTTTTGGGTAAAATTATTTCATTTACCCACATTTAAAACAATACAGTGTCGATTGTTCTATTCAAGTGTTTAGAAACCCCTTCAATACAGTTGCGCAGACTGTGTCGACGGAGGTTCATATGCCACTCAATAAATCAATCAACGCAATATTAAAACAATTTATATTCACTAACAAATACGGGCTCATATCTATTAATACGCTCAAACTCATTATAGAGTACTATGGACTCTATTTTAAATGAGTAATTCCCACCAGAGCCAAGGTTATCACCAACCTAAGCTCTGATACCACTGTAACAGCCTGCAAATCCATACCCCTTGAGTCAACTCTATTCTACGTCAATCAACTCAAGTTGCACAGAAATACGAACCATTTGGGTTAAAGAAGAAGAGGTAGAAGAAGAAAATAGAAAACAACAACAGAATCTAACCATCGCAGCGGAATAAAATATAATAGATAATAAATAATTTTTACTCAAAAGTCAAATATTTCTGTTTACATATATTACATCATCAGAGCACATCAATCACAACTCAACATCAATATCATACAATGGATACACAACAACTCAACACAATGGAATATATACATAAACAAGTACGTAAGCACGTATCGTCATCCAGCTCGTCTCCTGAGCTCCAAAGCATCATATCATGTATACTATAATACTCGGTCTGACCCGAGCATTACAGTTAAATAATACCCGAGTCAGTCTGGAATACCAGCGTGAGAAAATCACACCCAATTGATAATTAAAGTTTCAAAAATCCTTTGAAAACAAAATCATCTCGCAAGACCACGCCACAAATAAACATGTCGGGTTTTTACCTTACGATAGCTAAAACAATTTTTATAGAAATCCTTTGATATTATAATAGGGTATATATACAAATACTTATAAAATAGACGAAAATGTTACATCTATTAAATTCCATCTACTAGCCACAAAAGTGGGTAATACAAACAAAACTCGTACATGGCTCGTAGGCAGAATGGATTTCCAACTAATGACTAGGCACTGGGGTACCACCTGTCACAGTACGGGGCCTAGATCACCGTACCGAGGAGTACGCCCGCTCCCCTGCAACACAAGGCCGGGACTACCCCTTACTGGATAATCCCGAGTGAGGTCACCCCGCGGTTGGGATCAGCAACCGCCTACTAAGCCGAAATAAAAAGGGACATCTAGACTGGAATGACCTCACCCTGCTTGGGTGCTACCCACCTAGCCTTGCTGCATAACCCCTGATTTTCAGTCATTCCCATTTGATGAGGCTTGAGGCTAAGCGTTACCTTTATAGAACATATCCCTTAGAATGCCCATCGTCCACCTGACGATGTTTCGCAAGCATTCATCCATACAAGTCCGTCCCGGGTTCGAACGGAACCGAAGGCACTATTTCTACTACATCCATTTTGGAAATATCCTCAGGATTAGTAGCGACTAGACCTTGCACTTCACTGCTCCATCTTCGAATCCGAACTCGTTTTCCATGAAACGCACAAATCGGATCGAAGTGGTTTTCTAGAAATGAATCTCGATCCCAGCCTCTTCGATACGATCAACGCATTTGGCCAATATTGATAGTCGGTTATTTAACTATCAATTAATATTCACAAACAACCATCAACTAATAAATAATTTTCCAAATTATTTGTTTATCTCGGAAATATCTTTACAAGATATATTTTCACTCTTCAAATTCCTTTGAAAACAGTTTCAAAACTATCCGCCGTTCTCAGAATAAATTCCAAGTATTTCTATTTCCACTGGGATCACCAAGCACAAAACTCTAGATTTTTAAAATAATTTAAAACATTTTATAATAGAATATATTTAACCTTTAATTTAGAAAATTTTACTTTAATACTCAATTTATAATAATACTTTAGAAATAATTAAAATAAGTTTACTTTATAATATAACTAGATTTTCTTCTTTACACAAAATACCAAATCATCCTTTAAATACTTATTACGATAATAGATTAACCAAAACCCTTACTTTGGGATTGACTTTAAAATATTTAAATTAAGACTACTTCAATAATTTACTAAAAATACATACTATATAAACATTGAAAATAAGGTTACTTTATATAATATAACTCTAGGCTTTCACTTTTCAAACAAATACTAAGTCACTATTTATAAATATTTATTACGGTAATAGATTTGAAAAATATTTACTTTAGAATTTAAGATAATAAATTTCTAAAAACATGCTTTTTAAAACAACATTAAAACCTTTAATTTATATCTAAAAGTTTACTTTGAACGTACTTGGCTATCCAGAGAAATATACCTCTCTTCACATACTTCCTTAAAATTTTCAATTTCAAACACTTGAATCAATTTCCAAATTGATTTCCCATTTATTCTTTTTTTATTCAAAATCTATTAATTTCAGATTTCATTTCATAATTATGATTTAAAATACTTTAACTAAAAATTCCAATTTTTTTTTTCAATTACTTCTTTATCCTTTATATAAATTTAAAACTTTAAGTTTAAAATAATTCTTTATTCCTTTAAATTAATACCACATAATTTTACAATTCATTAATTACTGTTTATTCAAACTCTTTTCTTTTCATACTCGAAGTTATTTATTATTATTTTCATATTACTTCTATTTCTTTTCAACTCATTCTTAATTTATTCAAATTTCCTATAGTTACTTTACTTACAAATTCATTTCTTTTATTTCTTTCCAAAATCCAATATATATAATTTTGGTAATTCATTATACCTAAATATATCCAATCAACCATAACATTCCATATTCTAATATAACTCATCATAGAATATCAATATTCACAGCAGAGAATATTAAATAATTTAAATAAATGTTGAGGGATCCAGTTGGATCCCTCCAACCTGTTTTCCCTACATCCACCGACGTTAGCACAACGTTAGCACAATATAGTATACCAATTCCAAAATATCATACTATATCACATCGATCAATTTAACCATCCAAACAATTATTTAAATCTAATCGTTTAAATTTAAATTCAAATTAACCGAGTGAGATTAACTCACCTTTGATCTAAATTTGTGGTTTATTCCACTCCAGTTCCATTCCGACTTGTTCCTTTGAGATTTTAGACCTTGAACAACATTATATGATTTATTAATATTTTTTATTAATATTCGAAATTATCAGACAATCAATTACCATTTGTTTATTTAATTTACCAATGATGTTATTTTAAACTAATTGCTTTAATTTTAAACTAACTTTCCTTTTATCAAAATATGAAATTGTTAAATAATTTGAATGAATAAATTAAACATCTCTATATATTATTTCAAATTTTACAGTAAGCTGCATACGAGCATATATCTAACTATTATTATTATTATTATTATTTTATACATATTAACACTTCACTGTAAATTGAAACAGGCTGTAAATTCTAGATCTACATACGCTCAGATTTTAATTGTTGTGGAAAAAACGTTATACCTTACTGTCAAGTCTCTGTTCCCTCCAAGCAATCCACGCGAATGCCCCTTGCAATTGCGACTCAATTGCGATCCATCATCCCCTCTAAACCCTAGCCGCCGCGCTCCACTATGACTGCCATAACGAGGATCAGGCGATGCCTCATGAAAGCTCAAGCTCCATTTCGCCTACAGCCGCAAGCACACGAACGCGATTCCACTATCTCACTACCGCGTTGAAGTCAACTTCACTCGATTTCGTCGTCGACGACGCACACGCAAGCAACCCCTCTATCTCTGAATTGAACGGGGAAGAAGAATGAGATTCGATTTGGCCCTGATAGCCTCGATTCTCCCCCTCCCCTTTATATATATATACATATATATATATATACACACACACGTTCGAACGATTCGACCATTTCGTTACAGCTTCCCTTAGAAGCTTCTTCTTTTATTTATCTATTTATTATTATTATTATTTTAGTTTAGTTCATGCATTTTGATTGTTGATTGAACGGCTTAGAATTGGGAAAGTATGTGATTAAATGTCAGGAAGATGACATATACCAGAAGCTTGATTAACTAAATTAAATTTCATCAATTTATTACCAATTAAATTTTCAGCGTGTTTATATATCGTACGCTCACAAAACAACTCCAAATGCTACGAAAATTGAAATCCGACAATAATTCAATATTATGGACTCAATGGAACTGGTTTTGCTGAATTCCGAGACTATGCCTCGAAAGGCTATTTTTAAATTCAATTCAAAACGATAAAATTTCAAAACTGAACAATTCAGTGTTAGATTCAATTTTAACACTTCTATTATATTCAATGTTATCAATATAAATTTTATAAGCCTTCAAATTATTTTTAACAAGCTTAAAATTCCAAATCCAATATTTTATCTAACTTCAAATAATTTAATTTACTAATTTAATTATCAAATAAACTATGATATCCTTGATTCAAATTAGAATTGCTCTATTTAATATTTAAAATCAATTAAATGTTTCGATTTTTAATGCTTAAAAATTTCGGGTCGTCACAATTTTCGAGGGTCGAGAAGGGCGGGTCATTACAGTGATATCAGAGTGTAGGTAAGCGATAACCTAGGCTTTGGTGGGGAAATTACTCATTTGAAACAAGGTCAATAGTACTCTATAATGAGTTGAGTGTATTAATAGATATGAGCGCGTACTTGTTAGTGAATATAATTTTTGTTTATACTGTGTTGACTTATCAATTGAGCGTTTATGAATTCTGGTCGGTACGAGAAGTACAACCATATCGATCGGGGTTTCTAAACTCTTAAACAAGATAAACTGACATAGTATTGTTTTTAAAGTGGGTAAATGAAATAATTTTACCCTAAATTATATTTTGATATGAAAGAAATGATTTTCTAAATTATTATATATTTATTTAGGTGATTGGTTGTTAATGCTATAATCAAATAAGAATCTAAAATTTGAAATGGTTTATAACCAAATAAAATTATGTAAGTATAAATTATACAGAAGAAGTATGACTAAAATTTGACTTAAACCTATATTTAAATCCCAGAAATTTCGAAAGGTGTTTAAAATGAATTTAAACAAAAAGTCTGGGCATTTAAAAACTTGGGAATGTTTGAAATGTTTTCCAAAGTGTTTGAAGGCAATGATGGAGTACTATATTGGGAAATATTTTTGAATGAAATTTTTTTTGAAAGGAATTTGTGGTAGTAAGGAAGCGTTTAACTCACTTCAGTCGTTGGTATGATGATGGCCACATCAACAATATTCATTTTCGAGTTACTAAAATGATGGATTACTACAGTGGAGATTGGTTAAGATATTTGTTTGGACTTGTTGGGAATACAAGTTGTTTTAGAAATTTCTAAGGGGAAATTTGCTTTGGTAAAGACAAATTGTTTTGGGATCTGGAGATTTGATTTAATATACCAAGTGGGTAGGTGTTGATTATTATTTCAAAATGGCTTTGAAATAAAACCGGGCAATTGAATTCTGGAAAATTTTATTTACATAATGTGTAAAGTTAAGATGAATCAACTATTGAACTTTTAAAGTGAAGTTGATCTAATTAAGAAGGAAAATGAAAATTTTAATCCTACAATTACAATTTAACTTGAGTGTATGGAAGTGAATAAATTATATTTGAATTTGATTGGATATAAAGTTGAAATGTAAAATGGTTATATAATTGTGGGCTATAATTTTATAATGAAAATTTACACACTTAAGCTATTAAGTGTTACATATATAATCTAGAATTGCGATTATAAGATGTAAATGGACTAAAATGAGCAAGATAAGACTTTAAATAAATAAGTTAAAGGACTTATGAATAGAGAAATGAATTGTAAAACTAAAACAAAATGGTTGACATTTTATGGGAAATTCAAAATTTAAATCCTAAATGAAATGTAAAGTGAGGTAAGGCAAAGTGAAATATAAAAGGTGAATGGACTTAGGTTAGTAAATAAGTTTTTGGACTTATATATTAGAAAGTAAAATTTTAAATGGAATGGAGAAGTAAAAATTGGATTTAACTTAAATTAAAGGAATTAGGTTGAATTTGGATTGAGTTGAAATCAAAATTCATTTGTGTTATAAATAATATCGAATGGAATTAAATTCTTATTTAAATTAGTAAAAGGAAATGGTATGAATTTAAATTGGCTAAATTAAATTTAGTTGAGTTCGAATTAAATTGGTAAAGGATTAAATGGAAGGAAATTTACTTAAGTTGAAATGATATTAAATGAAATAAATTCTTACTCAACTAAATTCAAAGGAATTGTTTGAAGATGAATTTAGCGTAAGCTAAATTCAATGAAAAGGGTAACGGGATGAATAAAATTGTGGTAGCCTGTTAGAAATTTGAAAAGTAAAATAAAACCCAGTTTTGGTATGGAATAATTGGAATGATCATGTTGTTAATAAATTCAAAAATAAATTGAGATGGTGATAAAGAAAATTTAAAATGGATTGAGTAAATAAACTAATTGGATTAAAATTTGTAAATGGATTAGAATTTGATTGGATGAGAATCAAATTAAAATGGAAAAAAAAACTGATGTAAGAAAAAAAAAAGGAATGTAATAGAGTTGTGATAACTTAAGAAAATTGTGAAATGGTTGTTGGCGAGCTTATGTAATGGACTTGAATGAACCTGTATGGATAATGAAATTGAAGTGTAAGAATAGCAAATTAATGTGATAATTGAAATGAGAATGTATGAGTAGTGAATATTGCAGAATTGAATAAAATAAATATAAATTGAGTTAGAATTATTTTAAAATGGGTATAAAACTTAAGTAATGGTTATTTTATTGAATAACATCAAATTTGCATTTAGATTAGTCATTTTTGTTGTAAACAAAGTTAACAAATTAAGAGAAGTAAATAAAATTGGTTTTTGAATCAATTGGAATAGATAATAATTTAATATAGTGGATTTGCATATAAATGAAAGTGAATTATGAATATGATGCAAATAAATCAAATGGGAGATAAAATTGATTGTGGATCAATTTTGAATTGCATAGAAGAAAGTTTTTTATAAGTAGGCACATGTTGATGGTATTGAAGTAATTTTGAGTTGGTTGTGTTAAATATGAACTGAATGTGGTAAAACTGGATGTAAATCATTCAAATGGAATAAAATGAAGTTTGGATTTGTAAAGGGAATTAAAATAGTGTTGAATCTTGTGGTTGCTTATAAAGATGGTTAACTGTTGAATTAGGAAATTTTGTTGTTTGGGCTTTGCAATTGATGAGTTTGGCTAAGATTAATGAATGAAAGGTTGTTAAAATCTCATATTATTGAATCTTATGTGCTTGTTTGAGTAAGTACAGGTATGGGAGACAATCAATAGAGTTGGAGCGCTTAAATGCAATATTAGTTAGCCGCTTGCATTTAAATTGCTAATCAAAAGGTACGCTTACGCTATAAAATTGAAAAATATATTATGGTATATTATGTTTTCCAACCATGTGGGTCGATGTATATATATTTATCATAAGTGTGATATTTTAAAACGCTCTCCGTACAAAGGAGACACTGTCAAAAAAATTCAAAATTTTTGGGAGTTAGAATTTTTTTGGGAATTTTGAAAATTTTGGTTAACTAGGAAAGTGTTTTTGAATTGATGTTGAAAACAAAGCTTTTGAGTTGGAAATAAAAGCGAATGGCTTTGGAAATTGAGCTAAAATTTTTGGTGAGGTGAATGAAAGTTTTTAACTAAGTAAGTTTGGGCATGTAAAAGAGTTTAGCAGCATTTTCCTACCTTAACAAATTTCGGGGACGAAATTTTTATAAGGGGGGAGGAATGTAACGACTCGAAATTTTGGTCGTTAGTTTTTGAACATTTAATTCGTTTTAAATGTTGAATGTGAATTATAATTTGATTGAAATAAGAAAATTTTGGTTAAATCAATAAGATTGGTTATAATTTCAAATATGGCAAATTTGATTTGATTTGGGTAAATAATAATTTAATATTTGAAATTAGGATAATTTGTAAATCTGTGAATAAATGGTTATGAAAACGATTTGTAAAATTTATTTAAGTCTAGTTGGATTTAAATTTTTATATTGGACTTTTGGATGGTATCAAAAATCGATAAGTTTAATTTGGAATTTTTATATTAATTTAATAATGCAAATAATCACATTTTTTTTGAAATGAATCAGAATGATTTCTAATGTGATTATAAATTCTATATGATTTATAATAGAGTTAGTAAAGTTTTAAAAATGAAATTTTAAGTAATTTCAACGATTTTGAAAATCGCTCGAATTAATCTACGAGTTAAAATAGCCCTCCGGGGCACAGTCTCGGAATTCAATGAAACTAGTTCCATGGGATTCATAATAGTTAGTTATTCGGATTTCAAATTCCGTAGTGTTTGGAGTTACCGTTTGTTCGTACGGGTGAGAAACGCGTTGAAATTTAAATCGATAATTTAATATTTTAAATCGATTCAAAAAGCTATCTTCCATGTATGATTGATTTGGGGTTCAAAACACGTTCCATTGTGTTAGGATACGGGTAAAACCTTATAAATGCCAGGCGGCACGTGTGATTTGGAGTTTGTTTGTATAGTTCTTAAAATTTGAGAACATTATTAAAATAATAGTTGTAAAATGTTTATATAAACGTTTTTAGGGCCAAAACCCTATTTTCTTTGTCAACAGCCACGAATTTATTCTATGGCCGAAATTTAATCGCCTTCCACCTCAAATCTACCACCATCCATCGATTTTTAGCAATTTTCCCCAACATGAAGATCGTAGAGCTTGGCGAGGGCTTTCAATCCAAATGGGCGTGATCGAGTTTTGTGAAGCATAGAGGGCAGAAGGCCTCCGCGTTCGTCGCACGTATGATGGGTTGTCGCGTCATGTAGAGTTGACCGAGTACGAAGATACTCTGGTCGACGATGGAATTCAGGACGCGCTTCGTATTGGCAGTTTTCGATCATCTCCTAAGGCTTGGGTTTGGTCGTGATCATTGTAGGATTATCGACGGCATGGGTTTTGTAAAACCCTGGGTAACGAGCATTTGGAAGAAGGGACGGATGGCCATGGTTTTCAGATGTTAACAGACGGTCACGATTGCGTGTGGTAATAAAAAAAAAGAAATTTGTTTATCAATTATATTCAACCTTTAAAAATTCTATAACTTTTGCATGCATGGCCAGATTCCGACGAAACGAGAAGCGCCAGAATCGCAGCGACGCGATCTACGCGCTGCAGCAGATCCGGAGACATTTGAAGCAAGCGAAGATTTTGAATTAAATCGAACGATTCAATTTAATTTAAAATTTGAAACGCTCGATGTATTCAAGGTGAGTAAATCTCACCCACATCTGGATGCCATTTAATTTAAATAGTTAATATTTAAATGATTGATTGATTGGTTGGTTAAATGTGAAAATTATTATCAGATAGGATCGAAATTTATTTGTGGTGCTAACATCTGTGGATGTAGGGAAATAGATTGAAGGGATCCAACTGGATTCCTCAGAATGTAAAAATTATCTTCATAATCTGTGATAATTTTATTTGTATTCCGTGATTGTTAGGTGTTTTTGAAACTGTGATTTAAAAGGAAAGGAGAAATGAAAATTTATAAAATGAGTTTATAAATAAAGTGGAATATTTATCAGTGGATAAATTTGAAAGATAGATTTACTGTGGGAATTTCTATAAGAAAGGTACAAATCGTTTTAAAAATAAAGGTGAGATTATTTTTAAAAGATGGGAAGTGTATTTTTTTTCCTGGAAGACTAAGTATGTTTTCAAAGGAAAGTTTTCGAAGTATAATCTAGAAGTTTAGGGAAATGTGTTTTTAGAATGTTTTACAAAAGTATTATTTTTAATTATTTTTAAGTATAAGCAAATATTTATTAAAGTAATTATGGTATTTAATCATTTTAAAGGTAAATATATACTATGTTTTCAAAAGGAAATTTTAATATAAATATTTGATTTAATAACTTTATTTAAAAAAGGTAATTTTGGTTTAAATTACTCAGAAACCCTTAAGGAATTTCTTATGTATTATTTTTATTTAAGTAACTTTAGTAATCTTATTTTAATTATTTAAGTATATCTTTTGAAAGTGATTTCCAGGAAAAAGGGAAATGTGTTTAAAAATAAAAAGGTGTTTATTTTTAAAGTGTTGAAAGAAATTTATTGGATTAAGACATAAATTTGGATTGAAATAAATCGAGCAGGATTTATAAAGGGTTATATGGGTTATACTGAAATGGAAGTGTGTTTACTTGAAAAACCAAGTATATTTTCAAAGGAATTTTTATGTATAAGCCTAAAGTTTTTAAATTTGTTTTAAAGAGAAGTTTTAGAGAAAATTATTATTTTAATTGTTTTAGAATTTAAAAGTAAATCTACTCAAATTAATTTTTAATAGTAATTATTTTCAAGGTTAAACTGGCATTATGTTTTTAAAGAAGTTTTTTTTTAATATTTATACTTTATATAAAACTTTTATTTTAAAATAGTTTTCTAGCTTAAATTTTACTTGAAAATTTATTATAAATTTCATAACTATTATTTTGAGCAAAGTGGCTTAAGCAGTTTTATATTTAAATGTTTTAAGTATATATTTTTGAGAAAAGTGACTTAAATTATAAAGATCTATGTTTTAAAATACTTGGTGATTTCAGTAGAAATGAAATGATTGGTTGAATTGTTTGTTTATTTAATGGTTAAATAATCGACTATCAAATTAGACCCAAATATAACTTTGGAAATATCTAGAAGAGGTATGAGAATTATATGGTACAGTTACCGTTCGAGGTGATATACTGTACGTCTAATCTCGTTCTTTCTTCTAGGACGTTGGTAAGGAAATCCGTCCACTAACGGTTAGGAGGTGAACTCCAATCTTATCTTCGACTGTGTATTTCCTAAAGAACCGGGGTTGAGTTAACCGGAAAACAACTAGTGTTGTTTCGAAGAGACCGGGATTGGATTTGTAATCCGAAAACCACTTCGATCCTACGAGTACGTTTTCGTGATGAAGACAAGAGCCTGGAGTCGAAGATGGAGCAGTAAAGTGCAAGGGCTAATCGCTACTAATCCTGAGGGTGATTCAAAAATGGATGTAGTAGGAGTAGTGCCTTCGGTTCCGTTCGAACCCAGAATGGACTTGTATGGATGAATGCTTTCAGAATATCGTCAAGAGGACAGTGAGCATTCTAAGTGAAATGTTCTGAAAGGTAACGCTTAGCCTCGAGCCTCATCAACCGAGAATGACTGAAAATCAGGGGTTATGCGGTAATGCTAAGTGGCTCGCGCCCATTAGGGTAAGGTCATCCATGTCTAGATGTCCCTTTTATTCGGCTGTGTGGTGCGGTTGCTGATCCCAACTGCGGGGTGATCTTACTCGGGATTATCCAGTAAGGGATAGCCCCGGTCTTGTGTTGCAGGGCATTTAGGGTGGATCTTCGGTACGTTAATCTAGTCCAGGCACTGTGATAGGTGGTACCCTAGTGCCTAGTCATTCGTTGGAAATCCATTTTCCCAACGTGCCTTTTACGGTTTTGATTGTTTAACCCACTTTGTGGCTAGTATGCTGGAATTTAATCATGTAACAATTTTAGCTATTTGAATAAGTATTTGTATATAGACACTATTATAATATCAGAGGATTTGATAAGAAATGTTATGGCTATCGTAAGGTAAAAACCCGACACGTTTATTTATGGCATGGTCTTACGAGATGCTTTTGATTTTCAAAGGATTTTTGAAACTTTAATAATCAATTTGGGTGTATTTTTATCATGCTGGTATTCGAGACTGACTCGGGTGTTATTTTATTATAATGCTCGGGTCAGACCGAGTATTATAAAATATAGGATAGGATGCTTGGAAGCTCAGGAGAGGAGCTGGAGTCCGAGATGTATTTCCCATACTTGTTAATTTCCGCTGCTGTGATTGTTTGAAATTGCCAGCAGGTTGTGAGGCAGGTTGTTATAACTGCCAGGCTGGTAATTGTTGTTTTATCTGTGTGTTTCTTTGATGATGTATGTAAAATAGATATGTTTTCATTTTGTTTAAGATCTGTTATTATCTATTATATTTTGTTCCTCTGCGATTGTGAGATTCTGGTTTTGTTTAGTTTCTTCTTCCTTCTATTTTATTTCGTTCTCCTCAACAATCTATCTTTTCCGACACTCGGTCGTCGACATATTGTACTGTGGCAAATTTTGTGTCGATTTTCGAGGGTCGAGAAGGGTGGGTCGTTACACCAGCTCATGAAATTGGCAATGCTTTCTTGATGTCCGCTCGTATTCGGAGGGTTCCCTTTTTGCCGACCTTCGATACTGAGGCGCCCTCGAGTATCCAAATAAATCCTTTCCAGAGTTTCAGTCAAATCCGTGTAAGAAGAAAATTTCAGTTCTCTCTATTTCCTTTTCGAGATATTACTACCATCATTCATTTTCGCTTGGCTTTATCATTCTTGTTTACATCTCTTGATGATCCTCCACTTTGCACAGTATTCACCTCCGATTTGTTAGCTCGTGCATTTTCTTGTCGTAGGAACCTTTCTGCTTTGTAGTAAAACTCCCCGAGATCATTGGTGGGTCCCATGCTAGTGAATCCTTGAACTCCATGCCATCAGAAATTCCAAATATAGCAGCCGTCAAAGCTATGGATGGATCTGGAGTACCCACCGATGCCGTCGTAGCATTAAACCATGTTAGGAAACTCCTCAGGGACTCTTTGGTCCTCTGTTTCAATGTTGCCAAACTCATCACATTTTTGGGTCTCGGGATGTGAACTCTAAACTGTCTCATAAACCTTTCGATCAATTCTGTCCACGTACCAAGGAGTCACTTTTCGGTTGTCTACACCATAGTACTACTATACCCGTCAATAAAAAGGGATGCACCATGCCAAGACCTCCTCCAATGCCTTCAATACTTCACTATGTCTCATGTACCTTATCATATAACAGCGAGATCCATTCTTCCATCATATGTCTCCAACATTGGTAGTTTGAATTCCAGTGGATTCCTAGCTTGCCTAATCGTAGGATCGAAGGGATCCCTATTTACATCTTCTAAATATCTATTTACCAATCCTCCTCTCATGGCATGTCTGATAATTTCCGCCAACCTATCATTGTCATTAAGTGGCAGTCTTTGGCCAACTGTCTCTAACCTGCCCCCCGAGTCCACGAGGGAATCCTAAAATTTGCTCTTCTGGACGAGCACCCATAACTCAATCAATGCCAACTGCACAACACTTCCTGGTATCCAGCCTAGAGTGGAGCCAACATGACCCAGGGGCATGCCCCTGAGTGTGGAACGATCGATACCGATTCTTCTATAATGATCGGCTATGGTGTGGCTGATCGTGCTGGTCGGTCAAGAGCTGCCCCCGGTGGCTCCAATCCATCCTACATCCTGTTTGCTTCATTTCTTTGGCTCTGATTCTAGATTTCCTCAGCTTTTGTTGCTCTAACTCCACGATTCATATTCCCAGTATTCCCTACTATTCCATTCCCTTGATTTTGCACTCCAGCTTGTATAATCTATCGAAATAGGTTCTGCATCATTTCCTCCTATGTCTTCCGCATCCATTCCTACATAGCATCCATCATTGTTTCCATCTTGTCTCTGGTGATGAAGATTGAGGTTTGATTAGCTCTTGAGAAAGCCTCTCGACTTCCTTCCTAATGGCTCCTCTCTGTTTCCTATCACCTTATTGATTGCCTAGCCATTGCTTTCTAAATCCAAGTTTCCAAGCTTTCAAATCAAAGATCCTAACTTTCAAATCCCCGAGTACAAGCTTTCTCGATGAAAGACCAAAAATGTTGGCATCAAAATTGACCACGAACACCCAATTATACGTGAAAGCACTGATATCCGATCACAGATCACAGATAGTATATGATGCAGAGAATATAATATGAAGAATAACCAAATTTAAATGAAAGAAAGTAAAAGAGACAAGATTTATAGTGGTTTGGCTAATTATGGCTTACGTCCACTCTAGAAAAATCCTTTTAAATATACTGAAATTTGATTATAGTTACAATCCAAGATTCCAGAATGAAAATGGCAGAGTAATCTCAAGGTAGCATATGAAGAGAAGCAGAATGAGTGTCCTCTTTCTGAAGCCAAGCCTGCTGTATTTATAGGTAAAACTCTAGTTGCAGGGTCTTCTCACCTACATAGGCCCACCATAAAGATCAGCCAGCCCAATTTGTTCAAAACAAACGATCGGCATAGTCATGTCGAATGTTATCCCTTTATTCATGTTAATACCGAGTCCTCCTTGAAGCGTGCCGATCCATAGCCTTCCAACAAACTATACAGATCCATCTAGCTTGAAGCATGCCGATCCCTCTTCCTTCATGAAAATGTCGAACCTTCCTCCCTTGTGAAAAATGCCAATCCCTTCTCTTTCTAAGGATGCCGATCCACATTATGTCGAACCATCTTTAGCCGAACTCATACGATACCAATCCATGCCATGCTGATCCTCCCTGCTTGGAATACTATGCCAATCCATCGAGTGTCGATCCCTTCCTTCATATGCTACCCTAATCCAACCTTCGTAGGCTTTGCCGATCCCTTACTTAAGAATTGATGTGTGCCGATCCCTTCTTGCCTATAGTGTCGATCCCTTCTTGCCTATAGTGCCGATCTATCTTGCCTCGAACTATGCCAATCCAATTGCCTTTGCCAACACCAATCCATTCTTTGCTTCGACCATGTCGACCCATACCATGCCGACCTCCTCCTATGTCGAGCGCAATCATGCTGACCCAATCGTGTAGACCTCCCCCTATGCCGAGCCCAATCATGCCGACCGTTATCCCTTCTCACATACCAACCTATACTATCCTACTCCATATTACAACGATCCCTTCTTTATTCAATCCAATATCCACCTTTCAAGCACCCTTCATCATATATCCACCGACTGTGTTTAATCCTAGCTTCATATTATTAATCGTAGTCGATTAACCATCCATCCATTTAAGCCAAGTCCATGATGTCCTAGCCTCGATAACCTTGAAGTCTATAAATTTGCATATATATTGCCTTGCCAAAAGGTGGGTTAACACCTAGATTTCATGGGCTAACTAGGAACCTATTAACTAACTGTCAATATCTTAATCCGGATATAGTTTTCATAGGCTAACTATAAACATATTGTCCCTTGCCAATATCAATCACAGTTTTTATGGGCTAACTATGAACCTATTGGCCCTGCCAATTTCTTTAATTTAGATTTTAACATTTCTTAAATTATATTCATCATTGGATCAACCTAACTGGTTATTCTGCCCTTCTCCAAAATACTATTATGGGTTAATAACAATGTGAATAAGTATATGAAGAAATATTTAAAAAATACCATTACCTATAGTTCATCATCTTCCTAGTATGTATCCTAGTTAAACCCATTAATTTTTATAATCAATTAAAACTTCTTCATTTCAACACCCCTTTTGTTTACTTGTGCCATGATTTTTCCTTTAAATTGAGATTGGATTTATGTTTTGAATCTTAAAACATCTCTTTTGAAACCTCTGGATGACTTTCGTCGAAAGCATAAACTTCTTTTCAAAAAATAATAAACATACCTTTCGATGGTCTCAAAATGTCCATTGAAACATAGCCTCAAAACAAATTAAAGCACTCTTTCGAAAGCACTGGGTTTACTCTTTAGAAATATACTTTAGGTCCAAATGGTGTATCTCTTTCGAAACCAATTATAAAATTGTTTTGGGGAAAAAGTTGTTGGTGTCGGAACCTTCTAGTCGAGAGCAATAACCTTTTAAATTAAAACATCGAAGGATAGAGCCGAAACACCTTTCGACTCCATTGCCTTCGAAACTGTTTTACCCCTTTCGAAAGCAATTAGGAAGTGGCTTAGCTTAGGTAAAAACAGAGATAACCTTTCAAAGGCATTGATGGCTTAAATTCACTCAGAAGAAAAATAGCGGTTAGGTTTCGACTTGATGAAATCCGTCCTTTCGAAAAAACCGATCTAAAGGAAAAAGGCAACCCTTCGAAAGAGATTTATAAAGTCCCTTTCGAAAGCATGACTTTCGACTATGCGAAAGCTTTTAGTAAATCAAGGCAGTAATTTGCTTTTGAAAAGAAACTAAGGTCTCGACCTTGTAGGGTATCGACTTGGTCGAAACCCTTTAAAACTAGGTAGACGCTTATCTTTGAAAAGCAAACTTTAGTTTTGACCCTAACGAAAGCATCACTTTCAAACCCTACCTTCTGCTACTTACCATTTCACTTCATACCAATACCCTTGATACCATGTGCATTGGTTTCAACTGTGATGGTTGCGACTGAGATGTAGTGATGGTAAAGGAGTCGAACGGTAGTTCCGAAATCGGTGGAATTTTCTTTTTCTAAAAACACTGATTAATAGCTAAATATGGCTATTACTTTATAACTAACATGCCTATTGTAACTCCTTGATTGACTACTTTAAAACTTTTCAAATGCTTTACTATTAAACTGCCGCATTTATCGAATATAAATCTAAATAAATTTAAATGGTTAAGGCCTTCCATTTACAAAACCAATATTTGTAGATAAGTCCTCCTCTTCAAATAATTTATTTCCATTAGTAAATCAATTAGGAAAAATCCTCAAAAATCACAAAAATTCAATTTTAGCATGTAATCATACATATTAAAATTTCATACCCAATTTCTTTTTGAAATACTCGAAATAAATTTTAAACCCAATTATATCATATTTCCCTTTGGAAATTCGTAATAAATTTTCTATAGCTCGGAAAATTATGAAAATTAAAATCCATCTCCAAAATCATGTTATTCTTAACATAAAATTTTTCCATTGCAATCTAAAATCATACACTCTTGGTTTTACATAAAATCGTGCAAATTCATATGTGTGAATTAAATAAATCAACATAATATAGTTCAAGCACATCATCTTCCATATTATCATAAAAACGAATTTAAACATATAATCATAGCATAAAATAGAGATGGTATGAAATTATTGTTCACCTTAGGTATGATAAGGAATTTGAGATTTGTTGTTGATTAATCCTTCCTAGCTTTAACCTTAGCTTTAGATTGTAATCTTCCTCTTTGATAATGGCCAACTCTTTTGGATTTTTACGTTTGTTTTTATTCTAAGAAAAATGAACATTAATAGACAAGAATGAGAAGTGTATAGCCATGTACAATGAAGTGGTTATTTTACTAATATGCCCATGTGTAATTTAATTGGCTAATAACCCAATTAAAGCCCATCTACTTTATTAATAAGCACGACCCTATATATGATTTATTCAAATCTCAATCCCCTTATCATCATTATTCTATTTAATTTATCTAATTAAATTTTCTAAATAATGTTATGAAAAATTAGGGATGTTATAGGCTCCCCCTTAAAGAATTTCATCCTCGAAATTCGATAAGGATTAAATACTAAACATAGCCTTATTTGTTGGCAATTTAGACACTGCTTCACCCGTAAGACTACATCGCTCTTCAAACCTTCCTAGAAGAAACCCCTCTTCATATCTTGATACATATTAGTTCCTTCCGAATGAATAGTGAACTTCGAATGATGACATTCCTCCAAAACTTCCTTCCTATTGTCTCATACATTCGGAACACACAATCTTCCTTTTTTTTCTCAACCACCCATTCTGGTCAAGACTGAAATCTTTCAGGTCATCACTCTCTATTCCCTCACTTTACTTTTTGATCCGCTCAACTTATACTGGATCCTCCATCTGTTTCGAAGCAATACTTTCAACTATCACCCATCGCACTTCTAAACATGACAACGCTACAGTCTCCGTACTAGGACTACTCTTAGACCTCCACCATACTCTACACGCAGTCAACGCTTCCAAATCTTACCACTCGGCTATCATTGCCAATACTATATTCTGATATTTTATGCTAAGTGCATCTGCAACCTTATTTTCTTTTCCCAGTGTGTACTCAATTCCAAAATCATAAGCAAGCTTTAAATTCCAACTATCTCTACTGTCTCATATTCATCTCCTTCTGCGATCATAGATACTTCAAAGAATTATAAATCCATATATAACTCAAATCTTTCTCCCAAAAGGTAATGTATGCCAACCTTCATTGCAGAAATCACTGTAGCTAATTCCAAATCATGCATTGGGAACCTAACCTCATGCGGTCTAAGCTGTCGAGAAGCATAGGCAATCACTTTACCTCTTTGCATTAATATAGCTCCTAACCCAGTTCCACAAGCATTTGTATATACTACTAAGTCTGATTCCATTCCGTAACAACTAATACAGGTGCATTAGTCAATGAGTGTTTCAACTTTTGGAATGCCTCCTCACACTTATCTATCCAAAACATATTGCATCCTTTCATGTTAACTTGGTCATCGATGCTGCTATCCATAAAAAAATCCTTCATGAATCTTCGATAATATCCAACTAATCCAAGAAAACTCTTTGTCTCAGTCACTGTCTCAGGTCTCTTCCTGTTATTCATCGTTTAAATCTTTGTCAGACCTATAGATAATCCTTTCTCTGAGATTATATGACCAAGAAACTTCACTTCCTTCCTCTAGAAATGACACTTCGAAAACTTCGCCTTCAGCTGATCCTGCCTCAGTATCTTAAGCACCACTCTAATATGAACTTCATGCTCTCTTTCATCCTTAGAGTATATTAAAATATCATCTACAAATACCAACATGAACCTATCCTTGTGCTCTTGGAAAATTCGGTTTATCAAATCTACAAATAATGCTAGCGCATTAGTTAGTCCTAATAACATCACTAACCATTCGTACAATTCATATCTAGTTCTAAACACCATCAAAGGAATCTATTCTCTGATACTCTAAGCTGATGGAAACTTGTTGCTTAATCCAACTGAAAAATACCTTAGCTCCACTCAATTGATCGAACAAATCATCAATTCTAGGAAACCGACATCGATTGTTTATCATCTTCTCTTTCAACTTGCGATAATCGATACATAACCTTAACGATCCCTCCGGCTTCTTAGCAAACACTGGAGCTTCTCCCTAAGGCAAACTACTTGGTCTAATAAAACTCTTTCCTTCCAAATCTACCAAAAAACTACACCTTTAGCTCCCTCATTTCAATAGGCATCATCCTGCTTGGAAGTCTACTCACAGGTTCTGCTCTCGGCACTAAATCAATCCGAAACTCAATGGTTTATTTCGATGGCAACCCTACTATAGGTTCAAAAACATCTGAGAATTCTCTAACAACGAAAACTTGATTTAACTTGTATTCTACCTCCACAACACCCAACAAAGCATTCACCTCACAACTAGGGTTTTCTATGGAATATTCAATCTGATTCCTACAGTAGGGGTGTCTGAGCGATATATTACTATCATGGCAAAATATCATAGCATCGTACTTACTTAATCAATACATACCTAAAATAATCCTGAACACTACGAAGTCAAACACATGCAAACTGCAAATAAAGGTATGTCCTAACAAATCAAATTCTAGGTAGTCACACTTCATCCCAACTGTCGCATACCCTCCTATCAGATTTGCAACTCTTAAGGAAGTAACTAAATACAAGGATTATAGGTTAAGCTTATCTACCAAACAACGAGATACAAAAGAATGCGATGCAATAGTATCAAACAGAATGCTAACTGGCATATCATGAATCAGAAGCGTACCTCCTACCACAACTTTTCCTTTTTCCTTCGCTGTTGGCCTCAAAGTAGTTGGCCCCAATGCAAATCCTTTTCTTTTCCATCCTTAGCTGGCTCTTTGCACTGGTTCTTATAATGTCCAATTTGGTATGAGTTGAAGCATATGATGTTCTTCTGTCCGATCACCTTCTTTCCCTCTCCAGAGCCACGTTCATTAGCAAATTGCCCTTTCTTATCACACTTAAAGCAGACAACCTCTGACTTCCCCTTCTTTGCAGCTCCACCCTTTTGAGTTCCATTCTTATGGAAGAACTTTCTTTTCTGAATGCGCTCCTTCTGAACTTCCTTTGCCTTATTTCTCTCGAGAAAAGAAAGCTTCTCTTCGTGTCTCAATTCCATCTCAACAACATCACATGGATCCCTAATGTGCGATAACTTAGCCCTAGCAAGCTCAGGCTTCAACTCCCTAATGAAATTGTCATTTCTCTTAATATTAGTATCAACCATAGCATAGCCATATCTTGCTAGCTCCTCAAACCTCCCTACATACTCAAGCACAGTCATCTCCCCTTGCTCCAACTCAACTAACTTCCTATGTAGAGCAGACTTAGCAATCTCAGACATAAAGCTTTCCTAAAATCTCCTTTTGGACTTAGCCAATGTCATCATCTCATTACTAACTCCAACTATAACGCTGTTCCACTATTGCAGCGTTGCTCCTTGAAGCTGTTAGAAGCAATCCTTCTCTTTTGCTCATCATTAAGCTCCAAATCAGCGAAAATCCTCTCGCAGCGAAGTAACCAGTTCTCTACTTTGATTGCGTCCTCCATACCATAAATAGATTTCCTTCCAATCGAGCATAATCTCTACTCAGGATAGCATAATTATTCACCATCGGGGCTTCATGAAATCCTCCTCTAACTGCTCCAGCAGAAACACCCGCTAGAATCATGTTGATAATTAACTGATACAATGCTCTCATGCCAACTTGCGGAACTCCAGCACCACATTTCCAACTTGTGCCTGACATAGGTTTCTCCTGGCAATTGGTCTGGCATTTCCATTTGTTGTGGTGCTTCCCCCTTTAAGGTTAACTCTTCCACTTATAGCATTCATATATGTATTCAAGCCTCGTAAGATATAAAAGAATAGCCTAAGAGAGATAGGAGAATCAAGATATAGCATATCCTTATATAAAACAAATACAAGTACGTTACTCTAGCATTATCCCATACCACGATCTTATATCTAATTCCTTAGGATTATGTTTTCAAAAATCATTTTAGTTTAAATTTTTTCGTAAACCTATGCTCTAATACCAAGTTATAACATCCCCTATTCGGAGGCCCAAAGTTAAGCGTTATAGATGCTGCAGTCATCCATAGTATTGACTTCTGGTGATGAAATACGGTAATGTTAATAGTACTCGTAATATCAAAAGCACTTGAGTATGAATTAAAATCATCACAGATTAAAACCCTTTTCTGATTACACTTCAAAACACACATTTCATATCCAAGTTACATAATCCCAAACATTTTTCAAGTTTAGATCAAAGATAACTATTACATAAATATACCAAGAGCGACATATGAAGATGCCCTCTTGTTTAACCAGAGCACTAACAGACTTAATATAACATAGTGGAGACAAAACATAACAACTCCTACATAGCTAACTTCAGCCTCTTGCCCATGTTCGAAAGCTTTATTCATCCATCTATTAAAACATGAAAATCCTCAACCCTCAGCATACTCAAGTCAATTTTGAGCACCCGAGAGTTTAAGGGGAAAATCATAAACTTCGATTCAGACATAAAGCCTGGTGTGAGTAATACTATACATCTCCGTTATTTGATATTAAGTAAGACCACGCCGCTTAGCGGAACAGGTTTCCCCTCAGTAATATCCTGCTAAAATATATCTTTTGCAAATCTTAATTCTGCAACTAAAACTGGTTAAAATAGTAATATCAATATCATGAAAGCATATAAATCAGGTAACAAATGGACTATCTGTCCGAACACTTTAGTTCTGGTTGGCTAACAACTAGCCTTTGGCGGAATCGGGCCTACAAGAAAAAATAAATATATAATCTAACTTTTGTTTGGTACTTTTGTTTGGGATGGTTTGTCCCTAACTTACTTCTCCAGGATCAACTGATCCTAATGGTTTCGCAGGCTCATTAATAACCTATCCTCACTCTATATATTCCTTTCTGTGTGCAACATCGTTTTAGTCTTACCTATGACAAAGCCCTACACACTGGAATGTTGGACTAAATTAGCTAGGGATAATAGCTAATGTATAGAGCGCAACCATATACCAAGTCCCATTTGGTATTCCAATATCTGAGTCATTTTACTTAGGGTCAACTACCCAAATTTTCCTTGAAAACCTTTTCTTTCAAATTGATTAAACCTTTAAACCATTCTTTAAATAAGGAAAATATACTATATGCTTTACTCAAATCACCTTGCCATATTATATATATATATATATATATATATATATATATATACTTTACACAAAACTTTGTTGATGAAAACATTTAAAACTTTGAAAGTACCCCTTTCGAATCCATTGAAAGTACACCTTTCGATACAAGTAATACCTTAGGTCGAAAGTCTAAAACATACCTTTTGAAACCATTCTTAATAAACCTTTTGAAAACATTCAAAACCTCCTTTTCAACAGTCTTTTAAAACCTTAAACATCCTTTTTTTCAACTTTAAATATGCCTTTCGAAACCATTAGGAAGCCTCCGTTTATAACCTTTCAAAAATGTTGGGAAACCACCCCTCTAAAACCTTTCTCTTAAATCTTTCAAAAGCCTTAAATACTTTTCATAAAATCAAGCCTTTCGAAAAGCATTTGGGCTCAAGTAAAACATATAGAGTAACCTTTCAAAACCATTTAAAACCATTTCTTTCGAAACCTTTGGGTTTTACCTTCAAAGAACAAATGGCCTAAAATAATTAAGTCGAAAGCACTCTTTCGAAAATAATTTCCTAGGTAAGAATTGACGGTGTCAAAACCAACCCTTCGAAAGCATTGGAGAAACGGCTTGTGTTTTAAAACAAAGAAAAACTTTAGAAAGCATTTCTTCGAAAGGTAAGATGCGGTAGCAAGTGGTTTCAGCCCCTTTGAAAGCATTTACTTAAAACAAAAGGAAAAACCTCTTTCGAAAATATTCCTTTAAACAATTTGACTCAGTCGAAAGCTCACCGAGTCAGAAGCCAAAGCAAAGCAGGCACTTTTTCATTTAAAACAAAGCAAGGCTTTGACCCCTTCGGAACCCCTTGTTTCGACTCTATACCTTTATACTATGCCCAATCCACTATGTACCAAAGCTTTTGATACATTGTATATTGGTTTCCGTGGTGATGAAGGTGCCAAAACTGGGTCGAAACATATGTGCCGAAAGTGGAGAAACATGTAAAAAGCACATTTAAACTAATTTTTAGCTTTTTAAAGTAATTCTTTTCAATTAAGCTTCCTTATTTGTCAAAACATGATTGGTTGCTAATTTCTTTTCTAAAAGTACTACCGAAATTTCAGAAATAAACAAATTAAATTATTTGCCAAATACCCCTTATACTTTTATAAATATATAAAACATTTAAGTCCCATACCTTAAATAATTTTATATATCTATTAAAACATTTAGGAGAATTTTATAAAAATTCCCATAAATCATTTTTTAATATGTTTTCTAACATATATTAATTTCACACCCAAAACATACATATATTAGTCGTAGTTAATTTTAAACTCAAATAACCATTTTATTCACTAGAAAATTAATATTAAATCCACATTAATTTAGCTATGAGACCTACGCGCTAGCCAACTGCGCCACAACTGACCATTGTCCTATTATCCTTTCTTGCGAGTATCATAGAGTTATTATAACCAATTTTAAATTTGAAAAGATGTGGCTTTTAGAACCTAATTTTGTGAACTTAGTTATATGTAAATGGAATTCTTTGAGTTTTCATAATTTCAAAAATAAGAAAAATTCTGCAAAAGCTTTTGTTTCTAAACTTAGAGATCTTAGGATATTTCTTACAAATTGGAACAAAAATGTTTTTGGTAATTTAAAAATCAAAAAAGATAATATTCTTTGAAATGCTAAAAATTAATAAGATAGAAGAATCTAGACCCCTAAACCTAGGTGAACGTAATGTTCTTTCTAATTTAAAAGATGAACTAAGTTCTATCTTAGAAACAGAAGAGGTGATGTGGAAGCAACGATCCAGAATTCAATGGATCAACGAAGGTGATAATAATACCAAAGTTTTTCATAATATTGCTAATGGTAGAAAATGCTTTAATACAATTAACTCTATATTTGTTAACAATATAGAGTTAGTTGATCAAGGAGACCTCAACAAGGCTTTTACAGACTATTATAAGGATATTTTTGGTTCCTAAATCAATCATAGAATCAATGTTAGATGGACAGATCTGTATCCATCGGACTCTATTGTTAATTTATCAGAGCTAGATATTTCTTTTTCCGAAGAGGAAATTAGGAATGCTATTTATGATATGCCAAGTGATAAATCACCAGGACCCGATGGGTTTCCTATATTATTTTACAAAACCTTTTGGGATGTTTTAAAATTTGACTTAATTAATTTATTTAATGATTTTTGTAATGGTAACTTGCAATTAGGGAGATTTAACTTCACAAACGTTATTTTGTTCCATAAAAAAGTAGGAGCTAACAACTTAAAAGACATTAGGCCCATTTCTTTGATTAACTGTTCAGTAAAAATCATTTCTAAAGTCCTTGCTAATAGACTTAGTAAAAGAATGAACGATTTAATTGATTGTTCGTAGTCGGCTTTTATTAAGGGGAGAAATATCACCGATGGTGTGGCTGCTGTCCAGGAATATATTAATTACTGTTGTAAGAACAGCATAACCTGTGTGATTTTAAAACTTGACTTTGCAAAAGCTTTTGATTCAGTAGATTTTGATTTTCTTATAGACATTTTTCATGCAAGAGGATTTGGACATAAATGGATTAGTTGGATTATGACTCTGCTTAAAACTGGGAACTCCAGTGTTATGGTAAATGGTATTCTAGGTAATAAAATTCAGTCCAAGAGAGGGCTAAGGCAAGGGGATCCCTTATCATCCCTGTTGTTTAACCTAGCCGATGATGTTTTTGCCAAAATTATTAATAAAGTTGTGGATAATGGGTCTCTGGGAAATGTTGTTAATGACATATCGCGTAATAGTATATCAGTTCTGCAATTCGCGGATGATACCTTACTTTTTTCGTCTCATCTTCCAAGACACATTATTACTCTCAAGTTTATTCTTTATAGTTTCGAGCTTTTATCTGGTTTAAAAATTAATTTTGACAAAAGTTCATTTCTTGTTTTAAATGATTTTGAAAAAGTTGAAAACCTAGTAGCTAGTACTCTTAATTGCAAAAGAATGAATTTTCCTTTTGAATATCTGGGTTTTATGATTAAACCTACAAAACTCAAACATGATGATTGGCTTATTATTATTGATAAAATTAAAAACAAGATATCTAACTGGAATGGGAGATTTCTATCTAGAGCAGGTAGGCTTGTTTTAATAAATTCGGTTCTATCAGCCTTACCGATCTATTGGATGTCTATGCTTCTGTTTCCTGATTGGGTTATTGATAAAATCGATAAAATTAGAAGAGATTTCTTATGGAGTAGGGATAATATTAATAACAGTATAAAATGTCTAGTTAACTGGGAAACTGTTTGTAAAGCTAAAAAGAAGGGCAGTTTAGGAATTATAAATTTGCGCAACATGAATTTGTCTCTTTAAGTAAATGGCTTTGGAAGTTTAAAGATGTAAATGTTAACGCTATTTGGAAAGTGATCATTTCCAAATACTATTATAACGATAATATCAATCTGCACCAAATTGATTATTCCTTTTCCTATAAATTCTCTAATTTTTGGAAAAACATTTTAAAATGTTATGATATTTTTAACTTAGGAATTAAGACAATAGTGCGCTCAGTAAATTGTACTTCTTTTTGGCATGACTATTAGATTTTGATTTTACCTCTTAAGTTTGAATTTAAGGATTTGTACGATATTTGTAACTTTAAGTTTGCGTTAATTAATGAAGTTTATTCTCAGGAAAATGATCCTCCTTGGAATTTTAGTTTTAATAGAATTTTAATAGGATCTAACCTTAGGCAACTTTCTTTGCTTTATGCCAGATTAAATCTTTACAACATTGATAATAATAACGATATTATTAGTTGAGAAGAGATAAGAGCAAGAAATATACTCCAAATTCTTTTTATAGATTTATCAATTTTTCGGGAACTTAAATAACTCTTTCAAGTACATGTGGAAATCTAATGCTCCTCCTAAATCCAAAATCCACATGTGGCTAATACACCATGGAAAACTTAATACAATAGAATTTTTAAAGAGAAAAAACATTCAAAACGATAATAAATGTTACTTTTGCAATCTGCATCTTGAGGACATAAATTATTTATATTATGATTGTTTGGATTCTAATTACATTCTAATTAATACTCTTAAAATCTTTAACTTTAATACAATAAATAAAATTCCGGACTGTGAATTCTACTGGAAAAATTATAGATTCAATTTCAATAAAAAAAATTAGATTTTTACTAGACACTTTATTTATTATTATTAGTTGGTTTATTTGGTTTGAGAGAAATCAAAGAATTTTTAATAATAATAATAGTCATCTCACCAAATTGATTTTTTCAATTTCTACATTTTGTTTTAATTGGATTTCTAATCCCAAATATAAATTAGCTAAAAATTTCCTTTTCAAATGGTATCATAACAAGGTTTGCTTTAATATTAACTTCTTTAAACATAAGAACAACTTTCATAGCACTAATAATGGTATTGTTAATTTTTTTCCAAATTCTTTTGATAATCTCACTTTAAATAATAGCTTACTTAGGATTAACGATAAATAATTATGATTCGTCTTAAGTTTTGTTCTTGTCGTTGTTCTTGTCTAAAATTTGGCATTTTTAGGTTTTTATTTCATTTATTATAAATACATATATATGCATATTTTCTCAATAAATATACATATATATATATATATGTATCATTTTAAATCTTTTATTCCTTGTCTTGCTTCAGATTCAGGCTTTGGGTGATAGGTTATCAGGTTCTTTTTGCGGGCTTCTCTTGTCTTCTGATTGCTGGGCACCAGCTTGTAGAGAGGTCACCAGAGCAGGGTTTCTTCCTCCAGGACTTCTCGTAGATATCCCCTCAGATATGGGAATCTGCTACCTTCACTATGGAGTACTATTTCAGGATGTTTCTATTCTCCAGATTGGCACTCCTTCTTGCTCCGAGCCTTCAGAGTAGTCCCATCATTCAGCAGATCCTCTTCAAAGCTGTTGCTTTTTCACTTTAGCCTTTTCAGTACTTTCATCGTCTTAATATCGGGTGGTGGCATTGCCGGAACTTGATATTGAGGTGCGATGGGTGGTGGCATCGCCGGAACTCATCTTAGGAGTACCTGAGTTTAGCTATATGTATTTTAGCCTTATTACCTGCCACGCATGTTAGCAGCTCCTTATATTCGTGTTATATATATTCACATGTGTGCTCTCCTCTACGCATAGAGGATCACACATTTTCCTCAAAAAATCCACATTAATTAGAAAATTATGAAAATTGAAATTCATCTCTAAAATATCAGAAATTTCTGATCATATACTAAAATCGCAAGGCATTTGGATTTCATTTATAGGGTTTTCATATTAAACATATCATAAAATCTATATGAATTTGCATAAATCATCAACAGGCATATATATCCAATTTAACAATAAAAAACATGGAAAATCATTTACAAATTAGCTTGGATTTAATCTAAAACTGAAATCAATTAAAAACATGAGATGTAGTTATTATTCACCTTTGCTTTGTGATTAAGGAGTTTGAGATTTGTGAATGGATTAAGTTGATTTAGCTTCTTCATTTTGCTTATATTCCTCTTGTGTCTTCTAATGGTGGTCGGCCTCTATATTTTGATTATGACAATGAAAGTGTAGAATGAACACGGTTTAAGTGTTTAAGGTATTAGAATGTGTCTTTTTCTATTTTACCCCGCATCTAACTTCCCTTATCTATTTCATTCTAATTCATCTTCGTTTATTTATTAACAAGGCATGACTACCCCTAGACAAATCTAAATCCCCTAATCATTACATTATTTTATTTAATTTAACTAATTAAATATCCTAAATAATGTTACTAAAAATTAGGGTCATTACATAGTTCTATCTAGTCATTTCTCCGGTATTCATGATGTGTTTCATATATCGGAGTTGAGGTAGTGTTTGAGAGGTTCTGAGATAATGCTAGAGCAAAGTAGATAGAAGAGCTCGATATCACTCCAAATCTGAATTATGTGCAGGAGTTTGTTTGCATATTTGGCTTATGATTTAAGCAGGTTAGGACAAGAGAGTCCTAACAGTAAAGGTGTAATGGTTATAACCCAAAATGTTATACTTTGGAGATTAAAGAACATATGGTATAGACTTAGTATGAACTATTATTAGATGCACATAAGTCCAGCATGTTTTTTCTATATTTTGAGTCATGATTGATTTTTTTATCTATGTTTAAATATAAATGGATGTAGTTATGCTAGAAGTAAATTAGCCTTGTGATAGATTTTTTCTAAGTAGAAATTACAAAGTTTTATATTGAACAACGTGGTTTACGATTAACTAAACTAAAAATATAACTATTGATTATGAAATAAAAGAATTTATGAAGTAAAAAGAAAGAAAAAAATAAACAAATTTAATTTTATTAAAGGAACCGTATTAAAAGGATATTAAATGGTTTGTACTGATTTGAAAGTTAGTAAAAATAACCATTTGATCATAAAGTATTTTTGAAGTAATGAAATCTTGATATAAATAAAGTTGATAATTTTAGGAACTTAATAGTAATTGTTTTTATTAGATATTTCATTGAAAATTTATTTAAAATGAAGTAATAATTTTTATAGTACTGAATAATCAAATTAAATAAGTTTGAAAGTCTTATTTTTGGAAATGTTAAATTTTAATCTTAATTAAAACATTACTTGAAACTTAAAATACAAATTTAGTATATTTTCGAATAATATTTGTATGAATTCATATTATTGTAAATTACGTGGAAATACACTTTACAAAAATGTCAAAATTTAAATAAAAGAAAAACGATTTGAATGAAAGATGGATATTAAAATTAGAAGTTAAAATAATTTATCATGAAAGGCTTATAAATTAGTTTGATGTGGAAAGAAGAAAATAAAATAAAATAGGAATGTGTAATTTCAAACCCATAAGGCCTAAACCCAAACATTGAGGAACTCAATTTTCTCTCCTCACTTCAATAATACATCTATTTTAATACTTTAGATATAAACAAAATAATTGTCTAGAAACAAACTCCTTTCTTAAACTCATGCCATTCTAAATTAATGAACAAATTACTAAAGTAAAAAAAAATTGAAGGTAAGTTTTTTAATACCCTACCACATCCCTAGGATTGATAAAGCTAGAGTTTAGCCAGTTTGCAGTGACAAATTTTTTAGGTTACTAGGCAAATTTTGGAAGATAGGATTAAAAGAGGACAGCTAAAGTAAATTGAATAAAAAACATAAGCAACTGGCTAGCTAAATCTTTAAGGTCACAACTATTGTAGAAACAAATGCATTTTGTCAAATTTGAGATAACTAATTGAATTATGGTGATATATTGTACATTGCGAATTTTATAGTCTCTACAATGAACTTTCCTTGATTTTAAAGGAAACTCGATCAAAGTTTTTAGTTTAGAACCTGTAGTTTGATCGTTGATTGATTACATGTGTTTGCATGTTAGAATTCAACCAGATGTCAAGCCGAATGATCAAAAATTTGGTTTTAATGAGAGGAGATGAAGATATGTAGAAAAATAGCTCCTATCCCCTTTAGAACAATTGATTGCCTGCATCTCTAGTGGTCGACTGCTACCTTGATTGATGGAACTCTAGAGGAAGCGGCGGTTGACTACTACTCACATATGGGAACTCTAGAGGAATCCCCCATGAATGATAGTTCATAAAAAAAGAAATAAAATATAATAATATACAAAGTAAAATAAAAATAAAATATTTTTTAGTGTGTAGAAATTTATATTATAAAGTTTTCTTATTGGAAATTCATTATGTGGATATTATCAAATTTATTTATTCCATTCCTTTATTCTTATTATGAAATGGTTTTAAACTTATTTTTATTTAAATTAAAAATGATGTAATTTATTATTGATATATGTTCAAAATTTGAAAGGTTATTCATGTAAAATTTGAATTATGTTCTCATTTCTGGATGAAAAAAGATCATATTACTAAGTAATAATTTACTTTGACAAGTAGAAATGCAATTTTAATATGAAAATGTTATTTTAAAAATGGATTTATGGCATTTTAAAGTCAATAAAATTAAGGATATATTATAAATATATAAAAGATAGTTTTTAAAAGCAATATATTGGAATGTATGGCTGGATTTTATTGTTTATAGTTCTACAACAAGAATTTGAGTAAATAGGTTAGTAATACCAAATGATATGGGATGTTTGGCAATATTTTTTCAGTTACTTATTCGATTCATCATGTCGAATATTTTATGCTTCTAAATTGTATTTTAAAAGCACTTAGTAAATGAATGAATAACAATAGGTGGTATAGGATACTTGAGTGTATATTTATTCAGCTCCATCTCATAAGTAAAGAACACTTACCTGGGATTAGAGAATAGTGTCCGGGGTATGACTTATCATGTGCTCGCCGGCTACATGCCATTTAGTTAATATGTGTCCATAGGCTAAATGATAAATTTTGTTGTGTTATTTGAAAAAATAGGCTAGTTGTCCACTCTAGTTTCCTGATTGTGGGGTCATACCCCAAACCTATAATCATCTTTTAACTTGTTGTGTGCTTGTTACTTGCTATGTGCTTGCTACTTGTTGTGTGCTCATATTCCCTAGATGTCACAAAGCCAAACATTTACTGCCACTGGGAAAAACTGATGTCATGGCAGAGCATTTCAGAGGATTGCAGCATTCTATGACATGTAGGTAGGCACGACTGTCATAATGATCGACCATACTAAAAGACTATAAGAATGTTTTCATGTGCTTCTCGTAGACTCTTGGAGCAGTGTTGTGTGCATATCAATTTCTCATTTGGATTATTGATTCATTTAAATAGACATATAATATTCTATATGCCCATTTAGAGAACAATTATGAGGCACAAAACAACTTGACCAAAAGACTTGTTGTGTTCTTGTCTACCGTATGACTTGCTATGTGCTTGTTTATTATTAAGACCAGTTGTGTGCTCTTTCATTGTTCAACCTTGTTTGTTTGATTACTTATTGCATATGACTAGTCGTGAGCTCACATATGTCCAAACTTGTTGTGTGCTCATCTGTATCACATTTTGGTTCTTGGGTTTGTTTGATTGTTGTTTCACCCTGTTACGATTATGCGTAGTTGATATTTAGCTTGTGTGTATACATTTATGGGTGATATCTTGTGTAAAAGGTATGGTTGTTCACTATGTTGTCTTATTGACAGATACTCATCATGCTATCTATATGTTATATTGTTATCATACCATGCTATTAATATCACTTATCGATGTTTAATCTCTAGACATAGTTGACCCTTTTATTATTTATATAATACTCAGGTTAGTTTGAAACTTTTCAAGTACATGGACATGGTAGTCTTGATATGTGTTGGGCACCTTTTGAGGAGGCTATATATATGGAAATATGTTATGTTTTGGGTCTATGTTGTGTGCGTGTATCTTTTTGTAGCCTTTACATATATCTGAGATGATGTATCAGACTATATTATATTAGACTTATATTAGATCTATTATTTTATAGCCGGATAGTGACTTTATTTTGGACCTTCTTCACTATGTATATGTTGTCAATCTATATTTTCTCGATGTGTCTATGTAACTTCGTGTTCTCTGATTTATATTATGTATTATTATGTCCTGGAAATACACATATTTTTGCATTGTGCTAATACTGTGTATGTTTATATGATGGATTATATGAGGTAATGATGTGAATCTATGTTAACGTAATGGAATATTCACCTGTGGTCTTCCGGTATTGCCTCATCCTCTGTATTATGAGACAATATTGCTTTGTAATACTCTTTGGTATTATGGACATAGAAATGGGGTGTTATATAAAAGGTCTAATAGGGAATCTTTCACATCAAAGAGATATTACATTTATCTCATTGATGGTGAGAAAGATGATTGTATCATTCGTGATGAAAATGTACTCGCTTACAGGCATGCCTTGAAGATAATTTTTTTTTTCATTATAACTTGGTTCTATGATGTCTGAAACAGATTCCAAGTACAAGAAAAGTTAAAATTTGATAGATGTACATAAAGGAATGATACCAATCATGTAATAACCCTCCATTTTAGTACCTAAGATCAATACCTAACACCATACGCATATTTGGTGCTGTGGGTCATCACCTAAGCCTCTGAATGCAAGATCTTTAGAGTAAAAGTAAACAATAAAACTTGTAATAACAGAAAAAACTACAGTCATATTTGTAACAACCAACAATTATAATCGGGTGTTTAAATAATTAATTTAAATAATAAATCATTAATTAATAGAACGTCCGAAATACTTGACTTTTGGAGGCAAATGAATTGAGACTCTAGTTCACTACCTTCGAAATCATAATTCCATTATGAGAAAAATGAGTATACGTGTTGCTATATTTAGAGTTGATAAGTTTTAAGAGTGCATGGTGTTTTTGTTTGGATGAAGGTATGTAGAATGAGGCCTATTAACTAGCTTATAAGTGGCTAACCTCTTCATTCACTTTTCATTCGATGAAACGTTCTTCTCCTTCTCTTAAGCACATTCCTAGTCCATTCCTTAATCCCTTGCCCTAGATCCACCATGCTTGAATAAATTCCAATAAATCCTGACAAATTCATAACAATTCGTTTCTTCTCATTACTCACAAAACCTATCACTGGATTGGCCTAAATTTGGGTTTGGAGTTTCATCTCTAATCTAAAGTGAGCAAAAGTTGGGTTTTTGTTGATTTGAAGCTTAATTTGGACTAGAAGAGGTGAGGTGATGATTCTCTTATCTTATTCCTGTTATACTTCATAGATTTATTTAGATAAGATTATGAAGTAATATGAAGAAGTTTTGAGAATTATAATAATATAGGCTTATGTTTATATTGAAAATATGATTACATCAACACTTTATGTATAAATACCTAAATTACCCTTTTTAGGAAAGTTAGCAAGCTTAGAAATGGATTCGCAGTTAGTTAAATAATGTATGGGACATTTTGTGTTGATTTGAGGCTAATAACTAATATGAAAATGAATATATCATTAGCTATCAGTAAATTAACTATTCGAATTAATTTTGGAGAAGTCGGTGCATAACTATAATTTCTAATGGTTGTTAATGGATGATATATGGTCATTATAATCATGTTTGTTTAGTAAACATGATTATATTAGCAAGCTAATTATTAAAGACCTTAATGATGACTTTTGGAGAAGTTAGTAAGTTAATTAAGTCAGTTTAGAGGTCATGCTTATTATTAAAGTGATTAGAGGCTCAATGAAGCCCAATTGCTGATTTTTAATATTACTTAAGTAAAAGATTAATTTTATAAGTGAATGGAATATCTTATAAAATGGTTATAAGGTGTTACTTGTAATTGTGAAATCAATACTTAATTTTAATGAAGAAAT
Organism: Allium cepa; assembly: GCA_030765085.1. Classification (NCBI taxonomy): domain Eukaryota; kingdom Viridiplantae; phylum Streptophyta; class Magnoliopsida; order Asparagales; family Amaryllidaceae; genus Allium; species Allium cepa. The sequence continues at coordinate 736,884,335 of CM060928.1, read as the reverse complement.
TATGTATCAAAGTATACTTTGAAAGATTAACAAGCTAGAGATGTATTTTATAAAATAATTGTACAACTTTATAAAATGGTGGAAATAGTTATGAGACTTTTACAGGGAATATTAGGCAAATTAAAGTAAGATTGATTGTTTAGTAATTAAACTGCTTATTTAAATATACATTATGTATACATATACATGTATGTATACTAAAACCTATAGTTGAAGAAATATAACAATCGAAATCATTCATGAAGTATAGTTAGATTTATTGATTGTGAGTGTGTAGATATACATAAGTACAAACATGTGATGTGTGTATGTGTGCATGTGTGTGCGTGCATGTGCGTACCACTATGCGTGTATGTTTATGCGGGATAAGGAATATGGGAGGAGGTGGGTCAAAGGAATTGATCTGTTGAACTCTACGTGCGAGAGAATGGAATTTGTTTTGTGTCATAGCACGACTCTTGTTCTATGTATTCTTTTGTACATTTATTTCATGTTTTTGAGCCAAGCCATTTGGAGGGTCTGAAGCAGTTCTTAAGGGATATTTGTTTCTTGTAGCGGTAGCACAGATATGTATGTTATGGAGTAATATTGTGATAGGGATTTTCATTAGTGCCAGGAGAATGGTCTAGGCGTATACAAGGGCGCTTTTATAACAACGAGGTCAGGTGAGGATGCCCAGATCCACTTGTAGACTCTCAATGGGTAGCAATGTTGACAACTCCAATGATCATATAGGGTGTAGATGCTCCATTAACTTTTCATTCAGTATCAGAATGACGGTTGATATAGGTTATTTGGACTTATCATATCAAAGTGATACGTGAGTATGTATAGTCGATTATTTTTATTTATAGTTATATAGTAAGAATTGTTATTATTATTTATGATAAGGGTGTTGGCACCGGTTGACCTTAGGGGTATCACAATCCATACACTAGCTAACATGAGCATTATAGTATTCTAATCGACGTATGGGCTTTTCTAGCATTAGTATTACACAAGGATGTGCTTACTTGGTGGTTATAAGAGAAGAGTAGGGTAAGTTATGATTTCCTATCCTTTGGGATAGGTTTACTCTACTATTTAACGGGTAGTTTGGATTACCCTTGAGCCACTTCATGGAGAGGATTGACTGTGCCTTAGTAGCTTCCCGTTTTATATGAATATTGTTTTGATATATGGTATTTTGATATAGTTCCCCTCACACCAGGTTTAAGTCTGATCCGCATTTTTTCTTTAACTGTTTTTGTCATAGCAACCCTCAGGTACTTGAGTTAGAAGTTTGGGAGTCAGGTTCTATTGGGAATGCTTATAGGACAGTTGGAGCTTTTTTGAGCCATGATGGCGATATTTTGGACATGTATACCTACAGTTGTAATATTACATCACAGACATTTTATTTGTATATGAGACTTGTTTTATTGGTTGTAATGTTCAAAACTCTTTAAGTATGAAGTTGATATATTCTACCTTTCTGCATTGATATTTATTTATCAATTGCTTCCGCAAGGGCAGTCTCTTATATATTGTTTATCCCATTATTTTCATGTATATTTCGTGTATCGTATGTTATCTTTCATTGTGAGATTGTATCAATATGCCCTATTAGGATGTTTAGTTTTAATTTTACCCAAACAGACTGTCTTTTTGTAGTATTGCGAGTTAGACGTAGTCATTCAATATTGATTCAGGGTATTACACAGGATGAGTCGTATAGCTAGCAATAATGAATAGGCTCAACATTCAGGACCTAGTAGACAAGCTTGAGTTTAGTAACCTGGTAGAGATAGAAATATTGAGAGAGTGTACTTGTATTTTTGTACTACGTAATACTGTAACATCATATCTCTCCTGCACTTCAGTTTATTTCTATCGCAAGTTGGTATGGTGTCTACATTATAAGTTATCAGTATTTGCGGATGGGGTACACAAGCAACTAGGAAGACAATGATGCCTGGTATGTTCAAAGATTATTTGGCTGCTGCACGAGATGCTCCACTACCTATGGACATTCTAGTAGCTGCGGTAGGAATTGAAGGTGGTGTAGCTTGTGGGCATCAATATTACCTACTCCGCCGACTTTGGACTTTCCAAAGTTATGCTAGGATTTCCTTAGTCTGGGTGGGAAGTACGGAATCAGAGACCTTCATAGGGACATGGGTTTGGATTTGAACCGGTGAGAGGGCTTACGTTAACATGGGCTTAGATAAGATTATGATGAGGCGTATTGCCGCAAGACATCTTGTCAGGGAGACCCTTAACTGGTGGGGCATCGTCGTAGAGGAAGTTGATGAAGAGGCCATGACTTAGGCTGATTTCAGATGTTGCTTTGAGGCTTATTTTATTTCTGAGGCTAAGAAGGACGAACAACTTGAGCACTTTATACAATTGAAGCAGGTAGGCTTGCCAGTTAGAAACTATGTTAGTCAATCTAATATGTTAGCTAGGCATGAAGTTGATATGATAAACACATTGGCTAAGAAGGCCAAGAAGTTTACAGGAGGTTTGAATGCACCTCTTATAGATGAAGCACACACTCACATTCTGATGGAGGCCACTTTTGGGAATCTCTTGGAGATAGATTTTCACTAGGAGATAACCTATGATGTACTGGTAAGGTATCCGAGGTCTAAGAAATAAGAGTACGGTCATTCGAACTTGATGTATAGGATTTTAAATTGAGTGGGGTTAGTCGGTGAAGTGTGACTTGGAATTTTTGTCCAAGTAGGATTTGGTGGTTTCGAGTAATGATCAAAGATTAAGCAGATGATTTATACGTTTTGTATGGCGTCATTCATGTTAGAGGTATTAGCAATCCTTAGGTGATGGGATTAATCCCATGAGCTGCACTAATGTTTTCTAGGGATCAGGTCATTCACATACAGGTTTCTAATCCCTTTAGAACCCTTGGTTTCTAGGTGATTTGCACTAATTAGGAAAGGGTTTTTCACTTGGTTCTTAAAGGAAAGCACTTGAGTCGGATTCTTGAGGTGACTTAGAAGTTTCTTTTTGCACGAGTCTAGTGGTGCAGGGAAATTTTAGTGGTTGGACCAAGGAGACAAATCATAATTTGCACCAGAGGAGTAAGTGGTCGACCCCTAGCTTAAAAAAAACCATTAGGGAGAACAAAGGATTAGATCGGTAAGCATATATTATTTTGGATAATCTTTAAATGTTGTGCAAATATACAAGTATTACATAGTTACGGGATCTTATAATAGTTCAAGGAAGAAGTTCCCGAATAGTTTTGTGGTGATTTGGATAATCTTTTAAGTGGTGATATGATAATAGCCTAGGCAAGCATCATATTTTATTTAGTGTGTTGTCATTATTGTCATTGTGTGGTTGAGGTGTGTTTGAACCCAAGTGAGCCTAAGCATTAATATAGTATCATTTAATATTGATATAATCAATAAAGGTTTCTTCTTTTTTGCTCATAACTTAGTATCATTTAATATTGATATAATCAACAAAGGTTTCTTCTTTTTAATATTGATATATATTAAAAATACTTAGTATCATTTAATATTGTCATTATGGTTTATATTTTTTGAACGTGAGAAACGAAAATTGGACTAAGGGTTGGGATTAAGGGATGTAGTGAATGGATAATCCCTATATTTCACTTGGCCTTATTTTCTTATTAAAAATCCATTTACATAAACCCTATTCTTTTAGTTTGTTTAATTAAGCTCAGCCTCTAATAAATTTTCAAATCTTAATCCCGTTATCTCTCTAATCTTTAAATTATTCTATTTAATTTATCTAATTAAATATCCTGAATAATTTTATTAAAAATTAGGGGTGTTACATTACGAAGGGCGGGTTATTACAACATCATATCTAGTGAAATATGATATATCATATCCAAAATAGATATTACATGTTAACACTTCCAAAATAGAGTTCTCTTAGTTGCAACATCAACTACATAAGTACTACCCTAAGTCATGAAAATTAATAACCGCATGTCTTCACAATGTTAGTACATATATATTTATTAATGCAGCATAAATATAAATAACAAATACATAAAATGCCTTCTGCTCATCATTAGTTAGCTCCAAATTCTTATACTCTCAACCTACTTAAATGAGTACCCAAGAGTTTTAAGGAAAAAGATAAACCTTGAGTTAAATAATAAATCTAATGTGAGAAGCTCAGTTTATATTGCAACAACCCATATCTTAGGGTACATAATATAGGATAAACAAATGGCTAAATTCAAATATCATCACTAATATATTAATTTAATTTGATAATATTACTTAAGAAAGGGTTTAATTAATAAAGTGTATAAAAGAACTTAGAAAGATATTTAAATTTGATAATTGATAATCGATAATTAAAGTAAAGTTTAAGTAATATGTACATATACTAAGAAAGAATGGGTATGGAGTAGGCCAAGCCCACGAAGGAGTCCTAAGTTATCCAGTTTTTTCATCCATACGTATACTTTCAAAAAATTAAATGAAAACCTTTTCATGGCTCTATATTCAGCGTAGTAAAAGAGAACGAACAATTTTAAACAAAATTTCTCATTTTCAATAAGTAAAAGAAAATTAAAATATTTGTTCAAGGTTTTGGTAAGTAATATTACCCTAAAATTGCCAACTCACCCTATGTGAGATTCATTTTGTATTTATATTATTTTTTAATGATTTTGAATGCATAAATATGTTGCTACTATATACTAGGAATGAGTTTATTTGTCTTATAGGAAAGTTATTAAACAACTTTGGCAATAACATGAATATATGAACTCAAATCAGTATGAATTTTGGATATGAGGCAAAAAATGTGATTTTTGAAGACGGATTTCTAACATAATAATTTTGTCATATTTTTATGAATTAGTATGAATTTTCCTTCGGAAAATGGATAGTTTCATATTTTAATTAATTAAAAATATCGAAATTAATTATTTAATCTGAAGTTTTGCACCAAGGTAATCAGGGAAGAGTTTGATTTTTAGGATTCTTTCTAGATTTTCCCGTTAGTACTTTGTAATTAATATGGATTATTAAAGTGGAGGGAAAATGATATCACTTTTCTTTGTCAGACCTTATGTGAAAACCATATAGGTAAAGAATAATGACATAAAATAGGAAATAACATAACAATATATTATTTTTCCAAAGCATCTAAATTCAGTCAAACCTTATATTAAATTGTCCGTCATCTTGCTAGAAACCGTGTGTGAATCTGGAGTTGTATTTAGAAGTTGAAGTGATAAGAAATTTCAGAGTTTAAAATTTAAATATTATTCATTAAGGACTTAAACGTCGAATTACCTTCCCCTTCTCCTTTCACTTTAGGCTTTGACTATAACGACCTAGAATTTTGGTCATTTCAACTTAGAATATTTAATTTGTTTTGAATATTGAAAAGTTATTTTTATAAGTTAAATAACTTGAGTTTCAAATATAGTGATTTATTTGATAATTAAATTGTTAAATATAATATTTGAAATTGTTTAAATAATTGAATCTTGAATTTAATATGAATGGAAACAATTTCAAAAGTTGAATTAATTTCTATTTGACCAAGAATGAAGAGAGTAAACTTTTTGATTTTAAATTAAATTGATTGATTTTAGAAATTGCTCCTTTTAATTAACGTATGAAAATAGCCTTCCGATCACAGTCTTGGATTTCGAAGAAACCAGATTCATTGGATCCACAATAGTGAATTATTATATGCCATAGAATTTCGTAGCAATTGGATGCATCATTTGGATGTGCGAGATCGAAACACTTATAGATTAATTTAGGAAATTTAAATAAAATAATTGGGTTTCAAAAGCTATCTTCTGCATATGATCGAATTAGGCCTCTAGACCAGTTCTATTGTGTTTGGAATAGGAGTATAACATATAGAACACTAGGTTGCACGTCTCATTTGGGTTCGAGATTTTTGAGCATTTTCTAGCTTAATAGTTCAAAATTTAAAAATAATATATATATATATATATATATGTATATAAATTATTGAGCTATGCTTGTCCATTACCCTAGCCCAAGCCCAAACGTACATGCCCATACCCATCCGTACCCCCTACCTTTATAATTCGCGTCAACCAGAGGAGTACGCCATTTTCCTTTTCAAACTAAAAACGAACAAGGAAAATCCTATGGCCCTCATCAATTTGGACCGCTACGAGCAAAATCTGACGAAGGCGTCAACTAGAGATTTAGGCAGTAGGACAGGGAAGAGGATGGATAATTGGATCAGCTTATGTTGCGACATGTTGGCCAGAAGGAGGTCGTGTTCATCTGCAGCAAATGGGTTCTCGATTGCATTCGCACGCGCATGGCGCACGCGAGGGGTGACTGGGGGAGGCTCGTTGGGTGGAGACACGGTAGGCGACGCTTGCGATGGTCAACGGTTGTAAGCGCAGGTGGTGGATGGCGTGCACTTTTGAATGATTCAAAAAATGTCGGCCTGGGTTCGTGCATGAGATGATGGAGGAAAGGTTAGTGTTTTTAATTTAGGTTAATGGTAATTTAATTATTATCGAATGTTAATTTGTCCATAACTTTCTCGTACGAGGTCTATTTCGAGCGCGACAAGTCGCATTGCGACCGTATCGACGAAGTCTGTGCCATGGAATTGGGTGTTTGGATATTTATTTCTAATTGTTACGACTGTTTGGATAATTTACAAATTATCTTTAGTTGGACTGGATATATTCCTTCCTAGTGGAGCGGATGAGACCCTATTACGCTCCCGTGAATGAAAGGATGACCCTATGTATACGAATCCTGCCTCGAAGTGGTTGATTTTTATATTATTTTATGATATATTGTACTTAATGTAGGGGATAGGTTTGAGGGATCCAATAGGATTCCACACGCTATTGATTTTATTTTGATATAAATTGGTATATGATACGTTGGATGCTAAAATTAATGTCATGGACCCGATTTTACTTATTAGTGCTTGAGTGACATTAGGTCTTATTTTTGTGTGTTTGAAACACTATAAAACAATTATTTGATATAAACACGATTTCAAATTGAATTTTGAAATTTTATATGTTTATATTAGTTTCTAAAATAAAAGGCATGAATTTGAGAAATTATAAATTTATGGTTTTATAACATATTTTAAATGGAAATTTTGAATTGTGGATAAAGATTTTTAAATCTAAATTAAGTTCATCTTTTAAAATAAAAAGGAATAGATTTAAAAGAAAATAGAAAATATTTGATATAAGTATTATTAATCATTTTGTATAAAGTGATTTTTTATGAGTGAAGTAAAGATTTTGTAAAATCATGTTTTGTTAATAAAAACATAGGCTTATAAGAAGCATTATAAATCAAAGGAAATTATTATTATTTAACAGATTGGTGAAATAAATCGAACAGTGGATTATTACAAGACGAGGAATGATATTTTAGAAAATAGTTGATTCTATTTTAAGAATTTAAGATGCGACAAAATTTGGGATTTGTTAAACGATATTTTATAAATTCAAGGAAATTTATAAAAGAAACTTTACCTATTGAAGCAAGGTTAAAAATGGTTGAAACTTATGTTGAAGGGGATTTTATGAGTAAGTGGGATTTTTAAAGGATTTGAGTTATAAACAGGTTCATAAATAAAGGAATTTTTATGAAGAGAAGTGCTATAAAATTGGAAGAGGTTTATAAACATGGTTTATAAATACGGGAATAGTCATGTTGGAAATTAAGTATGAATTTTTATCATGTAAATATAATTATGTTTTAAAAGTGGTTAATTTATATTAATATTGTTTTAAAAGTGATTTATCGATAGTTTTTTAGCAAAGCTAGCTGGCTTTAAAGTGGGTCGTGCCACTGTATAAATAATTGGAGAACAGGTGCTCTGTACATGCACAGAACAACTAAGTGGAAGTAAAGAGCCCAGACCAAAATAAAAAAATAGAGCACCGGAGTTGGGAAAGATAGCCTAAACTACTAAAAAAACATATATAATGCGCCCTCTAAAGAGGAACTGCCACCACCTACAGCAGATGAAGGGCCAATAACTAAGACATACTCAACAAACAAAGTGGTCAGATAAATAGTTTAAGGTTTTGAAAGTTAATTATTAAAATTATTTATATGGTCTGACATTAAATATAATTTGTATAAATAAAGCTTGGAAATTAATTATTTATATTTATAAAATGTTGAAGATAAATTGTTATTGATATTTAGAATGTTTGGTATTTATTAATTACTATTTTGAAATGTTTCATGTTTATATTTTCTTATTTAAAATGTTTGCTATTATATAATAACGTTTTAGATAAATGATTAGAATTTGTGTTTTTAATGTTTCTGAGATTTATAAATAGGGTTTTATAAATAGATATGGATTATAAGAAGAATCTTAAATATGTTTTGGAAATATAAAGGAAGATTGGTTAAAAGATAAAAGAATTTCATGAATGGCTTAGATATTTATAAAAGAATTTTAGAAATGGGTTTATAAATTTGGAAAAAGGAATTTATAAATGATCGCATAGTTTTACAAGGTTTAAGAAATGACTTGAGGAATTATTTATAAATGGGTTATAGATAGTTTTAGAAAATTTATAATAGAGTTTATAAATGATTTTAGAATTTGGTAGAAAGGAGATCTTTCTCAGTGTCTGGCAAGTATATTTATACTGTTGAGATTAGTATATGGATATTCTCTAATTATTGAAAATAGAAGGGTTTGTGAATATATCTTTGTAAAAATATCTTGATACAAGTATTTACATGATGGTTTTATTAAAGAAAAGATTAATTATGGAGGCTTAGTTTTGCTTAGTGCTTAACCAAATGTTGGTTTTTTATTGAATTAAATTATTGAATTTTTGTTATTCGATACTTAAATAACCGACTATCGAATTTTGACCCAAATATAACTTTGGAAATATTTAGGAGAAATTCGTGAGTTATGTGGCATAGTCATCTCCGATGATCCAAAGTCTAGAGTGATATTCATGTATGCTTTGAGATCCCATTGTGTGGTTATTGGTTGCAACCACGGGGTGATCATACTCGGTGGTACTCGAGAAGGGGGAAGTGTCGATCTTGAGTAGCAAAGATGCAACGTGTTGTCTCCCGTACATTTTATCTAGAGGTGTATAGATTCGGTGGGTAGACCCTTACCCTTTCATAGTTGGAAATCCATTCTCCAATACGAGCCTTTGATTTTGGTTGTAGAAACTAGTATGCTGGAATTTAATTAATGTAACAATTTCGGCCATGATTAATAAGTATTTTTGGAATAGACATTATTATAATATCAGAGGATTTCATATGAAATGTTTTGGTTATCGAAAGGTAAAAATCGGTCCGTGTTTATGTGCGGCGTAGTCTTAGGAGATACCTTTGTTTTAAAAGATTTCTATAACTCTAAAATATAGTTGGATGTGTTTTCTCACGTTGGTTTTCTAGACTGACTCGGGTGTTATTTTATTATAATGCTCGCGTTAGACCGAACATATTACAGATTTAGGTGGAATGCTTTGCAGCTTCAGGAGACGAGAAGGAGTCTCAGATACGTATGAATGTATATGTTATTTTTTCGCTGTTTGCTATTGAAATTATCAATGTTTGAGAGGACGGGTTGTTATAACTGTCCAGGCTGATGATTATGATTGTTATTGTACTCTGATGGATGTGTGTGTATATATATAAAACAGTTTCTCTTTTGTAAAGTTCATTGATATTATATTATATATATTTTCGCTGCGATTATGAGATTCTGTATTGTTTTAGTTTCTTTTCTCTTCTTCTTCTTCTCTTCTCTTCTTCTTTCTTCTTTCTTTCGCATAACTATCCATCTTTCCATTCGATTTGGGTTGGACATGTGGTTTATTATCAGTTTGAATTGTACGAAAAACGGGTCGCTACAACTTGGTATCAGAGCCTAGGTTGAGCGAACACTTAGGCTATGGTGGGAATTTACTCATTTGAGATAGGGTAAGCGAGACTCTAGGATGAGTTTGAGTGTATATATGAGTGCGTATATATTAGTGATTATAAAAATATTTTATATTGTCTTAATTTATTTGTTGAGTGACTTATGAATTCTGGTCAATACGTAGGACGCCACGATATCGATAGGGGTTTCTAAACGCTTAAACAAGGAAAACCGACACGTATTGTTTTAAAAGTGGGTAACTAAAATAATTTTACCTAAATTATATTTTCTATATAAAGGAATAATTTCAAGAAATTATTATTGTAATATATGGAGTATTTGGTTGTTGGCGAATGATAATATTTGATTATTATCATTTGTTGTGTTCTAATAAAAGTTGTCACTATAATAATCTAAACAAAGATAAACATCTATAAATTGAGTTATATATGAAAGTGAATTTATAAGTATAAATTATGGAATATTGATTATAGTTAATCTAGTCAACATTTATGGAATAATATTACATAGGAAGTGATATTTTATAAATATGATTTATAAAAGTGATTTATAAATGAAAATGAAATGGAATTTCTTAAGTATATTTATAAATATGATTTGTTAATAAAATTGGGTTAAAAACAAGAAGTTGGAGAATTAAAAAACCATTGATTTTGAAATATTTTCAAAGGTTTGGAAAAATAATAGTAGTATTATTTTGAAAATATTTTTGGTTAGAAATATTTTAAATGGAATTTAAAAGAAATAGAAAGCACTGAAATCACTTCAGCTGCTAGAAAATAATTCTGGTGATGAGTGCAACATCATCGGTATTCATTTTTAAGTTTCTAAGTGAGGAATTGCTACCATTGAAGTTGTTTTAATAAATAAAATTTGTTTTAGATTCTAGAGGTAGAATTTGATATATAAAGGAGTTATGTATAGATATGATTTAAGTATGATTTGAAAATAGAACTGGGTGTTAAAAACCTAAAGTTGTATCTAAATGTTTTGAGAAAACCTAAGATAACAAGTTTTTGAACTTATAATTTGGAAATAATATAGGTATGAAAAGAAATTTAGTATCGAGATATGAAATTAAATTTAACTTAGGTTAAGCTGCATAAATTGAATAAAGGTTTAAATGAAATTGAAATGGGATTGTAATTAGATTGGATAAAGTAATGAAATGAATATACAATTAAGTTATAGAGTGATTATATAACCCTGAACTGTAGATAAAGTATGTGAATAAACCCGAGTCAAATAAATTTCATGAAATTTTAAGTAAATAAGTTTGTATGACTTATAGATTTGAGGGATATTGAGCTTAAAACAAATTTTAAATTTGTTGAATATGAATGTTAAGGAATGAAAATTAAAAATTGAGATAAAGAATTAAATTTAACTTAAGTTAAGTTAAATAAAATGATTTAAAGCAAAGTTAAATAAAATTGACTGTAGTAATGAAATAAATTAGTAGAATGAACTAGTAGAATGAATTGAATTAAGATAATGAAATGAATTAGTGAATTGAATATGGTTTAAATATTTTGTTTAATAAAATTGAATATGAACATAAGTTATGAAGTGAAAACAACATTAGAGGTGTTGTATAAAATGTTTAAAACGAACTTAAGTTAATAATTTTGTGGAATTAATGTTAAGTGTTGATTGTATTAAGAAATATACAAAGTAAATCAAATATGCAATAAAATGTTGTTAAACTTAAATTGAATTTAAGTGAAAATAAGTAAGCGAATGTTAATGAATGGAATGTAAGTGAAATTAATATGAATAATGGAATTTGATTTGAAATGAATGCAGATTAAATGAATGTGAATAGGTGGGTATAAGAAAAATCAATGAGAATAATTGAATTTGATGTAAATCAACTGAATGCAAATGCATTGAATGAAAATTGATTCAATATAGATTAATGGAATTCACATTTATATGGAATTTACATTAAATGGCATGAATGAATTGGATATGAATAAATTGTATGCAAATAAGTGAATGTAGTGAATTGTTGCTAACCTGATATCGAATGTAATTAAAGTGAACGTTAGTAGTTGAATGTAAATCAACCGAATAGGAATAAATTGGAACGAATCAACAGCAGGTTAATAAGAAATGAAAGTATATAACGTTGGCATTTGGAAATGCAAATTTATATGATGACAAATAAATTGGATGGATATTATTTGTTTAATAATTTCTCTTGTTACGTTCACTAAAATAGCATATAGTTATAGCATAGTCTATGTTATTTAGTTATATTATTTTCTATGTACATATTCTCATTGTTGTTGAGTGACTAGTAGGTGCGGATGGCGTATGCTTCACATTTAGAGCACACTTTCATGTTATATTGATCTATATGCTTGCTAATACTAAAATAAGGTACACATCTTGGATTAAATACCGTATTTTCATATTTTTTCCCCTTGGGATGCCTCATCCTCGAGATGATATTTATATTTATGATTATATATATTGTAAATTTTTACGATCGAACCAAGCAAAAAAGATGCACGTGAAAATTTTCGTAAATTTAAGGCGTTAAATTTTTTTTGAGAATTTTTGAAATTTTTTTGATAACTAAAAAATAGATTTCGGTTTTGTAACTTTAAATAGTATTAGTTAGCAACTATGAAATGAATTTGAAAACTTAGCAAATTTTTTATAAGAAGTTACAACTATTTGGTTTTCAAAATTTAAAAGGCTTAAAAGATTTTGGTAATCTAATTCAACCAATTGTTTTGAAAAGTTGGTAGGTTTGAGACATTTTCCTTACTTGGTAATTTCGAGGACGAAATTCTTTTTTTTTTGGGAGGGGGGGTGAGTGCAACGACCCAGAATTTTGGTCATTTGAATTTAGATTGTTTAATTTATTTTAAATATTGAAAAGTTATTTTTATAAGTTAAGTAAATTGAATTTCAAATATAGTGATTTTTTTGATAATTATATTTTTAAATTTGATATTTTAAATTATTTAATAATTGAATCTTGAGTTTAATATGAATGGAAACGATTTCAAATGCTGAATTAATTTCTTTTTGAACAAGAATAAACATAGTAAACTTTTAAATTTTATTTTAAAGCGATTTAATTGATTTTAGAAATTGCTCGTTTTAATTAATGTATTAAAAAAGCCTTCTGGGGCACTGTCATGTATTTCGATGAAACCATTTTCATTGGATATGTAATAGTGAATTATTATATGTCATCGAATTTTATAGCAATTGGGCACATCGTTTGGACGCGCGAGTTTGAAATGATTATAAATTAATTTAGGAACTTTTAATAAAACAATTGGGTTTCAAAAGCTATCTTCTGCATATGATCGAATTAGGCCTCGGGACCAGTTCCATAACGTTTGGAATAGGGATATAACATATCGAACGCTAAGCGGCGCGCCTTGTTTGGAGTTTGAGATTTTCGGGCGTTTTATAGCTTAATAGTTATATATATATATATATATATATATATATATATATATATATATATATATATATATATATTATTGAGCCACGCTTATCCATTACCCCAGCCCATGCCCAAATGTACATGCCCATAACAAACCATACCCCCTACCGTTGTAATTCGTGTCAACTAGAGAAGTACGCCATTTTTCCTTTTCAAATTGAAAACAGACAAGACAAATCCCATGGCCCTCATCGATTTGGACCACTACGAGCGAAATCTGACGAAGGCGTCAATTGAAGATTTGGATGACATGACATAAGAAATAGGATGGACGGTTGGATTTGGCCATGGCATAGTGGCCGGAGGGAGGCTGCGTTCATTTGCAGCTAATGAGTTCACGATCGCTATCGTACGCGCATGGCACATGCGCGTAGGGGGAGGCAGCTCGTTAGGCAGAGGCACGGCAGGCGGCGCTTGCGATGGTCGGTGGTTGCAAGTGCAGGTGGTGGATGGGTGCATGATTTTGAACAAGTAAAAAATGTCGACCTAGATTCGTGCACGAGATGATGGAGGAAAGGTTATTTTTTTAATTTAGGTTAATGGTAATTTGATTATAATCGAATGTTGATTTATCCATAACTTTCTTGTACGAGGTCTGTTTTGAGCGCGACGAGTCACGTTGCGATTGTATTGACGAAGGCTACACCACAGAATTGGATTGGATGGATTCAGAGCTAGTGGGAATTCTGAATTAAAATTGGATGTTCGTTCAATCTCAATTCAAAACGGAATGTGTTAACTATTAAAATCAATGTGAGTCAATCTCACCTTCTTAGTTAATCGAAAAATTCATATAGTTAATAAATATTATCTATTATATGTTTGGATATTTATTTATAATTGTTATTGACTGTTTGGATAACTTACATATTATTATTAGTTAGATTGGATATACTACCACCTATTGGAGTGGATGAGACCCTATTACGTTCCTGTGCAAGAGGGGTGACCTTTGTATTTGAATCTCGCCTCGAAGTAGTTGATTTTTATATTATTTGATTATATATTGTATTTAATGCAAGGGACATGTTAGAGGGATCCAATAGGATTCCCCCCTCACAATGTTGATTTTATTTTCATATAAATTGGTATATGGTATGTTGGATGCTAAAATTGATGTCATGGACCTGATTTTACTTAATAAGTGCTTGAGTGGCACTAGGCCTTATTTTGTGTATTTTAAATGCTATAAAAAATGATGTGATATAAAGTGGGATTTCAAAGTGATTTTGGAAATTTTATACGTTCAAATAATTTTTCTAGAATAAAAGGTATGAATTTGAGAAATTATGAATTTATAGTTTTATAAAATATTTTAAATGGAAATTTGAATTATGGATAAAGATTTTTACATCTTAAATTAAGTCCATCTTTTAAAGTAAAAAGGCATAGTTTTAAAAGAAAATATAAAATATTTGATATAAAATTTTAAGTGATGTTTTACAAATGATGTAAATATTTTGTAAAATAATGTTTTATTAATAAAAATATGGATTTATAAGCGGTGTTATAAATCAAAGGATATTATTATTATTTAATAAATTGGTGAAATAAATCGAACGGTGGATTACTACAAGACGAGGAATGATATTTTAGAAAATAGTTGATTCTATTTTAGAAATTTAAGATGAGGTAAAATTTGGGATTTGTTAAACGATATTTTATAAATTGTAGGAAATTAATAAAGGAATTTTTATGAAAGGAAGTGTTGTAAAATTGGAAGAGATTTATAAACATGGTTTATAAATCTGGGAATGGTCATGTTAGAAATTAAGTATGGATTTTCATCATGTAAATACAATTACGTTTTAAAAGCAGTAAGTTTATATTAATTATTTTAAAAGTGATTTATCAATAGTTTAATGTTTTGAAATTTAATTACTTAAAATTATTTATATGGTTTGAAATTAAATATAATTTTTATAAGTAAAGCTTGAAAATTAATTATTAGTATTTACAGACCGTTGAAGATAAATTGTTAGTGATATCTAGAATGTTTGGTATTTATTAGTTACTATTTTGAAATGTTTCAAGTTAATATTTATTTATTTAAAATGCTTGATATTATATAATAATGTTTAACTAAATGATTAGAATTTTTATTTTTTCAAGATTTATAAATAGGGTTTTATAAACAAATATGGATTATAAGAAGAATCTTATAATATGTTTTGGAAAACATAAAGGAAGATTGGTTAAAAGATAAAAGAATTTTATAAAGGGCTTAGTATTTATAAAAAAAAATTAGAAATAGGTTTATAGATTTATAAAAAGGAATTTATAAATAATTGCATGGTTCTATAAGGGTTTAGAAATGACTTGAGGAATAATTTATAAATGGGTTTTAAATCATTTTAAAAATTTGTAATGGTGTTTATAAATGATTTTAGAATTTGGTAAAAAGGAGATCTTTCTTAGTGTTTGGAAAATAATTATACCATTGAGATAAGTGTATGGATATTTTCTAAGCATTGAAAATAAAAGGGTTTGTGAATATATCTTTGTAAAAATATTTTGATACAAGTATTTACAGGATGGTTTTAATTAATGAAAAGATTAATTATGGAGGCTTAGTGCTGCTTGGTTCTTAACCAAATGTTGGTTTTTCTATGGAATTAAATTCTTGATTGAATTTTCGTTATCCGATACTTAAATAACCGACTATCGAATTTGGACCCAATTGTAATTTTGGAAATATTTAGGAGAAACTCATGAGTTATGTGGCACAGACATCTCCGATGATGCTGTACTATGCATATAAATCTCATTTCGTTCTTCTGGGACAATGATCAAGAAATCTGTCCACTAACGGTTAGGAGGTGATCTCCGACCTTATCTTTGACTATTTATTTCCTAAAGAATCGAGTTTCAGTTTATCGAAAACTATTGAATGTTGTTTCAAAGAGACCAAGATCGGATATTTTATCTGAAAGTCACTTCGATCCAACTCAAGCATTCGAAGTGAAGACATCTTAAAGATAATGGAATTGGAGACGGAGCTCTCAATTGTTTTGTTCGGTCCAGAACTAAAACAACCCAAAATTTAAGCTATGATAATTAATTAAAAAATTAATTAAATAATAAATAACTTTGTGAAATTATAAGAATTGAGCCACGGGAGATGCACCATTGTGTCCGTGGTAATTTTCTAGTCAATTTCCTTATATAGATTGTCAAAGTCCAAGCTAAAACGAAGGAGATACGCTCGAACAAGAAATGTAGGAAAGGGAGAAAAAAAATGGTCAGGTCGACCCTCCCATCAGCTAGTTCAACCTAACTCATGCAAATTTCGACACCTAGGTCGACCTGCCATAGCATTTGGACGAGCTCTCGTCCAGGTGAAGAAATGACGTCTTTTTCCAATTCTGATCGATCATGTGTGTCCATGCTTCCATCTGACGGTTTCCAACGAGCCTATGACATGGTTGCACCAAATTTAATCCTCAAATCCAACGGTCTGAGGTCCACAAGTGACACTATAAATAAGACCTTATTCCTAGTTATTTTTTCTCATTCGGATTTTATCCACCTGGGCTGATTGTCTGAGACTAGACCCTAAAAGGAATATTTTCCAAGAGGAAGATCTTTTTAAATGAAATATTTTATACCGTTCAAGTGGATCCAGAAAGGCTAAAGGAAAGAGCTAAGGACCATAAGTGAGTGTTTAAGTAATTATTTTATATTTTTAAGTAAATAAAAATAATAAGGTTCTCAATAGTTGTAGTTTTTCGACAATTTTGAAACCGCTTTTATACAAGTTTTTACGGTTAATTTTTAATGTTCTTTTCAGTTTATTTTATTTAACAATTTTATTTTTCTATTTTATTCATTTATTTACAGGTATTACTGTCATTTACAGTTATTTTTGTTTTATTTACATCCGTTTTGCGTTAGATTTCAGCATGTAAAGCTTAGTTCTTTTTATTCCTTTTACGCAAATAAATTAATAAAAGGTGGATAATTCGCTAATATGGACTAAATTTTATGAATATTAAAATTACAGAAAATTGGACGTAAATAAGTAGAACTGTAATAAAAGAATATAGACAGAAATAGGCAAATTTGATAATTGTAAGCAAGTTATAACTAGTAGATTATAACTAGAAAGACAAGATAAAAGAGAAATTATAACATAGGTTATAATTAAGAAGAAAGGACAGAAAGAGGCTTATTTTAAAACTTAGAGTTAAGTTAATAAGAAAATATAGTAGAGATAACCGAAGATGTTTACTTTAAAGACTTGTACTAAGTTAATAAGCAAATATAACAGAGATAACAAAAGAGTCTTATTTTAAAAGACTTAGAATAAGTTAATAAGAAAATAGAGCAAAATTAACAGAAGAAGCTTATTTAAAAGATTTATACTAAGTTAATAAGCAAAGATAGAAGTAGGACCCATACTAGAAGCATTCCCCTTGGGACACACTTATGTTGTTTAGGGTAGATAAGTGGTCAATAATTAAGAAGTAGGACTCGTATCAGTAGCATTCCCCTTGGGACCCGCTTATGCTGTTTAGGGTAGATAATTGGTCAATAATTAAGAAGTAGGACCCATACCAGAAGCATTCCCCTTGGGACATACTTATGTTGTTTAGGGTAGATAAGTGGTCAATAAGTAAGAAGTAGGACCTGTACCGGCAGCATTCCTTTTTGGACACACTTTTGTTGTTTAGGGTAGATAAGTGGTCAATAATTAAGAAGTAGGACCTCTACAGGCAGCATTCCCCTTAGGACACGCTTATGCTGTTTAAGGCAGATAAGTGGTCAATAATTAGAAGCTCAAATCAGGGGATTTGAGAAAGTGGCGCAAGTGGATTTTTTTGTTAAGACCTGTATCGGTAGCATTTCCATTCAGTCAGGAACTGGTGGTCTCACAACACACTAAGGTGAGGCTGGGCATGCTTATGCTGTTTATGGTAATTAAGAGGTCCAAAGAGGGAGCATCAGATAGCACGAGCCTTACGGTGGTCGAGAATGCAACCTCGATGCAGGGAGATAAGTTGCTATTGAGTTTCAAGCGCTAAACAGGCGTCTTTTGTTATGGAACCCACAGGATGGGACTAGCTTGCAGTGGCACAACCAAGATAAAAGGCCAATCAAAGGGTATAATTAGGACTTCAACCTAATTAAACTAGGATTGAGATTTCTACCCAATCAAAGCAGTTATCTAAGACAAGGGAAAACAATCCAATTGAACTATCTAAACAAAGCAAACAGTTAAACCGTGTTTTATTCCAAATTTATCTTTCCCTTTATTTCCTTTTATACTAGAACTGTTGCTAAGTCTATTATATTTATCTTGCTTAAACCTGCTAGTCATTACTTCCATTCACTAGACTTTTAGTCTGAACCACTCCTCCATTTTTCCCTTTTTCCCGCCATAGGCCAGTAGAGGCAGGGACAGTAGATTTTGGATTTTCTTAGAGGTTTAGCTGTGGAATTTTTCTTCACGTATTCTTCTTTTTATTTTTAGTTTGATTTCCACGTACTGGTACTTATTGAGAGGGATGATTTTTTACTATGATGTTGTGATTGAGATGGTATTTTCATGAGACATATATATTTGGTATTTCGAGACATATTTTGGTTATGGCTTATTTATGAAGTTTTTAATTTTTAAATGAGCTATTGATTAAATGTTTCTGCTGTTTTATTTAATTGTCTTGTGTATCTTAGTCTTTGTAAAGTATTTAGCTATACATATAATGCACCACACCTTTTAATGTGTCTTTTTTGAGCATACTAATGGGTGTGGGGTGTTTCACTTGGTATCAGAGCCTAAGGTTACAGGATCCCTAGAAACTTGATTTAGAAATAAAGTATTTTTCCAAAATAATCTATTTTTAAAAGTAGCATATCTTCAAACAAGAAGTATTTTTCAAAAAGAAACTCTTATTATAGAAATAGTTTTTCATGTATAAAAGAGAGTTTTTATAAAAATCCCCTTAAAGTTTAGTTCAACCTTCTTCCGATCCTAGCGAGCCTAAATTCTCTTTTCTTTGCAAGGTATGGCTGACTGGTTCTATAGAGCTACGGTACCAGAGGTGCAAGTGCAAGTACCTACTATAACACCGATAGGTGGAGATTCCTTTAATCCACCTACAACAGCCAATTTTCTAAGCTATGTAAGGACCTTGTTGGTCTAGGAGGCAGAACTATTTTTGGCACAGAGGATTTCAAGGAGGCACAAGCTAGGTTAAAGGACACAGACCGAATGTTTGGGCTTTTTGGATTGGAGGATCAATAGAGAGTTCAGCCTACGTCTTGGTTGTTGAAGGGAGAGCTTGAAGAGGTTCCTAAGTAAAAAAGCTCTAAGAAGTCGTGATGGGAGAGCAAGAAGGAAAAGGACAAGAGGAAAGAAGGAGGACCTCGAAGCGGATCAAGAAAAGCAGGAAATTCAATAGCTATGGACTGGTTGGTCATTACGCAAGGGACTATAAGAATAAGACGATGAAGGGAAGGTGTTATAGTTGTGGATAACCGGGTCATCTTTGTAGAGCTCGATACTGCACCTTCTAGTGGTGGACTGAATCGAGGTAGGAAAGTCTCTGTAGAAGATTTGATCTCTATTTCAGGTTTGTCCTATTCGGACTCTTTCATTTCTAGTTCTTTAGTACATTGTTTGCACTTAGACATCTATTTAGTAGTAGACCCCCTTGTTGTTTCAAACCCCATAGGAGGATCAACAAACTTGTATATGATTTGTAGGGGTTTGAATTTTTTTTATCCTAGACGTAGAGTTTGATTATGATGCCTATGTATTGGGATTTTCGGGATACGGGATGATTTTGGGGATGGATTGGCTATCCACTTTATGGAGTGATATTCTACAGCGAGAGGAGAGTCGTTAGACTAGAGACATGTAGCGGTAGGTATTTTGAGGTTTCTTGCGACCCGTAAGGGTCAGTCATGTTGAGCTTCCGTTATTCCCTTGATTCATCATCTGTAGAGTTAGATTTAGTTTCGATCATCAGAGATTTCCCGACATCTTTGAGGAGTTTAGGGGACTGCCCCCTAAGAGAGATCGATTTCAAAATCTATTTGAATGACAATGTTAAGCCAGTAGCATTACCTATGAAATACATGGCAACTTCGGAGAGGAAAGAGTTAAGCAAACAGGTTCATGAGCTATTGGAGAAAGGCTTCATCAGAAAGAGCATATCTGAGTGGGGAGCACCAGTTATCCTTGCTACTAAGGCAGATGGTTCCCTTCGACTTTGCGTAGAATATAGAGAGTTGAATAAGCTCATGAAGAAGAACCATTATCTACTTCCTAGGATAGATGATCTTTTTGATTTGTTAGTTGGCTCTTTGGTCTTTTCTCAACTTGTTTTAGCCACTGGATCTCATCTGCTTAGGGTCATTGACGATAGCATTGACATGACGATATTTAGGACACCCGATGGATTTTTGAGTGGTTGGTTATGCCTTTTGGGCTAAACAATGCCCCACTTATTTTGTGGATTTGATGAGCAATGTTTTTAGAGAAGTCCTAAATAAGTTCATAGTGGTATTTGTGGACGACACTTTGGTGTTTACGAAGAGTATGGAGGAGTATGTTGTTCATTTATAGGAGGTTCTTCGTACATTTCGTGTTCATCTGATGAGGGAAAAGTTCTCGAAGTGTCACTTTTGGCTTAAGGAAGTGTGTTTCTTAGGGCATAGAGAAGGTCAACATATGGAAAGAGTTTAAGAGACAATTTTGTGCATTTACGTTCAGATTGTAGAAATCTAAAAAGTTGTAGGCAAAGATTGGAGATGTACAATAGATTCAGTTGAAAAGAAGAAAGCCCATATGTTGATAATTGAAAAAAATTAATTGTTTCAAATAAGTGGATGTAATGTTAGTGCCTTGAAATAAATATAAGTATAAGAGAGGAATAGGAATAAAACACTTTAGTAAAGAGATTACCAAAGTTTAGGATGGGTACTCCTAGGGTAGTAAGAAGAAAATCCACCTTATGTTTAGCAAAATAAAATGAAATTGTTAAAATTGAAAAATTGAAAATTTTCATTGTTAACATTTTAGAGAAAGAAAATATTGGGCATCAAATTTGAATTGTTTTCTTTATATGATGTAAATTTTGTTAAAAGTGAAATTCTTTTTGAAGAATTATAGAGCATGTATAACTCGCTAGTTTCTTTGTAGCTAAACAAAGATTTTAAATATAAAAACCTAGAGCGTATTAAGTATTGAAAACATAGGTTACATCATCTATTATTGTAATAGACGTTTTCATGAAAATTAAAGGAAGCATAGACTGTAACACCTATTGTTATAGTAGGTGACTCCAAGGGAAATGTTTTTTCATATTATGCGAGATTTATGAGTATTTATTTTGAATAAATCCATACAATAGTATTTTTGGGTTGTAGTAACAGTGTTTTACGTAATATCTATTTCGACCCAGATAAAAATGTATTTTGAAAATAATTTCTAAGTATATTAAAAAGTAGTTTGTAAGTACACTTATTATAAGTATGAGGAAATGTTTTCTAGTTATTGATATATTAAAACAGTTTTGAAAATGAGTTTTTCTGAAAAGAAAAGTGTAAGTTAAATATTAGGAAATTAATAAATTTCATAGAAATTGTCTATTGTAAGAGAAAATAGATTAAACATACGTTAATCTATTAATATGAAATGAATAGTGATAAAAAAATTATGAAACCAAATCACAAATAAAGTTGTTTTGTGCAAGTTATAAGGAATACGCGAAATAGATATACCAAGTATGGGAAGCACCACATTTTGTATAGCCTATTTTGAAAAGTATAAAATAAGTTCCTTGTGATTTCACATAAACATGAAGTCCTCTTTTAAAGGATTCATAGAAGGTTTTAGCGCTAATAGTTTCTTGAGAAGATAGTTCCAATATATTAAGGTATAAAACCATTAGGTGTAATAAGAAGTGTAATAATTAGAGATAGAGTTGGTTTGGAGAGATATTATAGATGGCCTTTGTAGAAAGTCCCAATTTGTACTTAGTACTCCCCCTAGGTTAAGTAATTAGAAAGTTAAGTAGTTTTTAATAAAATAATTATTCTTATCTACTCCAGTTTTTGCAAAAATTGAAAATCGATGAAAAGAAGATGTTTTGAAAACATGTAAGGACGTTTTAAAGATATTTTGAAAGAAAATTTATTTTGGTGAAAAAAGCAGATAAGTTTTTGGAAGCAAAAAAACTTAGTAATAGTTAAATTTTAAAATCCCAATTTTTATAAAAAACTGTAAGGATGCAAGTTTAGAAAGATAAAATAATAAGTAATCAAGCACCTTTGAATTTAATGGAAATTTGAAAATAACACTTTTAAAGGCAAAAATTTTGGGATTTGATGTTTTAAAAATAAAATTAGAAGCCTTAGTTTTTGAAATAAATGATAAATACCAAACCAAACACTTGGATGTAAAGTAGATAGGAATCATTTCCTAGGCGTGATAGAAAAAGAGTAAGGCTACATAGAAGATAACATTGATTACTTTTAGAAGTAATAAAAGAAGTTGTGTAAAGTATATAAGACACTAGTGAGAACCTAGGATTGTTGTTTCATGTGTGTAGACTACAGAAGAATAGTAAAGTAATATTAGTAAGATAGTAAGGCACACGTGGTTGAAGATGTGTATCCTTGATTTTGAAAGAAATTGGGAAAGGCAACTTTCCTTAGTAGACTTCGCTTATAATAATAGCTTTTAGACTAGCATTGGAATGACATCTTTTGAAGCGCTTTACGGAAGACCGTAAGAGTCACCTTCATTCTGGTTAAAGTCTACAGAGAGATTGCTACTTGGTCCCGACATGGCTAGAGAGACTTCGGAGAAGATTGATTTGATTAGGAAAGAATAAGTACCTCTTATCCACATCTCTTTGATAATAAATTTTTAATTTCCTATTTCCAGCTTTATTTTCGAATAGGTACTTTCCTTTATTATCCTTTGGCAGGTTAGAACTTAGGATCTGACCTAAGGACGGTAGGAATTGATGTAAACACAATATTAGAACATGCTATGTATGATGGATGCTAGTGGTTGCAAGTGGTTTCTAGTGGATGCTAGTGGACGCGTATACTTAAACTAGGCATTATTATCTTTTAAGGATCGGCCTAACTAGGACACTAGAGCATATCCATATGGATATGTGTGCATTTTCATTTTTATTTTTACTTTATTCCATGGTTGCTATAAATGGATGATTATCACATGATTATTGCATTTGGATGATGATTGTAGTACGCATATAGACCTATCAGTTATCATTAGGGAATTGACATTCATTTGGATACATGGCATGAACATGATAACATAAAAGGAGGTAGAATGAAGACCGCCTAATCTATTGCATTAGTTAGGGATATTGACACTACACTAATTACATATGAATCATAAATCGCATTAGAATTTTTTTTAAGGAAAATGGATGTAATGGATGATGATTGAGTAGTTGGTTGTAGAACTTAGATGAAAACATTTATTTCATTCTTCTATCCTTAGAGATTTCTAGGATGAAATCCCTTAAGGAGGGAAGAATGAAACAACCCAAAATCTAAGCTATAACAATTAATTAGCGAATTAATTAAATAACAAATAACTTTTTGAAATTATCTGAGTTGAACCACGAGAGTTGCACCATTGTGTCTGTGCTAATTTCCTGGTTAATTTCCATATATAGATTGTCAAAATCCGAGTTAAAATGAAGGAGATATACTAGAAACAAGAAATGTAGAAAAAGGAAAAAAATATGGTCAGGTAGACCCTAGGGTCAACCCTCCTATCAGCTAGGTCGACCTAACTCATACAAAGGTCGACACATAGGTCAAACGCCATAGCATTTGGATGAGCTCTCGTCCAGGTGAAGAAATGACGTGTTTTTCTAATTCTATCGATCCTTTGCGTCCGTGCTTTCGTCCAACGGTTCCCAGCGAGCCTATGACGTAGTTGCACCAGATTTAATCCTCAATTCCAATCTTCTGAGATCCATAAGTGACATTATAAATATGACCATAGGCCTAGCTATTTTTCTCACTTAGATTTTCCCCATCTGGGTTCATTGCCTGAGGCTGGACCCTAAAAGGAATATTTTTCCTAGGAGAAGATCTTTTTAATTAAAATATTTTATACCCTTCAAGTGGATCCGGAAAGGCCAAAGGAAAGCTAAGGACCATAGCTGAGTGTTTAAGTAATTATTTTAGATTTTAAGTAATTTAAAATAATAGGGTTCTCAATAGTTGTAGCTTTTCTACAATTTAGAGGTTGCTTTTATACAAGTTGTTTACGGTTAATTTTTAATGTTCTTTTTAGTCTATTTTATTTATTTATCTATTTTATTCATTTATTTACAGTTATTTACTGTCATTTACAGTAATTTGTATTTTATTTACATTCGTTTTGCATTAGAATTCAGCCTGTAAATTTTAGTTCTTTTTATTCCTTTTACGCGAATAAATTAATAAAAGGTGGATAATTGGTAATATGGACTAAATTTTAAGAACATTAAAATTACAGAATATTGGACGTAAATAAGTAGAACTTTAATAAAAGAATATAGACTGAAATAAGAAAATTTGACATTTGCAAGCAAGTTATAACTAGTAGATTATAACTAAAAGACTTATAACCTAGGTTATAATTAAGCAGAAGGAACAAAAAGATACTTATTTCAAAACTTAGAATTAAGTTAATAAGCAAATATATTAAAAATGACAAATAAGGCTTATTTTAAATACTTGCACTAATTTAATAAGCAAATATAATAGAGATAGCAGAAGAGGCTTATTTTATAAGACCTAGAATAAGTTAATGAGCAAATAGAGCAGAATTAACAAAAAATGATTATTTAAAAGACTTTTACTAAGTTAATAAGCAAAGATAGAAGTAGAACCCATACTGGCGGCATTTCCCTTGGAACACACTTATTCTGTTTAGGGTAGATAAGTGGTCAAAAATTAAGAAGTAGGACTTGTACTGACAGCATTCCCCTTGGGACCCACTTATGTTGTTTAGGGAAGATAAGTGGTCAAGAATTAGGAAGTAGGACCAGTACAGGCAGCATTCCCCTTTGGACACACTTATGTGTTTAGGGTAGATAAGTGGTCAATAATTAAGAAGTAGGACCCGTACCAGTAGCATTCCCCTTCGGACACACTTATGTTGTTTAGGGTAGATAAGTGGTTAATAATTAAGAAGTAAGATGCGTACCGACAGCATTCCCCTTGGGACACGCTTATGTTGTAGATAAGTGGTCAATAATTAGAAGCTTAAATCAGGGGATTTGAGCAAGGGGCGCAACTAAATTTTGTTTGTTTGGACCTACATCGGTAGCATTCCACTTTAGTTAGGAATTGGTGGTCTCACAACACACTCAGGTGAGGCTGGGCATGCTTATGTTGTTTAGGGTAATTAAGAGGTCCAAAGAGGGAGCAACAGATAGCGTGAGCCTTACGGTGGTCGAGCCTGCGGTCTCGGTGATGGGAGATAAGTCGCTATTGAGTTACAAGCGCTAAACAGATGTCTTTTGCTGTGGGATCCACAGGATGAGACTAGCTAACAGTGGCACAACCGAGATAGAAGGCCAATAAAAGGGTAGAATTAGGACTTTATCCTAATTAAATTAGGATTGGGATTTCAGCCTAATCAAAGCAGTTATCTAAGACAAGTGCAAAAAATCCAATCGAAATATATCAGCAAAGCAAACAGTTAAACTGTGTTTTATTCCAGCTTTATCTTTCCCTTTATTTCCTTTTATACTAGAACTGTTGCTAAGTCTATTATCTTTATCTTGCTTAAACGTGCTAGTAATTATTTCCACTCACCAGACTTTTAGTTTGACCTACTCCACTAATTTCCCCTTTCCCCCATTGGCCAGCAGAGGCAGCGACGATAGATTTCGGATTTTCTTGGAGGTTTAGCTGCAGAGTTTTTCTTCATGTATTCTTCTTCTTCTTTTCAGTTTTATTTTCATGTACTAGCACTTGTTGAGAGGGATGATTTTGTACTTTGATATTGTGACTGAGATGGTATTTTTCATGAGACATATGTATTTAGTATTTCAAGACATATTTTGGTTATGACATATTTATTAAGTTTTAATTTTTAATTGAGTTGTTTATTAAATGTTTCCGCTATTTTATTTAATTGTCTTGTGAATATTAATCTCTGTAAAGTATGTAGCTATACCTACAACGCAACACACCTTTTAGTGTGTCCTTTATAGGTATGCTAAAAGGTTTGAGGTGTTTCAAGAACGAATTTGTATGGGTAAATGCTGAAATTGCATTATTTCCTGAAGGGCAGTGTTAGCATTCCATGTGGGAAGTGCTATAAATGGTAAGAGCGTGGCCTCTTCAAGCCTTACACCATGGAAACGAATAAAGCAGGGACATGCGACATGGCTAAGTAGATCGCACCCAAGTAGGGTATGATCATCCCAAGTCTAGGCGATATTTACGTATGCTTCAAAATCCCATTGTGTAGTTGTTGATTGCGACCAAAGGGTGATCTTATTAGGTGCTACTTGAGAAGGGGGTAGTGCCGGTCCAAAGTAGCAGAGGTGCAACATGTTGTGGCCTTCCGTACATTTTATCTAAAAGTGTACCAATTCGGTAGGTGGACTCTTACCCTTTCATAACTGGAAATCTATTCTCCAATTTGAGCCTTCGGTTTTGGTTGTAGAACCTAGTATGTTGGAATTTAATTAATGCAACAATTTTGGCTATGATTAATAAGTGTTTGTACAATAGACATTATTGTAATATTAGAGGATTTCATATGAAATGTTTTGGTTATCGTAAGGTAAAAACCTGTCCTTGTTTACGTGCGGCGTGGTCTTACGAGATACCTTTGTTTCGAAAGATTTCTATAACTTTAAAATCTAGTTGGGTGTATCTTCTCACGCTGGTTTTCTAGACTGACTCGGCTGTTATTTTATTATAATGCAGGGGTTTGACTAAGCATATTACAGATTTAGTTGGAATGCTTCGGAGCTTTAGGAGAGAAGCTAGAGTCTCATAGACGTATTTATGCATATGGTTATTTTTCTGATGTTTGTTATTGAAATCATCAGCATGAAAATAGGTTATTATAAATGTCCAGGCTAATGGTCATGATTGTTGTTTTATTCTGATGGATGTATGTATATAACAGTTTGTATTTTGTAAAGATTATTGATATTATATTATATTTTATTCCGCTGCGATTGTGAGATTCTGTGCTCTTTTAGTTTCTTTTCTCTTCTTCTTCTCTTCTCTTCTTCTTTCTTCTTTCTTTCCCTTAACTATCCATTTTTTCGTTCGATTTGGGTTAGACGTGTGTGGTTTATTGTCATCTTAAATTGTACAGAAAAGAAGGTCATTACATTGACCAAACCGATGTATTATCTTTTGACCACCTATTTTAGCCACCACATATCGATGTTGATGCACCCGAGGAAATCCACATGATCATCTTCCCGATATTTTCTTCCATATTCCCCCTCTGATGCATTCATGTGTAGCCATTGCTATCCCTAATTCCTACCGAGCGGATCCTAAATATCTATTTCCAGCTATCTCCAACCAAACCAAACTCTAAGACCACCTTCATTTCGACCTTTACTCTAAATGAGCTCATCGCCGCCTACCATGCCACTTAATTACTCCAGATTGAAAACCTCCAAATCAAATCCTAATTTCACCACCTCTTTATTTTAACCACTAGCTACGACCAATTCAATCAACAATTATAGTAAACACCACTTACCGTTGAACCTATTTATTAAGACTAAAAGTCCGATATATAATTTACTCGATTTGACTTATTTCAACATTTTGATGTATTTTGAGTTAAAGAGGTTAACCACTATTAGAGAGGTGATAAATTTTAGGATTTGATGGATTTCTTTGAAATGAGGCAACCCTTAAGGTTCCATATGGTTTTTATATAGAGGTTAAGAGGATTTCAACAGTTATAGTCATTCGACTCAAAAGCAGTTATGTACACTATTTTAAATCTATTAAATCATTATCTCAAAATTATGTCTCTAAATTCATCGAGCTTATACTCTAAATGGATCGGTTTGAAAACTCATATACCATAGTCATAATGTAACATCTAAGCCTTTATGCTACCTTGAATTCACTTTAATTCATTATTCAGTTATTTATAATGATTTCCAATTTATTATTTAAATAAATTTGTGTAAAGCTGCTAGCAGTTATATTATCCCCCTTAAAAGATTTACATACATGCGATTCACCCAAAAAGAATAAAGTATTAACTAAATATCTAGAAATATCATACCATATCACATGACCAATCATTTATACATTCTTAAAATATGAAGGATTCAAAAATCATTAAACTCTTCAAAAGTATTATTACGGTAAATTATGACCCAATCAAACCCATATTTACAACAATGAAAAAAAAATCACACAAACATGCTATGACTTCACATCTAATCCTACTAATATGTACTCAACTATAGTATTCAAAGATGCTTCCACATTACTAAAAAAGTGAAATAATCAATCATCGATGATGATTCTCACTAAACATATCATGCATCCTTGCAACTCGACCATAATAGTCCATAAACAAAGTGCACAAACAAAAGATTTTGTTTGATCAAACGTGCACACAATAAACAAATCAAATAAAACATTTGTATTCAACAAGTATGTGTATGTATATGTATGTTAGCATTATAGTTAGCAAAATAATTTTTGTGCTCTACATAATAGTATTACTTATGATCCAAAACATACTTTGCATGCCTAACAAATCCTATACCGACTCTACATCATCATGGGATAATAACATATTGTCAAAATAAAAGAGATTGCCATACTCACTTCTTATAAATGTAAATATCAGACATTGGGAAAACAAACAGACCAAATGTTATCTACATAATCTCAATATATACCAATATTCCAATATAAGCATTCGACAAACTGCTAATAAACAGTACACATGTACTTATCTTATATTAGTTATACAACAACCAATAACATTAGAGTATATATATAGGATATGGTAAGTGAATACATCACAGGTCGATGAGTACACTACTTCGATACGACATATAACTATGTATCAATCTTAAATGTAGGATATGCTTTTTGTATTCTATCTTTTGTTTCCCATGGGCAGTCTGCTGCATCACCATGCCCTTGGATTTTAACCAATCTTACAACCTTCCTCCTTAATCGCGTCTCATCATGATCTACGATTCGCATTGGTTGCCTAAAAGCTTCCAAATTAGGTTCCACTTATGAATCTTCTTAGGCATATATTTCAATAATTTGCTATGGATCATACACATATTTTTGTAGGTGAGATACGTGAAATACATTGTGCACACCAGACAACCTTCCGAACAATTCCACATGACAAACTAATGGTCTAATCCGCTCGAGAATGGGAAAAGGTCTAATAAATCGAGGTGTCAACTTCCTTGCCGACCAAATCTTACACTCCTCTCATTGGAGAGATTTTCAGGAGTACATAATCTCCAACTAAGAACTCTAGATTTCTTCACCTTTGATCAGCATAGCTCTTTTTCCTGCTCTGGGCTTCTTTCATCTTCTTTACGATCATATCAACCTTTTCCGAAGCTTCTTTAATCTCGCAGTACCTAGTACTATTCAATCTCCATCTCGGTCCAACATGCTGAGGATCTACAAGGACGACCATACAAAGCTTTATATGGAGTCATGTCAATACTAGCCTGATAACTGTTGTTGTAGGAGAACTCAACAAGATGAAGATAATTTTCCATGATCCTCCAAAATCTAAGATACAAGCTCTCATAAGATCTTCTAATACCCGATTTACCCTTTCAGTTTGCCTATTAGTTTAGAGGTGATATGTGATGCTTATGTTTAGCTTCATTTCGAAAGCTATCTGCAATGCCTCCTAAAACTAACTGGTAAAGATTGAGTGTCGACCACTGACTATGCTGCTTGGGACACCATGTAATCGAACAATTTACCTCATATATATTTCTATAAACTTGCAGCTATTTGTGTTGGCTTTATAGGGATAAAGCGTGCACTCTTGGTTAATCGGTCTATGATAAACCAACTGCCTACATTTCCCTTTCTTGACCTAATGAAAGCCGTCGATGAAATCCATCGATATTTGGTCCCATTTCTAAGTCGGAATTTCAGAAGGCTGGAGCAAGTCCTGCAACCTTTTGTTGATCACTTTTGACCTATTGGCAATTTGCACCCTACTTACGTGGATGAAAATGTCTCTCTTGATACCTCTCCACTAGAAAGTATTTTTCATATCTACGTACATCTTATGAATATATTTTATATAATGATTTTATAAACTAAATTTATAGACGTTCTTTATAAAGGAATTTTTGAGAATTTAAATTCCGGTATTTTTGAATGGAATTTCAAATGATTTTCGAAAAAAAGGAATAATAATGGTATTATTTCTAAAATGGATTTTGAAAACGAAAAACAATCTCATGATTAATTGATTCAAGTGGCTCGAAAGTAACTAAAAATGGCATGTTCGGATGGTAAACGCTTTTCTTAAGTATTCCACTTCTTGTTAAGGAAATATGAGATACTACTGGTGGTACCCGGTTCCTTGGTATCATTTTCAAGTTGCTTAATCTGTATAATTTTCTAAAGTAAAAAAGGATAATGTGAATCACTAATTGATGATTGTCAATTTTTATCAAATTGTATTATCTTAATTGATAAGCATGGTATGCTTTGATCTTTAAAAGAAATGGTTAAAGTTATTAATGAATGGTGTTGGGTTTGTAGTAAACGATGTTTTAGCAACATTTGTTTTCAACCCTTTAATGACACTTTAGAAGAAATCTTATGGGTATATATAGATCTCTAATAATGGGATTTTAAAGAGAATAACAAGTATTGGAATATTTTATAAAAAGATAGAAAATGTTATATGTTTACTTTATAAAGAGTTTATTACAATAACGTTTTGTTTCAATCTCTTTGATTATATTTTAAAGTAAGTAAAACTTGTTAAGTAAATTGGGAATATAGTTAAAACATTTGAATAAGTATATGAATACTTTTAAGTGTTGAAATTGGTATAAGTGGATAATTAATTAAAGGAGTATTATTTAACAAAGTAAGTCTTGATTAACAAAAGAAGTTTTATTAAATATAAAGGTGTTTGCATTTAATATTGGTTAAATGCAGTATTGTAATATACGAGGTATATTATAATAAAAGATAAGTTATCTTTAACTTGAATAATTTTTTAGAAATGTTAGAAAAAGTTAAATATAAAGAAGCATCTTTATAAAAATGTTTTGATAAAGATTGAAAGTTTTATGAAATGTTTTCATTAATTTTTTTGAAAGGTTATTAAATTCATACGAAGTATGTGGATTATTTCGTCACACGGTTTGATCTACGGTTCGAGTATAGAGCTTTGCATTTTACACCGATTCGAAATAGATTTATCACTTGATCCTTGATGATGAACTAGTTGGATACTTGAGTTTTCTATCATAGTTGTGCAAGGAAAACTAAAATTTTGTTCGAAAAGCCAGATCATAGTCCGCACTAGAGGATCGAGGGATCAATACTAGTTTAGAAGAAAAGTTGTGAATTCGAATAGAAGATCAATCAGATATTATTTGCGGATGATCAATGTACATCATACGGGTGTAAGTTTATTAATAAATAGTTTGGGCAAAAAATTTTGTGTTTTGTTTTGGATAATTTCGGGGATGAAATTCTTTTAAAGGGGGAAGTATGTAACGACCCACAAATTTATCAATTTGACAAATTATATTTATTTTTAAATATTTAGATATAAGCTTTTAAAAACATAGATTATATTGTTTTGAACCATAAATAAACATTGTAATCTTATATTAATAAGTATTTACAAAAATATACACTTTGGAAAAATATCGATAAAATGGCCGAAAACCGTTTTATCGATAAACAGCTTTATAATAATAAAACATCACGCATGGAGCTAGATACATACACTTATTTTTATAATTGAATAAGAATATGAAATAAAATTAATTGTTTTACTTTTAGAAATTAAATGTGTTTATGACATCATCAGTGATGCCCTTATATTGAATAATTGATTTATGAATTTAAATTGAGATTTAATAATTTAATAATTATTATAATTATTCAAATAACTTTTTAAAATGATGATAATTCATTTAAATAGTTATAAAGTGATACTAAATCATTTGTAATAGTTTTATGAAGATATATACTTGATTTGAAAATATAAGTAAATTCATCATTATATCAATATAATAGCGATTTTTGTAAGTAATTGTTGATTTTAATTTATATGATTTATAAATAAAATATGATTATTATTTTTTTGGCAAGGAAAAATATGATCATTTTAATTCACCTAAAATAATAATAAAATAGTTTTTACATTTTGTTTACAAATACAAGTACGTTAATTAATAAGTAAAAATGTGATTGGGAATTGATTTCTTGATTTTCAACGGTTTAACCTGTTCAAAGTCGTTGAAACGTTGTTTATTCTCTTGTGCACATACATGTACATATTTACACATGTCATATTGTAACATCCCTCACTTGAAGGCCCAAAAATAACGGTTGCGGATGCTGTAGTCATCCATCGTTATTAATTCTCGGCGACCAACTACGGTAATGTTAGACACATTGATATAACAGAAACATATGGAAATGGAAAAAACTTAAATCATTAAACAACTATCACATTCCATTTCAAATCATTTCAAATTCATTACATAATCCAAGACTCGAGAACCACGTTCAGAGAAAATGTAATCAATACGTCATATGCCAAGTGTAATGACCTGTAAATTATAACTGTTTTAATAACATAATTAACTGAAATTTTATGAAATTTTAAATAATTGAATTTGGAAATAAAAATTAAATATTTGGAATACATCTATTTAAACATAGCAGATGGTAAATTTTCATCAGGTAATATGAAAGTTTATTTTGTTGTGTAATTTTATTCAAATTTAAATTAGTTAATATTTGATGATAATAAAATATTTCCTAAATCTGAATGCTTTTATACAATAAATTTGTAAATCATCTTTTGAGTGAGAAGTCATATTTTGTTTCGTCAAATTTGGACTACTATTGCTTCGTTTATCTTATTTTCAGCAAATTAGCAGCATTTTCGGTACCGACTATCGACCTCTGATAGGATGGTCGTATCGCTGATATTTGCCTATTATTTTGATCATCTCATCGTGATGATCTCTGTGGTATATTCACTTCTGCGTTTCGGAATCTGTTACGTGGCGAAGTCTATGTAATGTTTAGTAGTATCGGGTCTACATTCAAGCCTTTTGGTTTCCCACATCTCTTTGGTTCCCACCGTGTAATGTCAATGGCCACCTAGCATTTATATTCTCTGAATGAACTCTTGGCTTTTGGGTTACCCCACTATTTCAATTTATTTTCTTTCTCTTCGTCTCTTTCTTTTACTTTTATTTGCTTCTCCTCTTTGATTTTTGGTTCTTCTGAAAGATAATATACTATATTTATAAATGAAGCATATGTTAGCCTGTAGCCTACCGTCACTCCTTTCCCTCTAACTCGCACTCCAACCGCCTATCTGCGTTGACCTTTATGCCCCACCCTGACAACCACCACATCAGATCCCACTATCGACACATGGTCCTCCCCAACCTTCGCCTGAGCTTCCACTCGCGAGCCACCATACCTCGGCCCTTGAACCGATGCCACCTCCACTTTCTTCTTTCCTCTTCCCTCCACCAACGTGTCTTCCACCTCAAACCGCCTCATCATCACCCAAAAATCACCCACGAACTCATGCGAGCTGCCGCCACCATCAGCCTTTCTCGGCCTATCCTCTTCTACCTCCATGTCGACCACCATTCGCCCCTCCTTCCCTGAGTGCGTACGGCCTCTCTTAGTATTAAGCTATATATAAGCAACTATATAGGTTTGCATGCCCAGTTTTTCTTCTTTCTTACTATATTTCATATGTCTGTTTATATATTGAATTATATATTATGTCAGTATTTATATATGTTTAAAATGTATATATATCGTGTTAAATTATTTATCTAATTTGATGATATATATATATATATATATATATGTAAGTTATATCTTGCCTGAGTTTTTTTTTTATAGTATATACATATCTATAAGAATGTAATGTTGCTGGTACATATTGTTACCTGGAAAATCGACCAGGCAACTAAACGATCGACCGTTCAGAATTGTACTCGGCATAAGTGGATACTCGGCATCCATGGACTTTCGGCATGAAGAGTTGTACTCGGCATAAGTGGATGCTCGGCATAAGGCCATTCATCTCTTTACACGGCATTGAAGTACGCTCGGCCTTCCAAGGCTGTGCTCGGCATCGAAGGGGGTTCGGTAGACCAGGATTGTACGCGGCATAGGGTCATCCGGCTTAATTCGCTCGGCACGATTGCTCCTTAAAGGAAGTTAGCTTGCTCGGCTTAAGGTCGTCCGGCATCCAGGCGATAGTTCGGCATCCAGCATCCCACACGGCAAGCTTTTCATTCGGCGTATCCTTTGCTCGGCATCACCTTTGCTCGGCATGTCCTGTGTTCGGCGTATCCTTTGCTCGGCATCACCTTTGCTCGGCATGTCCTGTGCTCGGCATATCCTTTGCTCGGCATCACCTTTGCTCGGCATGTCCTGTGCTCGGCAAAAAACCCTTCACACGGCAAGCCTTTCACTCGGCACCCACGCTTCACTCGGCATTCTAGCATTGTTCGGCCCGTCTCCTTCATTCAACAGAGAGATCCATCGACTTGGAAAGGAAGGCTCGGCATGCCGAACGTTCGGCCTGTTTCACTCGGCATGCAGGGCGCGTCTTATCTGGACCAAGCTGTCTAGCCATCTGGCCCACCAGGGAAGTCCAACCCACATTCATCTATAAATATAGGGGCAGGGGCACAGAAAAAAGGGATCAGATTTTAGAGAGCACTGGGGAGACTCTGCCACTTTCAACCCTCATACAATAACTTCACTGTTTATTTCACAATTGTATTCGAATACTTAAAAACGGATTATATCTGTAATCAAGTTTAAAGTGAAAAATAAAGGATCAACTTCAAAGTGGACGTAGGCTACAACGCCGAACCACTATAAATTCTGTGTTCTCGTCTCCCGCATTTTAATTTATATTATCTTCTCTATTTTAATTTATCTTCTTCATTAATCTCTCTACACAAACTCTCTAAGGGTGTTAGTGACCAATTTTGGCGCTAACATTTTGGTGCGTTCACTGAGAATTGAACTCAGGTTGTGAGGATCTACTTTGTAGCTACTGGATTGCATAAATCCCCCGAAGAAGATCCGTAATTATCCTTAAGGCATCTGTTGATTCTACTCAGAGTTACAACCAACGACTCTACCATGGGAAGGCCACGAACGAGATCGACCTCCCAAAATGTAGATGCCCGCGAAACCGCTAGTGTTCAACAACTTGGACCTAACGATCAACAAGCAATTCGAGGCATGGGGCCCTCCAGCCAAAACCAAGCGGAAGCTGTTTCACGAGCAGAATTGAATGACTTGATAAAAGAGCTTACGGAAAGCAGAAGGCAACTCGCTGAGCAAATGCAAGTTAATGTTGACCTCATGGCCCAACTTGCTCAACAGCAGCGTCAGAATGCTGGAGGTAGCCATGTCCCCTACTTTGAAGATGATAGCTCAACTTCAGCTGATGAACCTCCCAGGCGTAGACGCCGCAAGGATGAAGATAACCAGGCAGGTGCCACTGATCACTCTACTAGAAACCAAGCCCGTGGAGCGAAACCCGACCTTCCCCCTACCATACAAACCCCGGATTTGACAGCTATGGTCAGGCAGTTGATGAAAGAGAATCAAGGTTTGACTAATGAAGATTGGGGAATGTCTAAGAGTCATACTCCCTTCACAGATACCATTCTACAGGCTGAATACCCAAGGAAGTTTAACATGCCCACCATACCCGCCTATGAAGGAAAAACTGACCCTAGACAACATGTAATGAGGTATGGATGGATGATGGATTCAGCAAGGGCCAACGACGCAACTAAGTGCAGGTGCTTTCCAATAACTCTGTTCGGAATTGCCACCATGTGGTTCACTCGACTTCCTCCACGGTCAATCTCGAACTTCGACGAATTAGTAAGGAAATTCATAGAACAATTCAGGATACACGCCACTCGACCCAAGGATGTGATGTCCTTATCAAGCGTGACCCAAGCTCCTGGAGAATCACTGAAAGCATACTTGTAGAGATTTCATGTTGCCGCTACTGAAGTGAGCAATCCAAACGACCACGCGATTTTAATGGCAGTAATGCGTGGAGTGGATCCAGACTCTGAATTTGGGGATTGGTTGGCGGGAAAGCCACCAGCTACGTTGGAACGTTTCTATTCGAAAGCCCACCAGTTCATAAGGAGGGAAGAAGCTCGGTGGATAAGGAAAGACAAGGCACCAGGATCCGTTCAGGAATCTGTAAAGGGCAACATCGCCATGAAAGCAACCGACAATAACCCCGGAAAGACTCAGGCCAGCGTCAAAAATAAGCCCGGGCAGTCTAAGGGAACTGGAAGTGGAAATCCTGGAAAGAAGAAGGAAACGGGGAGATGGAAGTCAAGGATCCCAACCTACAACGAATACACTCCACTGAATGCGTCTCTTGAAAACATCTACTTATCGACCTGCAACACTTTTCAATATAGAAAACCACGCCCTAAAGAATCAACAGAGGAGCAAAAGCGGACTGGAAAGTATTGCCGCTTTTACGAGTCTTATGGGCACAACACAGACGAATGCAGGCATCTCCATGACGCTATTGAGAAATTGATTAGGCAGAAAAAGCTGCAGGAATTCGTCAAAGATACGCCAGAAGGAAGACAAGAGACTTCAGACCCCGGACGTGGCCCAGCTCTACACTAACCAGAGCAACCTACTCGAACTGTGGGAAGATTGATTATTAACACAATTGCTGGTGGACCTCGTCCTACGGATAAAAATTGGCAGGAAATGGAGCGATATGCTAATTCCTTGAGACACACAGAGCATGAGTGCTGTTCAAATGTGGAGGATGGAACTCCCGCAAAGCAGCAGCGCACGATGCACGACGATATTGTATTCAGGAATAGAGACGCGGATAAGGTGGAAGCTCCTACCATCGATCCATTGGTCATATCCGCAACCATCGGACCGGCATTCGTAAGGAGAATCCTAATTGATTGCGGAAGTTCCGTTAACATCATCTTCAAGAAAGCGTATGACCAAATGAAGCTGGAGACTAAGGATTTGAAGCCATCTAAAGCCCGAATCCATGGCTTTAACGGCGCAGCCACAGACGCAGTAGGATATGTGGAGTTACCAGTTGAACTGGGACAAGGTGAACGCAGGAGAGTGCGAATCCTACCATTCATAGTGCTGGATGTTGATTCACCATACAACGTGTTTTTGGGACGACCAGCCCTCGCAGATTTCAGGGCAGCCTTGGCCCCGTGGTGTCTCGCACTGAAATTCCCGACGGACAAAGGAGTTGGCGTAGTGCATGGCGACCAAGCAACCGGACGTGCATGTTACGTGGCTGAGCTGAGAGAGGCCCAGCGCAGAGAAAAGGGGAAGACTGCGGACAGCATCGTCCGCATCCCGAATTCTGATGATTGACAATTAGCGCCCGAGCCCTGGCTCGGGTGACATTCTCGGATCGTTGAAGACATAGATCCTAGAGACGACAAAGGGGAACCCAGGGAACCAGATGCAGCACCGGCCGAACTAACAATTGATATTCCAGTTAGCCACAGCGACCCGACACGAGTTCTTAAAATTGGGTCACAACTCGATCCCCTAATGGCAGAGAATTTATCTGATTTCCTCCGAGCGAATCTTGATGTCTTCGCCTGGACACACTCTGATATGCGTGGGATTTCCCCTGCAATTGCGAGCCATATGTTGAATATAGACCCGAAACACGTACCTGTGAAGCAAAAAAATAGAGGCATGGACCCGGAAAGGTCTACAGCTCTCAAAGAGGAGGTGGATAGACTCAAAGCCAATGGGTTTGTCCGCGACGCCCTCTACCCGGAATGGGTGTCCAACCCTGTGTTGGTAAAGAAAGCAAACGGGAAATGGAGAACCTGCGTTGACTATTCTGATTTAAACAAAGCATGCCCGAAGGATAGCTTCCCGCTACCACGAATTGATCAACTGGTCGATTCAACGGCAGGGCACGAGTTATTGTCATTTATGGATGCATACTCTGGATACAACCAAATTCCGATGCACATCCCAGACCAAGAACACACCAGCTTTGTCACAAATGTTGGGTTATACTGCTATGTAGTGATGCCCTTCGGACTGAAGAACGCCGGAGCAACTTACCAGCGTCTGGTAAATTGAATGTTCAAAGATCAGATTGGGAGAACAATGGAAGTCTATGTGGATGACATGCTTGTGAAGTCACGGCAGTCAAACGACCACATTCGAGACTTGGCGGAAATGTTCAATATACTAAGGCACTATGGGATGAAGATCAATCCTTCAAAGTGTTCATTCGGCGTGGTATCAGGGTAGTTCTTGGGATTCATTGTGAATGCACGAGGAATTGAAGCTAACCCGGAAAAGATCCAGTCCATCCGAGATATACAGGCACTTAGAACCACAAAACAGGTACAGAGCTTGAACGGAAAAGTAGCTGCGCTCAGTCGATTCATATCCAGAGCCACAGATAAGTGTGTTCCTTTCTTCGATGTCATAAAGAAAGGAAAGAGAAACTTCGAATGGACGACTGACTGCGAGGAAGCATTCCGAGCCCTGGTAAGACACTTGGAAAGTCCTCCAGTGCTGTCAAAACCAGTAGACCACGAGACTTGTACGTATATTTGGCTGTGTCTCAACACGCTATCAGTACAGCCCTAGTTCGTGAAGAAGACAAGGTTCAAAGGCCGGTGTACTTTGTTAGTAAACGACTGACGGGGGCAGAAAAGAACTATCCAAAGATCGAGAAACTTGCCTATTGCCTGGTGATTGCATCACGCAAGCTTCGTCCCTACTTTCAGGCGCATTCAATCAGTGTTTACACTGACCAACCCTTGCGACAGGTACTCCAACGACCGGAAACTTCCGGTAGGATGCTAAAGTGGAACATCTAGTTAAGCCAGTTCGATATCACCTACCTACCGTGAAGGACCATCCAAGGACAGGCATTAGCTGACTTCGTTGCTGAGTTCACCATTCCGGATGAACCGAGTGAAAATCACAAAGTAATCCCTCCTGTCCGATGGAAGATGTTCACTGACGGGGCATCTAACGACCGTTGGTCGGGAGCTGGGATAGTTCTGGTAACTCTCGAAAACCGATCGATTTGCTACGCTTTGAAGCTCGAATTTACAGCGACAAATAACGAAGCCGAATACGAAGCACTGATTGCTGGCTTAAGACTTGCCAATGAACTGAGGGTAAAGTCCATCGAAATCTTCTGCGACTCACAGCTGGTGGTATATCAGGTACGAGGAGACTACCAAGCGAAAGGACAGAGACTGACTCCTTACCTTGCTCGACATTTCGCATGTCCCGCGCGAACAGAACAGGGAGGCCGACTCGTTGGCTAAGTTCGCGAGTACCGGCGATGCACAACAGATGGGATTGTTCCCTGTCGAGAATCTGCTTGCTCCCAGTATAGACATGATGGAGATAGATCTCGTCTTGGAGACCGAACTCGAAAGGGGATCATGCCTGACCCCGATCAAACAATACTTGCTATACGGGGACTTACCTGAGAAAAGAAGCGAAAGACGCCAAGTCCTTCGTAAGGCTTCGCGTTATGTAATGCAAGACGGGATAATGTATCGGAGGAGATTTTCGACCCCCCTACTCCGGTGCGTGGCCCATGATGAGGTAAAACGGGTGTTGGAAGAAGTCCATGAGGGAGAATGTGGTGATCATACCAGAGGGCAAACTTTGGCGAGGAAAATCCTCCGCTATGGATATTATTGGCCGACTGTAAATCGGGATGCTGCAGACTATGCGAGAAGATGCGACAAATGCCAGATATATGCAAAGATACCGAGAGCTCCGCCAACGGAACTCACACAAATGGTTAGTCCCTGGTCATTTGCAATGTGGGGAATCGACCTAATTGGATCTCTTCCTATAGCCAAAGGAGCCGCGAAATATGCAATAGTGCAGTCGATTATTTCACCAAGTGGGCAGAAGCAGAGCCAATGGCCACAATCACCACCAAGAAAGTCATTAATTTCGTTGTACGAAATATCATATGTCGTTTTGTCCTCCCATGGACCATCATAACGGACAACGGAACTCAATTCGAAAGCAAGGAATTCAAAGAGTTCTGTCAGAGGTATGGCATTGAGAAAAGGTTCACAGCAGTTGCCAACCCGAAGGCGAATGGGCAGGTAGAAGCCGTCAATAAAATCATCAAGTCCATATTGAAGAAGTGTTTGGAAAAGGCTAGAGGCAAGTGGGTGGATGAACTCCCAACAGCGCTTTGGGCCTATAGAACTACCCACAAGACCGCGACTGGCCACACACCATTCGCACTGGCGTACGGCACGGAAGCCGTCATACCCGTAGAACTTGAAGTTCCGTCACACCGGGTAACCTATTACAATCCTACGTCAAACCAGGATCTCTTATTGGAATCATTAGACTTCATTGATGAGAAGCGTGAAGAAGCCGATTTGAGAGCAGCCTCATACAGACACCGAGTCGCTAAATATTATAATGGAAAAGTCCAGCCAAGAACCTTTAGTGTGGGAGATCTCGTTTTGAAACGAGTCTTTCCAACCCCTTCGCACATGAATCCCGCATGGGAAGGTCCATACGTCATCGAACGGAGGCTTGGAGAAGGAACTTTCAAGCTAACGACCGTCGATGGTGCGACACTCCCCCGAGCATGGAACAGCGAGCATTTGCGGCATTATTACACTTAGTCTATTTCCTTTATGCGGTAGTTGCATTTATTTCCAATGTGCTTTCTTCTTGGCATGTAATAAGATAATCTAGCTTGTTTTCATCAATAAAGGCTTGAAGCCATCTTTTCCATGAATAACCAATGTCTCTTCGTATGATATTCCTATGACACGTAATTAAAAATTATGATATCCTGGCTTGCGTACGAACACTTATCATAAACGATTCAAAATCTCCAAGTCCCCGGAGTGCGGACTGGAGTACTCTACGTCCCCGGAGTGCGGACTCGAGTATAAACGACAAAAAATCTCCAAGTCCCCGGAGTGCGGACTGGAGTACTCTAAGTCCCCGGAGTGCGGACTCGAGTATAAACGACAAAAAATCTCCAAGTCCCCGGAGTGCGGACTGGAGTACTCTAAGTCCCCGGAGTGCGGACTCGAGTATAAACGATTCAAAATCTCCAAGTCCCCGGAGTGCGGACTGGAGTACTCTAAGTCCCCGGAGTGCGGACTCGAGTATAAACGACAAAAAATCTCCAAGTCCCCGGAGTGCGGACTGGAGTACTCTAAGTCCCCGGAGTGCGGACTCGAGTATAAACGATTCAAAATCTCCAAGTCCCCGGAGTGCGAACTGGAGTACTCTAAGTCCCCGGAGTGCGGACTCGAGTATAAACGACAAAAAATCTCCAAGTCCCTGGAGTGCGGACTGGAGTACTCTAAGTCCCCGGAGTGCGGACTCGAGTATAAACGATTCAAAATCTCCAAGTCCCCGGAGTGCGGACTGGAGTACTCTAAGTCCCCGGAGTGCGGACTCGAGTATAAACGATTCAAAATATCCAAGTCCCCGGAGTGCGGACTGGAGTACTCTAAATCCCCGGAGTGCGGACTCGAGTATAAACGACAAAAAATCTCCAAGTCCTCGGAGTGCGGACTGGAGTACTCTAAGTCCCCGGAGTGCGGACTCGAGTATAAATGATTCAAAATCTCCAAGTCCCCGGAGTGCGGACTGGAGTACTCTAAGTCCCCGGAGTGCGGACTCGAGTATAAACGATTCAAAATCTCCAAGTCCCCGGAGTGCGGACTGGAGTACTCTAAGTCCCCGGAGTGCGGACTCTAGTATAAACGACAAAAAATCTCCAAGTCCCCGGAGCGCGGACTGGAGTACTCTAAGTCCCCAGAGAACGGACTCGAGTATAAACGATTTGAAACCTCCAAATCCCCAGAGCGCGGACTTGAGTACTCTAAGTCCCCAGAGTGCGGACTCGAATACAAATGACTCAAAATCTCCAAGTACCCGGA
Source organism: Allium cepa (assembly GCA_030765085.1). NCBI lineage: Eukaryota > Viridiplantae > Streptophyta > Magnoliopsida > Asparagales > Amaryllidaceae > Allium > Allium cepa. The sequence goes on along the minus strand of CM060928.1, from coordinate 736,841,738 downwards.
GCACGGACTGGAGTACTCGAAGTCCGGTGTATAGACTTAATTACAAGCAGTTCAGACCTCCGAGTTCCTTGAATAGGAACTACGACGCAAATGACTTGGAGATGTCAAGTCCCCAACATACGGGCTATGAAATATTCTAAGTGCTTGAAGCACCAAGTGGAGATTGATCAAATCCAGGGAAGCTCCCAAGCCATGTAAAGACGAACCAAGAAGTCTAAGTTACCCATAACAATTCAGATTTCAATCACAACCATAAAAGAAACTGAGTAATAAAAGTCTTTTGAGAAGACAAAAGTGAAGATCAAATTTTATTCACAAAAAAGCTTCCCGTTACAAAAACGCTCCGAAGTCCGGAGCCAGCAGCCCATTTACACAGTTTACAAAAATTAGTACATGACTTAAACTAGTTCTCGTTGAATGGGGGCGACGGTCATTTCTTGTGTTTCTTTGACCTCTTCCCGGATGGTTCCTTCCCAGAGCGCTTACTCTTGGAATCCTTCCATGACGGAGGGGTGACGAACGAAGACGTAGGGGGAACATCCATGGGCTGGGACTTGCCAGGAAGAATGATCTTCAAAGGTTTGTTCAGAGGATCGTCCAGGTCCACTCCACGCGGCTCGACCTTGACCGAGGTCGTATCTCTTTTCTCTTTCTCGAGTCGTTCCTTCATGCTCAACTCGGATGTGTGCTCAGAGGCGCCTGTGATTTCTATTTCAAAACTCTCCGAGGAAGATTCGGATTTGCCTTCATCAAGCGCCCCGATTACTTGAGCATCTGGACCAGGATCCCCGCCAGCTTGAGTAGTGTCACTCGCCTTTTTCTCCACCTCCTTGGCGGCATCGCTCCTCGGAATGGGCTCGGGGTCAGAACAGCCTACGCAGAAATCACGAAAAAAGAAGAACAAGTGTTAGAACACAACAACTTCTGGGGGAACGAGAAAGTTCTTTGTGAAGCATAGAGGTTACTCACCAGACACCGGTGGGTTCTCAGTCATCAGGGGGGTCTCACCCTCCGGGATGGGAGATAAAGCATGAATTCCAAGCCTGGGGGCTTCCGGGTCATAGCCAACGTGCTGCACGAAGGGGTCAAGTATTGGCCGACTGGCCGATTGAGTAGGCATGCGAACTGGGGGCACGACGCCGGAAGAGTCGGTAGCCACCTCTTTCCCTTTCCTGGAGGGAGAGCCTTTGCTGTAGAGGGCTTTAGCAGCTGATAAATCTGAAGGCTCCTTCCCCCTCAGGAATTCTTTTATCAATGCTTCTTCGTCAACCTCATCGGCGCCGCTCTCAACCTTCCTGATTTGAATCAGGATCTCCCATGCCTCGGCTAATGACTCAAGGTAGCCGTCGCCCAGAAAAGTTAGATCTCGATGCATGAGAACTCGGGCATTGAACTCAGCGATGAGCGGGTCGAATTCGGTCTTTATCTCCTCCCTGCCTTCTTCCCTGGCCGCCTCAAGGCGAGAGTCGATGTCGACAGTTGCTGCCCTTTTACCTTCCTCGCGGGCCTCATTCCTCAGTGCCTCGATTTTGGAGAGATCGTCTTCAAGTTTCCCCTATAAGAGCCGGGTGGCGACGATCTCATCACAATAGTGCTGTGCCTCAACCTGGGCGGCCACTTTCTCTTCCTTCTCCTTATTAAGTTGCTCCTTGAGCTCCTTAACTCGCCTATTAAGCACATCTCGCTCCTTCTGAATGGAGTCTTTCTCCAAAGCTAATTCCCCACACCGTTGAACCGCTTCATCGAGCTCTTTCTTATGAGTCAATTCAAGCCGAGAGACTGCCTCGGCGGTATCTTTAGCATTCAGACGAGCAGCATCAAGCTCGGACTTGTAAGTAGCCAGCTCTTCGTCCTGGACCTTAATGATATCCCTGTCATGAATAACTTCAAGCTTTAGGCGGTCAATTTCATGCTGGCGCTCCATAGAGACTTCAGAAAGTTTCTCAGCCAGATGGACGAATGTGTCATGTTGCACGTAGACGTCATTGGTACAGGCGATAGCATTTTGTTTGACATCTTCGGGAATAGGATGAATCGCCGGGAGGAACTTTAACCCATCAAAACAAATCTTTGAAAACTTAGCCTTAAGTTCGTTCAATCTCTCCGACATTGTTGGGTCTGTTACGGGAGCGGGAGGAGACGGCTTTGAAAGTTCGCCCTTCCTATGAGAATCTCGGGAGTGCCGGGTAGAAGAAGGGTCAGAGTGTTGGTCCCGGGGAGCATCAGAATGCGACCTCTTATGGCCACGTTTGTCTTTGCTTCGCTCCTGATAAGAAGAGGTCTCCTGGCGGTGTTCGGGCTGATAATAAGTTTTCTTCCGGGATGACGAGTCCCGGGCATGATAATCTCGGTCGCTGTCGCTGTCTCTATCTCGGCGCTTCCCGAGGCCCGAGTCCCGACCAGACTGGCGTAAAGTTGACGAACCGCGAAGGCGGTCGTATCCGTGAGAGTGCCTCATGTCACCTGCAATCAAACAATAGCGAATTAGCGAGAGAGCAGAGTGGTGAAGGAAAAGTAGATGCAAAGTGAAATGCATATGTCTGTGTGTGTCCTAGTGCTACCCCCCGACGGACCAGTGGCTTTGCTAACGGGAGTTTTTTTCCCTTGGATCGGGGCCGGGACACCTGCATCGCCCCTGACGGGCGAGCGAAACTTAAACAGCTCCGGGTCGTTAAAATCATAGTTGAGAAAGTCGTCGGGAATGGAGAGGTTCGATAAGCCCTTCAGAGAACTTTCAACGCGCAGTGAAGAAGCCTCTTTCTCTGGCTGAATAGGCGTAACTTTGGAAGTCCCACCAACTTTCTCCTTCCTCGACTTGCACGCCAGCTTCTTTTTCCCCTTCGAAGGGGAAGATGACGTTTCAATATCATGAACTTCGGCTGTAGGGCCTAATTCCTCACCTTGCTTTTCAGGTGGCTCGCCTGGAATTTCCCCTTCTTCCGGAGCTTCAAGAGAAGGGCGAACGGATGATTCAGGCAGTTTTTTCCCTCTGACGTGTACAGGCTTGGGAAGCGAGGCGCCCTCTGGAAGACTAACCCGGCGGCCAGGGGCTAGCAAACCGAACTTTGATAGTGACTCATTGGAAATGAGGGCTCGGATATCTCGCTCTTCAGCAGGAAGAGCTCTAATGGCGTCGGCAGCATCGGAGTACCCCCGGCCCTCGGGACGGGGGACGAAATCTGAAAAATAGAACAATGAGTTAGGAGAAGTTCAACCTCAATCGGGAATGGACATCAACTCAGAGAAAAGACTTACTTCCTTCAACCCACCGCCTCGCAAAACCTTGGGGGCAGCGCACGTAAAACCACTCCTGTTTGTACAGGGCGAATTTGCTACTCCACGCGCCAGTGAAAAGTTGGCACTTCCGATGTGGCTCAAGGAACATGTAAGAGGGGCTGTCTCCCCGTTTCTTGGTCATGTATATGTACCTTATATCGCCAAGGGTTGGAGGCCTAGAGAAGACGGCCATAAAAAGCATGTACGTGCCATAAATGAAAGCGTGACCGTTTGGATGAAGCTGGGACGGGGCGACATCCAGGTACCGCAGCACGTCACGGAGGAATAAATTGAAAGGTGGCACGCTACCAACCCAGCACATGAACTTGCTACACGCCGTATATCCCACTGGGGGCAGATGTGGGCGGTCATGCCCCGACGGAACGAGCACATCAGCAAACGGAATGCCATGAGTAGAACATATCCGCTTAAGAGCGGCCTCAGTGACTCTCGAAGCCTGTGAGTCAACTGGGTCATCCAGTAAAATCGACGATTCCAAACTTTCGGGAGCCCAGTCATGAGCGGGAGAAACTGACGGGTCAGTTGTGTCGGGGGCCGTTCGCTTAGAAGACGGTCCAGGTTTGTCGGAAAGTGTAGCAGAACTGGATCTTTTGGACATCTTGAATAAATAGCAGACCCAACCAAGCACCTGTGTGAACTATACTCGAAAAATGATCGACGTTAGAATTAACAACGCAAATAACCCCCCCCCCCCCCCCGTGTGGTGTGTGAACTAGTGCAATCAATCGTGCATAAGCATTTAATATAACGTCTAGCCTAAAAACATCACTTCCGAAAACCGTCATCGCCGACCGTCTCCGAAAGCCTTCTGCATAACGGCTACAACAAGACACTGGAAGTAATTAATTGTTTATGCCAAGTAAAGTTCAGTTATGAAGTTGGGCGATGATTGATTATGTTCGGCATGTTATGTATGTTCGACAAATTGAGAGTGTTCGGCATTTTGGTATGATCGACATTAGTATATATTCGGCACTAGGGTACACTCGGCGCCTAGCTATGTTCGGCATGTTAAGAGTGTTCGGCATTTAGGTATGTCCGGCATGTGTATGTGTTCGGCATTAGGGTTTGCTCGGCATCTAACTACGTTCGGCAGGACAGTTTGTTCGGTTAACTGATGGCTCGGCAAGGCCATTGTTCGGCCTACATCCATCGTTCGGCCAAGGCTCAGTTCGCACTGAGAATGTGACGTACGGCCAGAGTACAATTCGGCCAAATCAACGCCCGGCCTTGCCGCTGGCTCACACTTCATCCTTCTAACCCTTTGTTCGGCCATCGTTACGCCGTGCCAACTAAGATCATGACCGAGTCCGAACACTCGGCATATCCTCCATACCTTCCTCTCCTCCACCGAACACCCACTAAAAATCCTACAAGACATTCGAATTTAGCTCTCTCTCTCCCTACCTCTAGACGCTCGACCTTGGAAACGCTCCAAATCGAACTCGAATCCTCACCAACATTAAATCTATGCGAATCGATGGGAAATTGCCAGAAAAGGAACTCGGGTGAGAAGACTGTACCTAGTACGTGAATCGAGCGTAGGAAAGTTATGAGGAACTCTTGAATTCTGATCGCACGAATGGTTTGTGAGCTCGGAATTGTAAAAGCAAGAAGTGAGAAAAGAGAAGGAAAGAAGGCGGCTTTTGTAGAGAAGAAGAGGAAGATGAAGGGACTCTGACCGGCTCTACCGGTCAAAACGGTTTCACTCGGCTTCCAGTCATTTGGCACTCACATCGTTCGGCAAGATCGTTCGGCACCCTCATCACTCGGTGGCAATGCAGTGGTCCAGTAGTTCAAAGCACACCCTGTTTGAGCACACGGTGTACTTTGGGGGGCAAAATGTTACCTGGAAAATCGACCAGGCAACTAAACGATCGGCCGTTCAGAATTGTACTCGGCATAAGTGGATACTCGGCATCCATGGACTTTCGGCATGAAGAGTTGTACTCGGCATAAGTGGATGCTCGGCATAAGGCCATTCAGCTCTTTACACGGCATTGAAGTACGCTCGGCCTTCCAAGGTTGTGTTCGGCATCGAAGGGGGTTCGGCAGACCAGGATTGTACGCGGCATAGGGTCGTCCGGCTTAATTCGCTCGACACGATTGCTCCTTAAAGGAAGTTAGCTTGCTCGGCTTAAGGCCGTCTGGCATCCAGGCGATAGTTCGACATCCAGCATCCCACACGGCAAGCTTTTCATTCGGCGTATCCTTTGCTCGGCATCACCTTTGCTCGGCATGTCCTGTGTTCGGCGTATCCTTTGCTTGGCATCACCTTTGCTCGGCATGTCCTGTGCTCGGCATATCCTTTGCTCGGCATCACCTTTGCTCGGCATGTCCTGTGCTCGGCAAAAAAACCTTCACACGGCAAGCCTTTCACTCGGCACCCACGCTTCACTCGGCATTCTAGCATTGTTCGGTCCGTCTCCTTCATTCAACAGAGAGATCCATCGACTTGGAAAGGAAGGCTCGGCATGATGAACGTTCGGCCTGTTTCACTCGGCATGCAGGGCGCGTCTTATCTGGACCAAGTTGTCTAGCCATCTGGCCCACCAGGGAAGTCCAACCCACATTATCTATAAATAGAGGGGCAGGGGCATAGAAAAAAGGGATCAGATTTTAGAGAGCACTGGGGAGACTCTGCCACTTTCAACCCTCATACAAAAACTTCACTGTTTATTTCACAATTGTATTCGAATACTTAAAAATGGATTGTATCTGTAATCAAGTTTAAAGTGAAGAAATAAAGGATCAACTTCAAAGTGGACGTAGGCTACAACGCCGAACCACTATAAATTCTGTGTTCTCGTCTCCCGCATTTTAATTTATATTATCTTCTCTATTTTAATTTATCTTCTTCATTAATCTCTCTACACAAACTCTCTAAGGGTGTTAGTGACCAATTTTGGCGCTAACACATATTTTATTAATTTTAGATTTGTATATGATAGTTTATACTAATATATCATTAGTTTATATATTCTGTTTATATATATATATATATATATATATTAGTGTAATTTTATATATGCAGTATTATATATGTGCTTTACATGTATTATGTCAACCTATATATGTTGTTTAAGTGAGTTATATAATATATCATACGTAGATTTTAAAACCTTTCATCACTGTTAAGTTTTATACATATTATAATAAATTGTTTATATTGATTTGATAATAAGTATTAATTTTTATTTATAATCTGTATGTAAGTTTGTGTACATGTATATGTACATTAGTTTTTTTATATATACGTGAATTTAGTTTTCAATTTTATATAATATATATATAGATATTGTATGTATTGGGATTTAATAAAGGTTTTTGAAAAGCATATATATTTAGTTTAATATAATATGTGTTTGAAATTTAGAATATGATTTTATATACATAAATAGTTATATATATAGTTATATATATACAGGTTCACTTATACCATTTATCTTCATCAATCTTGTTTGATTTGATTTCGTCTATTCTAAGCTACCATCTTTGCTCGTCAAGTTCGCATTCAATCTTGCTTTGCTTTGGAACTCATAGCTTATCTGTTGTCAGACTCTCTAGCCTCGAAAGATGAGCAATCACTCTCGATTGACGTTCTTATATTTATAAAATTTGATTTCGATTGAAACGAAAATTGAAATATGCTAATGTTAGTTATGTAAACTGCTATATATATGCCATTATCTGTAACTGTTCACCTGTGACATCTGACACCATGATCTGTTATTTATATTTTATCTCTTATTGATGATATATGCATGTTGCTAATTATTATATTATTATCATCACTGTTCTTACTCTGTAAGTTCCCCGTTTTATAAATTTCCCTATGGGTTGAAATGACACATACCCGAACGATCCTGTAGAATAGAAGAAAATCGTTATGGGTTGAAATGATAAAACCAAGCGATTTTCATTGACATTGAATTTAGGATTGCGGGTTGAAAAGATATATACTTGTAGAAATTTAAATTGCGGATTGAAATGATAAATATCCATATCACTTGACTACAGGATAGAAAATTATATACAGACACCTTTGGTGTATATATATATATATATATATATATATATATATATATATATATATATATATATATATATGTAAACAGGTTTTCATGGTTTTGAAAGGAAATATATAACTTTAATAAATATTGATTTTTAAGATATTATATATATATGTTATTTTTATAAAGGTTTAAATTTTATATTTTTAAAATTACATGTTTTGGGAAATTTAAATTTATAAGTTAGTTTTGAAATTATAAATTTTAAGATTTTACTTATATTTTCACTATTTAAAAAAAAATACTAAGTTTTTAATATAAATTAAGATTAATAATAAATTTTAAGTTAATAAGGATTGATAATTGGTATATAATATGTTTAAGTATTTACTTAAATTTATATTTTATAAGTAGATTTTTATAATAATTTTAATAATTAAGGTTGGAAAGATATATTAGGATGATTTTGAAATAGTATTCTTTTAAGAATTATTTAATAAAAATCAATTTGAGACTTATTGAATTTGAGATTTTTAGATATGGTTTTGTAACTTGATTTTGATTTAAAGTGATAAATAAATATTTCAAGTTTAAATAAATTGATGAAAATATTTGGTTTAAATTGTAATTTAAGGCTTATTTAAATTATATCGGATTCTATTAAGTGAATATTTCAAAACTAAATAATAGTGAAGTTAAATTGAGATATAAATGAAATTATCAAATTTAGTTTTACAAATGTTGAATATTTAAACGTTTGAAATATATTGAAATTGAAATGGTATATTTTGTGGTTCTAATCTGTATTTGAAATCGATATAATTTGAAATGGTTTATTGAGAAACTGACTTGAATTGAAATTGTTGAATTGAGAATGAACCAAATTGAATTTTGGAATTTGAATTGATTTGAATCGATTTCTGAACTTTGAGGAACTTATTTTATTATATAAAGTATTTTATATATATATATATATATATATATATTTTACTTTATAAATTATTTTAATATATAATTATTTTAATATCAACTATTTTTGATATAAACTATTTTAAATAAAACTATTTTTAATATATTAATTACTTAATATAAACTATTTAATTTATAACTATTTTATATACAAATTATTTTATTTTATTAACTATTTTATTTATAACTATTTATATATATATAAACACTATTATTAATATCTAAACTGTTTAAGAGGCAAGTGTTATGGATTTCAAAGTGTTATGATTTCAAAGTCATGTTCTAAAGTGTTATAACATCAAAGTGTTATATTTTCGAAAAGTTATAATTTTGGAAAGTATTATGATTTTGGAAATGAATATTATTTTAAGTGAGAAATGATATCGTATTGAGATGATTTTGAAATGGATATGATATTTTGATTCTGAAATATGAATTATTTGAAATGATATGACCGCGATGTTATAATAACGTTTGGTTGTTAAAGAGACCGGGATCGGTTATTGTTATACTCTCTGCCAATACGGAAAACTACTTTAACAACTGTGTACGCGGTGGAGATTCCAAAATGAAGTAGGATGGGGGCGACGATTCTATTTGAGGTATATATTTGGACCTAACTCCTATGAGTTAGCTTAAGGGACTAAAACAGAAGCAATTGACAGGTCAAGTAAGGTAGCTCCTCCAATCGAACACACTTCTTCGATACCATTCTATTACTTTATGATTAATTGGTTGCACCCCTTGAATTTTTGGGAGTGTGGATCGAGTTGGGAGATTGTTGTGGCTCTGTGTTACCAACAGCCCGAAAGTGTAATTGGTATATCTACCCTGGCATTGCCTAGTTGTGATGTGTCACCTACCATATTGAGACCACTACGAGTTTGTTCTGTATCGTACCTATGGAGTGCCCTTTGGTAACCTACAGTTTACGGGGTATTACAGTACTATATAGACTATGGCACTATAAAATATGTTAAGTAGTATATGAGTAAAGCCTTAATGCTATTTAAATAATTTATTTTACTATAGACATGTTATAATAGCATATTGTACTACATAGTAGATAGTTCCATGGATCCTTAGAGGATGGATATCTCAAACATCCTTGAAGTTACTTGTATTTCAGTTGATATTTCACTTGAGTTTGATTTATTGATATAAGAATGTTAATTCTGACTCGAGACTTTTGTGTTTTCTTTACGCTTGGGTCAGACTGAGTGGCACAAAATTTAAGACTCACCTTTGGAGCTGGAGCTTCGCTTTGGAGATCCATCTATATCTATTTAGCTTTCAGTTATTCACTTGACTCCAGTGATATATTCAGATTTTGTTATTTGACTATCGTATTTAGACTTCTATGTATTCGAGACTTCTATTGTATCTTGTTTTAACTCTGTTATATATATATAGTAGCTTCATGGATTATTATTCTTTTGTTTCCGCTGCTTATTGTTATATTACTCTGTGCCTGTGATTCTGTGATTTATTTGTTTCTGTATATGTTGAGTTTTTCTAACTATAAATTAACAATATGATATTTTGAGCAATTCAAGTCTGACATGTGTGTCTGTTTATGCACTTAGCGGGTGCAGCATGATAAGGGGTTCTCGCTTCTTGATTTAGTAGCGAACGATTGACTCTAACTCCTACATGTCCCTACAGGGTTGGTGCAATTGAGAGGTTGGCCATAAAAATAGAACACAAGTATAGCTGTATGCTACGGTGGGCGTTACCCCACTGACAAGGGTCTGTTAAAGTTGGTATCAGAGCTCTGGTTTTGGGAAAACTTGGCATATGTAGTAAATTTAATTGCAGAATCACCTACGTTTTACCTTGAGTCTTTCTTCTTTGATTCCGTTTTCCTTTGAATTTTAGAACTCTCCCATTCGTTTTGAAATCCATTCTTGTCTCTTCCTTTTCGTGTTCTTCTTGATTTTGAAGTATCCCATAACTCTATTTCAGTTGATTTCTATAATGAATCGGCGGTCCCGCCAATTCTAGAATGATTGTAAAGGGGTGAAACTCCTTTACAACAGGCATTGATTCATCGAAGATTTATGTATTGTAACAACCCGCCTTCCTATTACCAGAAAGACGCATCATTATTTAAGAAAGAAAGGGATATAAGAAGAAAAGAAAGAGAAGAAAGAACAACAACCCATCAGAATCTCACAGCGGAACGAATGAAATATAATACATAACATATACATAGTATCATATACATCAAAGTACACAACTATACATCTCAATTTAGATAGTTATAATGTTTGTCTAATGTACAATGCAAGAACCAATACAGAATAACATCACGGTGGAAACTCTATCTATATATCTACACACTGAAGCCTCCTGCTCCAAAGCTCCTCCAAAATTCGTCAAGGCTAACCTGAATCACTTGACTACTCATACATAATATGAGTACCCAAGAGTTTAATAAAACAGAAAATAAACACTTGGGTCAGACATGGGTCTGCTGTGAGTAAACGGTTTAAAGTTACTTAACTTTAGAAAATCCTTTGAAAAGAAAACGTATCACGTAAGACTCCCCACACATAAACATGGGTAAGTTTTTACCTTACGCTAACCAAAACATTTGATAGGAAATCCAGTGATATTATAATAGTGTCTAGGGTTTTCAAGTAAATAAGAAATAGCTGAAATTGTTACATGATTAAATTCCGGTACTAGCCACAAAAGTGGGTTATACAATCAAAACCGTAAGGGCACGTAGGAAGAATGGGTTTCCAACAATGGAAGGTTTACTGGGGTACCGCCCGTCACATTACGTGGCCTAGATCAACGTACCGAGGATCCACCCTAAATCCCCTGCAACACAAGGTCGGGACCATTCCTTACTGAACAGTCTCGAACAAGACAACCCCGCAGTTGGTTGCAAAACCAACTTCCTACACAGCCGAATAAAAAGGGACATCTAGACACGAGTCTATCTCGTCCTACTTGAGCGCGACTCACTTAACCTTGCTGCACCTCCCTGTTTTAGCCATTCCCGGTTGATGAGGCTTAAGGCTGTGATTGTCTTAATAGAACACATCTATCTTAGAATGCTCATCATCCACCTGACGATGTTCTGAAGGCATTCAATCCATACAAGTCCGTTCCGGGTTCGAACGAAACCGAAGGCACTATCTCGTTACACTCATTTTGGAATCACCCTCAGAGTTAACGACCATAGCCCTTGCACTCTGAATCTTCATCTTGAGTCTTAAAGTACTATCTTCGTTAAACTCATTCTGGAATCACCCTCGGAGTTATAACGATATATTGTTCTTACACTTCGAGTCTTCACTTCACTTCACTTGGATTCACGACCTAACGTTAATTTGGATCGATGTGATTTTCGGATATAAAATCCGATCCCGGTCTCATCGAATCCAAACGCCATTTTAATGTCCAAGTTATACTTAAGATTTTAAACAATTGATATTCAGAATATCACTTAACATAAATGGATGATTCATAGCACACAGATAGATAATCCACTATTATCTAATTCATCCATACATATCACAAAGCAGCATATGTATCACATCTCAGATATATCACATTCAAATCATCAAATATCAACCATTGACATCCAATATCACTTACCCATTCATACACAAAGTTTGATCCAAACTAAATTAATTTAATTGATCCTTAATTGAATTAATTCCTTACTTAATAACTTGGATTATCATTAATCCAACTTACTTACAACTAATTAATTATAAATTAATTAATTAATCATCACTTAATTTCCCACTTTAATTAATCTCCCTTGATTAATTATTTCTTAATTACTTTAAGTAATTATTCCTTAATTACAATTTTAATTAATCATCTTGATTGATTACTTCTTAATTATACCAAGTAATTATCTCTTAATTACCCTATAAATTAATCATCCTTGATTACTTACTCTTTAATTACCCTAAGTAATTATCTCTTAATTATCCTTTTTAATTAATCGTACTTGAATAATTACTCTTTAATTACCCTAAGTAATTATCTCTTAATTATCCTTTTTAATTAATCACGCTTGATTAATTACTCTTTAATTACATTTAGTAATTAAAACTTAATTATAGATTAATTATCCTTTAATTATTAATTACTAATTATTTATTAATTTTCATTAATTAATGATTACTTCATTAATTAAATTACTTTTTAATTAATTGCCTTAACAAGTAATTAATCTCATTATTAAATCTCTTAATCCTTTCACTAATTAATTAGTTTTAATTAATTAATTAATTTAAACCTTTAATTAATTATATTAATTAATTCTTTAATTAATAACACAAAGTGATTAACCCTTAATCACTTCCACCTAATCACTTTCATAAAGTAATTGACCCCTAATTACGGTATTAAATAATTACCCTTTACATTAATTACCTTCGGTAATTAATTACGTAATTACTTCACCAAGTGATTACGCTTAATTAATTTAAATCATAAGTGATTATCTTTAATTAGTCACTAATTAATTACTTAATTATTTAACTAATCATTTAAATTTAATTAAATAATTCCTTAACTTCTTACATTTAAAAAAATCCTTAACTAAGAAATTCATTTATCTTAATTAATTATTAATTACTCTTAAATCATTAACAGTAGTTAAATTACCCTTGTTAAGTCTACACATTAAAATTTTAATAAATCAGATCTCTTAATTACTTAAAAATAAACACTTTATTATAATTGATTATTAAATCCTTTTCATAAACTTTATTCAAAATATAACATTCTAAAAATCAATTATAATTAAAACAATTTAAACAATTTAATTAACTTTTAAAATCTTTTAAAACTTCCCAAACTTGTTTAATATATTTTCAAAACAAACACTATTTTGAAAACCCACTTATTCTACCTTTAGAACTTTTATATTTCAATATATATATATATATATATAACTTATTAAACTTATCCTTGAAAACAAATTAATTTTATAAGTAAAGTCTTGTTTACTTTTGTTTTATAACTTAGGAACATTTCCTAAAATCAAATTTCCTTGTTTTAAAACTTTAACATTTCCAATTCAATTCCTAAACCCTGCACCTCAAACCCACTCGAGAAAAATCCCTAAATCACTCGATCAAAACACGGGCTTCATCCCTTCTCTTCCGCTTCGAGTAAAACTCAAACATCCCCGAAGAAAAACCTAAGCTCTCCCCTTCCTTTCCCAAACCAGATTCCAGAAGCACAAAAGACATGCACATCCACGTGCACAACTCCCCTGGACGCCAATTAACTCTACTCCGGTCTCTGACACATCGCTCTCGACCACGGCAACAACACTCGATAACCCAGAAACCACGATTCGAACGAGAATCGAAATTTACCTCAAGACCCACACGACTTGAACCATATGCCATCGAAAAACTGATCGCCGCCAACAATCCAGACCTCGAGACTCCATGCTATCTTCACCGTAGCTCTGCCGCACCTTCTAGCATCCACGGCACAACTCGCGATCGATTCCGATTGCTTCCTGTCGCCGCGAGACCCAAACCAATGCCGACGACATACCCAGGAAGCAAAACCCTATCCCATCGATTCCTGGCCACCACGATCAACAATAAATCACCATAGAATTTTTCCGATGATCCTCATCTTCCCTTCGACCTTCAAGCCCAACCACATTGCTTAGTTCATCGCTGATCAACTAAAATCGAGTAAAACCTTCCCGACGTTCAACTCAAGAATGCACACAATTTCCCAAACTAAAAATCACGATATATACATCAAAAATCAAGATTTCCTATAGTGAATTCAATCCTGTAATGAAAAGTTAAAATTGAATTTATAAGTTTTTGACCTATTTTAATTTTTACTGTAAAGTTAAAAATTCCGAGCCAATTATTCTTTTTGAATACCTGTAATTACTTTAAGGTGTGATGTTACATGATTTCAAACATCTTCCATTTACAAATCATAAGCTAATTTGAATTCAAAATTTAGTTATTGAATTTATTAAAAAATCAAAGCCTGTCATTATCATACAGAGACTATTTTTTAACTACACAGGCATTCAAACACTCATACACAAACATGCATTCAATTCAATTCAAGAACACAGGCAAACATCTTTATTTCCATACATATATCAAAGAGAAGAATAAGATTTAAACTATTTTTAAAATCTGCTTACTCACCTAGAAATGCAGAGGAAAACAGATGTTTGTTTCCAGGCTTTTTTTTCCAGACTCTTGAATTTTTATTGCTATTGAATTTGCATTTAGTTGTTGTTGATTTCTTTATCTAATTGCATCGAAAGGTTTTGAATCTGATGAAGAACTACCCTCTGATTCCTTGCTTCAGCTTTTCCAGCTTTTCATTTCTCTTTTTTCTTCGATTTTTCTCAGATTCAAACTTCCAGGTGTTATTTCTTTCTTTTGATCTATGATTTGTATAAACTTTTAGTTGAAATGAAGAAAAGAATTTTAGCTGAAAGTAAAAAATAGATCTTCTTCTTTCATATTTTTAATTTACAAAGAGAAATTGCCATTTGTCCCCTTATGTTCTAATTTACTTACACCTATGCTTATATTTTTACAAATGTCTCTAACCCAATTTAATAAACTTACTAGTGTTTTTATTATTATTTTTTTTATAATTTATTTAAGCCATGTGTGTATAAGTATGTAATATTTACGTGTATGTAATGTGTATTTTTTTAAGCTTTTAGATTTTATGTAAATATACAATGTGAATTCATGTAAATATTTTATAAATAACTTATGCTTTGATCAAATTAAATGCATCATATGTTTATAAGCTTGAGAAATTTATTTTAAGTCTTATAAAATTTCCAAACCAAATTTATCTTATGTTAGAATTTTAAAATGAAAAAATATTAAAAACAAATGAACTTTTTAATTTAAATCTTATTTTAAATTCAAGTTTAAAATATATATTTATAATAAATAAGAAATTATCCTTGTTGTTAAAAATTTTAATTCCAAATATCACTTTAAAAGTATTAAGTTGAATTGTAATTTCCAAATTACAAACTATATATATTTTAAAGTTTGGAAATACTTTTATTAAGTTCAAAACAATATTTTTTTCCATTTCCAATATATATACAAATATATACATTTTAAATGGAAAACATTTTATCATTAGTTTTGAATAATCATATTAAATTTTGAAACACAATTCCAAATCACAGTATGTATATATATATATATACATATATATTACAATTTGAAAACATAGCTTTTATTACATTAAAGACTTCCTATATATAATATATACCTATATATATACACATTATAAACAAATAACATTTTGATTAGCTTTTGAAGGATAATCTTACCAATTTTATGTTGTTAGGAAAAGATATTAATAGATATTGTCAAATTAATTATTATTAGTCTTTAAAAGAATTTTAACTTGTCAATTTATAATATAAAATGATCAAATCAATTTAATTTTTTAATAACGATTATTAAATTGATATTGCTCAAAATTCTGGGTCATCACTTTCCTCCCCCTTGAAAGAATTTCGTCCCTGAAATTTAAAAGCAAAGATAATTTAACAACCCAGCAAAAATTTTAATTTAAAACAGCAACCATAGAAACCAATTCAAACAAACAATTCTAACTATCCAGAATTCTGGATAGAATTTCCTAATATTATCTAGAGTTTCCAGATCTTACACCACAAAATGCTCTCCAAAAATTCTTTGAAATCCAAAACACAACTCTACTCCACAAGCATTAGTGGACTTCAGACCTACCTCTCTTATCTCGAATAGCCCAATAGTTACACTTGATAACCTTGCCTCCAAATCTTGAAAATTCCTTCATACTTGAATTTTCTGTAGAAATCCTCTAATCCAAGAAAACTGCAACTCCCGGATGCTCCCGTTCTAGAACAGCTGCTATCTCACCTCCACTGCACAACTCTGATTTGGAGAAGATGAGAATGTCATCGGAGAACTTGAGTACAAACTGGATCCATACACAGTTCATTAGACCCATAGAATCTTAGTGACCCATTCCACTTGGTCAAAAACACCCCAGCAGAATCTTAACTAGAGACTAGATGATCAATCCTTCTTCATAGAATCTTGAGCTGCTTCACCAAACTCTTCTCTCTCAAAGAGCCCTCCCTCTACTAGGTTGAATCATTAGTATTGCTTCTAGAATCCAAGTCGATAAGGAAAGTCACTCCCTGATTCAGGTAACTTCTGACTTCCTCAAAAACCTCTAGATAATCTCTGACTACTTTAATAGCTTTTACCTCCACTTGAGATGCCTCAATCTCAACAAAAGATTTCTCAATGAACTCCCAAACTAATCGCAAGTCACTTTTGCGATCTTACCCAGTTCAGATTCCAAAGGAACTGTTTCCTCTTCACCAACTAGAACAGCTTTCCTAATCAAGGTCAATTCTTCAAGAATGGCTTATCTACCAGAAAAACTAATAGATCACTTCCAACAAATATCCTGCTCTGCTGAGCCTCTCGAAGAAGTGGATAAGCCTTCACTACCTTCCCGGACTGCTGATAGTAGAATCCCAAAAATTTATGAATCATCAAAGAAACGGGTCCACACTACTGCTTCCAAACTTCAGTTCAATGATATTGCCAAGCCAAAAGATCTTCCTTATCCAAAATCTCCTCGAAATTT
Organism: Allium cepa; assembly: GCA_030765085.1. NCBI lineage: Eukaryota > Viridiplantae > Streptophyta > Magnoliopsida > Asparagales > Amaryllidaceae > Allium > Allium cepa. The sequence goes on along the minus strand of CM060928.1, from coordinate 736,824,804 downwards.
AAAGCTATCAACCAATTCCACAAAAAAGATCCTTGAGATAGGCAGACATCTTCTCAAGAAACTCGGGCTCCTAACCAAGCACCAACAACTTTCTCTTCTCAAGGGAAACAATGAGACCATGTCCGAAACAAAGCAATAAATCAACCTTAGTCTCATACTTCAATATAGATAAAATTCCCATATTTGAGATCCAAAAGATCCCTAAACATCTGAATCTTCCCTGTAGTAGGCATCACTGTTCCTCCAATACCATCTAAATCTTATTCCAAAAGAACATCTTCAAAGCCATTCATGGATATTGCATCTCACCACACAGTTATTCCTTCCTGAAGTCGCTAAGATACCATCACCTGCTTTACCTCATCTGACAGGTTCAACTCTTGGAAATTCCGCTCACTTGGAAGCAAGCCAACCTCACACTTCCAGAATATACTCCAATCGTTGAAAAGACTTCTCTGAGATCAATGAAATCCTTTCACCAATCTATAAAGCTTATTCGAGACGGTATTAGATCTACAGTCTCGATAGATACACCTTCCAACCACAACATATGAGCCTCTTCCTTTAGTGGTAGTCGTGCTACACACACTCGTACTTATCTAACTTTATAACCTATCTTGGAAAATCCAAACTGATAACCCAACAATATATATATATATATATATATATATATATATTACAAGTACGCTCTCTCAAGAAAGAAGTCACTCCAAAGCCTAGGTATTCACTCAACCTAGCGTTCTGATACCAACTGTAACGACCCGCCTTCCTATTACCAGAAAGACGTATCATTATTTACTAAAGAAAGGGATAGAAGAAGTAAATAAAGAGAAGAAAGAACAACAACCCATCAAAATCTCACAGCGGAACGAATGAAATATAATACATAACATATACATAGTATCATATATATCAGAGTGCACAACTATACATCTCAATTTAGACAGTCATAACGTTTCTATCTAATGTGCAATATAAGAACCAATACAGAATAACATCACAATGGAAACTCTATCTATATATCTACACACTGAAGCCTCCTGCTCTAAAGCTCCTCCAGAATTCGTCAAGGCTAACCTGAATCACTTGACCACTCATACATAATATGAGTACCCAAGAGTTAAAAAAATAGAAAATAAACACTTGGGTCAGACATGGGTCTAGTGTGAGTAAACGGTTTAATGTTGCATGACTTTAGAAAATCATTTGAAAAGAAAAGGTATCACGTAAGACTCCCTACACATAAACATAGGTAAGTTTTTAACTTATGCTAACCAAAACATTTGATAGGAAATCCAGTGATATTATAATAGTGTCTAGGGTTTTCGAGTAAATAAGAAATAGCTGAAATTGTTACATGATTATATTCCAGCTACTAGCCATAAAAGTAGGTAATACAATCAAAACCATAAGGGCACGTAGGAAGAATGGGTTTCCATCAATGGCAGGGCTACTGGGGTACCGTCCGTCACAGTACGTGGCCTAGATCAACGTACCGAGGATCGACCCTAAATCCCCTGCAACATAAGGCCGGGACCATTCCTTACTGAACGGTTCCGAACAAGACAACCCCACAGTTGGTTGCTGATCCAACTGCTCACACAGCTGAAGAAAAAGGGATATCTAGACAGGGGTCTATCTCATCCTACTTGAGCGTAGCTCACTTAGCATTGCTGCATCTCCCCTGTTTTAGCGATTCTCGATTGATGAGGCTTGAGGCTGTTGTTACCTTAATAGAACACATCTATCTTAGAATGCTCATCGTCCACCTGACGATGTTCTGAAAGCATTCAATCCATACAAGTCCATTCCGAGTTCGAATGGAACCGAAGGCACTATCTCGTTACACTCATTTTGGAATCACCCTCAGATTTAACGACCATAGCCCTTGCACTCTGAATCTTCATCTCGAGTCTGAAAGTGTTATCTTCGTTAAACTCATTCTGGAATCACCCTCGGAGTTATAACGATATATAGTTCTTACACTTCGAGTCTTCACTTCTCTTGGATTCACGACCTAATGTTAATTTGGATCGATGTGGTTTTCGGATATAAAATCCGATTCCGGTCTCACAGAATCTAAAACGCCATTTTAATGTCCAAGTTGTACTTAAGGGGTTAAACAACAGATATTCAGAATATCACTTAACATAAATGGTGATTCATAACACACAGATATATAATCCACTATTATCTAATTCATCCACACATATCACAAAGCAGCATATGTTTCACATCTTAGATATATCACATTCAAATCATCAAATATCAACCAATGACATCCAATATTATCCAATATCATTTACCCATTCATACAAAAAATTTGATCCAAACTAAATTAATTTAATTTATCCTTAATTGAATTAATTCCTTACTTAATCACGTGGAGTATCATTAATCCAACTTACTTACCATTAATTAATTATAAACTAATTAATTAATCATCACTTAATTTCCCACTTTAATTAATCTCCCTAGATTAATTATTTCTTAATTACTTTAAGTAATTATTCCTTAATTACAATTTTAATTAATCATCTTGATTGATTACTTCTTAATTATACCAAGTAATTATCTCTTAATTACCCTTTAAATTAATCATCTTTGATTACTTACTCTTTAATTACCTTAAGTAATTATCTCTTAATTATCCTTTTTAATTACTCATACTTGATTAATTACTCTTTAATTACCCTAAGTAATTATCTCTTAATTATCCTTTTTAATTAATCGCACTTGATTAATTACTTTTTAATTACCCCAAGTAATTATCTCTTAATTATTCTTTTTAGTTTTTAATTAATCACACTTGATTAATTACTCTTTAATTACATTTAGTAATTAAAACTTAATTATAGATTAATTATCCTTTAATTATTAATTCCTAATTAATTATTTATTTTCATTAATTAATGATTACTTCATTAATTAAATTACTTTTTAATTAATTACCTTAACAAGTAGTTAATCTCATTATTAAATTCTCTTAGTCCTTTCATTAATTAATTAGTCTTTAATTACTTAATTAATTTAAACCTTTAATTAATTATATTAATTTATTTTTTAATTAATAACACTAAGTAATTAACCCTTAATCACTTCCACCTAATCACTTTCATAAAGTAATTAACCTCTAATTACTTTATTAAATAACTACCCTTTACTTAATTACCTTTAGTAATTAATTACTTAATTACTTCACCAAGTAATTACACTTAACTAATTTAAATCATAAGTGATCATCTTTAATTAAACACTAATTAATTACTTAATTATTTAACTAATCATTTAAATTTAATTAAATGATTCCTTAACTTCTTATATTTAAAAAAAATCGTTAATTAATAAATTCATTTATGTTAATTAATTATTAGTTACTCTTAAATCATTAATAATAGTTAAATTACCCTTGTTAATTCCACATATTAAAATCTTTAATAAATCAAATCTCTTAATTACTTAAAAATAAACTCTTTATTATAATTGATTATTAAATCCTTATCATAAACTTTATTTAAAATATAACATTTTAGAAATAAATTATAATTAAAATAATATAAACAATTTAGTTAACTTTTAAAATCTTTTAAAACTTCCCAAAGTTGTTTAATAAATTTTCAAAACAAACATTATTTTGAAAAACCCACTTATTCTACCTTTAGAACTTTTATATTTCAATATATATAAAACTTATTAAACTTATCCTTGAAAACAAATTAATTTTATAAGTAAATCTTGTTTACTTTTATTTTAAAACTTAGGAACATTTCCTAAAATCAAATTTCCTTGTTTTAAAACTTCAACATTTCCAATTCAATTCTTGAACCATGCACCTCACAACCCAGTCGAGAAAAATCCCTAAATCACTCGATCAAAACACGGGCTTCATCCCTTCTCTTCCGCTTTGAGTAAAGCTCGAACATCCCCGAAGAAAAACCCAAGCTCTCCCCTTCCTTTCCCAAACCAGATTCTAGAAGCACGAAGGACGTGCACATCCACGTGCACAACTCCCCTGGCCGCCGATGAACTCTACTCCAGTCTCTAACACATCGCTCTCGACCATGGCAACAACCCTCGATAACCCAGAAACCACGATTCGAACGAGAATCGAAATTGACCTCAAGACCCACACGACCTGAACCAAATGCCATCGGAAAACTGATCGCCACTGACGATACAGACCTCGAGACTCCATGATATCTTCACCGTAGCTCCGCCGCACCTTCCAACATCCACGGCACAACTCGCGATCGACTCTGATCGCTTCCTGTCGCAGTGAAACCCAAATCAATGCCGATGACATACCCAGGAAGGAAAACCCTATCCCATCGATTCCTGGCCACCACAATCAACAATAAATCACCATAGCATTTTTCCGATGATCCTCATCTTCCCTTCGACCTTCAAGCCCAACCACATTGCTCAGTTCGTCGCTGATCAACTGAAATTGACTAAAACCTTCTCGATGTTCAACTCAAGAATGCACACAATTTTCCAAACTAAAAATCACGATATATACATCAAAAATCATGATTTCCTATAGTGAATTCAATCTTATAATCAAAACTTAAAATTGAATTTATAATTTTTTGGCCGATTTTAATTTTTACTGTAAATTTGAAAATTCCGAGCCAATTATTCATTTTGAATACCTATAATTATTTTTAGGTGAGATGTTACATGATTTTAAACATCTTCCATTTACAAGTCATAAGCTAATTTGAATTCAAAATTGAGTTATTGAATTTATTAAGAAATCAAAGCCTGTCATTATCACACAGAGACTATTTTTAACTACACAGGCATTCAAATGCTCATAATACAAACATGCATTCAATTCAATTCAAGAATACAGGCAAACGTCTTGATTTTCATACATATATCAAAGAGAACAACAAGATTTAAACTGTTTTTAAAATCTGCTTACTCACCTAGAAATGCAGAGGACAGAGAACAAATGTTTGTTTCCAGGCTTATTTTTTTCCAGACTCTTGAATTTTTATTGTTGTTGAATTTGCATTTAGTAGCTGTTGATTTCTTTATCTGATTGCATCGAAAAGTTTTGAATCTAATGAAGAACTACCCTCTTATTCCTTGCTTCAGCTTTTCCGGCTTTTCATTTCTCTTTGTTCTTTGATTTTTCTCAGATTCAAACTTCCAGGTTCTATTTCTTTCTTTTGATCTTTGATTTGTATAAAATTTTAGTTGAAATGAAGAAAAGAATTTTAGCTGAATGTAAAAACAGATCTTCTTCTTTCATATTTTTAATTTACAAAGAGAAATTTCCATTTGTCCCCTTATGTTCTAATTTACTTACACCTATGCTTATATTTTTACAAATGTCTCTAACCCAATTTAATAAACTTACTAGTGTTTTTATTATTATTTTTTTATAATTTATTTAAGCCATGTATGTATAAGTATGTAATATTTACATGTATGTAATGTGTATTTTTTTAAGCTTTTAGATTTTATATAAATATACAATGTGAATTCATGTAAACATTTATTTTATAAATAACTTATGTTTTGATCAAATTAAATGCATCATATGTTTATAAGCTTGAGAAATTTATTTTAACTCTATATATAAAATTTCCAAACCAAATTTATCTTATGTTCGAATTTTAAAATGAAAGAATATTAAAAACAAATGAAATTTTCAATTTAAATATTATTTTAAATTCAAGTTTAAATTATATATTTATAATAAATAAGAAATTATCCTTGTTGTTAAAAATTTTAATTTCAAATATCACTTTAAAAGTATTAAGTTAAATTGTAATTTCCAAATTACAAAATATATATATTTTAAAGTTTGAAAATACTTTATTAAGTTCAAATTTTTTTTCCATTTTCGATATATACACAAATATATACATTTTAAATGGAAAACATTTTAACATTAGTTTTGAATATTATCATATTGAATTTTGAAACACAATTCCAAATCACAATATATATATATATATATATATATATATATATATATATATATATTACAATTTGAAAACATGGCTTTTATTACATTAAAGACTTCCTATATATAATATATACCTATATATATACATTATAAATAGAAAACATTTTGATTTTCTTTTGAAAGATAGTCTTACCAATTTTATGTTGTTAGGAAAAGATATTAGTAGATATTGTCAAATAAATTATTATTAGCCTTTAAAAGAATTTTAACTTTTCAATTTATATAAAATAATCAAATCAATTTAATTTTTTAATAAAGATTATTAAATTGATATTGCTAAAATTTCTTGGCCATCACATGTATCGTCGGTTTAGATGCTGCTATCTCTTGCTATGCCCGAATTCTATTCTCTTGTGATCGGATGTTGAATTTCTCATAATTCTACATTAATCTTACTCTTGAAGTTACGGTTGACCCGGTTAAGGTCGCCCGCGATTTATAGTGACTTGTCCACCCTTTCTCTTTTGTTATTTAATTATCTTATCTCCCTTTTAAGCCTATCTTCTAGTTAGAATTCTTTTGATTAGAGTCCTCTTGTATTTGAATCTCTATCCTTGCTTTGAAATCCATTCTTGTACCATTGAGTGAGGGAGTGTATTTGGAATTAATACAAAAATGTTTTATAGTGTGTTGTTTGAGTTGCTAATGTTGATTTGGGGTTTCGATCTATTCGTATAATTAATGATATCAATAGGAATTTCAAAACACTTGAACAGAACAAACTGACATAATAAATTTTGTACGATTATATTATACATATAAGTATAAATTTTTGGAATTAGATAGTTAAATGAATTGGTTGCTGAAAATGATAATATTTGGTTTCCATTTATTGTTTTGTAAATCATTGACTTTTGTCACATAAAATAAATAAATGAAATTATAAAGCATGGTTTATAATTTGATTTGGGATCTAAATGAATTTAAATTAAGAATTTGAGAATTTAATTTACTGTATTTTAGAAAATTTGGTTTTAAATTCTTAGGGTATATTATTTAAAAAGGTATTTTCGAATAGAAATCATTTCCAAAGAATTTATAAAGTTTAAAAAAATCAATACTCTTCTATTTTGTCGTTGGAAAATAATTTTGGTGATGACTGCAGCATCATCAACATTCATTTTCAAGTTTCAGAGTGGAGAGACCATTTAATAGCTTTGCTACACTTTTTTTTGGAAAATGAATTTGATTTGAATTTCTTAACTATGATTTGATTTATAATATATATAGGTATATGATTTTAGATTTGACTTGATATGTGTGTGTGTACATTTCTCGATAAATGATTCGAAGAAATGGAAATTTAACTCTTAAATTTTTAAATAAATATTTAAATTTGAAATAATTATATTGGTAAATTTTACTTATATAATACTCAATTGCATTCCAACATATATAACTTACCTAAATTTTTCTGAAATTGGATCTGTAGTTGAATAATATATAATATAGAATGATTTCATAAATAAAATTTGAGTGGTTATAATAAATTTCATTCTACTTAGTATATGTGATAAGATATATTAAGTGGAATAAATTGAATAATAAATTTGAAAAAAAAGGAAAGAATTAATTTGCTGAATAAAATATGATTATAATAAATGGTTATACACTAAATCTATGATTGTAGAAAATGTTAATTGAGATAAATGGAATAATAAGATAATGAATAAATAAATTGTTAAGATCGAATTATAAATGGAATTAACTTAGGTAAAATCAAACGAATATAAAACAACCAATTGATTGAATGTAAACCAATTTAAAATAAATGAAATTATATGGTTTTTAAATTAATTGTTTTATTTTATATTTCAAATCTACTTTTTCTTATGGTTGCTTCTATTCTCCTACCTCCTTCCTTTTCGAGGACAAAAAATTTTTGAGTGGAGGAGAGTTTAATGATCTATAAATTTTAACTGTTTTAGTAACATAATTAACTGAAATTTTGTGAAATTTTAAATAACTGAGTTTGGAAATAAAAATTTATTATTTGGAATACATCTATTTAAACATAGCAAATGGTAAATTTTCATCAGGTAGTATTGAAGTTTATTTTATTGTGTAATTTTATTTAAATTTAAATCAGTTAATATTTGATGACAATAAAATATTTTTCAAATCTAAATATTTTTATACAATAAATATGTAAATCATCTTCTGAGTGAGAGATCATATTTCATTTCGTTAAATTTGGACTGTTATTGCTCCGTTTATCTTATTTTCGGCAAATTTGCAGCATTTTCGGTAGTGACTATCGACATTTGATAGGATGGTTATATCGCTGATAACTGTATACCATTTTGATCGTCTCGTCGTGACGATCTCTGCAGAGTATTCACTTTTGTGTTTTAGAATCTGGTACGTGGGGAAGTCTGTGTAATGTTTAGTCATACCGGGTCTGCATTCAAGCCTTTTGGTTTCCTATGTCTCTTCATTTCCCACCGTGTAATGTCAATGGCCACTTGACATTTATATTCTCTGAATGAACTCTTAGCTTTTGGGTTACCCTACTATTTCAATTTATTTTCTTTCTGTTCGTTTCTTTCTTCTACTTTTATTTTCTTCTCCTCTTTTATTTTTGATTCTTTTGAAAGATAGTATACTATATTTATAAATGAAGCATATGTTAGCCTGTAGCCTGCTCGTCACTTCTTCCCCTCTAACTCGCACTCCAACCATCGGTCTGCTCGACCTTCATGCCCCCACCCTGACAACCACCACATCAGATCCCGCTGTCGACACATGGTCCTCCCCATCCTCTGCTCGAGCTTCCACTCACGAGCCACCATATCTCGGCCCTTGAACCGATGCCACCTCCCACTTTCTTCTTTCTACTTCCCTCCACCAACGTGTCTTCCACCTCAAACTGCCTCGCATCACGCAGAAATCACCCACGAATCATGCGAGCTACCGCCACCATTAGCCTAACTCGACCTCAACTCTTCTGCCTCCATGTTGACCACCATTCACCTCTCCTTCTTTGAGAGCGTGCGACCTCCCTTAGTATTAAGGTATGTATAAGCAACTATACAGGTTTGCATGCCCAGTTTTCCTTCTTTCCTACTATATTTCATATGTCTGTTTATATATTGAATTATATATTACGTTAGTGTTTATATATGTTTAAATTGTATACATATATATCATGTTAAGTTATTTATATATATATATATATATATATATGTAAGTTATATCTTGCCTGAGTTTTGTTTTTAGAGTATATACATCTATAAGAATGTAATGTTGTTGGTACATATTTTATCAAGTTTAGATTTGTATATGACAGCTTATACTGATATATCATTAGTTTATATATTCTGTTTATATATATATAATAATGTAAGTTTATATATGCAGTATTATATATGTGCTTTACATGTATTATGTCAACCTATATATGCTTCTAAGTAATATATTATACATAGATTTTAAAACCTTTCATCACTATTAAGTTTTATACATATTATAACAAATTGTTTATATTGATTTGATAATAAATATTGATTTTTATTTATAACCTATATGTAAATTTGTGTACATATATATACTTTAGTTTTTATACATATACATGAATTTAGTTTCAATTATATATAGATGTTGTACGTGTTGTTATTTAATAATGATCGTTGAAATGCATATATATTTAATTTAACATGTGTTTGAAATGAAGAATATGATTTTATATACTTAAATAGTTCTATATATAGTTATATATTTATTTAAGTTCACTTATACCATTTATCTTCATCAATCCAGTTTGATTTGATTTCATCAATACCAAGCTATCACCTTTGCCCGTCAAATTCGTGCTCAATCTTGCTTTGCTTTGAAATTCATGGCCTGTTCTGTTGTCAAACTCTCTAGCCTCGAAAGGTGAGCAATCACTCACGATTAGCGTTCTTATATTTATTAAATTTGATTTCAATTGAAAGATAATTGAAATATGGTGTTGTTAGTTGTATAAACTACTATATATGTGTCATTATCTGTAACTGTTCACTTGTGACATCTGATACCAAAATCTGTTATTTATATTTTATCTGTTATTGATAATATATGCATGTTGCGGATTATTATATTATTATCAACACTGTTCTCACTCTGCAAGTTCCCTACCAATATAGATTTCCCTATGGGTTGAAATGATACATACTTGAACGATTTTGTAGAATAAGAAAAAATCGATATTGGTTGAAATAATAAACCCAAGCGACATTGAATTTGGGATTGCGGGTTGAAAAGATATATACCTATAGAAATTTAAATTGCGGATTGAAATGGTAAATACCTGTATCATTTGACCATAGGATAGAAAATTATATACAAACACCGTTGGTCTATATATATACATATAAATTGATTCCCAAGGTTTGGAAAGGAAATATGTAATTTTAATAAATATTGGTTTTTAAGATATTATATATATAAATGTTATTTTTATAAAGGTTTAAATTTAAGATTCTTAAAATTATATGTTTTAGGAAATTTAAATTTATAACTTAGTTTTGAAATTATAAATTTTAAGATTTTACTTATATTTTCACTATTTTAATATATATATATATATATATATATATATATATATTAATATAAATTAAGTTTAATAATAAAATTTAACTTAATAAGGATTGATTAATTAATATATAATATATATTACATATTAATATATTATATATTGTCATTTTCTCCAACGGCAATCGGTCCTCTATTCGCCGCCTTATTCGGTTCATTCATCTGTACGAGAGGTGTTCGGGCCAACTGTTCAACTCGGCGAAGAGTTATTTCGTTCACGCAAAGGACATGGGCCAGGTGAGAGTTTCTTGGGTTGAATCTTTTACCGGGTTCAGGGCAGCATCCCTTCCTCTTCCTTATTTGGGTATTGTTCTCTACAGAGGAAGGAAACTTAACGCCCTTTTCGATCCTCTTTCGGACAAAGTTAGGGGAAAGATTATCCGTTGGAATGCGTCTCTTCTGTCTCGAGCAGGAAGATTAGTGCTTATCCAATCGGTTTTGAGCTCTATGGGTATTCATATTTTCGCCGCTATGACCCCTACTTCCTCCTTCTTTCGCTCGTTCCAATCTTTGGCATCCTCTTTCTTCTGGGGATCGAAGGGTGACAATCGCCGACATCACTGGGTATCTTGGGATGTTATCTGCCGTCCAAAGAGTGAGGGTGGGTTAGGATTGCGTAATCCGAAGGACATCTGTTATTTTATTATATTTATTACTTTAATATAAAATATTTAATTTATAACTATTTTATATACAAATTATTTTATTATATTAACTACTTCAAGTACACCTATTTTAATGTATAGACTATTATTATTTAAGAGGAAAGTGTTATGGATTTCAATGTGTTATGATTTCAAAGTCACGTTTTAAAGTGTTATAATTTCGAAAAGTTACAATTTTGGAAAGTATTATGATTTTGGAAATGAATATTATTTTAAGTGAGAAATGATATCGTATTGAGATGGTATTGAATAGATATGATATTTTGATTCTGAAATATGAATTATTTGAAATGAAATGACCACGGTATTATAATAACGTTTGGTTGTTGAAGAGACCAGGATTGGTTATTGTCATACTCCTTGCCAATACCAAAACTACTTTAACAACTGTGTATGCAGTGGAGATTCCAAAATGAAGTAGGATGGCGGCGACGATTCTATTTGAGGTATATACGTGGACCTGAACCCCGTGAGTTAGCCTAAGGTGGCTAAAACAGGAGCAATTGGCGGGCCAAGTGAGATAGCTCCTCCGATCGGACACATTCCTTCGATACCATTCTATTACTTTGTGATTGATTCGGTGCACCCCTTGGATATTTGGAAGTATGGATCGAGTTGGGCGATTGCTGCGACTCTGCGTTACCAACAGCCTGGAAGTGTAATTGGTATATCTACCGTGGCATTGCCTAGTTGTGCCATGTCACCTACCTTAACGAGACCACTATGAGTTTTATTCCATATCTATGGAGTATCCTATGGTAGCCTCAGTTTACGGGGGTATTATGGTTCTGTATAGAATATGGCACTATAAAATGTGTTAAAGGGGATATGGGTAACACCCAAACGCTATTTTAATAGTTTACGTTACTATAGACATATTATAATAGCATATTGTACACTTAGTAGATAGTTCCATGGATCCTTATAGGATGGGTATCTCAAACATCCTTTAAGTTACATGTATTTCAGTTGATATTTCACTTGATTTGAATTTATTGATGTAAGAATGTTAATCCTGACTCGAGTGTTTTAAGTTTTACTTTACGCTCGGGTCAAACTGAGTGGCACAACATTTGAGACTCACATTTGGAGTTGGAGCTTCACTTGGAGAACCTTCTACATCTATTCATCTTCCATTTGTTCAGTTGACTCCAATGATATATTCAGATTTTGTTATTTGACTATTATATTTAGACTTCTATGTATTCGAGACTTCTGTTGTATCTTGTTTTAACTCTGTTATATATATATAGTAGCGTGTGGATTACTATTCTTTTGTTTCCCCTATTTATTGTTATATTACTCTGTGTTTTTTATTCTGTGATTTATTTATTTTCTGTATATGCTGAGTTTTTCCAAATATAAATTAACAATCTGATATTTTGAGCAATTCAAGTCTAACATGTGTGGATGCGAATGGTTGAAAATATCGGGATGTTAAACCAAGAGTGATATATGAAGATGTCCCCTTAGATGATCAGAGTCTAAACATAGGTAATTAAACAACTTTTTCTTTACAATAAAACACAACGGAATCAAAAATAGAAAAGAACTCCTACTAGCTAGCTTGCCTCTACGTCTTCGGAAGCTTATTCATCTAAAGATGTGCCTGAAAACTCAACTGTCAAACTACTCAAAGTTAACTGAGCACCCGAGAGTTTAAGGGGAAAACATAAAATTCGAGTCAAACATAAAGCCTGGTACAAATAATAACCTTCCATCTCGAACCATTTAGATATCTAGTGAGACAAGGCGGCTTATGTGACGACGCACAACTTTTGACAAATTTATAACGTAATTAACAGAAATTTTTCATGAAAATAAAATATAAAATTTTGAAATGAAAATTTGATATTTTAAATGCATCTATTTAAATGTAGCAAATGACAGATTTTCATCAGATAATATGGAAAAAAAATTGTTGTGTAATTTTATTTAAAATTAAATCAATTAAATTGATGAAAATAAAATATTTTCAAAACATGAATATTTTTATATAATAAATTTGTAAATCATTTTCTAAGTGAGGCGCCATATTTAATTTCGCCAAATTTTGACTGTTTTAGCTCCGTTTATTTTATTTTCGGCGTTTTAGCAGCATTTTGGCAGCGAATATTAACTTTTGATAGGATGATCGTATCGCTCATATCTGTGTGTCATTCTGTTCATCTCGTCGTGCTGATCTCTGCAGTATATTCATTTGTATATTTTAGCATCTGATACACAACGAAATCTTTGAAACGATTAGCCGTGTCGGTAAGCCTCTGTCTCAATCCAATTGATTACTTTAAAAACAAATGGCCAGTTTTTTATATTCCTAACCATTCACGACATTTGATATTTATTATTCCAAAGACTTTATATTCCCATCAATTCTTTCAGTTTCTACTTTTCCAGAGAAAAATTATTTATATAAGTTGCTTTCGTTTATAAAGCCTGTTCATTTTCTTCCACTTTAACTTGCTTTGATTTTCCTTCTCTCCATACAACCATCCCTTCCAGTCTCCTTTCATTTTCTGTTCATGCTAGAGAAAATTTAAATATATAATATAAGTTATGAAATATGTCTGCATTCCATTTCTCACGAAAACTGCTTGTTTATCTTCCTCACCATCGAACGACATGCGCCCTTCCACCTCAGCCTCGACAGCCGTGCTCCATCCAACTTTCCCTTCATTTCCATTCCCATCGCCAACAAACGCCATTCCGAGATCCGCACCTACCCTTCCCTACCGAACCCATCAAACTGCTCTGCAACCCAAGCTTCCTAAATAGCCCAAGGTGAAGACCCTCCTCTATCGTCCTTTCGCACAGCACCCACCCTCCTTCTCTCTCTCACCACCTTCTTTTTCTTTACCGCCTTTCCATCCCTATAGCCCACGTACACCTTTACATGCACTGACCCCATCCATGTAGGCCTCACCACCCGCGTTCCTGTGCTCCACTTCTCACCTCCTTTCTTCGACAAGCCTAGCCATACATAATAAAACCTGATCCCCTTCCTCGACAACCCACACACATCCTCCATGTAAACAAGCAGCTACCTCCTCCTTTACTAAAAAAAAGCAAAGAAAGAAAAGTTTATATATTATAAGTTTTATAATAAAGTTATGTATGTGTTTATAAAGCTGCATGTATGTGTTTTATAATAAAGTTATACTTGTTTCTAGAATCTTGCCCCTCGTGATGCCGCCCATACCCGCAGCTGTACATAGCATGAACCCGAACCTAAGCCCATTCCTCTCTGGTCCATCACCGAGTGTAGCCAAGCTCGGGCAGCTTATCCCTTACCACTTGCACGCATGCAGCCTTTTTAAAAATAAGATCATTTTGTTACCTATATCTATTTAGAAAAAAAGATATATATATATATATATATATATATATATATATATATATATATTGTTACCTATATATTTGTATATAAATTTTAAATATTTATTTACAATTTGTGTTATTATTTTAAATTAGATTTTTGTAATAACTTTTATATTATACAATACGTTTAAATATTTATTTAAATTTACAAATAGATTTTTGTAATCACTTTAATATATATATATATATATATATATATATATATATATATATATTATGTTTAAATATTTATTTGAAGAATTGTGAAAATATGGGCTTTATTAAATATTGATTTTTAAATTATAATATGAAGATTTTTATTTTAAAAATGTATTTTAAATTTGGATACTGATTTTAAGAAAAAATACACACACACACGCACACATATATATATTTGATTCACATCGAATCAAGTTCATCGTGCTTTGCTTTTGGTTTCGTCGTTGTCCACAATTGATCGCAGCAGTTAGTTGCTTTGTTTCGTCGCTTATTCGTGTGCTTGTTCTACTTTCACCAGCCTCGAAAGGTAAGCAATCACTCACGATTAACATACTTATATTTAGTAAATTTAATTCACATGAAATGAGGATTGAAATATGATGTTAAATTTGAATTGTTAAGTTGTTTAATTGTTAAATATGATATGCTATTATCTGTAATTGTTTACCTATGACATATGAACTATAACCTATTGTATATATTTAAATTTATTACTGATGATATATGCTTGTTGTTGATATGTTATATTATTATCATATTTGTTCTCACTTTGCAAGTTTCCTGTTAGTTTAGAAATTCCCTATGGGTTAAAATGATACATACCCATATGATATTTTAAAACAGGGAAAAATCATTATGGATTGAAATGATAAACCCAAGCGATTTTTATTGATTTTGAATTTTGGGATTTTAGGTTGAAATGATATATATCAGTAAATATTTAATTTAAATTGTAGATTGAAATGATAAATATCTATAACACTTGACCATAGGACAGAAAACATTTACAAACACCATTGTTCTATTTTTGAAAAATGATTTCCAAAATTTTTAAAGGAAACATATGGTTTTAATAAAGTTGATTTAAAATATAAATAAAGATTTTATTTTAAATTTTAATATGTACGTAAAGTTAGATTCTAAATTATATATCTTGTAAATGTTAAAAATTATAACTTAAAGTTTTAAAATGTAAATTATAAATTTTTACTAATAATTTTATTAATTTCAAAAATATATATATGTGTGTGTGTGTGTGTGTGTGTAAGGTTTAAAATATATTTAATAATAAAAATATTTAATTTAATAATAATTAATATAATAAAATTTATTGAGAATTTAATTTAAGTTAATATATAATATGTATAAAGTATTTATTTAAATTCTATATTAATATTGTAAAATAAATTTTGCAATAAGTTTAATAAATCAAGGTTTAATTGGAATTGATTTAGAATTTATTTTGTTTAAGAATTATATTTGAATCAAAATTGATTTGAAACTTGCTAGTTTTGGGATTTTGAAAGATATGATTTTATTACATGATAACTTGATAATGATTTAGTGAATATTTCAGATTTAAATAAAATTATATTTGAAATTTTGGAATATAAATGAAATTTATCATATTGAGTTATTGTCAATTGTTTGAATATTTACACTTCGAAACCTATTGAATTTGAAATCATTTAATTTGTAGTCCAAATATGGATTTGAAATCGAATTAAAATGGTGTTAACAAGAATTTGAATTGAGATTGATTTATACTGAATTTTTGGAACTAAAATTGATTTGAATTGATTTTTGAAATTGGAATAAACGATTCTAATTTGAAACTATTTCGATATAAACTATTTTTAATACATAAACTCTTTTTAATATATAAACTATTTTTAATTAATAACTAATTTTTAAATGTATATACTATTTTTAATTTATAACTATTTCAATATATTAACTATTTTCAATATTTAAACTGTTTATGTTGAAATTTTTATGATTTAGATTTAATGGATTTAAATGCGAATATTTGATATGATGGTTTAGCCTATTTTTATGGTTAAGATTTCGAAAATAAATATGATTTTAAAGTGTATACTGATTTGAAAGTGATATGATTTCGAAAGTGGACATTATTTTCTAAAATGATATGATTTTGAAATGGATATGATATTCTTATATGAAGTATGAATTTTTGAAACTATAAAATGACCACGGTGTGAAACAAGTGTTTAGTTGCTAAAGAGACCGGGATCAGATATTGCCATACTCTCTGCCAATACCGAAAACCATTTTACAACTGTGTACGTGGTGGAGATTCCAAAATGAAGTAGGATGGTTTGGCGATGATTCTGTATGAGGTAATTAACACAGCCCTGACTCCCGTGAGTCAGCTTGATGTAGCTAAAACAGGAGCCATGCCGGGCCAAGTGAGGTCGGACCTCCGATTGGGCACATTCCTTCGATATCATTGTATTACTTTGTGATTTGATTGAGTGCACCTTTGATTTTGAGAATGTGTCTCAAGGTAGGCAGTAGTAGATGCTATGCGTTACCATCAGTCTGGATCCGTAAAACGGTAGTATCCTACCCTGAGCATTAGCTCGCGTGCCTTGTCACATGCCTTACCGTGCCTTCTACGAGCTTGGTTTATACGTACCTATGGAGTGCCATCTGAGTAAACCACTGGTTTGGTGGAGGTTACGGTACTGTATAGACTACAAGAATATATAAAATGTGTTAAGGGGGACATAAGTGACACCCTAACACTATTTTAATACTTTACTTTACTATAGACATTATACATGTAGCGTATTGTACTATGTATGCAGATAGTTTAATGGATCCTTTGAGGATGGGTATCCTCTATTGGCAACTTAATCCTTATGTATGACTCATTCCGTCTTCAGTTCCACCAACTCTACTATGATTTGAAAAGGGATGAAACTCCTTTACAACAGGCGTTGACTCATCAGAGATCTCTATATTTAAAGAGACAGTGGATTAAAGATCTTAAGGATAATTTAACACTAGATAAGGGGTGAATAGTGTTTAATGGATTCTTAGACTTATACGGACTAAATTGAAATTATGAAACAAACAAATGCAGAATTTAATCACAAAATAATCACGGAATCAAATACAGATGCAGAAAGTAAATAAAAAGCAGTAAAAAGGAAATAACACACTGGATTTTATATTGGTTTGCAGTTACCCTACATCCAGTCCTGTACCAAGGCAAACACCTCATACAGATTTTTATTATACTAATGTCAAGATTACAATCCTCAATTTCTAAAGGCCTTGAGGTACCCTCCTGTCTCACGAGTACGGGGCAAACTCTTTTGATTTACGGGACACAAGATCACCCAATTGATTTCCAGGCACAACCACACCTTATAGAGAGACTCGATAAACTTTTGATTACAAATTGATCCTATAACTCTGAATAGCACTTTGATCTTCAAGAGAGGGCGGAGAATCAAACAAGAATGAGATTCTAATTTGATTTACTTGAGAATTCGGCACGATCTTAAAAATATGAAAATTTTAGAATATGCATTTGTGGAGAAGAAGACTATTTATAAAGCACCAACGGTCATAACCATTCATGGAGAGATTTAAATGAATAGACTCTTCCTTTGAAAATTGAAACTTTTGAATTCAACCGCCACCATGTCGACATGGGGTATCCCATGATGTCGACATCCCTATGTTAAAAACAATGCAAAATTTATTTTGTAAATGGTTTAGAAAGGAAAACAAGATATAATGATTCTAGAGTAAAAATGATGTTTAAAACAAGAGTTAAAAAAAGAAAAACAAAGAATATATTAATGTTAAAACATCTTTTTGAAAATCATTTGAAAGGATAATTTTTAAGGCTAAAATATTTTGAAAACAGTTTTGAAAATCATTTTGAAAAACCATTTTGAAGTAGTTTTGCAAGCTTCTTCCTCGAGAATATCTCGACACATCAGGACTCGAGAATTTGTACAAAACTAGGATGTCCGTGGGTTTGTAAGCCACTTGTCGTAGGTTTGTAAGCAACTTGTCGTGGGTTTGTAAGCCACTAAGAAGGTAGAAATGGGTTCCATCCCAAATGAAATTTGAAATGAAGATTTCCGTGCTATTATGAAGTTTTAACAAAAACTAGACACATATCTCGAAATTTTGATTTTGATACTCTAGGGTCTTCAATCTTGAGTCTTGATTCTTTATATTGATCAGTCTTTAGTAATCAATACCTGCATACACACACACACTCCTGCATATTATATCTATATAGACAATAGTGTTAGTAATATTTTATAAGAAGATAAGTTAAAAAGGTTGTTATCATCAAAACCAACGTTTTAGTTCCTAACAATTTCCCCCTTTTTGACGATGACAACCTATATTTATAAAATATACTTATCATACCATAACTCCTCCTTACTCCATGACTCCCCGTTACTCCAAACCAACTACTATTTTACAACTTCTCCCTCTTTGTTATCAACAAAAACTTGTAACTAATAAGTTACCTGAACTTGATATAAGATAATCAACTATGATAAAATAGAGTAATGCATATATAAGTGTAATAAGTGCTAAGTGTGATCATAAGTATGAAATGTGATCATAAGTGCAATCCAGAATGTAAATCAATCATCAGCCGATCATAATTATAGTAATTATTCAATCCAAACATATATACAAACCATACCAAATAAGTTAAGTCAATCAAGTTTAAAACACACCAATTAAATCAAACAAATAACATAAAGAATGAATAGACATTCTTTGGTACTTCCACCCATCTATTTTCTCCAAAGATAGGGTCTACTTTGATGGCATCCCATTCTTCTTTATCTTTGTCGAGAGTGACTGGTGGATTTCCTTCAAGGTAGTCCTTGTTAAGAGCTGAGATCATCCATTGAAGGGCATCGAAATGTCTCTCTTGCTCCTTGATCATCTGCATTTGACTCAATTCTAAGTGGCGTTGATTACGAAGTCTGAATGCAACAATATTCTTGAAGGAAGTGAGAGTTTCTTCAAGATTATCACTTAGATTCTTAATCGGAGAAGCCATAATTCAAGAAATAGGAAGAACTATAAAAGGTAGTGATTAAAAATGAAGTTTGATAATTTATTTTGGAAGAAATAGGTATAAATAGGGGTAAAAAGTCATTTAAAATGAATAGACACAAGTTAGTTACATGAAATTAAAATTTAAAAGAGTAACTATTTTCTGCCCGTTGTATGTCGACATGGGGGAATGGTAGATATCGACATGCCTCTGCTTAAAGTGACAATTTGCTTTGTTTTGAATATTATGAACAAATATATGCAACTAAAATTTGTATATATAAAAAACAAGCAATTACAGAGACAAGTGAAGTTGAATAACAGGAAATGAAATATTTCATTAATGATTCTAGTCAACATTACATAATATAATGTTAACTAGAATAAAGAAAATACAAAGATAGAACTAAGATAACATGAACTAAAACTAATTAGATGAAGATGAAGAAGACGATAGTCCAAGATTTCTACTAATTTTCCCGACGTACTTATCGATTTTAATGGAAATCTTGTCCATTTTCTTACTCATTGATCTTTTAAGTATCTTTTGATTTTCCACTATAATTCTTTGATAATTGAGAATGGTCTTATTGGATATATAGGCAGGATTAGTAGGATATTCAATACTTTCTAAGGAAGTTTCTTGAACTTCCTCTTCCTCCTCTTCAATTTCCATTCCTTCCTCTTCCTCTTCTCCTTCTTCTTCTTCCTCCATTTCTTCCATCTTTTCTTGAGCGAGCCTTTCTTATTATTCCGCAAGTGTTTCATATGGTTGAAACACTAATGGAATTTGCATAAGGGAAATGTTTCCATGGTTGAACACTTTTCTAGTTATAAATTCTTCCTTTTTGAAATCAACTTCAAAGTAATTAAAAATTCGAGTGAAATAAATTCCATGATATAATGTGTTTTCACCCATAGTAAAATTCTTTTAGCTCATCCAAAATAACTTGAGCCCAATTAATATCATAATTTCCAAAAATTTCAAAAAGAGCTTTGCAAACTTCAAAGTCAGGTTGTTGTAGTTTCCCGATCTTGGTATGATAGTGTATTGAATAAGAAGGTTAACCATTCTTGCTTTTGGACGAAAATAATGATTTTTGAATTCAAAATTGTCATCCCCTTCAAAGATGTGATGAAATGTCTCTTGATCATTTTCAATTTTTTGAAATTCCGAGATATTCATTCCGGTATACTTGCATCCCAAAAAATTTCTCAAATTTCACAATCCAAAACAATTTGTGTTCCTTTAACATTATACCAAATTTGTCCATCTTACCCATCAAAAAAACCACGATTCAAATTTGCATAAAACATCTTAACGTACAAAATCATTTTGTTTATTATCTACTACACTAAGAATTGAACATTGTTGCAAAAGATTTTCAATTTCGTAAGAAGGAAAATCTTCAAAAATAGCAAATTTCCTTGTATGAATTTTATCAAAGCTTACATAGTTGATGTAAGCTTTGATAGCTTCAGGGTCATTAAAAAGAAAGTTTTTGACAGATTTTGGAAGCCTAATGGTGTTAGGAGTACTTGAAGAGGCCATTGAAGAATTTGAGAGGAGTTGAAGATAATGAAGATAAATTTGAAATTTGAAATAAAAGTGAAAAAGTGATGATAAAGAGAGTGAATTAAATAGAGATTCTATAGACATGTTCTGTGGTCAAGATTCATCTTTCCAAAGCATTGAAGTTAGTGAAAAGGTGGAGGAAAATTCAAAAGTTTGAATTCAAATTTTGAAGTCAGATTCTAAGGGGCATGTCGACATAGGGTATCCGGGTATGTCGACATGTGCCTACTGAATTAAGGGACAAGTTTATATTCCTAATTTCTTATAAATGTGTATATTATATCCTATATTCTAATCACATAATTCCTATGATAACATTAAATATACTAATACTTAAATATTAATAATTTAATATTTAAAATATTATTAAAATAATATTATTTTGAATTTAAAATTTAAATTCAAATTTCAAAGGATAATTTTGAATTTATAATTTAAGGAATTTAAAAGAATCAAGTAAACAAACATGCTCCATTCAAACAAGAAAAATTAAAAATAATGTAAATGCGTACCTATTTTTAGATCCATACTCCCATCGTCATCTGATTCATGAATAGTAGTGAAACACGGATTTGAATTATCCATCTTCTTTTCATCGTCATTGGATGATGAGTCTGAGTCATCAAGAGTTGATATGTATGCTTTCTTTCTTTTCCTTGACGGGTCATTGTTTGGAGGGAACAACTGTTTATCTGGATATGGGCAATCTTTTCTATGATGCTCAACTTTATTGCAGTTGTAGAATCTATCATTGTTGACGTTCTCCGTATTATTTCTGGAATTCCTTTAATCATTTCTTTTGTAATTATTCATTTTTCTATATTTAGGAATTTTCGAAAGTTTCTTGTCATGAAAGCAAACTCCTCATCACTATCTAGTTTCGAATCTTCAGTTGTTGCATTGAATGCTAATGACTTCTTTTCTGTAATCTTGTTTTCTCTTCTTCCTTGCAGTTTACTTCATAAGACATCAGATTCCCAATCAATTCTTATATTTTCATTAGACTGATATCATTTGCTTCTTCGATTGCAATCGTCTTTTGATCCCATTCTGGAGTGAGTGAATTTATAATTTTTCTGACTCGGTCTTCCTCCAAAAAGCTTTCTCCCAATGCAATTAGTGAATGAACAATACCTTTAAATCGACAATACATGTCGGAAATGGACTCATTTGCGTGCATTTTAAAAAAATTGAAACTGATTAGTTAATATGGAAATTTTTGTCTGTTTAACTTCGCTTGTACCTTCATGAGTAACTTGCAAGGTTTTCCAGATTTCAAATGTAGACTTACAACTAGACACTCTATTAAAATCATTCCTATCTAATGAACAAAATAATATATTCATGGCCTCTGAGTTATTTTGTGCAACACCTTTTGCTCAGCAGTCCACTGGGTAAAATTGGTAGTTGGTTCAACATACTCAGTTTGTGTGATATTCCAAGTGTCAAATCCTACTGATTGTAAATAAATTTTCATTCTACAAGCCCAATATGCATAATTACTGGCATTGAAAATGGTGGTCTGACAGTAGACTTACCTTCCACAAATGAACTAGTGCTAGGGATAACAAAACTGGTGCCAGAGTTGACAATACCAGTGTTGGTAGCTATTAAAACTATTTCCAAGATTTAGATTATGAAAACTATGAAAACCAATGCTCTAATACCAATTGAAAGAGATAGCGAATTAAGGATCTTAAGGCTAATTTAACACTAGAGGGGGGATGAATAGTGATTAATGGATTCTAAGACTTATATAGACTAGATTGAAATTATAAAATAAACAAATCCAGAATTTAATCACAAAACAATCACAGAATCAAACACAGATGCAGAAAGTAAACAAAAAGCACTAAAAAGGAAAGAACACATCGGATTTTATACTTGTTGGAAGATACCCTACATCCAATCCTGTAGCAAGGCAAACATCTCATACAGATTTTTATTATACCAATGTCGAGATTACAATTCTCAATTTCTAAAGGCCTTGAGATACCCTCTTGTCTCACGAGTCCTGGGCAAACTCTCTTGATTTACGCGACACAAGATCACCCAATTGATTTCCAGGCACAACCACACCTTATAGAGAGACTCAATAAGCTTTTGATTACAAATTGATCCTATAACTCTGAATAGCACTTTGATCTTCGAGAGAGGGCGGAGAATCAAACAAGAATGAGATTCTAATTTGATTTACTTGAGAATTCGGTAGAATTTAAGCACGATCTTAAAAATATGAATATTTTAGAATGTGGATTTGTGGAGAAGAAGGAGTGAAGAAAATAAGAAATTAGCTAGTTAAAAGATTCATTTGTGAAGGCTATTTATAAAGCACCAATGGTCATAACCATTCGTGAAGAGATTTAAATGAATAGACTCTTCTTTTGAAAATTGAAACTTTTAAATTATGCGGCCACCATGTCGACATGGGGTATCCCATGATGTCGACATCACTATGTTAAAAACAATGTAAAATTTGTTCTGTAAATGGTATAGAAAGGAAAACAAGATAAAATGATTCTGGAGTAAAAATGAAGTTTAAAACAAGAGTTTAAAAAAAACAAAAACAAAGAATATTTGAATGCCAAAACACCTTTTTGAAAATCATTTGAAAAGATAATTTTTAAGGCTAAAATATTTTGAAAAAAAGTTTTGAAAATCATTTTGAAAAACCATTTTGAAGTAGTTTTGCAAGCTTCTTCCTGCAGAATATCTCATCACATCAGGACTCGAGAACTTGTACAAAACCAGGATGTTCGTGGGTTTGTAAGACATTTTTCGTAAGTTCGTAAGCTACTTGTCGTGGGTTTGTAAGCCACTAAGAAAGTAAAAATGGGTTCCATCTTAAATGAAATTTGGAATAAAGATTTCCGTGCTATTATAAAGTTTTAACAAAAACTAGACACATATCTTGAAATCTTGGTCTTGATACTATAGAGTCTTCAACTTGAGTCTTGAGTCTTTATAATGATCAGTCATCATTAATCAATACCTATATATATATATCATGCATATACATATCTATCTAGAAAATAATGTTAGTAATATTTTATAATAAGATAAGTTAAAAAGGTTATTGTTATCAAAACCAACATCTCAATTCCTAACATATATCCCCGATTTTGATGCAATTATCTCTTGTAAAACCCAAACAATTTCTTAAGTGGATGACCTGGGCAATTCTCTTGAGTTTAAATGTCAATTACCTTAGAATTTTGTCAACAGCTTTATCTATTTGCTCGATTCTCAGCCTAATGGTTTTGACTCCATCCTGATAGTCAGGGATTATCCGAACGTTTGGTGAAGTCATTTCACTTCCTCCAAGTGGGAAATTGAACTCCGCATCGATCTTACTCTTAGAGCTCGACCTGTTTCTTTCATCCCGCCTTTCTATAAATGGTTAACCATGTCTTTGGATTAACCAATGCCCTGTCTTCTCCTTCAATGTCATGAATCGCGTATTCTGTGAAGATCTCAGCAGGTTTGTCCCCACTTTCGTTAATAATATTCTCATTTTTCTATGTCCCGGTTGACCCGATAAGGTCGCCGCGATTAATATAAGTCTATCCATGGTTTGAAGGCATAGAGAAGAATATACCCTTCAACAATGTTCAAAGGTCCACAAACCTTTCGAAAAAGTCGAAAGGTTTACAACTATATATAAAAGGTGACCTTCCAGCTTAGTTGAAGGCATGAGACCGAAAGGAGGTCCGCCAACAACTATAAATAGGACCCGAGGGGTCCAGTTTTAGGGCCGATCTCTCCAATCCTACTCTTGTAATTTCAAAATAAATATATTATAACCCTAATTAGGAATTAATCTAGGAATTATAAAAGAGCTAATCTTGAATAAAAGGGAAGTCTTATGTTCTATTAAATTGCTTATGATTTTATTTAAATCTTTGTTAGATTAACTCACATTTTCAGGATCAACTCCATCGGAAGGTTCTTGCCGATATGGTCGGGAACTCACATGTTCAAGTAATAAATTCAACCTTCAAACGTCATCAACCTTTCAACCCAAACCTTTTGATTAGGACGACAGCTGGCCTGGATTAATGTTAGCAGTAACCTTCCAAAATCATTGGCTATATGGTCTAAACCTTTCGACTAAGTTGATAGTTCTTTATGCTTTAACAACACCAGAACCTTCCGCAATTACCAACCGAGCAATCTAACCTCTCGGCAAGGTCTAAACCTGGGAACATAAGGCTCAATCCGAAGATGGGAATTCACGTTCCTTTTGATAAAGTTGGAGCCAACTTCATATAAGCGATTGAACCTTTCGAAAAGGTCAAAAGCTTCTACATACCACCCAGGAATTTATTATCCTACCTAGCGATAAAGAGGGTATTCATCCAAACCTAACAACAATATTAGAATTAGCTTTAAAAGGATAAATTTAGAGGGCATCAATCATACCACAAGGGAAAACTCCACAAGAGATCACCTACAAGTTCCACTGAGGTAAAAAGTTATCTACTTGAAGGATCAAACCTTTCGACTACAACAAAAGGTCCAAACAGAAAATAAATAACTAGCAAAGTTATGCGTAAAGGCAAATCATAGGGATATCTTACCCTCTATCTAAACTACCCTTCCTATTCTTGTTGTAGCAAATTTTAGGGTGATGATCATAAATTTGGTTAACACATACTGTAAAAATTATTTATATAAAGTTCATAATAAAAAAAGCTTTAAATAGAAATGGATATGGCAGAAAACATCAGTTCTAATCGACTGAAGAGGTGATACCAGTCGACCGAAACATGCACATGTGCATAAGTTTATTCGAAGGTTCATTCGATTGAACCACCCCATTCAGTCGACTGAACAAAGTGTCTTTTCAAAATAAAATTTAAAATTTGGATATTTTAAATATTCAAAAGACTGAATTTATTTCCTCGGTCGACTGAATATTTATAATGACTATGTTTCTGAACGGTCACCACTTTTTAATAAACAAAAACAACCCTTGGTTCAAGAGTTGTTTCCGTGTCTTTTGACTATAACTTTTCACGAACAATTGCATCTTTTAAACTCTATATATAGCCTTGTAGTCGGTTTTTCAATAACTTAATTCTTTGATTCTATTGTAATATTCTTTCTATCTAAATTCTTTCCTTTGCTTTCATAAACATATTCTAATCACTTGCACATTCAAGCACAATTTATTTGTGATTAAAATAACTTCTAATCTTCACGAACTACACTATATACCACAAAGGAGAAGATTCTAGGAAGGGTGTACTCTAAAGACTTATCCATGCTATATACAGAGCACAATCAGTCAAGAAACTTAATGTATTGTAGAAGTCCTGTTTGGTTGCTTGGGCGGTAAAAGTCCTATTCAGTTGTTTAGGCGATGGAAGTACTGTTCAATTGCTCAGGCAGTGTAATACCTACTTCTCTGGGTTAAGAGAAGGTTGATAGTTAAATACCAAAAGAAGTCTGGGACTGGACGTAGAACGGGATTTCGAACCAGTACAAAAATCCCTGGTGTCATTTATTTTACCATTTACTTTTCACTTTCATATTCTGCACTAGTAGATAACTCAGATTATATTCCATATTACGATCCTTAGCAGCAATTTCAAATTTATCACAAACACGAATTTAAATCATAAATCCGAAACTATACAATTATAGATTAGAAATAGAGATGGTATGTGATTATTATTCACCTTAAACTTGATAAAGAATTTGAGATTTGTTGTTGATTACTCCTTCCTAGCTTTTGATCCTTATCTTTAGATTAAAATTTCACTTTTTCCCCATGTTAATGGTTGGCTCCTCTTGGTTTTAATTTGCGTTTATTTTTATTTGAGAAATAAAATGAATGTGAATGGACAAAGGCAAATGTATAGCCATGAATAAAAGTGCGGCTATTTTCCTAGTAAGGCCTTATGTAAGTTAATTATCATATGAACCAATTTTACGCCCACTTATTTTATGGTTAAGCATGGCCCTTTATATATAGTTGAACCAAATCTCAATCTCCATATCATCATTATTCTATTTAATTTATCTAATTAAATTTCCTGAATAATGTTATCAAGAATTATCTAATTAAAGGCTAAGATAGTTTGTTGTAAGTCAAAGGCTGATGTAGCTTGCTATAAGTATGACAAGGAGGGGTCACCAATCGTTTTTCCAGTAGGGACGATCGTGATCTAGGACCGTCCAGGCACCCGAAAAGTGGATCAAACCCAAAATTCCTACACAACTTCTGTCGCCATTACGGTCCCCAGAAGCATGCAGAAACCGCCATAAGTAGTCCGGTGACTATCGGGTGGAAGCCCAAGCCCCCTCATCCCCTTGACCCACCCACCAGGAGGAGTCGCTGATCATTTTTCCAGTTGGGGCGATCGCAATTCGGGACCGTTCGGGCACCCGAAAGGTGGATCAAACTCGAAATTCCTATGCAGCTTCTGCCGCCATTATGGTCCTCGGAAGCGTAGAAACTGCCATAGGTCGTCCGAGGACTACCAGTGGAAGCCCGAGTGCCCCTTCTTGTCACATTTAAATTTCCTAAAAAATGTTATCAAAAATCTAATATAAATCTAAAGTGACCTTTCTTGTCACAATTGTAGCAAACTACCTCAGCCTTTGACTTCTTGGCAGTATATCCCTGTAGGGTTTCCTTCTTCTTAAAGAACTTCCTCTTCTTTCCTTGAGAACCCTGAGTTTCAACTGCCTTCACTTTAGCTAAATCAACAAGCAATTCCTCATGGGGAATGGCTATCTCCACCATTATATTACAATGATTACGGACATGTGTCATGGTCATTCTAGCAAGCTCGGGTCTCAGTCCTCGAACGAACTTCTCATTCCTTTCGATGTCAGTATTTATAGTAGCATTGTGACAGTTCTTCAAACTTAGTAGCATACTCGACTACTGACATGTCTCCTTGTAATAAATCCACAAACTTCCGCATCGGCTCAAAATTGGCAAACTCGGATACAAACTTCTACTCAAATCTCATTTTAAAATCTTCCCAAGTTAACTACCCTTCCAGTACTCCGATTATGACACTACTCCCCCAATGTAGTGCTGATCCCTGCCACTGTCTAGATGCCAACATTCTCTTCTGCCCGTCATTCAGACCCAAATCGGTAAATATACCTCATAATGCAACAGCAATTCTGAACCTCTACGCACTCTCCGTTCCCAAGAATGGCTTCCCACCCAAACTAGTGTA
Source organism: Allium cepa (assembly GCA_030765085.1). Classification (NCBI taxonomy): domain Eukaryota; kingdom Viridiplantae; phylum Streptophyta; class Magnoliopsida; order Asparagales; family Amaryllidaceae; genus Allium; species Allium cepa. The sequence continues at coordinate 736,796,376 of CM060928.1, read as the reverse complement.
ACTCTACTCAACAAAGCAATATTCCCAACTTGGGCCATAGGACTAGCTCCTCCTACAGTTCTAGCAGCTCTAGCTTGCATCAAGCTGGCAAAGAACTGATACATTACTCCCATGTCTACTAGTGGATTTCTAGCACCCACATTGGCTTCGGGATTTTGGTTACTAGCATTAGCTGGTCGACCTGGGTTTCTCCTAGTGGTGGTCGAGCATTTCCATTAGTTGTGGTGCTTCCTCCATCGAGATTTCCTCTTCCATTTCCTAATTCCATATCTCCTTTCTCATAAATCTGCATACGAGCCTTAGTAAGATACAAAAGAGTGGTCTATGAGAGCGGGGAATACACACTTATATATATATAGCAATTACAAGTACGTTACTATAGCATCAACCCAAACCCCAATCTTATTATCTGATTCATTGTTTTATGTTTGGAAAAATCTTTTAGGTTTAAGTTTCTTTTAAAGTTTCATAAACCTATGCTCTGATACCAACTTGTAACATTCCTCTAGTTAGAGGCCCAAAACTAACAGCTAAGAATTCTTCAGTCATCCATAGTTATTAATCCTCGGCTACCAAATATGGCGACATTAGACACATTAATACATAGAAACACAAGAATATGGAAAATTTTAAACAACAAACAATTTCCACAATCCATTTCAAAATATTCCAAATTGATTACATAATCCCAATTCACAGATCACGTTCAGATAATATATAATTACTACAAAATATATCAAGAGCGACATATGAAGATGCCCCCTTGGTAGATCAGAGTATGTAGGATCTAGATTAACCCTAGAGGGGGAGTGAATAGGGTTATAGCAAATTTTCTCGAATTAAACTGCAAAGAAGTAAATATGCTGAAAAGTAAATCACACACAAAATTTACCCAGCTTCGGCAATCCCTGCCTACTGCTGCATTCCCAGATTTCTATTAGAACTAAACAGTCTCCCGCTTACAAACACTCTAACAGACTCGCAACCCCTCCTACCGCCTATAGAGTTTTGCAAACTCGCAAACCCTGCTCACTGACCTAACTCTAACTAGACAATCTGACACTACCTAAATCCTAGGTGGTGATTTACCAAGATTTGACAACCTTAAAAGAGAATTTAAATTTAAAACAAACTTGAAAAAACAATTTTAAAAAACTAAAACCCTAAATGAAAAATAAACTAAAGCCTTTATTAAAAACAAGGCCAGCCCATTTAATTTCTTCTGCCCGTTCCTTTGTGATAATGGCGGCTCTGTTGTATCTTTATTCGATCTGAATTAGGGCTTCGTTCCCTTGCGAAAATTAGGGCTTTCTCAGATTCGATTCTCTGGTTTGTGTTTCTCTTTGCTCGCTGCTTCTCTGATGATCGGCTGCTATTCACTTGAGCTCGTTCGCAGCTGCTCCTCTGTTGATCGAGTTCGATAGATTGTGGTATGTAATCTCTTCCCTTTCGTTGCTGGTTCAATGCTTGCTTGAACTCGATTGATTGATTATTTTGTCGATGATGATTATGGGTTTATATTTGGATTTGATTCGATTTTTCCACACTTTTCCGATGATGATTTGGGTAATGTATTTATATGAATTCCGAGACCCTACAATTTGTTCGTATCAATTCGACACTTTCCTAATTCTTGCTTTCTTGATATTGTTACAACTTGATACGCACGGTTTTGATTTTGTAGCGTTCGATTTTTTTCTTGAGTCATACGGCAGAAACTTTCCTCTTTTACTTGAATTTGACTTTTGACTTTTTCAATGATACGCACTTGAATTTTACACATGAATTTCCTTGTTGACTTCTGTATGCTTCCATGATTTCGACTATAGCTTGTTTATTGCTTTCGACTTCACTGTGAATTATGGATTTGATTTTCTGTCCCCTATGAGCTTCATCTCTGGCCGTCTCCTCTGGTTGGTTTAACCTGAACTCCACTTCAACATTGCATTCGTGGATTTTGATGTTGTCTGATTGTTCACTATTTGCATCACTATTTCATAATTTCATTGCACTCATATTTCCTTGAGCTTGTACTATTTCTTACTTGGTGCATTGTGCTCTGTTGTTGTCTGGACATTTGCTGTAGTGTTCATTGTTGTGTCTGCATTGTCATGTTGTATACTCTCTGTATACATACTCGAGTCTTGTTCATCCAATTCATTGAGATTGTAGCGTGCTATACATATGAACTTGCATTACTTCCCCGACCTGTGCACATTGTTGCCTTTCTCTGGTTATTTCATATTCATTTGAATTGTGCATTTGTCTGCACTGTGCATTGAGCACTTTAGTTTCATGATGTACTTGCTGCCTGGATTGTGTACATTTGTGCACTTGTTTTCTCATGAACATATGATGGCATTTGGTCTTTGACATTTTGTTTGCTTGGTGGGAATTCTTCGAGTCAGTTTTCATCGTTACAGTGGTTTCTTGATGGTGCACTGTCACACTGTAATCTGGATGTATTCTGTTGTTGTTTGATTGTATAAGCTTTGATGCTTTGATGCTGTTTCATTTATAATCTGTCATGCTTCAGTTTTATTGTGTTTGTTGACCACACATGTTTATGGCCACTGGTTCATTGTTTCATTTGGTTGTTGCAGTCCTTTGTGGTTTCAAACATGTGAGTTGCATTTGTGTCACTTGAGACTGCATGTAACTGTCTTGACCACTTGATTGCATTGGTGTCACTGGTGTTCTTGTTCAAAACCGCTGTGTCACTGCATACATGTGTACTTGTGTATTTGCTCATGTACATATGTATGTGATACTTTGTCCATACTGTGTTGATTGATCTTCATGTACCCAGTTGATGTTTTGTTGCTCTGTGTTGGTCTGGCTTGAACTTGATATTGTTGAACCTGTTAGTCGAGCTTGCATACTTCATGTTGCCTTATCTATGGTTGTTGCATTGAGTTGAGTCATGATTGAAATGACTTGACCTTTGCATTCGGTTTATTGTTTGGTGCCTTCTTGAATTTTCAGTCTGTGCATTGACCATGTGTTGAACCCAGTTTTAAAACTCGGGTTTGACCTTGTGCTGATGACAAAATTTTAAATATATTGCACCTGAGTTGAACCTGTCTTTATATTTGGGTTTGACCTTGTGCACACCTGTCCCTGTAGCATTATCAAGTGTATATCGATGTGCACGGCCTTGTGGCATGTACAGTGATACACTGTGCATGTCACACTGGTCGTGTGTGATGAATTCAAATGTACATGATGACGAACAACCCAAATAACTGAGGCAAACAATATTTTCAAAAACATATTTTATTTTATATTGCAAAAATATTTCCTTTTCAATTTTACCGCGTTAGTGAATATTTTTGCAGATTGCTCAGATGCTGTATTCTAACTGGAATGAAGTTGAAGATAAACTACGAGTGTGAGTGATATGCAGTGAGAAATTTATGTAAATTGAATTGTGATGTAATTAGAATCAAAATTGTATATGTATAGTGAGAGCTTGAATTTGTACTATTCAAAATTGTAATAAATATTTGTTTGAATAAAATTTCTGTTTGAATTCAAATTCTGTGTAGTTTATTCTGTTTGAATTCAAATTCTATGTAATTTATTTTATTCGACAAATATTTATTTAATCTATGAAAAATAAAATAGTACATTAACAAATACATTTAAATGAATATATATATATATATATATATATATGTTTATTATCATCAAACAAAAATCATATAAGCGCATATTCAACAACCTCCCCCTTTTGATGATAACAAACATATATTTAAGATTTTGACTGTGTTAAATGTATTTGATCAATGATATACTCTAATTGCTCCCCCTATTTAAATGCTTCCTCTCTACATGATGCTCCCCCTACATATATGCATACAAATAGAAATATACAAATGAGCCTAGATTCAAATGGAAAATTATTTGACATTTGCTTGATTTTATTTGACAAAATCTTAACTTTTCTCTCCCCCTTTTGTTATCAGCAAAAGAATAACAGTGTTAGAGAAAATAGAGATAAAGTGATCGATATTAATCCAACATTAAAACTCAATTTGAATATAAATATTAAACTTCAATAAAAATCAAACAAAAATCATAACTACCCCTGTTAGGCGCATATTTCACTTTTAGAATGATGTGAAGTATTTCATCAAATAAAACCATACAGTTGTATCTATTTGTGGTACACTTATACCAGGAATTTGAATATCTACTAATCATGCATAACCGTTAGGACTTTTAAATGAGATTAGTAGTATTCCAATTTAATTTTAAAAATGAATTCAAGTATCTTCTAATCACGCATAACCGTGAGGACTTTTAAATGGGATTAGAATCAACTTGTTTATTTAATAAATCAATTTTGATATGTGTTCCATACAAGCATAACCGTAAGGACTTTTAAATGAGCATGGAAGCACATAACAAATTCCAAGTAATTCACTCATGCATAACCGTGAGGACTTTTAAATGAGAGTGAATACTTTGGATTTTATTTTGTTTTATAAAATGAAAAACGAATGATTCCTGTTTAAAGTACCACATATCGACAAACTATATTGAATTTTTGACGAGCGATGGTTGATAGAGATATGATAAACATAAAAATGGTTATGGAATCTTTACAAAACAACAAGTTTTATAACTCTTGTTTGAATTTCTAAAAAAAAATTCTAAAATATACTGTCTTGAGTAATGTATGAAAAATATTAACACTCATCACCCTTTTTTTTAATCACTATTTATCATTTCGATAATTATTAGGGAGTTAGACTAGTTAAAATTTTCATTTAAATCAAATTCAAAGATAATTATGAAATCAATTTTTCACAATGACTAATCTGAAAATATGATTAAAAATGATTTTCTTGAGGGGGGTTATATGAGAAAATTTTCTGCTATTTGAAATGAAAAATATGCAGATATTTTCTTTGAAAAACGATGCAGTTACTAAATGTCTCAAAAATCACGTTCAACTAGTAATTTTTCTATCAACTAGATTACCAGTGTAATCTGCATCTGAATTTCTTTTTCACTAAAATTTATCATCAATTGAATTTGATCGACCGAACCATGAAGTGTGCATCAAAAATTTCAAACTCAATTTTAACAACAATTTAAATGTCATTCTTTGAATTTGAATTGAAGCCGTGTAAATAATCAGAAACTGTGAATATAGAGTTAGCCGTATTATAACCTAATGTATTATCATCCAACAAAACATTATGTTTAATCCAAACGTATATGTATGAAGTAATTCAAAGAATAGTGTTTTTGGCCAACTATATTGAACAAGTCAGAATCAAAATCATCATCTCTACAACATCTCAATATTGGCTGATTTCATTCAGAAAACGGTGTAGATTATCACATTTAATATATCGATCAAATAAATATACCTTCACCTGTTTTACCTTTACGATAATTTTTCGTGGTTGCCCATTGTTATTCTGTCACCTTTGTACTAGGCTAAGGAACTTTTCTTTGTTGCCCGTTGTGTTTCTGGAACAGCCAAAATCCAGAGAACACAGTTGTTGTTCCTTAGCCTGCCACCATACCTACACGATGAAAGATTTTTGTGACCTATTTGTTTTTATAGGTCCATGATTGTTAGTGGCTGAAGCATTGTGAATAAACAATCCCTTTGGAACCCAAACTTGTTTAGTCCTTATATTCTTGTTCCAATAGACATGAAATTTGTTTGTAGAATTCTTAGGAGCCCAAACTTGTATAAATTTTGTGTTCTTGTTCCTATGAGTACAATTTTCAACACGATGTCCAGTTATTTCACATCTAGCAAAGACACTCTTACCTTTTGCATTATCATCAACTTGTGTTTTTTCAAATCCTAGTCCTTTTCTGTTAGCAAAAATTTGATTTCCCAATAACATGTTGAATGATTTTTCTCCTCTTGAAAAGTTATTCAGAGATTTCTCAAGGTTTTGGACTTTGGTTTTTAGTGTTGTGTTTTCAGTTACAAGTGAGATGCATCTATTTATAAAATCCTTTTTCCTAGTGTCAATGGTTTCCTTAAGACTCAAGTTTTCTTTTTCAAGATTCTCAAAGCTATTCTTAATTCTTGATGATTCTGAATCAAAAAACTTACATTTTTTACAATCTAGGTTTTGAATATTTTCAAGTTCAGTTTCTAACCTAAAATTTTCATGAACAAGTTTTCTCCTATCAGATTTCAGTTTTTCAATTTTAGATTCAAGAGTATCAACTATTTTAGTAAGATCACAACACATAAAAACAAGTTCTTTATAAGAATAGTCACCTACCTCACTAGATTCCTCTGAGCTTGCTTCTGAATCTGATTTTTCCACAAGACACAAGTTAGCCTCCTCTGAGCTATTATTCGAAACTTCCTCTCCTTCTTCATCATCCCAAGTCGCTGCAAAGGTCTTCTTCTTCTTTTTCTTTCCTTTGTTGTTTTTGAGAAGTGGGCATTCCTGTTTGAAGTGGCCAGGTTTCTTGTAGTTAAAGCACGTCAGTTCATTATCGGAATTGTCAGAATCTTTTGGCCTATTACCACTTGTTTTCTTCTTGCGTGGTCTGAATCTTGACCATTTTCTAAGATTATTGACAGCCATTGCAAGCTCTTCAATTGCATCTTCTTCTTCTTCATCGCTCTCTTCTTTGCTCTTTAAGGCAATCGTCTTCTTCTTTGATTCGGAGTTGTTGCGTTCCTCCTTTGTTTTTAGCTCAAGCACATATGTCATCAAGTTGCCGATCAACTCCACCATGCTTAGTTTACTCAGATCTTTCGATTCTTGTATTACCGTGACTTTTGCCTCAAAGCTCATCGGTAAGACTCGTAGCACCTTCCTCACAAGCTCTACCTCAGTGAATACCTTCCCAAGCGCTCTAGCATTGTACACCAAAGTTGAAAAGCGTCCAAACATGTCCTTTATGCTCTCGCCTTTGTCCATCACAAAGTTCTCGTATTCATTGCTGAATAGGGCTAGACGAGACTCTTTGACTTGAGAAGTTCCTTCATGTGTCATCTCCAAAGTATGCCAAATTTCCTGTGCAGTTTTACAATGAGAAATTCTATTAAATTCAGTCTTATCAAGAGCACAGATCAAGGCATTCATGGCTTTAGCATTTGTAGTTTTTAATTTCTTATCGTTAGCATCCCACCTATCCTTAGGTTTAGGAATCTCAGTATCACCAACAGTTATAGTGGGAGATTTATAGCCAGTTTCAATAATGACCCAAACATCATAATCAACAGAACTAAGATAAATACCCATCCCAACTTTCCAATAAGCATAATCATTCCCATTAAACATGGGTGGCCTAGCAATAGATTGCCCTCAGAAAAAGCATTATTTGGTAGATTCATGACTCTAGAGTTAAAGAAAAATACCATGCTCTGATACCACTTGTAGGATCTAGATTAACCCTAGAGGGGGGGTGAATAGGGTTATAGTAAATTTTCTCGAATTAAACTGCAAAGAAGTAAATATGTTGAAAAGTAAATCACACACAAAATTTACTCAGCTTCGGCAACCCCTCCTACTGCTGCATTCCCAGATTTCTATTAGAATTAAACAGTCTCCCGCTTACAAACACTCTAACAGACTCGCAACCCCTGCTACCGCCTATAGAGTTTTGCAAACTCGCAAACCCTGCTCACCGAACTAATTCTAACTAGACAATTTGACACTACCTAAATCCTAGGTGGTGATTTACCAAGATTTGACAACCTTAAAAAAGAATTTAAATTTAAAACAAACTTAAAAAAACAATTTTAAAAAACTAAAACACTAATTGAAAAATAAACTAAAGCCTTTATTAAAAACAAGGCCAGCCATTTAATTTCTTCTGCCCGTTCCTTTGTGATAATGGCGGCTCTGTTGTATCTTTATTCGATCTGAATTAGGGCTTCGTTCCCTTGCGAAAATTAGGGCTTTCTCAGATTCGATTCTCTGGTTTGTGTTGCTCTTTGCTCGCTGCTTCTCTGATGATCGACTGCTATTCACTTGAGCTCGTTCGCAGCTGCTCCTCTGTTGATCGAGTTCGATAGATTGTGGTATGTAATCTCTTCCCTTTCGTTGTTGGTTCAATGCTTGCTTGAACTCGATTGGTTGATTATTTTGTCGATGATGATTGTGGGTTTATATCTGGATTTGTTTCGATTTTTCCACACTTTTCCGATGACGATTCGGGTGATGTATTTATATGAATTCCGAGACCCTACAATTTGTTCGTATCAATTCGACACTTTCCTAATTCTTGCTTTCCTGATATTGTAACAACTTGATACGCACGGTTTTGATTTTGTAGCGTTCGATTTTTTTTCTTGAGTCATACGGCAGAAACTTTCCTCTTTTACTTGAATTTGACTTTTGACCTTTTCAATGATACGCACTTGAATTTTTACACAAGAATTTCCTTGTTGACTTCTGTATGCTTCCATGATTTCGACTATAGCTTGTTTATTGCTTTCGACTTCACTGTGAATTATGGCTTTGATTTTCTGGCCCCTGTGAGCTTCGTCTCTGGCCATCTCCTCTGGTAGGTTTAACCTGAACTACATTTGAACATTGCATTCGTGGATATTGATGTTGTCTGATTGTTCATTATTTGCATCATTGTTTCATAATTTCATTGCACTCATATGGCCTCGAGCTTGTACTGTTTCTTACTTGGTGCATTGTGCTCTGTTGTTGTCTGGACATTTGCTGTAGTCTTCATTGTTGTGTCGGCATTGTTGTGTAATTTATTTTATTCAACAAATATATATTTAATCTATGTAAAATAAAATAGTACATTAACAAATACATTTAAATGAATATATATATATATATATATATGTTTATTATCATCAAACAAAAATCATATAAGCGCATATTCAACAGAGTATATAGATAGGAAAGTAAACTATTTTCCTTTACAAACAAATACACAGCAGAAATAAAAGAAATCTAATAACAAGCTTGCCTCCTGCATGTCCTCGGAAGCTTTATTCATCTAAAATAGCACCTAAAAACCTTAACTCTCAACCAACTCAAAATCAATTGAGTACCCAAGAGTTTAAAAGGAAAACAAAAAGTTCGAGTTGGACTTAAAGCCTGGTATGAATAATAATTTACCATCTCAAACCACTTAGATATCTAGTGAGACCACGCTGCTTAGCGGAATGAGTTTTCCCCTCACTAGCATCTTAAAACATTTATAAAACCATATACTGTGCTTCTGCATCCACAATGGTTAAAACATAGTATTTCAAAACATTACGATGATATGCAAAATAAATAAATAAATTTATAAATCACCTTCCCCATTCATTCTGACTATCTGTCTCAGTTATAATTTCTAGGGATATTATTAACCTATTAAATGTTAAAGACTGTCTGTCCAATTACTTAGTTTCTATGAGATCACTAAGAACCTGTTGGTAATCCCAATATCTTATTTCTTATCCCAGTTTTCATGGGCTAACTAGGAACCTATTGGCTAACTATTAATATCTTGATCCAGATATAGTTTTAAGGGCTAACTACAAACGCATTGGCCCCTGCCAGTATCAAATCATAATTTTCATGAGCTGGCTATGAACCTATTGGCCCCTACCAATATCATACAGTTTTCGTGGGCTTACTGTAAACCGATTGGCCTTTGCCGATATCTTTAATTAAGAATTTAACATCTGTTAGGTTATATTCACTACTGGATCAACCTAACTAGTTATTCTTCCCTTTCTCCAAAATTTAGTTATGTGTTAATAACAATGTGAATTCCAAAATCTTTATTTGTGCCATGGTTATTACTTTAAATTGAGATTGGGTTTATGTTTTGAAACCATAAAAACATCTCTTTCGAAACCTCTGGATAGCCTCCTTCAAAAGCAAAGACTTCTTTCAAAATATTGTATACTTACCTTTCGAAGCCATAGTAAACGTTCTCTTTTGAAACCTATTATACATTTCAATGGTATCAAATCATCTTTTTAAAATATAGAGCTTCGAAACAAATGAAAGTACTCCTTTCGAAAGCATTGGGTTCACTCTTTAAAAATAATATTTGGGTCAAAATTGTTATATACAAAAGTATCTCCTTCAAAATCGACATAAATTAATTTGGGGAATACTTGATGGTGTCGGAACCATCAAGTCGAAAGAAAAACCTTTAAAACAAAATTTTGAAGGACAGAGTCAAAACCCCTTTCGACTCCATCACCTTCGAAACCCTCAACCCTTTCGAATGCAATTAGGAAAAAGGCTTTATTTAAGGTAAAATAAGGGTAACTTTTCACAATCATTACTGGTCAATATAGATGAAAGGTAGAGTAGCGGCTAAGTATCGACTAGGTCGGAACCTATCCTTTTGAAAGCAATATTTAAAGGGAAAAGGTACTCCTTCGGAGTTAAATTCTTTAACACAATCATGACAACCTTCTTCGAAAGCTAATTATAAAACCTTTTTGAAAGCATATGTTTCTGCTGTGTCGAAAGCTTTAGGTAAAACAAGGCAAGAGTTTTAACTTATGAAAACAAAGCTGGGTTTCGACCCCATTGGAAGCTACCATTTCGACACCAAGACTTCTGCCTTCCTTCCAATCCATAACATACTATCTAAGTGATATCTTGTGCACTGGTTTCGACTATGGTACTTTCAGATGTGTTGGTTTTGACTAGGATGAGGTAGAGTCAATGGATTCGAAAGGTACTTAATAATAGAGGCGGGACACCTTTTCTGATTTAAAGGCTGAACTATAGCAACTTTTAGTAATTACTTTCTAACAACTTGTCTATTTGTAAACCATTGATTGGTTGCCAATAAAAATTTTCAAATACTTTACCTTTAAAACTGCCGCATTTATTCAGATCCAAATTAAAGGATTCTATCGTAAAACCTTTCCATATAGCAAAATCGACATTTTGCAAAAATCCCTTCTTTTAAAATAAATTATTTCCCTAAATAAATCAATTGGGAAAAATCCCCAAAAATCACGGAAAATCGATTTCATCATGTAATCAAACATATTAAAAATTTAGATCCAAATTCTTGTTGAAATTCTCGAAATAAATTTTAAACCCAATTATATCATGTTTTTCATCAAAAATTCATAATAAAATTTTCATGGCTTGAAAAATTTTGAAAATTAAACCCTTCTCCAAAATCATGTTTTTCCTAACATAAAATTTTTTCATGGCAATCTGAAATCATAGATTCTCAATTTTATGTCAAAACCGTGCAAATTCATATGCTTATGAATTAAAACAAATCATTATAATATAACTCAACAATATCATCATCCATTTTATCTCAAACAAAATGAATTTAAATCATACATCCGAAACCATATAATCATAGAACAAAAAAAGAGATCAAAATGAATTTAAATCATAAATCCGAAACCGTATAATCATAGAACAAAAATAGAAATGGTATGCGATTATTATTCACCTTAAATTTGATAAGGAATTTGAGATTTGTTGTTGATTACTCCTTCCTAGCTTTTGATCCTTAGCTTCAGATTAAAATTCCTCGTTTTTCCCTTGTTAATGGCCGGCTCCCCTTGGCTTTAATTTGTGTTTTTTTTTATTTGAGAAATAAAATGAACGTGAAGGGACAAAGGAAAATGTATAGCCGTGAATAGAAAGTGCCGCTATTTTACTAATAAGGCCTTATGTAAGTTAATTATCATATAAACCAATTTTATGCCCATTTATTTTATGGTTAAGCACTGCCCTATATTTATAGTTTACCCAAATCTCAATCTCTTTGTCATTATTATTCTATTTAATTTATCAAATTAAATTTTCTGAATAATGTTATCAAAAATTAAGGATGTTACAACTCCAAAACAAAGTTCTCAAAGTTGCAACATCAGCTACATAAGTACATCCCTGAGTTATGGAATGCTATGATTACATGTCCGCACAATATTGATACATATACATCTACAAATGCATATAAATATAAATTGTAGACACATAAAATGCCTCATGTTCATCACTACTTAGCTACAAAACATAAAGACAAATCTTGTACTCTTAGTATACTCTAATGAGTACCTAAGAGTTTTAAGGGAAAAGATAAACCATGAGTTAAACAATAAATCTAGTGTGTGAACGAGTCCGTTATGCAGCGGGTGAAATGGGTAAATTTCAAAAAAAATTCCAATTTGGATTATAGTGGGCCTATGAAGTATAATGGTTTACACCATATCCAATCTAGTAATTAAATAAAATCATATTTTATTTAAACGTATATCACATTCATCAGTTATCATATTAATTAACTCGATTGGATGTTTATTTTGATATACCATATATACATTCAATAACATAGAGCATAAAAAATATAAACATGCGTATAACTATATATGTACATATAGATGTTGGAATTTATATATGATGTGTGTGTACATACACACACACACACATTATACGTACATATGCTTATGACAATTTCATATGAGTATCGGTAATAAATGCCTAAGTGTGTGTGTGTGTGTGTGTATGTGTGTGTGTGTTTGATATATTGCAATATGTGTATATTGTTTGTATACAGGTATTTATAGTACCACACATATATACATACATACGTATATACATACATATACATACATACATATATATGTATTGGTCATATACACACATATATATGATATTTATGTTTCACTTATATATATAGATAGATAAATCTATATAATAGAATTAGATGTTTTCAAAATAGGATAATATTTGGTGAAGAAGGAAGGATGGAAAAGAATATCTCATTAGACCCAGATCTAATCAAATCAAGATGAAAAGGAAACTGAGTTGGTGGTATTCAAATTTCTTCTTTTACAAACACTAATCAATAATAGGTTCATTATCCATAAAGAAATAATTCTATGCTTAATCATAATAAAATATCTTGGCTTAAAAATTACAGAGCTGAAAACATACGTTCAATATGAAAACTAGATTATTATAAACTATTGTCATAATTAATATTTTTCTTCAATAACATCTTTCTTTTAACTTTACCTATATACACATGCATGCATGCAAAATCGAAATTTGAGTTTTAAATTTCAAATACATATAATTGACTAAATATTATGACACTGAATATATTAATTGAAAAACAAAATTAACTTAACTAAAAGATTCAACTTGATATTGATTTATAATTTTAGATAACAAAAATAATAAAACATATGAATATATACATACATAATTTAATTAATTAAACATTAAATCCATAACTATAAGTGAATTAAATCGTGAAAATAAATGTAAATTTATTACGACAATTCAAATCTACATTAAATAATAATTTTAGATTCAATAAACAATTTGAATGTATATAATAAATCAAACATGATATTGTTTTTATAATTGTATATCAATATTAGATATATATTGTAACGACCCATAAATTTTTGATGTTTAAATTTTGTTAATTTAATAATATATTATGAGTTAATATTTAAAAGAAATAAGAATTTGCAATTTAATAATGGAATAATAACTAAATTAAAATGAAACAATGGTAATACAAGTTAATTGTAAATAATTTTAATAAAACTCCAATCCATTGTATTTAAACCTGCTATGCTTGGTTATTGTGTGCACTGATTATAGTGGGATGTAAAAGGTAATAAAGTAATGTGAAGTAATTGGTTATAAAGAATAAACTTACAAATGTATTTAATCAATAGCAATTAAATGTAATTAAACATTACCTTATGTGAGTTAAGATAATATCTGAAATTTTTGAAGGTAAAATCAATAGAAATGTTAATTATATGCATAAGATGGCAATTGATTTAATAAAAAATTTGAGACCAATATAAATAAATGAATTGGAATATTAATTGTATATAAGTGATTAAATCTCAGCATAATGGAAATAAAATAATTAACACAAATAAAAGATGAAATTAGAATTATATAGTTGATTTGAACATTTGTTGAAATTAATGAACTTTTGAATGTAATTAAAAGTTAAGGGTAACAATGGTTATGAGTTACCTATTTATTTAGTTCATAAAATTTAGTTTGAAATCAATTGTAGTTAATTTACTTAATTAGTGCAAATTAATGTAGATTAATTTGGTAATCGAAGAATGTTAATTCAATAGGATGTGACCAATGAAAATTTTAATCTAATACCACGTTAAGGTTAATTTTGGTAATTAAATAAAAGCATAAGTATTTAAGAACTGGAACGGTTGCTTGATAATAGGGAATTCATGAGTGAAATTAAAGGCATAATAACACTAGTATAAGTTACCTGTTTATTTGGTTTAATAATAGAATTGGGAATCCATTAGAGTTAATCGAACCTTAATGTTATATTAATGAGAATTAATGAAATAACTAATTTAGTGCAAATAAATTTATGGAACCAAGATGAAATAATTAATTTGATTTAAAATCTAAATTTGTATGCATGCATTAATTTATAATGGAATATAAAAGGTAAATTAATAATGTAAAATGTTGACATCACCTTTAAAATGATAAGTTTATAATTGATTCATAATAAGGAAATAAAATGAATGGATTTATTGAATGGCAATTGACAATTAGTGAATTTATTAAAATTGTAATGGTCATAATTGATTGCATTAAATAAATTGGGAAATAAATTTCAATAAAGATAATTAAATACTATCTTAATGTAAATTAAGATAATATTTGGGATTAATGTTAACTCCATTCATAAGAGGACAATTTAGGGTAACATTTGGTTTGTAAACATATATTTTTAGTTACATGTTCAATTAGTTGGTGGAATTTGAAATAAAGGTTAATAAAATAAATAAATGTTACATTAATGGGAAATGTAATAAGATTTGTAGGATTTGTCGAATTTGAGTATAGTAAAAGTAATAAAAGGTTAACTAGGTTGTAGAGTAGTAATGAACTTAATAAAAGGGAATTGGAATGGAAACGGACCAATTTATTGAAATTTAGTATATATATTAAGTGGAATTTTTGTAGTAAATGGAATTTAATACTACGATGCTCAGAACTAAGAGGAATTTGGGAAACATTAAGGTAATAGTTATGAATCAAAATAATTATACCATAAGAAGAATGTATTGAAAATAAATGGAATGCTAATTTCATTGAAAATTTTGGAAATTTATGTATAATCTATAAACAAATGAAATAGAAGTTAAAGCTTTGAAAGTATGGAATATGCAACATCTAATCCATATGAGGAATCTTTAAATTAAAAGGAAAGAGAAGTTAATTGAAATTTATGGCATTTAATATAACAAACGTACATTTTGGGTGAAATAGAAAGAGCATTTTTAATGAAAATAAAAGAACGGTTTGGGAAAAATAAAATGAACGTTTCATTTTAAAGATAAGTAAAATTTTATAAAAAGGGAAAAATTTGAATTTTGAAACAACATTTTACAGTCATTTGATAACAATCAGAGGCATTCATTTCATTTTAAAGTAAATTAAATATTTTGAATCGTGATTGCGCGCTGAGAAAAACACCGTTTTTAAATTTGAATTTCCAATCTCGGTTCATCTTTTATTGTGTGTAGCGGCGGTCCCCAGTGGCATTAATTAGAGTGTTACATTTTATTAAATGTGTGTTACATTTTATTAAATGTGTGTTAATAAAATTTAATTGGGTGTTAATAACGTATATATTTAGGGTTAATAGAAATTAATTTAGCGGAATGGACGTTTTGAAATTAGATCTCAAAGTTTTGGTACAACTGGTCCCTTTGTTACTTTATATTTATTATTCGTTACCACCTCTTTGTTTGCAATGTTTAAATTTTCATTTTTCTACCTGAAGCATTCATTTCATTGGTTCCATCCTCCTTTAGCCTCATTTCAATTTTCCAATCTCGCTGACCTTCATTTTGCAAACATGACCCTATTTCATTTTCTCCCTCACCTGTTTTCAATACCTTTTCCTAATCCTTTGAAGCTTTGAGTTGCGTGAAACCCTCTCCACCTCACCCAAGCCTTGCCACCACCTTGTCAGCAGGTACCCTAATCTCCTCATCCCAAAACATGAAATTTAATATTTATTTTGTTTATTTTAATATCACAATATATATACACTTTATTATGGCAATAGTCATCTTATAACTTGAATAACTTTCGCATATAATGTCTGATTTACGCGCGATTTTTTTGTTAGGATCGTATTGAGATTTCTAACATTTTGACGCTAGTTTGGACGAATTTAGAGACTATGAAAATTTTGAATTTGAATTGGATCTAAATTCAATTCAAATTCAAAAGGTGAGTGTTTTAACCCACTCACAACTTCTAAAATTTCTTATGTTTGTTAAATTGATTTATGATGTGTTTAAAAATTTATTTATAGCAGTTTGGCATATATTTCATCATTATCTCAGTTAAAATGCATTCATTTAATTTACTTGTTATTTAATTCATTATTGCATATAAACTGACAGTTAAATTGCTAGTTAAATTTATTATTGCATATAAACTGATAGTTAAATTATTAGTTAATTTATTGTGCATATAAACTGCCAGTTAAATTATCAGTTGATTTATTTTGCATAATAAACTGCCAGTAAATGCCTGTTATTTATTACCTATTATATATTGATGTATTGTTTGAATTTGATGATGATTTTGATAAATGGTTGATGGATGATATTGGATGAATGGATGTTGTATTGTATATTGTTATAAACTACAAGTTATTATGCATTTTCATCTCATTCGGGATTGCGGTTTGAAATGATATACAACCGCATTTTTGTTTTTAAATTGCGTATTGAAATGATAAATATCCGTATCACTTGACCATAGGATAGAAAATTTTATACAGGCACCGTGGTACATATATATGTAATTATTTTTGAAATAATTTTTCTATGCTTTTGAAAAGGAATATACGGGTTGTATAAATATTGATTTTGATGTTATATAAATGTCAAATTTATAATTTGATTCTGGCTATATATATAAATATGCTTTGAAATGTAAATAAGCCTAATTTTAAAGTTGATTATTTATATAATATGGTTTAATGAATATCGATTTTGAGATTATATAAATATTACCTTTATATATATAGTTAAATTCATGTCTTTAACTATGTATGAATTTTGCTGAATAACAATTATTAATAATGGAGTTGATTTTTATTTAAATAACTACGGTTAAGTGATAAAATCATACTTTAATATACAAGTTATGAAGATTTAAAATAAATTAAGATTTGAAGGAAAATTGGAGATTTATTTGAAATTGAGAGGTATTTAAGAATTTAACTACATAAGTTGATGTAAATGTATTAAACTTGTAATTTTAAAAGATATGATATTTATAACTGGATTTTCCAAGATTGAATTAAATGAATATTTCTAGTATAAATAAATTGAAGGAAATATTTAGTTATTGGAAATTTGAGTTTATTTAAATGATTTTGAATTTATTGTGCAAATATTTCAAAACTAAATAATAGGACATTTTTTTTTTATTATTAATAGGACATTGAAAGTTTGAAATATATGGAAATCTAATGGTTTATTTAGGAATTCAAATTGATTTGAGAAATTAAAAAGCTACCTTACTTTATAAAGTAATTTATATTTAAACCATTTAAGTATTGAAAATCTTGTTTCGAAGCTATGGGTTAAAGGTATATATTTTGAAGTACTATGATTTTTGAAAAAGATATATTTGAAATAAAAATGATATCATATTGATTTGGGTTTTAAAATAGAAATGATATCGTATTTATATGGTTTTGAATGAATATTATATTCTGGTTTTAAAGTATAAATTATTTTGAAATAATCGCGGTGTTATAATAACGTTTGGTTGTTGAAGAGACCGAGATCAGAAGTTGTCATACTCTCTGCCAACTCCGAAACCCACTTTAACAAACATGTACGCGGTGGAGATTCCAGAATGAAGTAGGATGGCGGCGGCATTTCCTTTAAGGTAAATACGTGGACCCAACTCCCGTGAGTTGGCATAAGGTGGCTAAAACAAGAGCAATTCTCGGGCCAATTGAACCTTTGATCGGACACATCCCTTCGATTTTATACTTTGATTTTTTGGATTGATTCGGTGGCCACTTTTGATTTTCTTTTTAGGGGTGTGGCTCGAGATGAGCGGTGGCTGCGGCTACGCGTTACCACCAGCCCGAATGCGTAATTGGTATATCTACCCTGGCATTGCCTAGTTGTGCCGTGTCACCTACCCTATCGCGCCTTATACGATTTTGGTTTTGTACCATACCTATGGAATGCCCTCTGACGACGCCTAGTACGGGGGAGATTACGGTACTATATAGACTATGACAATATATTATGTGTTAAGGCGGAAAATGTAAAGCCTTAACGCTATTTAAAAGTAAGTTTATTTTACAATTAGACACTGTTATAATAGCGAAATATACTACATAGTAAATAGTTTAACGGATCCTTGAGAGATGTAAATCCCGAGCATCTCTTGAGTTACTACACTCGTATTTATTTCTGATGATTTAACTTATATAAGATCTTTTAGTTCTGACTCGAGTGTTTTGTCTTTTCAATTCGCTCGGGTTAGTTCGAACGTTTCAGGATTTAAAGACTTTATTTCTAGAGGAAGAAGACGAAGATTTCATTATTATTATTATTATTATTTTATTATATGGTTCCATTACACACTGTATTCCGCTGCATTGATATTTATTGGTATGTGAACTCTGATATTTATTGTATAAAGAAGAATCAAATGTTTTGTAACAATTTTATGAACTTTATATTGATTATTATATTTTATCCTTCCGTTGTAAGATTCTGTTTTGTTTTTTTCTCCTCTGTTTTTCTTATTTATCCCATAACAATCCGCCCTTCCGTATGGTTTGAATTGGCACGTGTGTCGATTTAAAGCGTGCGAAAAGGTGGACGTTACATATATTTAACAAGCAGCAATCTACGCACACATATATGTGAATTTGGTCAGGGTTAAAACTCATGAATAAATAAAATATAAGAATTGAACCTAAAATTTTTTCCCTTTGTAATACCTTGATTTGAAATTTCTCCTTAGATCACTACTTAAATCGACACCAACTTTGCAAGAGAATGATGAGCCACCTAGCTTTATTTTATGTTTAGAATTGCTTTGGAGTTAATAATTTTTTGAAATGGCTTTAGGAATTTTTGACAATGGATATTGAGGAAGAGAGAAAAGAAAATGAATCAAGAAATTGAAGTTAACCAAAATGGAACCAACGACGAAGGTTTTATTTTTAATTAGATAAAAGAACCCTTTGCCATTATTTTGACACCTTCAATTCCCATTAATTGGATCTCACCCATACCGCTTTCTTTCTCTTTAGAATGGCTTACCACACCATATCATCGCATGGTATGTTTATTTCCAAAAGTCTACTAAGTAATTACTATATTTAAAACCTATTTAAATATACAGTGATATCGTAAATCGGTACTTGGATATATAATTTTGTGTATACATCCAAATAATTACTAACAAAACTTAAATCACCAAATAAATTATTAATTAATATTTCTTAAGTATTAATTAATTTAACAAATCTACAACATTTTATAACTAATTAAATCATGTGGTTTTTTCATAGAATCCACAAATGTGGCTGTGAGAATCGAGGTCTGAGTTCAGTCACCGATTATTATTGAATAATTCAAATATTATTATTCACACGTTACCATAGCTAGTGATGTAATAGTCTGACTAAATTCATCGCTTACAGATTTTTTTTGGTAAAATCCAATTTCATAATTTCTTAATCAGTAACTTTGGCAGCGACTATTTACACACATTCTCTTTAACAATACTATATCACTTTAGAATTATGGAATATGGTTTTGATAAAATTCCAATTTCATCCTTATTCAATAGTTAACCCATAAAGAAAGCCTTGGTTCAATAATAATATTTATTATTAATGGTACATCCAGAGCTTTTTACATTGAAGTTCCATGATACTCTCAAGTCGAGCGGACCGTGTGACGTCATCACCCTAAGTTTTCCTATTTGATCTTGTTGTTATTAACTAATATGATACTCTCATACGAATCATTCCGTAGTTATCTAATAACCATGAGTACATAACCCCTTCGTGCTTGAGCAGCCATAAGAAAAACAATGTCCAAAATTTGAAGAGCGTTACGTACTCTAGTCTCAATGATGTATCAATATCTTTTCTTGAAACATCTTGACTAGAAACGCCTAAAATAATATGTTGTTTTATATTGCGATAATTTTCTCATAATTACAACTCCTTATAATTATTAACACATAACATATTATGTAAGGATTTTCTATTTTAATATACTTAAATTAAATACTTAATTAATATATCATAATATAACAATTATAAAACAGAAAATGAACACTTTTATTTCAAACTAGATTTGGTAGGGTCAGTAATTTACAATAAATTACAGAATTTCCCCTAGTAAATGGCCTTAACTCTCTCATGAAACTTATTTAATATTATAACAGCCCATATCTGAGGTTATAAGATGAACAAATAATTAAATCTAATTATTGTAAAAATTATTAAATTAATTAGATAAGATTAATAAAAATGACTTACTTAACAAAATGTATATGGGTCCTAGAAAGTTAGATAATTTTATAATTGAGTAATTAAAGCAAAATTTTTATAGTATGTTTTATAAACATTTTATAACTTTATGAATGATAAGGAAAGAATTAAGGTATGTAGGGTTGAATATGGGTATGGAGTGGCCTAAGCCCACGAAGAAGTCCTAAACCCTCCGTTCTTTTCATTCATACCTATATGTTTGTGAAGTAATTCGTTCTTACAACACCAACAAAAAGTAATATTATTGTTGGATGGTTACACAACTAAGAATGAGTAGGTTAACTAT
Organism: Allium cepa; assembly: GCA_030765085.1. Lineage (NCBI taxonomy): Eukaryota > Viridiplantae > Streptophyta > Magnoliopsida > Asparagales > Amaryllidaceae > Allium > Allium cepa. The sequence continues at coordinate 736,775,549 of CM060928.1, read as the reverse complement.
TTGTTAAAGTGCCGTTTAGGGTACTAATTAATTATGTCATGGTATGCTTATACAATTATGAGGTAGTAGATTAACTATTTGTTAATATACCTAAGAGAATTATGCCTAAATTTAATGAAGTAAAACAAAGAAAAAATATAAAGCAGTTGAAAGTAAAGAACATACGAGATTTACGTGGTTCAGATTTTAAGGAATCCTACGTCCACAGATTAAATATGTTAATCTTTTATAGTCTTTCTTTGTACAAGCATCAAAATCTTTGATAATATTTTTTTCATAATTTTCAGTTGTGAAAAATGTTGGATGCCTTCCTTCTGCTTTAGTCCTTTCCTTTTATTAATGAAATAATGTCACATGGATTATTGACACCATTCCTCGTATTAGATTACTGTTTTTGGTTTCCACCATATGTTCCTTATCCATGTGGCTATGATTTTATGTTGTGGATTGATGACTTGGATTTTTATAGGATAAATTTGGCATTAGTAGGATAAATTGGTTTAGGTGGAAAATTTTACTTTGTAATGTTGAATGAGAGCAATGTTGCTAATTGTTTTCCACCCATTAAACGTTTGTGTTGTTTGTTTACTAGGTAATGATGATTAATTTTTCTATGTTATATTGATAAGGCAATTATGTTGGTGCTTAGGATGTGCATTGTTCCTTAAGAGTAATTTTATGCCATCCTCATACTGACATAAGTTGTGTAGTACGGAAGGATATTACGTTGGTTCGTAGCTTTTAGTCTTCAGACATCGATAGCTTGGTACTAAGTTAATGGTGCCCTATATGTTCTATCTAGAAAACATGCAGTTTCTATTTAATTTAGCTTTAGGCTCAATTCATTCTATACTACTTTGATCCCCATGTTGAAGATTCTATGTACCCATAAGCTGCGAAAATTATGTGATGCAATAATGATTTGATATAATTTATAGGGGGAGTATTCAGTCGGGGGGAGAAAATTACTCACATTTAAAAACTTACATAGTTGTCATTATCAAAAAGGAGGAGAGAGTTAGAACCTATAATTTTGATGTTTGATTGTGACAACCATATAAGTAAATATTATATGAGCTAACCATACTTGCAGGAGAAGATATTGTTTTTACTCGAAAAATAGTCTGCCAATTTGCAGACCAGATTCTGGATTAAAGCTTCAGCATAATATTAAGTTTAAAAGTCTAAGGTTAGTAGTAAATATATGTTGAAATCTTTCCGAAGTGGTATATGCATGCATGCAATTTAAAGTTTTTCAAAACATTGTAGATAAGACAGAAAACACAAAATTCAGTCGACCGAAAGGGTTGAAACAGCCGATTCAGTACTGTGCATACACACAAATTGATTTGAACATTTAGACGACTGATCGTGCTATTTATAAAAAAGCCGACAACCCTTAATATACCCAAAAGGACACATTAAAAGGTGTGGTGCAATGTAGGTATAACTAAAGCTAGCAGAGACTAAGATTCACAAGACAAAAATAGATAAAAACATTGAAAACTTAAAATAATAACTTAATTAAAACAAAACTTCATAATTGCTTCATAAATAAGTCAAATACCAAATACCACATACATGTCTAAAAAACCAATATGTCTCATGAAACAAAAACTCATAATCTCAAAAATCAGAGTACATAATATCCCTCATAATAAGCCAGTACATAGAAAGAACTAAAGCTGAATAAAAGAAATACATAGTAGAGAACTCCTCCAAGAAACCGCCAAGCGACTGCAATCTACCGCCCTCTCCCTTGATTTCCTATAGGGAAAAGGGAAAAAATAGAAGAGTGGGTCAGACAAAAATTCTGGTGAGTGATAATAATTACTAGAGCCTTTGAAAAAAGTAAAAGTAATTGACTCTACAAAGGTTCCAGTATATAAAGAGGAAACAAAAGAAACAGGAAAGAGATAAACTGGAAATAAATACGATTAACTATAAGATATGTTAATTTCAATTGCTTGCACTTATCCTTTATTTCTACTTTGATTAGGCTAAATTCATAATCTTGTAATTAGGATGTAATCCTAATTCTACCCTTTTTGATCGGCCTGCTACACCATAGACCTTACTGCGGACCAAACACTATATAACTCCCTACACAGCAGCCAACGATATCTACGAAAGATGCACAAAGCACCCACTGTGGATCTAGACAATGGTGTCTACGAAAGACACCTATACTAAGCGCTTGGAACTCATAGCGATTACTAAGCACCAGAATGGAAGTCGCACACGTAACTGCCACCATGCCCTTGCTACCTTTTGCTCCACCCATTATAATTTACATCTTATTTTCTTCATTCAATATTCTTACTTATATAATCCATATTCACATTTAATTTATTCTAATCCATAGACGAAGAAAAAGAGAATGAAGAGAATAGACGCTTGCATAAAATCCAAAATGTTGAAAAAGATGTAAACAAGAAATAAATAACAGTAAATGAACTTAAATACTGTAAATGAACTATAAAAAAATAAAAGATATGCTTAACAGTAATAAATTATAATTAACTGAAAAAAATAACCAAAAGGGAATAAACTGAAAAATAGATCTAAAACTGATAAAAAGACTATTCCAAAACTGTAGTAAAACTATAACTATTGGAAACCCTATTATTTTAAGTTACTTAAAAAAAAATCTTAAAATAATAAAAATCACCCACCTCCAGTCCTAAGCTCTTCCTTTGGTCTTTCCAGATCCACTTAGAGTTGTAAAATAATTTAATTTATAACGATTTTCTCCTTTGGAAAAATTACTTCGTTTAGGGTCCTTCTAAGAAAGGTGAATTCAATTGGAGAAAACCAAGAATAAGAAAACGTGTTAAGTCTAGGGGTTTATTTATAGAGGTAGAAGTGGATCTTGGACGATTGGATTTGGGGATTAAATAGGATGAAACCACGTCATAGGCCGAATAGGATCCATGGATGCAAAAATAGATGGACTGGACTAGTCAGAAGAATGCAAAACACGTCAGTTTGAGGCTCTGGAACGTTCGAACGAATGAACGTTCGTTCGTAAATAGCGGTGGCGGGTCGACCGCCTGATGCCCAGGTCGATCGGCCAGTCGACCTGCCTATATATACACATACACACACATATATATTCTTCGTTTTCTAGTTATTTTGTTTGTTTTATAACTTGGTCATATTAGATCAGATTTTGATGTTCTATATATGGAGATTGATCAAAAAATTACAAGGGACACAATGGTGCAACTTTCGTGGCTTAACTCCGATAATATCACAAAGTTATTTTATTATCTAATTAATTAATGAATTAATTATTATGGATTAAATTTTAGGTTGTTACATTCCCCCTTATAAAGGACCGGGATTTTCGACCCTCGAAAATCCACATCAATACATTCACTGTATAGAATGTGAGTAATCGAGTGCCGAAAACACCAGCTCATTAAGGTGAAGAAGAAAAAGGATAGAAGAAAATAAACAGAACAACGCAGAACCTTACAATCACAACAAATAAAATATAATATATACAGATTCTAAATACAAGAACTATACTGTTAATATACATACCACTATCAGAGTATAACAATTCAATACATCAATATGGATAGTTTAATAACTTGTCCTGGTATACATAACTCACACCGTAGAAATAACATAGTACGTAACGTTTGAACTCCGCCAGCTCGTCTCCTGAGCTCCATAGCATTTTAACCTAAATCTGTAATACTCAGTCTCACCCGAGCATTATAATAAAATAACACCGAGTCAGTCTAGAAAACCAGCATGAGAAAACACTCATTTGAATCGTACCTTTTTTCAAAATCTTTTAAAAAAAAGGCATCTCGTAAGACCACGTCACAAATAAACACAACGGGTTTTTACCTTACTATAACTAAAACAATTTTTATCAAAATCATCTGATATTATAATAGTGTCTATAGAAAGTCATAGAAAATAGCTGAAGTGCTTGCATCTCACGTTTCAGCATAGTTGGGTACAATCAAAACCTACGGCGTTTATTGGATAATGAATTTCATCGAATGACCGGGCCACTGTGGTACTGCCCACCACAGTACATCTCTAGAACAATGTACCGAGGACCACGTCGAGATCCCCTGCTACAAAAGACCGGCCTATCCCTAATTTGGATAGACTGAATATGTTATCACCCCGAGTGTTCCCACCCTTTACCATCGAGCGCTCCTTCCATGCACAACCATATCCATAATATAAAGGTTTCCGAGGACATCTAGAAAGGTGATAACATACCCTGCTTGGGTGCGACCCACTTAGCCTCGCTGCATCTTCCCTTTTTTAGTCATTCCGGATTGATGAGGCTCGAGGTCAAGCCTTACCTTTCAAGGAACGATTTTTGAGAATGCTCATCGTCCTCCAATGACGATGTTCTGATAGCATTCTTCCATACTTGTTGTCCTGGTTCTGGACAAATTGAATCACCGTCTTCATCATTTTCATGGTATACATTCATAACGTTCAAACCGGATCGAAGTGGTTTTCAAATAATTAAATCTGATCCCGGTCTCTTCGAAATGATTGGCAAAATTGGCCAACATTGATAATCGGTTATCTAAGTACCATTAAACATCAAAAAGTAGACATTGGGTCTTGTTTCAACTTTTCCAAAGTTTATTCCAATTATAAGACATTACTTCCTATACTTCAACATTTTGAAAACAGTTTTCAAATTCCTATACCTTCAACGGAATATGTCCACCCCTTTTCCAACACTTAGAATATTTTTCCATATTTCATTTTATATTCACTCTTAGGAAGTATTCCATCTATTCCCTACTTCCTAATTTTCAAAATCATTTACAATTTTATTTGTAAATTCGTCGACTAGTTTATAACGAATTCTATGAATTTCGGAATCCTTTAATTAATTCTTTAATATTTCCAAAGCCAAATATACTTACTTATACTCCTACTTCTTTTATGAATTTTATTTCATTTTTCGAAGCCTATTTTTATTTAACTACTTCAGAATTTTCTAACTTTTTCCCAAACTTCGCTTTGAGAATTCTCTTATAAGTCCCATCTATTAAAGAACCCTTTCCAACTCTCGAGAAGATTTATAAATAAATTTAAACCATTACAAACTCTATATATACATACGTATGTAAAAAATTAAGTATTTAAAAGAAAAATAATACTAATTAATTTTTAATACATTTTCAAATAATTATTCAAAATATTGAAAAACCTTTTTTATAACATTGCTTTTCAAAGCAGGTTTAAAATTTTAGGATTTATTAAATAAATATAAATATTTGAAAAAAAAATAACTTTTGAGTTATTTAAATACTAACCGACTTTAAATTAAATAGTTTAATAAATAAAAGAAATTTCCGTTTTGCAATCAAGACTTAACTTATTGATAAAATATATTTTCAAATCTGGATAAACAAATTTACAATTTATAGCCCCTCTCAATTTCCATTACATCACTTCCATTTTTGTCTCCTTAACCATTTTCACACTAAAATAGTATCCACTATTTTTCCTCTCATCCTATCTCCGTATTCAAATATAAATTCTTCCTATAAATTTATATTTCCAATTTATCATTTGATATCGATTTCTTTTATTAATAAACATCGTTTATAATTTTTCTATAACTCCTTTGAGTTTCACTAAATAATCCCATTAATTTTTTTTTCCAATTTATAGCTTTCATTCATTTTTGCCAATCTATTTTTAATATCGATTTCAACCTCTTTCTATAATTCCCGAATATCACTTTAAAATCTAACCTTAAAAGTTTCTCTATATAATTTAATTTAAAACCCCTTTTTAAATATTTTCCCGCATTATTAAGTATGATCAAAAACCAATTTTTAATTATTCAAATAAATTTCTTTTAATAATCCCAATTTTGATATACACATTTTTATATTAAAATTTCCCTTTAATTCCTTACAAGTTCAAATAATATTTATGGAATTTACTGTACCAAAAGTAATTCCCATGCTATTATAAATTTTTAAAAAATACATAATAATCCAGCAGATTTTTAAATCACATCATATATTTTATATATATATGAAAACACTAAATACATTTGAGAAATCCAGTTGGATCCCTCCAACCCGTTTTCATTGCATCCACAGATGTTACACAACAATAAACATACCAATCCCTCTTCGAGGGGGATATCATGGTATATAGGGTCATCCGCTATTATGCGCGACGCATAGGGTCTCATCCGCTATAATGTGCAGGAATATCACTCCAATTACTAATATATATACTACTATATACATATGGTCATCCAACAGATAATTATAAATTTATCAATACAATCAAGCATCAATCAATTTAAATTTTAATATGGTAGTCCAAATGAGTGAGGAATTCTCACCTTTGATTTTCCATTTGCTAATCGTTCCTAATTCATCCCAGCTTGTATACTTCTCACCTATGAATCCAAACTCGTCTTATTTTATTTTATTTTATTTTATTTTATTTTATTGGACCTCGCATAAATTAATTTTGAATTTTATAAATATGAGAACCGTTAATTCATTTAATTAACAAAATTTTAAAACGTTAATTACCTCAAGCTTAACCTTGAGATTAACCCATTCCCATGCTCCTTCGATTTCAACTGCAGTTCTGCACCCTGGCCATCGCAGCCTCGCCTCGCCGTTGCCTCAACTTGACACCACCGAGCTGTTCCACCCACGAACATTCGATCGCAACTCCAAGCCCTAGGCGACAGTCCCCTGTCCCGAGCTCGAGCCCAGCCTCATGCGCTTGCTCCTTCCCGCATTGTGACCTAACTTGGCACTTAGGACGAGAAACCCTCACGCGATCCTAGCAGAAGTGCAACAAAAATTCTAGCTCGAGCGCAAATGCGAGCACGCTGCGGTTCTAGACTAAATCTTGAATCTCCTTTGAAGCATTAGAAATGAACTCGACGTCGCACTGACATCACCGCGCCACCTCATCGTTGCCTTCCTCCAGACTTGATCGAATGCGAATCTATGCATTCGTTTTTTTATTCGAACGAAATCGATTTCATTCGTTTCTATTTTTTTATAATAAACAAATTCAATTTTTTCATTCTGATTTGAATGAGAGGGAGAGTGAATAGACGTGATATAAAGTTGAGGGAGGTGTTGGAGAAGGTAAGTCCTGATTGTTGACAGGTTAAAATATTATTTAATTATAAATATCTTATTTAATACAACTTGAAATTCTGATACCCTATCAAGGAGTGCTGCTAGGCGCCTATAATGCAATACACCTATTCTGAACGCAATGGAAATGGTTTCGAGTCCTAATTCGATCGTACGGAGAAGATAGCTTTTTGGACCCAATTATTATATTAAATTTCGATATTAATTTCAACGCATTTCTATCCCATACGATCAAACGATAACTCTTAATGCTGCGAAATTTGAAATCCGATAATAATACACTATTACGGATCCATTGGATCTGGTTTCGTCGAATTCTAAGACTGTTCCTCGGAAGGCTATTTTTAAATGTTAATTTGAACAAGCTATTTAAAAAAAAAATTGAGTTGATCACCTTTAAATTCAATTTTAAAACTTTTATTATCTTCATATTATTAATATGAATTTTATAATCCTTTAAATTATTTCTATCGAGCTTAAAACTCAAGACACATAATTTAACCAATATTCAAATATTAAATTCAATAACTAATTATCAATTAAATTGCTATATTTAAATTATGAATTTATTTTATAAATAAAAACCAAATTTTCATATTTAAAATCAATCTATAATTCAAGTTAAATTTTTAAAACCATTTAAATATTCTAATTCAAATGACGAAAAATTCGGTTCGTTACATTCCTTCTCCCTTAAAAGAATTTTGTCTCCGAAATTGCTAAGGCAGGAAATTTCTCCAAACCCATTACTTATCCAAAACCCACTTAGTTAACTTGACATTTCACTTTTATAATCTCTCAATCAAACAAATAGTTTTCCATCCTAAACCAAAATCCTTTATTTCCATTACAAATTCGAAATCAGATTTTCGTTAATAATTTTTTTTCTAGAAATTTTCAAAATTTTTCTGACACCCTAAATTTTCAAAATTTTTGACAGAGTCTTCGTTGTACGTAGAGCCTTTTGCAATATGACAATAGAGATAAATATATGTACATTGACCCACATGGTCGGAAAACAAAAATATATATCAATATTTGTATATTTGCTGTATTTAATCCGAAAACGTACCTTATTTTAGCATTTTGAAGCAAGCGACTTATTTTATATGAGATTAGTGCAATCAAAATCTAACCAAATGGCATCCTGGTACGTGTACTTGCTCAATTTAAAAACATAAGTTCCAGAACATCAAATTCAATAACATTTCACTTATTTAAATGGATAAACACATAGATTCATAAACAAACATGTTATAACATGTTTTTATAGAAATTACAAGGCTTCCATCAATCGATTTATTTTCAATCGATTTATATAGCATTTCATTCAATCCAAATGATTTATAACTCAATTTTCTTGCATCACTTTATTTTTTTATACCAAACAACTCATATCCATTTCAAGTTGATTTAAAAATCAATTTTTTTCACTTATATTAATCCATATAATTTTATTTACTTTTCGTTTGCATCGGAAAATAGTTTTCTATACAAATTTATCGCTTTACATTTAGATGAATAACCGTTTAAGCTTATAACTATTTTTAATTGATTCCAAATCAATTTATATTTTATTTTTATTCTATTTCAAATTGGTTCTCAATCAGTTCAGTTGTATCCATTCATATCTACTCTCTTTAAATTCAGATCCATTTTATTTAAATTGTTTTATGTTTAGTTAAATTCTAGTTCAATTACTAATTAATTAATTAGTTCATTCTTTTAATCCACTTAAATTTTAATTCCATACTCGAATCCAATTATTTAATATCCCAAGACATATCAATTAATTTATGCTTTAATTGAATTTATTTCCAACTTGAGTTATCAACATTTCAAATTATTTCCATTTTACTTGACATATTTCCAGTTTTTATTTAATTTGCTTACCATCTAAGTTGAATTTTATTTATAACTCAAGTTTCGTTTCCAAATTCCATTTTTAACTCACAATCCAAATTTATTCAACCCAGTCAATATCCATTTTATATCCAATTAACTAATTAATTGTCTAATTAGTTCATTTCCACTTTATAATTCAATATCTAATTTTATTTCAAAAATCATTTCAACCAATTTACTTGAGTTCAAAGTTATCTTATAATCCAAGTTTGGGTTTTTTTATTTCGTTTCCAAAATATCAAACTCTTTTTATTTTGGCTTATCTTTTCCAACTTTCAATTTTATAAGTCACACAACTTATTTTTCATATTTCCTTCAACTCTATACTTGAGTATATTCCCATTTTATTTTTAACTCGAGACACTACATTTATTTATAGCCAAAATATATTTTTATTCAATTTATTTCAAGTTTTTATAAGCTATTCCAATTTATTTATTCATAGTTCTAGATTTTCACTCAAATTTTGTTTCATTCAAGATTTAGGCCATATGGCTATTATAATATTCCACAATTCAAAATTTATATTTACTTCAATTCAATATCATTTGTAATCCAATTCAAATTTTATAACTTATGGTTATATAGTCACTTTATAATTCTCATTTACATATTTTAATTCAATTCCATATAACTCAAATCCAATTCACCTTTCAATTTAAATTTCAGTTCCCTTTAACAAACATTTTAAAACCATATTCAAGTTGCTCATACTTAAATTAATTTCACTCCAAACCGTTTTATTTTTAATTCATTCAACTTCATTATATATTCCAATTACTTTGCTTAAGTTTAATTTAATTTATTTTAACTTTCTCAAGTTAAAATTTAATTCTGAAATTCAAATTCCACACCTTACTCTCTTCTTTAAAATTATTCTCAATTTTATAAGTTCATACTTATTTCCAAATGTTTTGTAAGACATTTTAAATGAGGATTCCTGAATTTAAACACTCGGTGTTTATTTCAAATCATTTTGAAATCACAAATATCCTAAATCACACTTTCTAAATTTAAACCAACTCTGGTTTTTATCCCTAAACGAATTCCCTTGGAATTTCCAAACAACGTTTGTTTTTCCAACTAAATGTCTAAATCAATTAGCAACCCGTCACTTAGAAACTCGAAATTAATACTGATAATGCAGCTGTCATCATCAGTTTGTTTTTGAGCGGCTGAAGTGAGTTCAGTGCTATATCACTTTTAAAAATCCTTTAAAACCATTTCCTTTCAATAACATCTCCAAAATAATATTACTATACTTTTTTTTCTCAAAATACTTTGGAAAACATTTCCAAAAATCTCTGGGATTTATATTTCCAGATTCAGGTTTAATTCCACTTTTAATTATAATCCATTCGTATAATTTATACTTATACAAATTATTATTTGGTTATATAAACCATTTCCAATTTTATAATCTTATTTGATTGTGATATTATCATCCAAACACTCCAACATACTATAATAATTTTCAAAAAAAATATTTCTTTCATATCAAAACATGATTTGGGTAAAATTATTTCATTTACCCACATTTTAAAATAATACCGTGTCAGTTTGCCTAGTTTAAGAGTTTAGAAATCCCTATCGATACAGTTGTCCAGACTATACCGGCCAGAATTTATAAACACTCTACCCGTAAGTCAACACAATATAAAATAATTTATATTCCCTAGCAAATATGCGCTCATATCTGTTAATACACTCAAACTCATTCTAGGGTACTACTGAGTCCATCTCTAATGAGTAAGTCCCATCAGAGCCAAGGTTCTCGCTTAACCTTCTTCTCGGATACCAACTGTAACGGACCAGGATTTTCGACCCTTTAAATTCGACATCAATACGCTCGCTGTGTAAAATGCCGAGCAATCGAGTGCCGAAAACACCAACTTATTAAGGTGAAGAAGAAAAAGGATAGAAGAAAGGAAACATAACAACATAGAATCACACAATTGCAGCGGAACAAAATATAATATATAATAACAGATTTTAAATACAAGAACTGTACTATTAATATACATACCACTATCAGAGCATAACCATTCAATACATCAATCTGGATAGTTTAATAACTTGTCTTGATATACATAACTCACACAGCGGAAATAACCAAGCACGTGATATACATCTAAACTCCTCCAGCTCATCTCCTGAGCTCTATAGCATTTTAACCCGAATCTATAATATTCGGTCAGACTCGAGCATTATAATAAAATAACACCCGAGTCAATCTGGAAAACCACTGTAAGAAAACACTCATTTGAATTATTAACTTTTTAATAATCCTTTGAAAATGAAGGTATCTCATAAGATCACGTCACAAATAAACATGACGGGTTTTTACCTTATGATAAGCAAAACAATTTTTATCAAAATCATCTGATATTATAATAGTGTCTATAGAAAGTAAATGAAAAATAGCTAAAATTCTTGCGTCTCACGTTTTAGCATAGTTGGGTACAATCAAAACCGTACGGCTCTTATTAGAGAATGGATTCCATCGAATGATTGGGCTATTGGGGGTACCGTCCACCACAGTTTACCTCTAGAACAAGCACCGAGGACCACGTCGGGATCCTCTGCTACACAAGACCGGCCTACCCCTGGTCTGGATAGATCGAATATGTTATCACCCCGGGTGTTCCCACCCTTACCATCGAGCGCTCCTTCCATGCACAACTATATCCATAATATAAAGGTTTCCGAGTACATCTAGAAAGGTGATAATATACCCTACTTGGGTGCATCACACTTAGCCTTGCTTCATCTCCCCAATTTTAGTCGTTCCCAGTTGATGAGGCTCGAGGCCAAGCATTACCTTTAAAGGAACGATTTTTCTTAGAATGCTCATCGTCCTCCAATAACGATGTTCTGATAGCATTCATCTATACTAGTTGTCCTGGGTCTAGACAAACTGAATCACCGCCTACATCATTTTCATGGTATTCATTCGTAACATTCAAGCCAGATCGTAATGGTTTTCGGATAATTAAATCCAATCCCAGTATCTTCTAAACGATTAGTGAAACTGGCCAAAATTGATAGTCGATTATTTAACTACTAATAAACATCTAAAAGCATACATCAGGTCTTGTTTCAACTTTTCCAAAGTTTATTCCAAAATATCTTTATAGGACATTACTTCCCACTTCAACATTTTGAAAACAGTTTCAAATTCCTATACCTTCAATGGAATATTTTCACCCCTTTTCCATCACTTAGAATATTTTTCGCCATTTCATTTTGTATTCACTCTTAGGAAGTATTCCATCTATTCCCTACTTCCTAATTCTTAAAATCATTTACAATTTTATTTGTAAATTCCTTGACTAGTTTATAACGAATTCCATGAATTTTGGAATCCTTTAATTAATTTCATTAATATTTCCAAAGCCAAATATACTTACTTATAATCCCAACTTCTCTCCTACTTCTTTTATGAGTTTTATTTCATTTTTCGAAGCCTATTTTTATTTAACTACTTCATAATTTTCTAACTTTTTCCCAAACTTCGCTTTGAGAATTCTTTTATAAGTCCCATCTATTAAAGAACCCTTCCCAACTCTCGGAAGATTTATAAATAAATTTAAACCATTACAAACTCTATATATACATACATATCCAACTCTTGAGAAGATTTATAAATAAATTTAAACCGTTACAAACTCTATATATACATACATATGTAAAAAAAATTAAAAGAAAAATAATACTAATTTATTTTTTTAGACATTTTAAAATAATTATTTAAAATATTGAAAACACTTTTTTTATAACATCGCTTTTCAAAGCAGGTTTAAAAATTTAGGATTTATTAAATAAATACTAATGTTTGAAAAAAATTAACTTTTGAGTTATTTAAATACTAACCGAGTTTAAATTACGTTGTTTAATAAATAAAAGAAATTTCTTTTTTAAATTAAAACTTAACTTATTGATAAAATATATTTTCAAATCTGGACAGCTAAATTTTCAATTTGTAACCCCTCTTGATTTCCCTTACATCACTTTCATTTCGGTCTCCTTAACCATTTTCACTTCAAAATAGTATTCACTATTTTTCCTCTCACCCTATGTCCGTTTTCAAATACAAATACTTCCTGTAAATTTATAATTTTAATTTATCATTCGATATCGATTTCTTTTAATTATAATCATTATTTATAATTTTTCTATAACTCCTTTGAGTTTCACTAAAATAATCCCATTTAAAAAAATTCCTGTTATAACTTTCATTTATTTTTTCCAATCTATTTTTAGTATCGATTTCAACTTCTTTCTATATTTTCCAAATGTCACTTTAAAATTTAACCTTAAAAATTCCTCTATATAATTTGTTTTAAAACCCTTTTTTAATATTTTCCCGCATTATTTAGTACGATCAAAAACCAGTTTTTGATTATTCAAATCAATCTCTTTTAATAATCCAAATTTTGATATACACATTTTTATGTTAATGTTTCCTTTTAATTCCTTACAAGTTCAAATAAAATTTATGGTATTTAGTATACCAAAATTAATTCCCATGCTGTTATAACTTTTAAAAAAACACATAATAATCCAACAGATTTTTAAATCATATCATATATTTTATATATATGAAAACACTAAATATATTTGAGGAATCCAGTTGGATCCCTCATACATGTTTTCCCTACATCAACAGATTTTAAATAACAATAAAAATACCAATCCCGCTTCGAGGGGGATATCGCGGTATATAGGGTCATCCGCTATTATGTGGGGTGCATAGGGTCTCATCCGCTATAATATGCAGGAATATTATCCCAATTACTAATATATACATATTATCATCCAATAGATAATTATAAATTTATCAATCCAATCAAGCATCAATTAATTTAAATTTAATCATTTAAATTTAAATATGGTAATCCAAATGAGCAAGGAATTCTCACCTTTGATTTTCAAATTGCTAATCGTTCCAAATTAACCCCAGCTCGTATATTTCTTGTCTACGAATCCAAACTCATCATGTTTTATTTATTTGGACCTTGTATAAATGAATTTTGAATTTTATAAATATGATAACCATTAATTAATTTAATTAACAAAATTTTAAAACGTTAATTACCTCAAGCTTAATCCTGAGATTAACCCATGCCCACGCTCCTTCGATTTCGACTGTTGTTCTGCACTCGCCTCACCGCCGCCTCGCCTCAACTTGACACCATCGAGCTACTCCACCCACGAACATTCGATCATGATTCCAAGCCCTAGGCAACAGTACCCTGTCCCGAGCTCGAGCCCAGCCTCACGCACCTGCTCCTTCCCCCATCGTCTCCTAGCTTCGCACTCTGGTCGAGAAACCCTCATGCAATCCCATCAGAAGTGCAACGAAAAACCTAGCTCGAGCACGAACGTGAGCACGCTACGGTTCCAGGCTAAATCTCGAATCTCCTTTGAAGCATCTGAAATGAACTCGACGTCACACTGACATCACCGCGCTGCCTCATTGTCTCCCTCCTCCAGACTTGATCGAACAAGAGTCAATGCGTTCGTTTATTTATTTATTTATTTATTTTATTCAAACGAAATCGATTTCGTTCGTTTTTATTCGTTCCTATTTTTTTATAGATTATTTACGAATTCTATTTTTTTTGTTCTGACCTGAATGAGAGGGAGAGAGTATAGATGTGATATAAAATTGAGGGAAGCATGTTGGACAAGGTAAGTCCTGATAGTTGACAGGTTAAAATATTATTTAATTATAAATATCTTATTTAACATCACTTAAAATTCTAATACCCTATCGAGGAGTGCCGCTACACATTTATAATGTATACCCATATTCTAAACGCAATGGAAAAGGTTTCAAGTCCTAATTCAATCGTATGGAGAAGATAGCTTTTTGGATCCAATTATTATATTAAATTTCGATATTAATTTCTGCGTGTTTCTATCCCATACGATCAAACAATAATTCCAAACGCTACAAAATATGAAATCCAATAATAATATACCATTACGAATCCAATGAAACTAAATTCCGAGACTGTGCCTCGAAAGGCTATTTTTAAATGTCAATTTAAAAGAGCTATTTTTTAAATTAAACAGATCTCCTTTAAATTCAATTTAGAACTTTTATTATTTTCATTATTTTAGTATGAATTTTATAAGCCTTTAAATTATTTTTATCGAGCTTAAAACTCAAGACACAATAATTTAACCAATATTCAATTATTAAATTCAATAATTAAATTATCAATTATATTGCTATATTTAAATTCTGAATTTATTTCATATTCAAAATCAATCTATAATTCAAGTTCCATTTTTAAAACCATTTAAATATTCCAATTCAAACATTGAAAAATCCGGGCCGTTACACCCCTTCTTAAAGGATTTTGTCCTCGAAATCCCTAAGGATAAAAGAATGGCTAAATATTTTCATCCAAGTTCTACCACCAACTACTCAATCATCCATTGTCCTTAAGTTTTTCTAATGAAGTTTATGATACTTTTGCAATTTATGTAGTGTAAATGACCCTAACTAATGCAAAAGATTAGGTGGTCCACTGATTCAGTTGACCACCTTTTACGCAATCATGTATGTGCCATGTATCCAAATGAATGCAAAAGTTCCTACTGATAACTGATAGTTCTATATGCATGCTACAACCATCATCCAAATGCAACAATCATGTAATAAACATATGTTTATAGAAACCATGAAAATAAAGTAAAAATGCGCACACATCCATATGCATATGCTCTAGTGTCCTAATTATGCCGATCCTTAAGTAATAATAGCGCCTAGTGTACCTATATGCATCCATTAGCATCCACTAGCAAACACTTGCAATCACTAGTATACATCATTCATAAAATGTTCTATTAACATGTTTACATCAAATCCTACTATACATAGGTTAAATCCTAAGTTCTACCCTCCCAAACGATAATAAAGGAAAGAACCAATTAAAATCTAAAGATGGAAAAAGGAATTCTGAAACTTACTATCAAAAAAATGAGGATAGGAAGTATGAATCTTCTCTTCTGCTTCCCAAGTGGCATCTGCAATCCCCATTGCACCTTCACTAGTCGAACCTCCTTATTCCTTAGTCGCTTGATGCCTCTTCCAACAATCTTTGTGGGGATATGCCGAACAAAAGCTTCCCTTTCTACCTCTACCTCCTCCAACTGACTAGGTTCCACAACCTCTGTAGAGTCATGTAAGCACTTCCGCAAGTGCGATACATGGAAAACGTCATGCGCTCCTGCGAGCTTATAAGGTAGCCTTATTCGGTAAGCCAACTTTCCAAGTATTTCTATGATAGGAAATGGTCCAACAAATCTAGGGGCTAACTTTCCATTTGATCCGAACTTTACCACCTTCCTAAGCGGGGGTGTTTTGATAAAAACTAAGTCTCCAACCTCAAACTCTAGGTCTCTCCTCCGATTGTCCGCATACGACTTTTGCCTGTCCTGAGCCATCTTCATCCTTCATCGAATCAAATCCACCCCCTCAAAGGTCTCCCTAAGCATATCGAGTCCAAGTAATAACTTCTCCATAGACTCTACCCAACATGATGGAGACTTGCTAGGTCTCCTATATAAAACCTCAAATGGTGTCATTTCTATACTTGTTTGGTAACTATTATTGTATGCAAACTTAACCAATGAAAGATGCTCCTCCCAAGTTCCTCCAAAGTCCAAAATGCACATCCACAGCAAATCCTTAAGCACCTTATTGATCCTCTCCATTTGGCCATCTGTCATAAGTGATAGCTGTACTTAACCTAAGTTGCGTCCTTAGCGCCTCTTGTAAGCTTTCCCAAAACTCACAAGTGAATAGGATCTCTATCATTAACAATGCTAAAAGGAACTCCGTGTGGAAAGATTATCTCTTGAATATACAAGGATGCCAAATATGAAGCCGTACGCTTACTCTTAAGTGGGATGAAGTGGGCACCCTTGGTCAATCTATCAGCAATCACTCAAAAGCCAGTGTTCTCCTTCCTAGAACGAGATAAACCATCAATGAAATCCATATAAATATTGTCCTACTTCCACTCCAACACATCTAAGGGCTGAAGTAATCTACCAGGCTTCTGCTGCTCTACTTTTACCCTTTGGCATAGAGACACTTAGCTACGAATTCTGCCACGTCCTTCTTCATGCCACCTGTGATGTCCCAAAAATTTAGGCAATATTTATTTAATAATTTCCATTAATAATTATTTTAAAATGTGTGATATTGATTTAATAATCTAATTATCTTTTCAAAAACTAATAATTAATTTAATTTGACAAATGCTATCTTTTCAAAATCTATAATGAATATAATTTAATTTGAAATTTTATTCTTTTCAAAATTAATAATATATTTAATTGATAAAATTTATCTTTCTAAGCTAATTAAAATATATTCTATTTATAATATATATGTGTGTGTGTGTGTATACATTGTAAATAGGGAGTTTGATTTAAATTTAAATTTAAATTTAATTAAAGATGTTTTCAAATTCATAATATATATGTGTGTATATATTGTGTATTGGAAGATTTGATTGAATTTAATATAGAAACTTTTCAAAAGTTTACTTAAAAATCTATCTTATATTTTCAAAAGTAATTAAAGTAAATATTTATTTTGTTTAAAAATATAATAGCCTTAAATTGTATATTATAATAAAAGTTTTTTTAAAGATTGGTTTTTGAAATAGATTTAGTGTATATACATTGGAGTACAATGTTTTTAGTATGAAACTTTGAAATAAGGTTTAATTCAATATTCTTTTCTTTTTAAATTTTCTATCATTAAAATTTAGCTTTGAAAATATATTTTAAAAATATACAAATAAACATTAAAGAATGTAAATTTTAAAGGTAATTTATATATATAAACATTAAAAGCTAAATTGATATAAACATTAAAACATGATAATATAAATAAGAAATCAATTTAAAAACATTTATAAAAATGAGTAGTTATTATAATATTTAAATTATAACATGTGTAAGGTTATTATACCATGAGAAAGACACTTTTAAGCATTCTAATAATCTTAAGTAGCAAGTGGCATTTGTTTTATTTATTTTTGAAAATATTTATTAAAAATGTATTAAGCAAAAACTTGGCAAATCATTTTTAGTTCAAACTTTCCTCTTTTCTAAAGAACAAAATTGAAAATCAGATTTTAAAGATAATACAAAACCAGATTTTTAAGAAAGTTCAAAGTTCAAAAATCAAAATCAGTTCAAAAATCTGTAGCAAGTTTCAAAATCAAAAACAAACATCTGTTCAAATGATCTGCAAAGCTGAGATCTAGCAAAATGAAGATTATCAACAGATTTAAACCAAAATTTAATCAACATCTCTGTAAAGATCAACAACCAGCAAGTAGATTCAAAATAGCAGCAAATTCAACCAACAAGATAGCAAATTCAATTCAAAATAGCAAGATTCAAAACATCAGATTCAAAGTACTAAAGCAAAACAGTTCCTGGAAACAAGAATATAACAAAAACACTATCCTCTACTCTTTATTGTTAGGTGAGTAAACTTTTTATTATTTAAAAACAGTTTATGGATCTATGATGAAATCTGTTGCATGCAAGTTTGCTTGAGTTTGAATATAAATGTGTGTGTGTATGAGTATACTATTGCCTGCATATTTGTTTTTGGATATTATATTTTTGTGCTATGTTGTTGATAACAGACCAATCATCATCATAAGATAATTTATAACTTCCTGTATAATCAGTATTAGAATTTGGTTACTGAAAGAAAATTGTTAATAAAGATGTGTTCTTGTTTAAAAATAATTTTATGTGTTTGTAATTAACAAATAATATTGTAAATATTAAGTTTACAGTAAAAACAAGATGTTGTTAAAAATCAATGTCAACGATTTTGTCTTTGGTTTACATAGTCCAATTCGTATTAATAAATCATGAATTTTAAAACACATTTAGTAAATTTTCATTTAGTTTTGGCTGTGAATTTGAGTTCTTCTCGAATTTGGGATTTTTGTCAACTGCCGTTGATCGGCGATGTTTGGTGGCTCGAGCTTTGGCCTGAAGGTGGTTGGGAAGTCGAAGATCACTAGAAAAATAGGGTTGGATTTTTCTATTAGCTGTGGTGGCCGGAGAGGGAAAGAGTAGTGTTTTAGGACCTAAGTGTGTCGTCTTTGGTTCTCGAGGTTACTGCTGCATTGCCAGAGCTTCAAGGATTACCAGAGTTGTAGGAATGGCTTCATGGTTGGCCGATGAACGCTTGGACATGGTTACGAATCGTTTGGTGGTCGGCACTGTCCGGACGTGGCCAGATTTGCTCGATCAGTTAGTTCCAAGTGAGGTCGATTTTGCTCGTTTTTTGATTTTGGGCTTCGCGCTATTTTTTGTGGTCGGAAACGAATAAGGGAAGGTTTGATGACATGCCAGAGGGAGCGTCGATGATCAGAATTCGATAGCTGCAGCGTACACGTGCATGCGTGTACCACTATTGGATCTGGGGTTCTTTTGGATTTGGGTAGTTTTCATGCGGGTTGGTCTCGAAGGGTTATACGAGCGTGGCTCGAGAAGAAGCACGCGAGTGTGCCCTAATGTTAGCTCGAATTTTTGTTTTTCTGTTTGCAACATTGTTTCCCGTTTTTTTTTAAAAAAGTCTTATCCAGATTTTAAAACTTAAATGGGTTTCAAATTTTAAAGAAGCAAAGCAGATTTTTAAAACAAAGCTTTGACCAGTTTTGAAAGTATAAAATGTTTAAAGTTATAAATTAATGTTTAAACAAATTTAAGTTTAAAAGTAATAGATTTTTAAAGTTTAAATGCTGTTTAAACTAGTTTTGATTTATATAAATATCACGTAAGAATAAATTTGTAATTAGTTTTAGAATGTTTTTCAACTCAAATTTAATTTTTTTAATAAAATTAAAATTTTGGTAAAAAGTATTTAACTTTAATAAAGGATGATGATTTTAAATAAATCAAATTCAAACTTTAAGTTTAATTTAATTTAAATAAAAGTTAAGGGATTAATGTAATAAATGATATATTTTGATTTAATCGTGTTTTATTAACTAAAGTAATTGAAGTATAATTACTTAATTTACTTAAAAATGATTAATTTAAGTAAATAAATTAAGATAAATTGATTTGTGAAATTAATTAAATGTGACTAATAATTAAAGATTGATTAATCAAGATTAATTAATTAAAAAATAATTAAGTAATAAGTAATTAAGAGGTTAATTACTTAACGTTAAGAAGATTATTAAAGATAATTACTTAGTAAAGTAACTAAAGTAATTAATTACTTGGTGCAATTAATTAAGTTAATGTGATTAATTTTAATTAGTTAATTAAGTTTAATTAATTAAAGAGGATTACTTAATGATGGAATTAAGTATATTACTTAATGTAATTAATGGAGTATAATTACTTAGTGAAGTAACTAATGAATAATTACTTGATGTAATTAATTAAAGGGAAATTACTTGATGGATAGTAATTAAAGGATAATTACTTAAGGAAAGTAATTAAGTGATAATTACTCAGTGTAATTAAAGGATTAATTAATCAAGGAGTTGGTTTAAATGATAAGTAAATAAGGGAAGTTAATTATTAATGTGATTAATTAGGGTTGATTAATGAATGTAATTAAGTTAAATAGTAATTATCAAAAGGTAGTTAGAAGAATTATTAATCAATGAAAGTAATTAGAGCACCATTAATTAATGTAATTAATGATAATAATTAAAGGTTTAATTCATTAATAAATGTGATTAATTAAAAGATAATTAATCAAATGAAGTGATTAATGTAATTAATTAAGAATTAATGTAATTAATTATAATTAATTAATGAAAGTAATTAAGATTAATTACTAAGTGATTAAAGAATAACTAAACTGTGTAATTGATTTAAAGGCTAATTACTTAATGTAATTAAGTAATAATTAATCAAGGGTGATTAATTAAGGAAGATAATCAAAGGATAATTAATTTGTAATTAAAGATTAATTAATTGGTTTATAAAGTGATTAAAGGTTGATTGATTAATTAATTGTTGTAATTAATTGAAGATTGTTTAAGCAGGATTATGTGATTAATTCTCAAGTAATTAATTTAATTTAAGATGATTAAATTAACTATAATTTGGACTTAATGATTCATGTTGATGGATGATGGGTTGAATGGAATGTTTGGATTTGGTTGATGCTTATAGTTTGAATAATCTGTGATGTGCTATGATATGATATTGATTATAGCTGTGATAAATGTGCGATATTTATCTGTGAATGATGCTGTGTGAATTCAATGTTTTTAATTGAATTAATTATTCAAACTTAAATCACTTGGACATTAAGATGGAATTTTGGATTTCGATGAGACCGGGATTGGGTTTTCAAATTTGGAATTTCGAAAACCACATTAATCCAAATTAAACATAGGTCGTGAATCTTAAGTAAAGAGTGAATACTCGAGGTGTAAGGACTATTAGTCGTTAAAATTCTGAGGGTGATTCCAATACGAGTTTAACGAGGTAGTATTTTCAGGCTCGAGATAAAGATTCAGAGTGCAAGGGCTATTGTCGTTAACACTGAGGGTTATTCCAAAACGAGTGTAGCGAGATAGTGCCTTTGATTCCGTTCGAACCCGGAACGAACTATTATGGATTGAATGCTTTCAGAACATCGTCAGGTGGACGATGAGCATTCTAAGGTAGATGTGTTCTATAAAGGTAATAGTAGCCTCAAGCCTCATCAACCGAGAATGGCTAAAACAGGGGAGGTACAATAAGGCTAAGTGGGTAGCACCCAAGTAGGATGAGATTTACCCCTGGCTAGAGGTCCCTTTTTATTCGGCTGTGTGGGCAGTTTGCGACGGCCATCTGCGGGGTTGTCTTGTTCAGGACTGTCCAGTAAGGGATGGTTCCGGCTTTGTGTTGCAGGGGATTTAGGATGGATCCTCGGTATGGTGATCTAGGCTCCGTACTCTGACGGGCGGTACCCCAATAGCCCTGCCATTGGTCGAAACCCATTCTTCCTACATACCCTTTACGGATTTGATTGTATTACCCACTTTTGTGGCTAGTAGCTGGAATTTAATGAATGCAACAATTTCTGCTATTTCTTATTTATTTGAAAACCCTAGACACTATTATATCATTGGATTTTCTATCAAATGTTTTGGTTAGCGTAAGGTTAAAACTTACCCATGTTTATTTGTGGGGAGTCTTACGTGATACCTTTATTTTCAAAAGGATTTTCAAAGTTAAGCAACTTTAACCCGTTTACTCACACCAGACCCATGTCTGACCCAAGTGTTTATTTTCTATTTTATTAAACTCTTGGGTACTCGTATTATGTATGAGTAGTCAAGGGATTCGGGATTGCTTTGATGAGTTCTGGAGGAGAATGGAGCAGGAGGCTTCAGCGTGTAGATATATATAGAGTTTCCGCTGTGCTAGTATTGTATCTGTTTTCAGTGTTATACTTGAGTTGTAATAACTAGACACGTGTTTATAACTGTCTAGTTTGTGTTGTATTAGCTGTATAACTCAGATGTATATGATATTATGTAATATTTTATGTGATATAGTATAATTTATTCGTTCCACTGTGAGATTCTAATGTTGTTTGGTTCTTTCTTTTCTATCTTTTCTCTTTTCTATCCCTTTCTTTCTTCTTAATGATGCGTCTTTCTGTGGAATGAAATGTGGGTCATTACAATTGTGGTATCAGAGCGCTAGGTTGAGTGAATACCTAAGCTTTGGAATGATTCTTTCTGAGAGAGCGTACTTGTATTTTTGTATGTATATATATATATATATATTTATATGCCTACCTTTTTATTAGTTTACCTGTTCGGGTTTTCCAATATAAGTTCTAAAGGTAGGAGAGGTAGTGGTGTGTATAACACGACTACCACTAGTGGAAGAAGTCCAAGTATAGAGGTTGGAAGTGTATCTGCTAGGGCGGTATTGGGTATCTTGAGTAAGCTTTGCCGTATAATGTAAGGATTTCACCGATCTCTGAAGGAAACATTTTCAAGGTTCGAAGTCCATTTTTGAAGTATAAGCTTGATTGCGCTCGTGTGAGAAGATTTTCTACAATTTGGATCAGTCGAAGTGCTAAAGAAAGTAATGGTATCTTGGCAACCTTAGGAAGGAGTTTTGTCTATATCGGAGTTTGAGACTCAGTTTGACAAGATACTTATGCTTGGTTGGAAGCCGAGTTTCCCGAGAGATATCTGTTTATCTTGAAGACTCTTTTGTGGAGTTGGCTGATATGGCTTTGTGATTCGATGAGCATTGGATAAGGAAGTCTATGGCAGCAGTAGCAGCTCAGAGGTGTTGAGTGTGCTGTTAGGATGGTTTCTTGGCTTAGCAGTATCCTAAAGGTGAAGTCCGAAAGCAGTAGAGTGGCTTGTTTCTTCGATGGTTCAGGAGTCTTTGTGATTCTTCTGTTGGTTGGCCAGGCAGATGGTGAGGACTTCTCCACTTCTTGTTGAAGCTCAGCCAGGTTTGATGTGTGTGGTAGAGAGTGGACCATCAGTTTCTTCTTTTATTTAGAAGAGCTTAAGCTGTTCTGATTTGTGAAGAGAAAATGGTTTCTTTTGAATCTGAACTGGGTAGAATCACAAAAGTGACTTGCGATGGTTCGGAAGTTCTCTTAGTAATCTTTGTTTGGATTGAGGTATCTCTAGAGAATGTGGAGCTATCGAAGTGGTTTGAGATTTTTTGGATATCTTCGATGAAGTCAAGGTTTGCATCTGCATCATGAGATTGAGCTTTGTATCGACTTGGCTCCTGGAGCTTTAACGGTGGTTCACCCTAGTAGGGGAATGGCTCCTTGAGTAAGGTTTTTGTGAAGCATTCAGGATTGATCGAATGTAGTTTTCTGGTTGGATTTTTGTTGTGGTGTTTGTGACCAAATGGGATGGGATATTAAGATCTTATGGAATTTGATGAACATGTTTCCGGGACGAGTTGGTCAAGTTTGTGCTTGTGTTCATCAACAACATCCTCATCTTCTTCAGATCAGAGTTGTGCAGCGGAAGCATGGTGGAAGCTAACTCCAGAATAGAAGCAACCTAGGATTCCTTGGAAGTTTGAGTTTGACTTTGACTTGGATCAGAGGATTTCTTCAGGATTTTCTTTCGGGATCTGAAGACTTGGTTTGTCTTGTGCATCTGTTCTGTTGTCCAAATAGGAGTAGATGTTTGAAGGCTTCTGATGTTTGTATAGTAGAGTTTGAGTGCTGGATTTCGATGGATCTTGGAAAAAATCAACTTGTTGAGTAGGATCCGAAGATCGTCTATTTCTTGATTTAGATTTGGGTCTAAGAGGCATCTGCGAAGTTTGGATTGATCAAGGAGGTTGAAGGCAGCCCAGGATCGGCAGGAGAGTTTTGTGGATAAGAGACGGAAGGATTTCAGAATTCAAAGTCGGAGATTTAACTTTGGATAAGTTTCTCTGATCGTAAGAGCTATAAGATTGGGTAAGACTGGAAGCTTGCTTAGAAGTGTATTGGACCTTTCTGTATTCTCTTAAGGGTAAGTGTTTAATCTACCGGATTCAATTACCAGTTGGGATAGCTGGGATTCGTTTTGTATTTCATGTATCTCTGAGGTGTGTGATCCGTCACTGGTTTTAGGACCAGCAGTTCTAGTGAGATTTGGAAGTTGATCAGGATTTGTCTTTGGTTTGATATCCTGTTTGGATTATAGATCCAGATATAGAAGCCCTGAATCTGAGTTGTGTAGCTAGTTTAAGTTTCAGTAGAGCGAGTATTCCGGTGTTTACACATGGGAAACTCTAGGAAGTTTGTTCGGAATTTTGTCTGGATAATTAGAATTATTTGTTTGAATTGGTTGCTATGGTTGCTAGTATTTGGTTGGTAGCATATGTTTGATATTTTAAAATCAAAATATATATGGGATTATTAAATTATCTTTGCTTTTAAATTTCGGGGATGAAATTCTTTTAAGGGGGGAATGTGATGTCCCGGAAATTTAGGCAATATTTATTTAATAATTTCCATTAATAATTATTTTAAAATGTGTGATATTGATTTAATAATCTAATTATCTTTTCAAAAACTAATAATTAATTTAATTTGATAAATGTTATCTTTTCAAAATCTATAATGAATATAATTTAATTTGAAATTTTATTCTTTTCAAAATTAATAATATATTTAATTGATAAAATTTATCTTTCAAAGCTAATTAATATATATTCTACTTATAATGTATATATATATGTGTGTGTGTATACATTGTAAATAGGGAGTTTGATTTTAATTTAAATTTAAATTTAATTAAAGATGTTTTCAAATTCATAATATATATATATATATATATATATATATATGTGTGTGTGTGTGTGTATTGTGTATTGGAAGATTTGATTGAATTTAATATAGAAACTTTTCAAAAGTTTACGTAAAAATCTATCTTATATTTTCAAAAGTAATTAAAGTAAATATTTACTTTGTTTAAAAATATAATAGCCTTAAAATGTATATTATAATAAAAGTTTATTTTTTTTTCTTTTAAAGATTGGTTTTTGAAATAGATTTAGTGTATATACATAGGAGTACAATGTTTTTAGTATGAAACTTTGAAATAAGGTTTAATTCAATATTCTTTTCTTTTTAAATTTTCTATCATTAAAATTTAGCTTTGAAAATATATTTTAAAAATATACAAATAAACATTAAAGAATGTAAATTTTAAAGGTAATTTATATATATAAACATTAAAAGCTAAATTAATATAAACATTAAAACATGATAATATAAATAAGAAATCAATTTAAAAACATTTTATAAAAATGAGCTATTATTATAATATCTGAATTATAACATTTGTAAGGTTATCATACCATAAGAAAGACACTTGTAAGCATTCTAATAATCTTAAGTAACAAGTGGCATTTGTTTTATTTATTTTTGAAAACATTTATTAAAAATGTATTAAGTACAAACTTGGAAAATCATTTTTAGTTCAAACTTTCCTCTTTTCTAAAGAACAAAACTGAAAATCAGATTTGAAAGATAATTCAAAACCAGATTTTTAAGAAAGTTCAAAGTTCGAATCAAAAATCAGTTCAAAAATCTATAGCAAGTTTCAAAATTAAAAACGAACACCTGTTCAAATGATCTGCAAAGCTGAGATCTGGCAAAATGAAGATTATCAACAGATTTAAACCAAATTTAATCAACATCTCTATAAAGATCAACAACAAGCAAGTAGATTCAAAACAGCAGCAAATTCAACTAACAAGATAGAAAATTCAATTCAAAACAGCAAGATTCAAAACATCAGATTCAAAGTGCTAAAGCAAAACGGTTCCTGTAAACAAGAATACAACAAAAACACTGTCCTCTACCCTTCATGTTAGGTGGGTAAACTTTTTATTATTTAAAACAGTTTATGGATCTATGATGAAATATGTTGCATGCAAGTTTGCTTGAGTTTGAATATAAATGTGTGTGTATGAGTATAACATTGCCTGCATATTTGTTTTTGGATATTATATTTTTGTGCTCAGTTGTAGATAACAAACCCATCATCATCACAAGATAATTTATGACTTCCTGTATAATCAGTATTAGAATTTGGTTACTGATAGAAAATTGTTAATAAAGATATGTTCTTGTTTTTAAAATAATTTTAAGTGTTTGTAATTAACAAATAATATTAGAAAATATTAAATTTACAGTAAAAAACCAAGATGTTGTTAAAAATCAATATCAACGATTTTGTCTTTGGTTTATATAGTCCAATTCATATTAATAAATCATGAATTTTAAAACGAATTTGGTAATTTTTCATTTAGTTTTGGCTGAGAAATTGAGTTTTCTTTGGGATTTTTGCCAACTGCTGTTGATCGGCGATGTTTGGTGGCTCGAGGTTTGGCCTGAAGGTGGTTGGGAAGTCGGAGATCACTGGAAAAATAGGGTTGGATTTCTCTATTGGCCTTGGTGGCCAGAGAGGGGAAGAGTAGGGTTTTAGGACCTGTGTGTGTCGTTTTGGTTCTCGAGGTTACTGCAGTATCGCCAGAGCTTCGGAGATTATCGGAGTTGTGGGAATGGCTTCATGGTTGGTCGATGAACGCTTGGACATGGTTACGAGTTGCCTGGTGGTCGGTAGTGTCAGGACGTGGTCAGATTTGGTCGATCATTTAGTTTCAGGTGAGGTCGATTTTGCTTGTTTTTCGATTTTGGGCTTCGCGCTGTTTTGGGTGGTTGGAAACGAATAAAGGAAAGTTTGATGACATGCCGGAGGGAGCGTCGATGATCAGAATCCAGTGGCTGCGGCGTACACGTGCACGCGTGTACCACTGTTGGATCCGGGGGTTCTTTTGGGTTTGGGTAGTTTTCGTATGGGTTGGTCTCGAAGGGTTATACGAGTTTGGCTTAGGAAGAAGCACGCGAGTGTGCTCTAATGTTAGCTCGAGTTTTTGTTTTTCTGTTTGGAATATTGTTTTCAGTTTTTTTTAAATCTTATCCAGATTTTAAAACTTAAATGGGTTTCAAATTTTAAAGAAGCAAAGCAGATTTTTAAAACAAAGCTTTGACCAGTTTTAAAAGTATGAAATGTTTAAAGTTAGAAATTAATGTTTAAACAAATTTAAGTTTAAAAGTAATAGATTTTTAAAGTTTAAATGTTGTTTAAAATAATTTTGATTTATATAAATATTATGTAAGAATAAATTTGTAATCAGTTTTAGAATGTTTTCAACTCAAATATGATTGTTGTAATAAAATCAAGATTTTGGTAAAAAGTATTTAACTTTAATAAAGGATGATGATTTTAAATAAATAAAATTCAAACTTTAAGTTTAATTTAATTTAAATGAAAGTTAATGGATTAATGTACCAAATGATTTATTTTAATTTAATCATGTTTTATTAACTAAAGTACTTAAAGTATAATTACTTAATTTACTTAAAAATGATTAATTTAAGTAATTAAATTAAGATAAATTGATTTGTGAAATTAACTAAATGTGATTAATAATTAAATATTGATTAATCAAGGTTAATTAATTAAGAAATAATTAAGTAATAAGTAATTAAGAGGCTAATTACTTAATGTTAAGAAGATTATTAAAGATAATTACTTAATAAAGTAATTAATTACTTCGTGTAATTAATTAAGTTAATGTGATTAATTTTAATTAATTAATTAAGTTTAATTAATTAAAGAGGATTACTTAATGTTGGAAATAAGTATATTACTTAATGTAATTAATGGAGTATAATTACTTAGTGAAGTAATTAATGAATAATTACTTAATGTAATTAATTAAAGGGAAATTACTTGATGGATAGTAATTAAAGGATAATTACTTAAGGAAAGTAATTAAGTGATAATTACTCAGTGTAATTAAAGGATTAATTAATGGAAGTAATCAAGGAGTTGGTTTAAATGTTAAGTAATCGAGGGAAGTTAATTAGTAATGTGATTAATCAGGGTTGATTAGTGAATGTAATTAAGTTAAAGAGTAATTATTAAAAGGTAATTAGAAGAATAATTAATCAATGAAAGTAATTAGAGGATCATTAATTAATGTAATTAATGATAATAATTAAAGGTTTAATTGATTAATAAATGTGATTAATTAAAAGATAATTAATCAAATGAAGTGATTAAGATGTAATTAATTAATGTAATTAATTAAGGATTAATGTAATTAATTATAATTAATTAATTAATGAAAGTAATTAAGATTAATTACTAAGTGATTAAAGAATAATTAATTTGTGTAATTAATTTAAAGGCTAATTACTTAATGTAATTAAGTAATAATTAATCAAGGGTGATTAATTAAGGAAGATAATTGAAGGATAATTAATTTATAATTAAAATTAATTAATTGGCTTATAAAGTGATTAAAGGTTGATTAATTAATTAAATGTTGTAATTAATTAATGATTGTTTAAGCAGGATTATGTGATTAATTCTCAAGTAATTAATTTAATTTAAGATGATTAAATTTATTATAATTTGCATTTAATGATTCCTGTTTATGGATGATGGGTTGAATGGAATGTTTGGATTTGGTTGATGCTTATAGTTTGAATAATATATGATGTGCTATGATATGATATTGATTATAGCTGTGATAAATGTGTGATATTTATTTGTGAATGATGTTGTGTGAATTCAATGTTTTTAATTGAATTAATTATTCAAACTTAAATCACTTGGACATTAAGATGGCATTTTGGATTTCGATGAGATCAGGATCGGGTTCTCAAATTTGGAATTTCGAAAACCACGTCGATCTAAATTAAAGAAGGTCGTGAATCTTAAGTGGAGAGCGAAGACTCGAGGTGTAAGGGCTCTTCGTCATTAAAACTCTTAGGGTGATTCCAATACGAGTTTAACGGGGTAGTACTTTAAGGTTTGGGATAAAGATTCAGAGTGCAAGGGCTATTGTCGTTAACTATGAGGGTGATTCCAGAATGAGTGTAGCGAGATAGTGCCTTCGGTTTCTTTCGAACCCGGAATGAACTTGTATGAATTGAATGCTTTCAGAACATCGTCAGGTGGACGATGAGCATTCTAAGATAGATGTGTTCTATAAAGGTAATCGTAGCCTCATGTCTCATCAATTGCGAATGGCTAAAACAGGGGAGGTGCAGCAAGGCTAAATGGGTAGCACCCAAGTAGGATGAGATTTACCCTGTTTAGAGGTCCCTTTTTATTCGTCTGTGTAGGCAGTTGGCGACGGCCATCTGCGGGGTTGTCTTGTTCGGAACTATCCAGTAAGAGTGGTTCCGGCTTTGTGTTGCAGGGGATTTAGGATGGATCCTCGGTACGGTGATCTAGGCCCCGTATTGTGACGGGCGGTACCCCAGTAGCCCTGCCATTGATGGAAACCCATTCTTCCTACGTGCCCTTTACAGTTTTGATTGTATTACCCATTTTTGTTGCTAGTAGCTGGAATTTAATGAATGTAACAATTTCAGCTATTTCTTATTTATTTAAAAACCCTAGGCACTATTATAATATCAATGGATTTCCTGTCAAATGTTTTGGCTAGCGTATAGTAAAAACTTACCCATGTTTATTTGTGGGGAGTCTTACGTGATACCTTTGATTTCAAAAGGATTTTCAAAGTTAAGCAACTTTAACCCGTTTACTCACACCAGACCCATGTGTGACCCAAGCATTTATTTTATGTTTTATTAAACTATTGGGTACTCATATTATGTATGAGTAGTCAAGGGATTCAAGATTGCTTTGATGAGTTCTGGAGGAGAATGGAGCAGGAGGCTTCAGCGTGTAGATATATATAGAGTTTCCGCTGTGCTAGTATTGTATCTGTTTTCAGTGTTGTACTTGAGTTGTAATAACTAGAGACGTGTTTATAACTATCTAGTTTGTGTTGTATTAGCTGTATAACTCTGATGTATATGATACTATGTAATATTTTATGTGATAAAATATAATTTATTCGTTCCCCTGTTAGATTCTGATGCTGTTTGGTTCTTTCTTTTCTGTCTTTTCTCTTTTCTGTCCCTTTCTTTCTTCTTAATGATGCATCTTTCTGTGGAAGAAAGGCGGGTCGTTACACCACCCTAATAGAAAATCCTCTTCATATCCTGATACATTTTGTCACCGCCAGGATGAATAGTTATACGGGAATTGTGCGCCTCTTCCAAAACTGCTCTCAACAAGTTACCGGCGCATGGAACACAAAGCCTCCCATCTCTCCTAAGCCACCCCTTGTTATATATGGAATAACGTTGGAGATGCCTAGAGGCCTCTCTTCGGCTAATCCTATCCATATTGTCCATGAGTTCCAATCCTCCCGCTGCCTCGAGCCAATCTACTCCATAAGGGGGTAGGTTTCACCTCTAACGTCGCCAATAATCTAGGAGTAATGTTCATAAAGGGCTTAAAATCAAAAGTATAAATAAACTTCAAGCTCCTCCACTATATAAACAAAGGATTAAGGGTTACTTTCTTTCTACTCAATGCATCCGCAACCATATTACCCTTGCCATGGGTATAAGCTATCTCAAAATCATACGAGACTAAAAGCTCCATCCACCTCTGTTGCCTCAACTTCAAGTCCTTCTACGAGAATAGGTATTTCAAAGACTTATGGTCGGTAAAAAGCTCAAACCACTCTCCAAGAAAATAGTGCCTCCAAGAATTAAGTGCAAAAACTATGGCAGCTAACTACAAATTATGGGTAGGGTATTTCTTCGCATGCGTTCTCAACTGCTTACTACAATAACACACCTTCTTGTATCAACACCGTGCCTAGACCCGTTCCGCATGCATCGGTGTATACAGTGAAAGGCTTAGCTCCATCAGGTAAAACTAACATTAATGCACTAGTAAGGGCTCTCTTAAGCTTCATCAAGGAATCCCCACAATCCATGCCCCCACAAGAAAGCTTTATTCTTCTTAGTAAGGCGTGTGAATGGTGCCGAAATCTTGGCAAGGTCTCTAATGAACTTGCTATAGTAGCCAGCCAATCCCAGGAAGCTCCTAACCTCGGTAACGTTCTTCGGGGCCTTCCAATCTTGCACTACAATAACCTTGGCGGGGTCAACGGCCAAACTTTCCTTTGAGACAACATGCCCTAAGAAACGAACTTCATCTCTCCAAAAAGGACACTTCGAAAACTTAGCTCTCAAATGATGACTACGAAGTGTGCGAAGAACATCTTCCAAATGATCAACATGCTCCTTCATATTCTTGGAAAATACCAAGATATCATCCATGAATACCACCATAAACTTATTTAGGACGTCCCTAAAGATGCGGCTCATCAAATCAATGAAATAGGCCGGAGAATTGGTTAACCCAAAAGGCATAAACAACCACTCAAAGTATCCGTCCCTTGTCCTAAAGCCAGTCTTATCTGCGCTGTCATCAGCAACTCTAAGCTGATGCAATCCAGTGGCTAGATCAAGCTGAGAGAAAACCAAAGAACCTACTAACTGGTTAAAAAGATCATGAATCCTAGGGAGTGGATATCGGTTTTTCTTGGTGAACTTATTTAATTCCCTGTAGTCCACACAAAGTTGGAGAGAACCATCCGCCTTTGTGGCGAAGACGACTAGTGCTTCCTACTCTGATATGCTCCTTCTTATGAATCCCTTCTCCAAAAGCTCATAGATATGCTTGCTCAATTCTTTCCTCTCCCTAGGTGTCATGTGCCACACATGTAATGCTACGGGCTTGGCATTCTCGGTCAAATAAATTCTGATGTCCCTCTCTTAGGGGGCAGTCCCCTAACCTCCTCAAAGACGTCTGCAAAATTTCTAACGACAGAAACTGAATGCAACTCCGATGAAGATGAATTGAGGGAATATAGAACATGACTGACCCTTGTGGGTTGTAGGATACCTTTAGAGTCTTACCAGTGCAAGTCTCAAGTCTAACGACTCTCCTCTCGCAATCCAAAATAGCTCCATATATGGATAGCCAATCCATCCCTAAGATCATCCCATGCCCCGAGAATCCCAAAACATAGGCTTCACAGTCGAATTCTATGCCTAGGATAAAGATTTTCAAACCCCTACAAACCACAGATAAGTGTGTCAATCCTTCTATGGGGTTTGAAACAATAATGGGGTCTACTACTAATTATATGTCCAAGTGCAAACAATATACTAGTGAACTAGAGATAAAAGACTGTGATGCTCTAGAATCAAATAAAGTCCGAATGGGAAAATCAGATATAGAAATCAAACCTTCAACCGTGGCTTTTCTACCACTATCTGAAATGCTACTGGAAGGTGCTGCATCTAACGCCTGAATCTGTGCAACTGGCGCACTCTCTCCCTGACCGGCTCTCAAGGGACAACTCCTACTCATATGACCGTGTTGCCCACAAACATAGCACTTACCCTTCATCTTATCCTTCCTGCAATCCATGGCCATATGTTCAACACTACCACAACTATGGCACTTTAATCCCTTCTTAATCTGCTTCTAAGGACCATCACTTTTCTTCTTCTTATTCTTTTCCCACCACTTCTTCTTTGAACCTTCTGCTTTAACTTCCTCTTTTGACTCTCCCTCCTTGACTGTATCCGACATAAGTGCCATCTCGACCAAAGACTCATAAGTAGCTCCCATCGGTACATGAGTCAACAATAATCCCTGAAGGGGTTGATTCAATCCCTTCGCAAACTTCATAACTTCCTTGTACAGTACACAAAATCCATATGAAAACGCGACAGCTCATTGAATTGATTGATGTATTCTTTAACAGACAAACTCCCTTGCTTCAAATTAGTAAACCTCTCCAACTGAACACTCTCTTTCACCTGAGATAGAAACTTCCTATTGAATCGCTCCCAAAATCCATCCCAAGCAATATTCCTTCCCTCCAACTCGATCACCTCCCACCAATAAGATGCCCCTCCTTCGGCTGCCAAGCGGCTAGCTGAACTCGTTGTCACCATCCAATCACAAAAGACCAAAAATCCTCTCTTTGTCCCTAAGCCATTCTCTCACCTCCATACAAGTCTCCTTGCCAGAAAAATTCTTCCCACCCAAACTCTCAAAATCTTTACAAAGCTTAGAGAAATTGATGGCGGTAGGTGGGTTGACGGGATTCCCACCCACTGGTGCAGGATTAGGTGTAGGTCCGTGCACTTCTGGAGTCATGGCTTGTAAGTACCTACGAAGCCAGGCTGGGATAGGGATGCCCTCGGAAAGGTTCGGGGCATCAACCATTTTACGAAAAGAAAAAGATAGTTTAGGAAAGAATCAACGAAAGATTGAACTAGACTTATGACGGGATTTTTATCCAAATTTCTTTTATACTTAAAAACATTTCTAAGAATTTTTTTCTAAAAAATACTTCTAAAAAAAATTAGTTGGAAAAATAATAAATTTTTAGGAATCTTGTAACCTTAGGCTTTGATACTAAGTGAAACATTCCACCCCCCTTAATATACCCAAAAGGACACATTAAAAGGTGTGGTGCATTGTAGGTATAACTAAAGCTAACAACGACTAAGATTCACAAGACAAAAATAGATAAAAACAATGTAAACTTAAAATAATAACTTAATTAAAACAAAAATTCATAATTGCTTCATAAATAAGTCAAATACAAAATGCCACATACATGTCTAAAAATCCATTATGTCTCACGAAACAAAAACTCATAGTCTCAAAAATCAGAGTACAAAATATCCCTCATAGTAAGCCAGCACATAAAAGAACTAAAACTGAAATAAAAGAAATACATAGTAAAGAACTCCTCCAAGAAACCGCCAAGCAACTGCAATCTACTGTCCTCTCCCTTGATTTCCTATGAGGGGAAAGGGAAAAAATAGAGGAGTGGGTTAGACAAAAAGTCTGGTGAATGATAGTAATTACTAGAGTCTTTAAGCAAAGTAAAAGTAATAGACTCTACAACAGTTCTAGTATATAAAGAGGAAACAAAGGAAGTAGGAAAGAGATAAGCTAGAAATAAATACGATTAACTATAACATAGGTTAATTTCGATTGCTTGCACATGTCCCTGATTTCTGCTTTGATTAGGCTGAATTCCTAATCCTGTAATTAGGATGTAATCCTAATTCTACCCTTTTTGCTACTCCATAGACCTTACTACGGACCAGACGTTATATAATTCCCTACATAACAGCCAATAGTATCTACGAAAGATGCACAAAGCACCCACTGTGGATCCAGGCGACATATATAGCTCCCAACACAGAAGGCAATGGTGTCTATGAAAGACACCCATACTAAGCGCTTGGAACTCATAGCGATTAATGAGCACCAAAATGGAAGTCACACGCGTAATTGCCACCATGCCCATGCTACCTTTTGCTCCACCTATTGGGTCTTCTTATTATCTCAAACTCCAGTACAAACGTGCCCCTCATCCCACTTTAGGCTAACGTGAGGTCACCGTGTGCCCATAGAATCTATAAGGGAAATGTTGTTGGTACTGGCCTGTCAACCAAACAAAATCTAGTTGCGCACCTTATCCAAATCCCCTATGATTTGGATTTCTGTTCGTCCAATTACTACCATCTTAGCATAAGCATGCCCTCATCTATCTTTAGGCTAATGTGAGACACCGTTTTGCCTAATAGGGAATGCTATATGGTACTGGTTATACTTTCATCTTTGCTTATTAATTTAGACAAATTATTTAATTAAGCCTTTATTATCATCTTACTTTCTATGCTTATTAATTTATCTCAAGTCTTAAAATAAGCCTCATTCTATTCTTTTTCTTATTATAACCTACGTTGTAATCATGCTTATTATTTAACCCAAGGTCTAAGTGTGAAAATAAGCTTCTTTCATTTTTTTACTCTTTTTTAGCTATAATTCTACATTATAACTAAGCCAATTAATTAGTCCTATTCTAATCATAATTAGGCATAATTTCAGTCCAATTCCATTTATATTACAGTCCAATCCCACTATTTATTAAAGTCTTTATAATTTACATCTTATTTTCTTCATTGAATGTTCTTACTTATATAATCCATATTCACGTTTAATTTATTCTAATCCATGTGAAGAAAAAGAGAAAGAAGAGAATAGACGCTGGCATAAAATATGCAAAACGTCGAAAAAGATGTAAATAAAAAATAAATAACAGTAAATGAACTTAAATACTGTAAATAAACTGTAAATAAATAAAAAGCTAAGCTTAACAATAATAAATTATAATTAACTGAAAAAGAATAACTAAATGGGAATAGAGTGAAAAATAGATCTAAAATTGATAAAAAGGCTATTCCAAAATCGTAGTAAAACTACAACTAATGGAAACCATATTATTTTAAATTACTTAAAGAAATCTTAAAATAATTACAATCACTCACCTATGGTCCTAAGCTCTTCCTTTGGTCTTTCTGGATCCACATGGAATTATAAAATAATTTAATTTATAACAATTTTCTCCTTTGGAAAAGTTATTCCGTTTAGGGCCCTCCCTAGAAAGGTGAACCCAATTGGAGAAAACATAGAATGAGATAAAGTGTTAGGTCTAGGGGTCTATTTATATGGGTGGAAGTGGATCTCGGACCAATGGATTTGGGGATTGAATAGGATGCAACCATGTCATAAGCCGAATAGGAGCTATCGGATGCAAAAATAGATGGACCGGATTGGTCAGAAGAATACAAAACACATCAGTTTGAGGCTCTGGAACGTTCGAACGAACGAACGTTCATTCGTTCGTAAATAGCAGAGGCCGGTCGAGTGGACAGTCAACCGCCTGATGCCCAGGTCGACCGGCTGGTCGACCTGCCTATATATATATATATTTCATTTTTTGATTATTTTGTTTATTTTATAACTTGGTCATATTAGCTCAGATTTTGACACTATATATGAAAATTGACCAAAAAATTACCACGGACATAATGTTGCAACTTCCATGGCTTAACTTTGATAATTTCACAAAGTTATTCTATTATCTAATTAATTAACGAATTAATTATTATGGATTAAATTTTAGGTTGTTACAATTTTTGTCGGCTGAATTATGTCATGTTTCCTTGCTGGTTCAGTTTTAAATCCATTCAGACGGCTAAATTGCTTCATTATTATGGCTAAATCTTCATAACGGTTATATTTTAAAAAACACTTCAATTCGATGAATAGAAACAACCCTTGATTCAAGGGTTGCTTCCATATCTCTTCATGACTATCTTTCACGAACGAATGTAACTCTTAATTTCTATAAATAGCCATGAATTCCTTTGTTTTAATCACTAATTCTAATTCTCATTCTGATTTTCTAATCTATCTTGCTATTTGAACTATAAGCATTCAATACTTCATTCTGATCACTTGTTCATTCAAGCATAATTCATTAGTGATTACATAAACATCTTATCTTCATGAATTACATGATACACCACAAAGGAGAAGATTAAAGGAAGGGTGTACTCTGAAGACTTATCCATATATTAAAAAGCACATTCAGCCAAGATAATTCTCTGTACTATTGAAGTCTTGTTCGATTGCTCAAGCGGTTGAAGTCCTATTCTGTTGCTTAGGCAGTTGAAGTCATGTCGATTGCTTAGGCAGTGTAATGCCTATTCCGCCAGATTAAATGTGGGCTAATAGTTAAATTCTAGAAGGAGTCTAGGACTGGATGTAGAACGGAAAGTTCGAACCAGTTTAAAAATCTCTGGGGTCATTTACTTTATTACTTTACTTTTACATTTACACTCTGCATAAGTAGATAGTTTATTTAATATTGCATATTACACGATCCTTATTCACTTTCACTTGGTACTAGAGCAAGGTCATCATAAAACCATAATAAACTTTTTTTTGATAATCAAGTAATATTGAAAATACTGCTTCATCTAGTTTCATTGAAGGTCAATCCACTACATGACCACAACTATTTAATGTTTGAATTATAATTATTGGTCTACTCGCATGAGAATTTATATGCAGGCAAATGGATATGACACTTGAAATATAACTCAGGAAGAATATATTACACCAATTGCACCATATGCAAAATGGTCAAACACAAAAAAAATAGATGCTACCTCAAATGCAAAAGCCATGAATATGCTATTTTGTGCTTTAGATAAGAAGGAATTTAATAGAGTTAGCATGTGTACAACAACTTATGAAATTTGATGAACTCTTAAAGTTACACATGAAGTAACAAACAAAGTCAAGCAAAGTAAGATATCTATTCTTAAAAATCAATTCCAAAATTTCAGAACGAAACAGGATGAGACTATAAATGAAATGTATTCTAGATTTCAAGACATATACCACTCACTTTTGGCACTAGGAAAAAATAACCTAATTTTGATGTTGTCTCGAAAATCCTAAACTCTTTAACGGATGAATGAGAATGGAAAGTCTTAGCTATAGAAGAAGGTAACAATATTTCAACCATCAAATCTGAAGAGTTAATAGGAAATCTCATGTCGTATGAAAGTAAACTTGCAGCAAAAAGATATCAAGCCCAAGACAGAAATACCATAGCATTCAAAGATGAACAAGAAGATTCAGATCCAGATGAAGATGACATGGAATTTTTACCTAAAAATTTCAAAAAGTTTTTGAAATTCAGAAAGAACGATAAATTTGGAAATAACAAGAAAACCAACAAACCATCAGCTTCAAATCTTGAATGCTATGAACGTCACAAAAAGATCACATGAAGAAGGACTGTCCTAATCAAAGGAGAGACAGATACAAGAATAAAAGGGACAAATATAAGAAGAAGCAAGCATTCTCTATTATATGGGATGATTCAGAATCTTCTTCCTCATCAGACAGTGACTATGAACAAGCCAATGTGTGCTTTATGGTTTCAACTGATGATGTAAGTGATCTAACCTTTGATGACTTAGTTGATATAAACTTGGAGCTATTGGATAAACTAAAAGATATTAAAAGAAAATATAAAGATGATTTAGAAAAACTAAACAGGAGTGAAATAGAAATTGATATGCTCAGAGATGAAAAGAAAACATTAGAAGAAGAATTTTCAAAACACAATAATCTTTGTCTAATGTATCTTCTCAACTCACTATGCTACCAAATGAGATGGAAGTTCAAAAAGAAAAGAATATGAGATTAGCTGTAGAAAATCACATTTTGAATCAAATGTCAAAATTCTTGAATTAAACAACACTAGTCTCAAAATTGAGTTAGAAAATATTATTAAAAATGTTTCTTGCTATAATAAAGGTAGTGAAAAACTTTCTACAAATATTAATATTCTCAAACCTCTTTCAATAAGAAAGGTTTAGGATATACAAATTCTTCAAAATCTAGTTTAAAGAGAAACATTTCACTAAATAAAAATTTCAATATACATAAGAATTTTGTAAAAGCAAAACCAAAACCAAAACCAAAGGTTTTCACTCAAAAGAAAGACAGTTACACCATAAAATATAAAAATTTGGGTACCAAAACTAATGGTAATTCAATTAGAAATAAGTATACTAAGACTTCTATAAATACGGTTCATAAAAATGATAATTTTACTTATAAAGGGAATTCTAAACCCTCTTGGATTTGGTTGACCTAACTCTAAGGACCCTAACAAAAAGTGGGTACCAATGTCATCTCTATATTTTTTGCAGGTACCAACTAAGAAATGAGAAAAATGGATACTTAATAGTGGTTGCACAAAACATATAACAGGAAATAAAGATATGCTGACTAATATTATCTACTCAGATGGATGATCTATCACATTTGGAGATAATTCCAAAAGATATATCATCGACAAAGGCAATGTGAGTAATGACAATACATCTAACTTACTTCTTATTACAAATGTTTTACTAGTTAAAAATTTATAACATAATATGCTTAGTATAAGTCAGTTATGCGATAAATGTTTTAATATATCTTTTCGAAAAATAAATGTAACATATTTGATCAAAACAAGAATCTTATCTTTGAAGGAACTAGAGAATGTAATATATGCATATTAAGTATGAAAGTTAATCATAACACAAATATGTGTCTAGCAGCCATGGAAAATGATCATTGGTTATGGCACAAAAGGTTTTGTCGTATAAACTTTAAAGCGATAAGCAAATTATCTAAAAATAATTCAGTAAAAGGTTTACCCAAAATGAATTTTATAGTAAATAGTATTTGTGATGCTTATCAGTTAGGAAAGTTAACCAAATCTACTTTTAAATTATAGAAAATTATTTCTACATTACAACCACTTGAGCTATTACATTTTGATCTTTTTGGACCAAATCAAGTTTAATCTGTAAATCATATTAGATATGTTTTTGTACTTGTAGATGATTTTTCAAGATACACTTGGACAATATTTATGAAAAATAAAAGTGATACTTTTGAAAATTTTAAAAACTTTGCTAAGAGAATTCGAAATATTAAAAAATATAAAAATTAAAAGCATTCGAACGATCACGGTGGCGAATTCGATAATGATATTTTTGAAAAATATTATAACAAGAAAGGAATTTTTCATAAGTTTTTATTTCCTAGTACTCCACAACAAAAACGGAATTATAGAAAGGAAAATTTGAACACTTCAAGAATATGCTAGAACCTTATTAAATGGAAGCGCTCTACCTAAATATTTTTTAGCAGAAGCTATATTAACTGCTTGTTAGGTTTTAAATCGAGTCTTCATTAGACCATTAACAAAATATACCCCATATGAACTTTATCATGGAAGAAAACCTAACATATCATATTTTAAATTTTGGGTTTAAAACGCTTTTATTAAATACAAGAGACCAACTTGGTAAATTCGATCCAAAATCCGATGAAGGAATATTCATTG
This sequence comes from Allium cepa, assembly GCA_030765085.1. Classification (NCBI taxonomy): domain Eukaryota; kingdom Viridiplantae; phylum Streptophyta; class Magnoliopsida; order Asparagales; family Amaryllidaceae; genus Allium; species Allium cepa. The sequence continues at coordinate 736,735,239 of CM060928.1, read as the reverse complement.
GATACTCGGAAAGAAGCAATACATATAGAATTTATAATAAAAGAACTAAAATAATCGAAGAAACATTTCATGTGTCATTTAATGAAAAATTCAAATTCAATAACAAAAATGAAGATAAAGAAATAATTCCTAAATCAAATATAACATAAGATGATATTGAAAATATGAAAATTATACTGAAACTGAAAACAACAATTTACCTAATGAAAATGAGAGTTGATCTCCACCAAGACTTCTAAGAAATCGCCCAACTGAAAATGTTATAAATTTTTTTGATAATAAAGTAAATGATATCAGAGATTTTTATACTGGTTCGAACATCCCGTTCTACGTCCAGTCCTAGACTCCTTCTGGAATTTAACGATCAATCCTCACTTAACCAGGAGGAACAGGTATTTCACAACCTAAGCAACCGAATACGACTTCAACCGCCTAAGCAACAAAATTGGACTTCAACCGCCTGAGCAACCGAACAGGACTTCAATAATACAGAAATTATCTTGATTGAACGTGCTGTTTTAATAGCATGGATAAGTCTTTAGAGTACACCATTCATATCTTCTTCTCCTTTGTGGTATATCATGTAATTTGTGAAGATAGGAAGTTTATTAAATCAATAATGAAGTAAGCTTGAACGAACAACTGAACAAATGAAGTATTGAATGCTTAGAGTTCAAAATGCAAGATAGACTAGAAAATAAGAATGAGAATTAAAATTAGTGATTAGAAAATGGAATTTATGGCTATTTATAGAAATTAAGAGTTGCATTCGTTCATGAAAGATAGCCATGAAGAGATATGGAAGCAACTCTTAAATCAAGAGTTGTTTTTGTTTGTTGAATTGAAGTGTCTTTTTAAAATATAGTTGTTATGAAGATTCAACCATCTGATTGGAGCAATTCATCCAACTGAATGGATTTGAAAACGAACCAGCAACGAAATAGTGTAAAATAGACACAATTCAGCCGGCTGAAATAGCAAGTTTAGCTGTCTGAATATTCAAATCAATTTGTGCATATGCACAGTATTCGACCGGTTGTTTCAAGCCTTCCAGTCTGTTGAATTTTGTGTTTTCTGGCATATCTACAATGTTTTGAAAAAATTTAAACTGTGTGTACGTGCATGTAACACTTTAGAGAAATTTTGACATATATTTACTACTAAACTCAGACTTTTAAACTTAATACTACACTGAAGCTTCAATTCGGAATCTGATCTGCAAATTGTAGACTATTTCTCGAGTAAAAACAATATTTTCCCCCTTTAAGTTTGGTTAGTTCATATAATATTTACTTATGTAGTTGTCACAATCTATACATCAAAGTTCTAGGTTCTAACATGATTTATCTTTGTTTTTCCTTTTTGGCACTAGTTATTTTTAACTGAAAAATGGATGTAACAATTACCCCCAAAGTCTGCATTCGTGCATATTGTTGTAGACTTGCAATTCAACACCCATCTTTTAAATGGTCCAGTCCCCCACAATCGCATTAAATGATTTTTACACTTGCCATATTGTGATTGGTCTCCAAGTATTTTCATTGTCAGTTTATACTACTTGTATCCTTTGAAATCCGCTTTGTATTCCTACAATTCCTTTTTCCATTATTAGTTTCTAATGGTTTATAATACTATTTTAATTTCAATGATTGAGATTTCTACCTCTCTTCTATATATAATCACCTTCATTCCTCATTTCACCTTTTAGGTTTTCATAATTTACAAAAAATATCCACTTAGCTTCTTGCTATTGTTATTTTCTCCATCGATTTCTGGCAAAAACACTGTAGGTAATCTTCTCTTATATTCCTATATATATGTATTGGCTATTTTCTTCATCTTCCGCTGTCTTCTTTCTGTTTTTTTTTTTGTTTTTTTAGGGAATCTAGTGTAGTTTCTCCTAATTCCTGATGTCACCCCAAAAGCATTTGATCAAATGCCTAGTTTGACACTCTCAATGTAGCAACCAATCTTTTTACCATATTTTATGAAATTTTATCAATATTTTCATTTATTAAATTATGGAAATGTTCTGTTCGACCTTTATAATATGTTTGATCAAATATTGAAAGGGCGTTGAATTAGAATAATTATGTACTAATAGTATCAAAACATTGAGTTAATCAAGCACGTAAGTTCATATTAAAATTCAAAAGCGCAATAGTGGACATTGCGTACATTGAATGAATCCATAAATTAGCTCATATATACACTTACAAATATTAAAGTGAAATATTTCTTCTCATTGCCACATATACTTCACATATTCATTCATGTGAGGCAAGGTGACAAATGTAAGACAATTTGACATTTTTCATATGATTAAGTAAATATAGATTTATAAATTATTAAAAGGAAGGACTGAAATGTAAAGCTACAACTGCAATATATGCATGCACTGTTCTCTCGTTTTGTGCATCTTGATCATATCTTCATATCCACACACATATACTTTTTTTCTAGGATACATACATCCTCACTTCTCTATATATAAAAAATCTCCTTCCCTCGTGTATATTATCTTCTTTCTCCATGAACAAAATGCAAGAAACCCATTCACTTGAAGAACTTCAACCACCAATATCTCCACTAAATAGCAATAATTTGTTTCTAATTGTAAAGAAAAATTGTAATGCACCACCTAAACTTCCTACTAGTCCCATTTGTTTTTGAGAGTGACATGAGGAATGGTGGTGGTTAAGATAATACAATCAGTCGTGAAATAGGTTGATTTTTAGGTGGCGATTGAAGTTGATGGATGACATATCTAGTGGTATAGATTTCAAAGTGGTGGGTAATAGTGCTGGAGTCAAGGTCATTGATGGTTAAAGAAGTGGTTATGATTAGTCAAGGTAGTGGAGAAGTCAAAATTTTAGAGTTCATGCAAATATGGTCAAATCGAACATGGTGGGCCTCTTTCAACTTGGCTCAGGAGGCTAATTTCGAAGCGAATGTTGCTTGGGTTGAAAACGCATGAGGTGGTGGCCACAAACGGTCAAACTCCAAAGGTCTAACACCAACTTGCGATGTTGTTAGATACAAGATGGAAGTGGTTAGAGTGATCTTCTTGATTAGCTTAGTAGAATGGTGAAGCTCATGGTTAGTAAAGTTGGTATGGGGCATAGGAAGTTTGTGTCAATGGTATGGCTTAGGGAGAATAAAGAAGGTGACATGAAATTTTGAATATAACTCCATATATATTTATGGGTTTCCATACAACATGTAAAAATTCTCAGGACACCCATGGATTTTATTTATATAGTTAGGTATATATAATTTTATATTTGAATTTTCAAGCCCGTCGAGTTTAAATATGTGATAAATTCTTCGATGAGATCTGTTTAAGACAGGGTTCACGTCATTAGGATCGTTATGAAATCTATCTCATTTTGGTATAAATATTTTACACAATCAAAGAAGTGTAGAATTATCCGATAAAATGGAAATAAGTTTAAATAATTATATGTAATCCCTTAACTAATATATTAATGAACTTTTAATATTATAATTAGTGCCCTTTAATGTTCTAAAAATGATTAGATATCCCTGAATCAATTCGACTATAATTTAAGGAATATTACGCATTGGTTACCTAATTCAGTGAATTAGATCTATGTAAATATATTAGTGGGATTAATTTGATAAATTGATAAAACTCTGCTCATTATGTGGATACCAGCATTCACAAGCACATATGTGATAGTCTGCCCATTTCTGCAGCTTTAACAACCATAGATTTTATGATAGATATAGGTCCATCATTCTGGCTACCAGCGGTTACAAATATTAGTAGAGCTTTCCTTAGTTAGATATTCCATATTATTACTTATTTTACCATTTGTATATTTGATAAGAAAACATTACTCTAAGTGGTGAAAATCCTTAACCTACTCTTATTAGAAACGAGTATATATGCACGCCCGGGTGGGCCTACATATAATCATAATGTGCATGAACTAATTCAACAACGTGGATTATCCTATTTGGCAGATATAGCCAAGTTTACATGTATCAAGCATTCTGTAGGTGGAGTCAAGGAAATTCTTATTTTCGTTAAAATGCTTCATAGAAAAATGAAAGAAGTTCCCAAAGGTGTTGAATATAAGCTACTTTTTCAGGTTGCGAATGTTAACGAAAAAACACGAAACTATGAACCGGTTTTTTTGGAGAAAGATAAACATCGAATATCATTTGCAACATATAGGATCAAGGGCAATACTTTGATATATGTCATAATTTGTGCATTAATTGGGCATAATAATTGATAGTCGCATTAACCTAGTGGTTCAATCCCTTTTGTAAGCATTATTATTACTTTTATTAAAAAAATCTTTTCAAAAGAAATGTGAGTTTGTTTGCACGACAAACATCATTTAATGGTTCTGTAATATATTTCATGAAGCACATAGAAACACGGTAAGGAGGCAAGAGACACCTCAACTATTGCAACTCGCGTATAATTCACAGTAAGCAAGCAGGAGTTATAAACTCAACGCACTCTACCAAAATACACATTACATGGAAAAATCACTATGCATGGCAACATTACATGGAAAAATCAATACATAATCACATCGCAAGCATTAGGCGTTACAACATTATGAGAGTTTTATAAAGGTCAATCAATTGGAGTTATTGACATTGCATTAAACTTCTTTACAGTTTGGTCTGAATCTCTTCAGAAGGTTTCTGGAATAAATTTAGTAAATTATGAAAAATACCCCAATATTTGCCAGTGGACTAGATAATTCATGAGTTGTGACACTGTCAAGGAAAGCACTCCTGATATGCAAAAGCTTTAAGCTTTTTTCCAAGTTAGAAAGAATTTATCTCTATTACTAATAATAAGAATTCATTGAATAGAAATTCAACCATGACTTTTTAAAATACCAGAAATACCATTCGTCTGTTTTCCACCTACACATCTTGCATCAGCGTTTTCCTCCCTGTTCGCATAAATACACAACACTAGTTCCCCTTTTTTCTTACTGTAGGCAAAAAAATTAATTTCCTTGCCTCTTCATTATCAATGACAATTGTCGATTATCCACGGGATCTGCTCATATTTGATTTGCCTTCCACTACGCTTCACTCATTAGAAATTATCCTTATGTTTTGCTTCAATACATCAGTTATGAATTCTATCTCCATTACCCAATGATTCATCCATTAAGTCGATTTCCAGTGTGTACGACAGCAGCGATGTCTGAAGATTCATCTGTCAAATCGATTGCAAGTGAGTGCAACAGCAGCAACGCCTGACGACTGATCTGTAAACTCAACTTTCATTGAGTGTTATAGCAGTGAAGTTTCACAACTACCCCATGAATTAGCTGTGCAACTACACGATTATGCTCAACCATCCTTGATCCGATATCTAATAGGCTTCACTCTTAGGCACTCAATAGTGTATTTTATGGGTAAAATAAACTTTTATAGGTATCTCAATAGTGTATTATATTAGTAAAATAAACTATATTTATCATAGGATACTCCATATTCAACTGTAATTGGAACCTCAAACGTTCATACAGCTAATGTACTATAGAATTCTATTGTTATTCCTTGTTAATTCGGGTGCATGGTTAAGAAATGGTTTTTCATGTGTAATTTTATAAATTTTGAATGCCTAGCTAAACTGAAATGAATGCTTAAAGATATAATCAAGGGACGTTTGATTCTTCCTAATTTTTAATTACTATATAATTGCTTAGATATTTAAATATGATTTTCTACCATATAATTTTTTAAATATTTAAATATGATTTTTTATCATATAGTCGCTTAAAGGTTTGAATGTACTTTCATACATAACCAAAGAAAATAAGTAATTTATTATATAATTGCTTAAAGGTTTAAAGGTGTACATTTCACCTTTTTTGGTTTATCTATGTTTTTTGTCTACTTCTCTCGATTTTTTGAGAATGACACAGTTGTGCCATCTTTGTTTAATCACTACTAATATGGTTTAGCCTTTTTTAACAAATATATAATCTTGTTATCTCTAGGTGTTCGAGAATTATTTCAATGGGAAAAATCCTCTTCTTTTGTCAAGCATTTTCAGTAAGATATTTAATTGCAATGCATAACTTATAGTATTTCTTTAATCGATGATATTTTTTTCTCATAGAAGCTTATGTTTTTTTTACACTAAGTTATTAGCACTTTAATTTGGATAAAATTGCAAGCGTATTGCATAATGTAAACAATCGTAACATTGATGTTATGAGGATTATTGCTATAATAATGAATTAATACTCATCCTACTTAAGCATACTTCTGCTCACTTCCTCAAGCTTAGCATTGAAGCATAGAGAAATCACAACTATTAGAGAAATCACAACTATAGATTTGAACGGATACAAAGTAGTGGATCATACATGGTGTTAGATCAATTTTTTAACTAATAAATGTGAAAAAATAGTAGCAGGTAATATATGTTATTACGGTACAAATTTAACAGAGTGCTACGATCCATGAATCTGGCATAACGTATTGATATTTTGGTCCAAAGTTGTATTGTCACTTACAATAATGGATACGATATGGTCTCAACATGCATGTTACCATTTTTATATTTTTATATAAAAAGTTTGTTTCTTTTGCAATATAAATAAAATGTAAGAATATAGTAAATAAAAATGCAAGTCTACAGTGTATAATGCTAATCGGTGTATAGCATAGTGATATGAACAGTTATTAAAAAGAATAAAAGTATAATATCAATACCAATACAAACAAAAGACATATAACATATAATCTATCACTTGAGAATAACAATAGATATATAGATTTGCATAACAAAAGGTAATATAACCATTTACTTTAAAATCAATATAACAAATCAAAATAAAAATTACAAAATAACTAGGTTGACCTTTGCCATAATATTTCTCAAAGCAACAGAGGTTGGACATCTTTAGCGTTGTAACTACAAACTAAAATAACAAATAAAACACATAACAACCAAATAGAGAAGAACCTTCATTTCCAATACATACGTTATTTCCAACTACCAAATAGAAGAACCTTCATTGCCAATACATATGTTATTTCCCATTGTTATACGTTTTGCACATATTAGTACACATACAGACAAAGGGGTATAAATGTCAACTACCAATACATATGTTATTTTCCAATGTAATACATTTAGCACAAGTTAGTACACGTATAGACAGAGGGGGTATAAATGTCCACTTTAAATCAGTGCATAATTAGAGGATATTTCTATCAAAATACTACAAACCAATTTGATCGCCCGATAGTAATATGGTATCCATGCAATTCAAATATTTGATCACTGCTCAATAGGAATATAACAGAAAGGGTATAACGGATACAAAGTATGGATCATATAGCTCTCAAATTTGTCCCACATTGGAGCCATCCCCTACTTTCATTTTCTCCTGCTCCACAAAGAATTGAAGCCAATATTCAGTTTATAAATTAGATTAGTCCCACATCATCCAAGAAATACCTATTTTAGTGTACAATGTCTACAATGCATTGAATTTAATCACCGAAATTTCCATTTTTGAAAAAATATGCTGGAACTGTGCATGGAACATATATTACAAATGTTACTTGTAATGAATAGGTTGTTAAACGCAAAGGGTGTCTACTATTTTTCCAATGCAAATCATTAGCAGCTTATAATTTGAGCACGCATTTGTTATATCATCGTCGAATGGGAAGACATGGCTCATGACATGAGAATAATAAAACACTCAAGAATCTAAGGCAATGTTTGGATAAAATCAAATTTTGTGTTTTCGATTTTCAATATATATGTTAAATATGAGAAGAATGGAGGGACGACATAGGGGATGCAAGAAAGTTGGATGAGAGGACGAAGGAGAAAGAGAGACGATAGAAAAATGGATTGTTTCACGTGTGCTTATGTTATTTCCCAAAACACAGAAAATAAAAAAAAGTTGTTTTCTATTTTGTATGTTAACTTCGTTTTCTAAATTTATCATTTTCGACAACATGTATGTGTCGTATGCATTTTTGTATGGACGAAAACTCAAAACTAAAAGTAACAAGTCAAACACTTCCTAAAGTTTTCCCATCCAACATGTTGTGTCTCATTTGTTTAGACCACGATGCTCGAATTGGTTATTTCATAGCAGAAAACTTCACGTTGTTTACTCTATTGATACACAGTACATATTTGAAATGTAGAAATATGTTTGTCGTTATAAATTCAAATTGAACATTCACTAGAATTTCAGGTAGATACCCCAACATAAAAATTTTAAAAGTAAGTTGACAATGTTATTGTTATTGTGGCACTTCATAAATATATTTGAAAGTATAATTATGTTGATCATATTTCTACGGAATATGAAATTTTCTATTTCGATTCCAACTGAATATGCACAATCTACTAAAATAACGAATAAATGGTTATTAAATCATGATAGTTCTCGCTAAGATCAAAATTGTATCGTTTAATGTGAGATGAAATAAGGATTAAAGATCATCTTAATTTAATTGTCATTTAAAATAACGTCGAACTTTTTAACTGAAAATGTAATTTGTTTTATATTTGTGCTATTTTTGCAATTATAACTTAATTGGTTATGTGTGCGCATAACTCACACACACAACATAACTTCTTGAATAATAAATAAAACAATTTAAAACTAAATCGCTTTGACATCAAGAAAGGGAGTACTTACTGAAAGGGGACAATAAAATATTTTACTAATGTTAAAGCATCATAACCACTTTAAGAAATGTTGGACCTGTCCCTAGTGAAATGCCACATCAAACACACTTTCATTATCCGTCCATCAAAAAGTGTACATAAACAGTACCAAACTCGTTTAGTTATCCATTAATAACTATGTATTTCATTCATATTCTTGGATGTGTATTCAAAAAACTTGTCTGCAAATGCAATTTTAAACTGAAATCTGCTCAGATTCAAAATGTTGGCTTTTCTTAATTTTCGTCTTTCACTGTTATAAAATCATTCATTTACCACCCAACTCATAAAAGAAATGGATGAAAGGGAGATTTAATTGGATTAGTTTTCAACACACATACAAAATATATCATTATAAGATGAAAATTATCATGCATCAAACGCCAATTAATACCTTATGAATACCTTGGTTATAGGCATAAGCTAAAGCATCTTCAAGTGTATTCAACATCAGTATTATCTACCTGCAAGAAAAAGAACATGAAGTATCAACACCTATGTTTGTGTATAGGGTATTCTTTTTTCTTTATTTTTTTGGTGCGCGCGCATGTTGTGTTGGGGTGAGGGGAATGGTAATTGATGTCAAGGAACTCAAACTCAAAACCTCAAGATTCACACTGTGTATTTAAGCCTTGGCACTTGAATGTTGGTGATCGACTACAAAGAACATGCCTGATGACAATAACTGCTTCGAAGGAAAACTGCTGTCTAATGTTTAACTGAGATGAGACAAAGTCATAGCAATAGCAAAAATACATTGCAACGATTATGTTCAACATCATACATGCATACTTTTGACAATCGGCATTGGTGTTTGGTTGATGGCAGCAGCTTTAGTAAGCAGCATTATTCTGTTTGGTAATAACTACGACATCGATTGATTTAGTAATAAGGGGAGTCAATCGATTTGGGGATTACATCAGTGTTTCATTTGATTTGTGATTAGAGGCATCGACCAATCTGGTGATTGTAGTCATGTGTCGATCGATTTGGCTGTGATTAGGTTTTATGGAGATGGTGGTGGTGTATTTGAGTTTACAAACTCCGATGGTGTCGATTGCCATGGCAATTAGGGTTGGTGAAGTAAGTGAGAATAAAATGAGTCCGAGAAGAAGCGAATTGAAATGAAAAAGAAAAGGGTAATTTTGGTAGATCAAAAAGATACAGTAGAATGCATAAGCAAAGAATTCTTATTATTAGTAGTAGAGATATGATACTATTGTGATGCAGTCATCACCATCCCCGTCATATACAAATTGATTGAGGTCAATGTGGAAGACCAAGAATGAATCTATTATTTTAATGCGTTTGCTACTTTTTGTATATAAGTTCACTATGGTAAAAATAATCATTGTCCAAGAACCTTTCATTCACCAAAATTGGTAAGAAATGTAGTTTAACATACTAAAATATAGTTGATGTAGGTCAATAGTTCAAAATTTTAAAGAAGTATAATAAATTTAAGTTAACGGTAAGTGGCTAACTTTTAGCAATCACACATTCAAAAGAATAACAACTAAAGAACACTTCAGTCAAGGGATCATATTTAGTAAAGGGAGAGCATGAGTTTCAGTTATAATTTCAAATGAGTTACAGTGGTATTATCTTATATATACATCAGGCAGATAATTTGCTTTCTTGTCAACTAAATAGGTCGTGACATATTTTTATGATCTAATTGACATAGGGAAGCTAGTCAATGTAAAATTCAAATGTTTACGACCGTACATTTTTTTGGGTAATATGCTAGCAAAATTCGAAACATTATCATTTCAACTATGTATGTTATATGTAGATGAACAAATCAACTTACATAACAAATAAAGCAATAGCTATCCACCAAGATAAATCCAAATGAAATTAAAGCCAAGAGTCATTATTCAATATCAACAGATTAGGAATCAAAAGTAACATTTAAAAGCAATGGAAAAATGAAAATCAATGAAGACATACCAAAAATAACCTAGATCTTTGACATTCAAAGTTGGAGAAGACGGTAGCTGATAATCCAAAAGATTCATAGTTGAACGAACTAAGCATAGTCGATAATTGATAACCGATAATCGATCGGTAGTCAATAATCTCTAGTTGAAGATGGAGAATACGGTTGATCTGGAATCGTGGTTTTAATGAGGTAACCTTAGTTTGCATTTAATTGGGAATTTCGAAATTAGAGCGAGAGGAGAGTTAGGTTTATTATTGTTGGAAAGAAAGGCAATTCAAATACGAAGGAAGAAAACTACGACTTCTCTATCATCAACAACCAATGCCCACATAAACATCATCACACCCAACATCCACATAAACAGCCAACCTCCTTTATCATAAAACTCTGAACCACCTCAGATCCGACCATTAACCCAATTCCTCCCAGTTCGTGCTTCCAAATTTGGACTTCGAGCCCACATCATCTCCAACGCAGCTCTTAACAACGATTGAATTTAAATTGGTAAGGAATTTTGGCAGCGATGAATCAGGGGTGTGAGGAATTGAATTTGAGAATGTGGTTGTATTGGGGGAGAGGGTATATTAGGTTTTACGGAGCGGAAACGTAAATGGAAGCAGAGGGTATATTAGGTATTTCCAAAAGACACGGTTGAATTAGTGGACGGAACTTACATTATTAGTAGTAAAGATATATGTCCATAACACTTGTACATGTTGCCAGTTTATATTGAGTACATTTGATAGTTTTTATGATGTAAACATTTTCCAGTTTTACCATTACAAATGATAGTCGAGGTTTAAGTACACATTACCAATTTTATTATGTACGTTTATATAATTTTGGAACTGTACACGTCTGACAGTTTTATTAGGTATAATTGTTAGTTTTAAGAATGTAAGCATTTCACAATTTGATCATGTACATTAGAGATTTAGGTGAAGGATATTTAATTTAAATATGTTTCCTCTGAATGTTTGATTAAATCATTTTCCATGTGACATGTTTTAAAATAAAGAGGATTTAAAAAAATAAACCAAAGGTTAATTTTGAAAGTGATTCTATAGATTTTTGTAAATATTTATAGTTAACTGATATTTACCGTTTGAAAGTTTTATTATGTTTCCTATTTGAAAGGGCAAAATATTTTGGTTCTTTCGATTGTGGCTATTTTAGGTATATACCTTTTTCAAAGCAGTTTAATTTGTTGAGTTTATTGTTTTGGATTTTTCCTACTTTGATATATGTCTCCTGCCCAATAATTGTAGTTTACGAGTATCATCCATTTATTGTGATTGTGAAATTGTGATTTATTATGTGAGTTGTTGTGTCTTTGCATTGGTCTCTTATTGGCATTACTTCTTTGGGAGTTTGTTAGTAGTCAAATATTTAACTGTATGAAAAAAGATTGAGAAAGATGTGAATTTGTGAATTTTATGGAAGGTGTGAAAATTATGATTTTGGAAAATATTGTGAAATTTGTATTTTACACAAACTTTGCAAAATTTAGAAATTTTATGGAAATTTGGGAAATTGAGAGCTATTTTTTTTTATACTGTTTACACCAAAATTTGGAATAAACACCCAATAGAGAGTTTGTAATGAAAAATATAAAAAAACAGAGGAAACAAGCAACTAAATAATAGAAAATCAAAGCAATCATAAGGACACAATGATTTATAATGGTTCGGCATTGTTTGCCAACGTCCACTTTAAATGGATAGCTTTATTAATCACTTTATAAAATGAGTACTATAGGGATTGAATGAAAATCCTTAGTTACAATAAAGTACAATCAAGCCTGTATTTATAGAGGAAGATGACAAAATATCTTCCTGAAAATTTAGCGGAAGGATCTCCAAAACCATATAAACCCATAAGTGGGATCACATGGCCTAAATCACAAGGAATAAGGATCGGTGCCGATCCTTATTTTTAGAGGAATTTAGGGGTACGACCCTTATGGGAGCTTCTTATGTTGTAATATGCTTAGTCTCCAAGTTTCATGTCAATTTGACCAGTAGAACTTGAGTTATTGCTCGATCTTTGCTGCAACGTGAGTTGTTTCCTGATTCTAGCTGATTCCTATTAAGGGAATAGGTCGATCCCTCCTTCTTTGTCCTTTTGAGTTGTGGTCCTTAGGATAGGGTCCATACATTATGTTCCTAAAGTTTCATTTGCATTGAGCTTTTGGATCTTGAAATATTGATTGTCTCCCATTGAGTTGCACTTGTTTGGCTGAAATATACCGACCCTATGATTAAGAGTGTTTACAGCTGATCCCTATTCTATGTTAAACTATATTCCATACTTTAAAAAATCTGCATTGCATTTCTCTCAATTCCGTTCGATCATGGCTTTATATTATCATCTGTACTTGATCCTTGGACTCCACAATCAATACTCGTACATACCGTCCTTGATGACAGTCGAATCTAACTTGTCCAATCAATTCAAATATAGCTGGGTTAAAATGTCAAATAGCATATACAATCTTTATGAAATTGTTTCAAATAACTAAGTATTATCGTTTGACCACCAATATGGATTTCTAGTAAATAAGCATCTGTAGAGATTTTGAGAAATTACGATTTTGGGAAATTTAAGGAATACATTTTGGAAATATTTAGGAAAATAATTTTTGAAAATTATAGAGCTAATGAAATGAGAAACTTATTTATGAATAAGTGTGGACATTAGAGACAATAAATAGGTATGATAACCTTGAGGGGGAGGGAGGTAGAATAGTGTGTTGTATGAGATTCACCTATGTACCTTGATGACTTAATTATGATTGATCATCCGCATCATTATAGTGCTAAATAGGACTTGTATTGCTGTATCAATGTAATGCTATTAATATCTTATATAGATTATTATTGTTTATATAAGCTTACCTTGTGATGCGGGAGAAAAATTTGAAATCAAGTAATTATGAGTTATCAAATTTATATCATTATTAATTTACATTGATTATACATTATCTTTCATTAAGAACTTCCATTAATTTTAATTATTATAAATTATATTGTGCTAACTCTTTTTTCCAAGAGAAGAGCAGGGTCGTGTATGATTTCTAAACCCTCCCTTGGGTTGGTTAGTACGTAGGAAAAAGTACCACCTAAGGTTAATCTATAATGGGTACATAGGCAGTCATATTAGTAACGTGACATAGTCCATCCACTTAATACCTTATGTTTTTTTATATATTTATGCAACGAGATTGCAAGATAGACTGATGTTGATTTCTACATCAACAAGGATAAGTAAAGTTCGTTACTGTCAGTATTGCTTATTGTAAAGACACGTATTTTACGTATCGAAAGATCATAAAATATTATTATTTAATTCATATGTGGTCATACAACTTTTAAAACTTTAGGAAATAAATAATAGCAACATTTTCCACCTTTAGATTTTTTATTGGACATTGAAGATCCCTAAATATTTATAATGCCTATGACTTTTGATAAGAATTGAATTATGGTCTAGAACCACTTTTATTAGATTTGGATTGTGATTTCTCTTTCCGTAGAGTGGTTAAAACAAGAAAACAGACTTGCCATTTAGGAGATATAACCATTTTAAATTATAATTGCCGCTGGACAGATTAGTGGACTATTAAACTAAACCCATTATTAGGATCGTTGATGAATTTAAGGAATTGTGACTAATTGGGGAGATTTGGAAATATCTAAATCATTTTTCACTTTCCCAAAAAAATTCCAAACCTCTATTAACCCGAATTTCAACAAAAAGCTCAACTTTTCTTACTAATCTTAGCTAAATCCATCATTTGAAGGGTAAGTAGAGAAGGAGATTGTATATTCATCATTTTGGTGCTTTGGAATTAGTTCTCCTAGCTATCTATTTTAGATTTAGGAGTTTAAAGTGGTAATTTTGGTAGCATGTGAGTGATTATTAATCTCTTACTATTTTATGCTTATCCATATAGTTAAAATTGGTGTTTTCGAAACGATTTCCATGTTAGAATGATTTTAAACTTTAATTTAAAATGTAAAAATGTCTATGGCTGAATATGAAAAGATTAAAATGGATTTTATATGGTTTACAGCCCATTTTGATCATATTTTCATATCGATGCAAAACTGGATCTAGGTTAAATTACGTATATTAATCTTATTTGAATGGATTGTATAAGCTAAGTAAATGCTTATGAATTGTATGTATGTTTGGATGAATTGTTATGATACGGTTTGCTAATGCTTTTGTGTAGTTAGGAAAGAAGTCGATTTGCGCAAAACGAAGGCAAAAGTGCTCAAAATTGAATGGAACATGGAGAAGGGACTCTAGAGAATAAGAGGAGCTTGTACTTAAGGTCATAGGATGATTGGAGTTGGTTTGGTGATTAAACCTCATTTAGTACTAATCTTATAGTTGGAGAGTAAGGGATTTGCAGTTTGGAATGGTTGAAGGAGTTGCTTCGGGACTTAGGCTAAATCAAATCTTGGGAAAGGGTTCAAATTGATGCTAGGAAGGAGCTTCAAGAGCCAAACTTCATATTTCGGTTAAGTATAATGATAGATGCTAACCTCTTTTGAAATACCGAGTTCTTCTCTTAATAGCAGGCTTGTGCTACGGAATTGTGAGCTTGAGAAATGGAGAAAGGGGTTCTAAGCATGTCGATGGGAAGTAGTTGGGGAGAGAAATACTTACCCAAGATTTGGCTAAGTGTTGGTTAGAAGATTCATATCGATATCGACTTCTTTTTTTCGATATCGGCATGAATATATGTACTAGAGTAAATGTAACTTAAAGGGGAAAATATGGGTACTCCGCAGGTTGTGCTGAAGGTGTTTGTTTGTTTGCTTGGGGTTCGATAGCTATATAGTTACATGATGAATGATGATAGCTTCATAACTTCAATAATGGTAACTTGATGGTGAATGGAGTTATGTTCTGATGGTGAAGACTCGATATTGAAAGGGGTCGTGATGATGATTATCTACAAAGGGTGGGTTCTAGGAAGAATGACCCATGGATATTATGTCGAATGGTTTTATTATAGAAGGAAGGAATATGGAATGGCTCCTTGAGGATGAATGGAAACAAGATGGAGCAATGAAAGGGCTTGAATATGCATGCTAAGGGATCGTTGAAACTTAAAGTGTTTTCTGATGTACTCCAAAGCAGGGGTATTGTGAGGATGTTTATTGGGTACTTGGAATAGCTACCTTTGGATTAGTGGAATAGATCCATATAACCTGGACCGATGGAATGGGTCCACTGTTAGCTTCAGGCTGTGAGTAAGTACACTAAAAACTGGGATTTTCTCATAATCCCTGGTAGAGGAGTGGTCATACGGGCTACCATATATTCAAGGCACAGTGAGTGGTAGTGAGAATTGTTTGATGGATGCCATAGTTTTTTTGGTTTTGTTTCTAGTAGACTGTAATTCTAAGATTGTCATGAGATGGAGGTATGTGGACATGGATACCACGGCAACCATTTTTGTACATAGGATGTAGTACACCTTTATGATGTTTGTAGAGTAGTATATGTTTGTTATGTGCTAACTCTTTAGTTGCAGGGACGGATCTGGTAAGGTTCGTATACCCTTGTTCCTTACTATATCGACTTGTATAATATTTTGAGATTTCTTATTGCTCACACCAGACTGTTGTTTGACTTGAGGTTTTATGATTTGTTACTTATTATCTTAGGTACTCTTATACCAGATATTAGGTCTAAGTGGTACATGGTAGTAGTGCAGAAGACTAGCAGGATGGAGCTTTCTTATATTATTCGTGGATACTTATGCTTATTTTGTTGTGTGACACATGGAGCCTAGGCAGTGTTTGTCTATCATATACTAGAGACAATTTGAGTTTATTATCAGCTGTATAAACTCTATTATCATTTTTTATAGCTTTGTAAACCTGTGTACTATGATATTGTGGTTCATTTTTGTTATTACTATCTCACTTATTTTATATATGTGGTGTAATATTATATTATATTCCATGTGTTGTGAGATATACGATAGTTTCTGTGATGTTTTATTTCTTTTCAACCCTTGGCGATCGTCCTACATTGCCCAGGCACTATAGCAGCGCACTATTCAGTTAAATTGGGTGTCAAAGGTTTAGGTTGGTCCTTACATTTGGTATCAGAGCTTAGGTTACATGATTAAATTGAGTTGATATCATGATCCAGTATAGATAGGAAAGGAGTTATCACCCTAGACTGAATCGATAGTGTGTATATATATACGAGAGAGTGTACTTGTAATATATATTGGTTTTAAAAACTATATAGTAGTATATATAGTATATAAATAGCATGCCTACGCAAGTATCATAGATGCGGTTTTCTTTATGAGAGACTGTCATTCTTGTTATAGATCCAGAATGAGCCAATGTATAAGAAACACTATGAGGAAATCATCATTGGAGTCAAAGTTGGAGCGGTCTCAAGGGCTATTAGCCTTGACCTGTAGGCTATGTTCAATTGGATGACGAAGAACATGCTCCAAAATTCCCAAGAAAACATTTTGAATGTTGCTATATATAGTAGTTCTCAAGTGCAGGTGCCCAAAGTTGAATTCACTAAGCTAAAAAGAATTTTTCTAGACATTGTGGCAAACCATTCCGGGGAATTGAATCGGCTATGGATGTTCAGGATTGGTTGGACACCCATGAAAGGGTTATTTATGACCTTGAATTGGATGATGTGATGAGGAGGAGATCGACTTAACGATAGCTTCAAGGTAGAGCCATGAACTGGTGGAATTCTATTCGAGTTGTTAATCCCATGGATCAGTTTAGTTGGGACTAGTTCAAAACCCGATTCGAGGTGAAGTTTATTCTGCTACCTAGAAATCAGTGTTATTCAGGAAGTTTGCAAACTTGAAGCAGGTGGACATGTCTGTCTTTGAATATGTTGTTGAGTTTGATGCCTTATCGAAATATGAGATGTCTTTCATCAACACTTCACTAAGGAAGAATGAGAAGTTTCTTATGGGTTTGGATGACTGCTTGGGGGAGAAGTTAGCGAGCCACATCGATGAGCCATTTGAGAGACTCGTCGAGAAAGCTCTTTGCCAAGAGACTTTTTAGCCTAAGTTCAAGTCAGTTGTTATGGTTAAGGAAATGCGAAACGATGATAGAGACAAGAAGAACTGGAATTGTAAGAGGAAGAAGTTTCGAGGAAAGAATGCTCAGAAGGAAGCCAGGTGGGATCTTGTTTGCTATAATTGTGGAGACAATGGTCATTTGATTAGATACGGCAAATCTTATGGAAAGAAGAAGTGATATAACTGTGGCAAGTTCAGACATATGTAGAAGAATTGCCTAGAAAGTGGTAAAGGCATATGCTTTAGATGTTATCCTGACTTCGTCGAGTGCTCCCTCGGTGAAGGTGAAGGGGAAGAGGAGGAGTATCACCATTCAACATATGCTTTCTATCTATGGTGCTTCCATACCGTTTTCTTATACCATAGCTTTATAGTCCTTTATGTCTAGTGACCCGATATATAGATTGGGATTGAAACTTGAAATGGTTAATAAACCTTTAGTAGTGATGAACCCTATTAGATGCCCCACTAGCCTTTGTATGGTTTGTCGTGGTTGGTCTTATGGTCATGCATGTTCTTTTCTTTGTGATTGTTTTGTCTTAGAATTTATTGGGTTTGGGACTATCTTTGGGGTGTATTGGCTAAGGAAGTATGTAGTAGTGGTGGACTACGAGAAGCTATTAGTGATAATTAGGACCGAGGAGGGGTGGAAGGTAGTGATTGGCTAGCTGCTAGAGGATGGGGTATGTTTTGATTTCTATACTCACTCCAGCCCCACACAAATAGTTTTCATTTGTGCCGATCGTTAGAGAGTATCCAGACATGTCTAAGGAGGTGACTGGATTACCTCCTCACCAAGAGATTAAGTTCCACATAAACCTAATAAAGGATGCCAGGCCGATAGTTATGCCTTTGACGCATATGGAACCTTGAGAGTAGAAGGAATTGGAGGTGTAGATGAATGACCTGTTAAGGAGAGGGTTCATTTGAAGGAGCTTATTCGAGTGGGGAGCACCTATGGTATTCACTACAAAGGTGGATGGCTCCCTAAGGTTGTGTGTAGATTACCATGTGAATAAAGTAATGAGGAAGAATAAGTATCCACTTCCACATATTGATGGCTTGTTTGATCAACTCCATGGTGCGAATGTATTCTCTCAATTGGATCTTATGATGGGATTTCACTAGCTGAGAGTAGCAAAGAAGAGTGTGTCGATAATTATGTTTTCGTATGTCGTCTGGTTTCTATTAGCGGTTATTTATGTCGTTTAGTCTAACCAATGCTCCAACGTACATTGTTGGTCTCATAAACCGTGTCATTAGTGATTAGTTAAACAAGTTCATGCTTATGTTTGTGGATGATATTTTTGTCTATTCTAGGATAGAGAAGGAACCCAAGACACATTTAAGGATTGTACTTGCAGTGTTGAGGAAGACAAGTTAAAAGCAAAGTTTTTGAAGTGTGACTTCTAGAGGAGGGAAGTGAGATTCTTGGGTCATGTCATTTCCAAGCAGGGTATTATAGTAGATCCTGCAAAGGTGGTAGCGGTTTAGGATTGGAACCAAGCCAAGAATGATACTGAGGAGTTTCCTAGGATTAGAAGGATACTATAGATGTTTTATCAAGGACTTCTCAAAAGTAACAGCATCGTTAACCAATTTGCTGAAGAAGAATTAGACTTTTGTTTGGGACATGGAGTGTGAGCATGCATTTGTGAGTCTGAAGGAGAGGTGAGCACGCCAATGTGGACTTTTTTGAGTGAAAACGAGGAGATGATGGCATAGACTGATGCTTGTGGTACCGGATTGGGTGCGGTATTGATGCAAGGAGATAAGATTGTGACCTATGCTAATCAACAATTGAAACTGCATGAGAGAAAGTTGCTGACCCATGATTTGGAATTGGCAGTGAAAGTGTTTACTTTGAAGATTTGGAGGCAATATCTACTTGGAGAAAGGTTTGAGTTGTTCATGGACCACAAATCCTTGAAGTAACTTTTCTTTCTAAAGAATATCAACCTTCAAAAGTAGCAATGGTTAAAGTTCCTAGCCTTATACGACTTTAACATTTCCTATACACCTGGTAAGGGAAATGGTCATCAATGCATTGAGCAGAAGACGTGCCAGTTAGGGGTGATGTATTTAAAGTGGAAGCAGTTAGAGTACATCGATGGCTATGACTTCAGAACCCACTACGAGTTAAAACTAGATATGTTAGCGAGTTTGACTACCAGACCTACTTTGATCAAAGGGACCGTACTAGTCAGAGGCGAGACACTAGACTAATAGAGATGATGGCGAAGATAGAGGAAGGAATAGATTCTAAGGAGATGAAGCGGTCTGGACTCGACAAAGACGGTTAGCTCCATAAGGATGGAAGGTTGTTTGTTCCCGATGTTGATGGATTAAAAATGAAGTACTATGAGAATGCCATCATTCTAGGTTGGCTATACATCTTGGTGGTAATAAGATGTATCATGATATGAAGCAAACGTATTATTGGAAGGGGATGAAGAAGGATATCGGGACATTCATCTCAAAATGTATGAATTTCTAGTTGGCGAAAACAAAGCAAAAGATGCCAAGTTGGTGGATGCAACCACTTGAAATTCCTGAGTGGAAGTGGGAACAAGTTTTGATAGACTTCATTGATGGATTACCAAGGAGTAGAGCAGGGCACGGGATCATTTGTGTCATAGTTGATAGATTGACGAAGAGTGCCTAATTCATACCTGTTAGATCTAGTAGAAGTACATCCAACTAGGTTGAGTTGTATGTGATGGTACAATTCTGTGGTGTTCCAAGAGCATTATGAATGACCAAGACCCTCTATTCACTAGTGAGTTATGGAAAGTTTACAAGAGGCGTTGGGGTTAGAGCTGCATCACAGTATAGCTTGTCACCCACAAACTGATGGGTAGATCGAGAGAGCAAATCGTATATTGGAGGATCTCTTGCGTGCTTGCATACTTGATTTTAGAGGCTCATGAGATGATCACTTACATTTAGTGGAGTTTGCATACAACGATAACCATTATCCTAATATCGGTATGGCATCATATGAAGCGTTGAATGGTCGACTGCGTAATGCTCCTTCATGTTGGCGAGAAGCGAGCAAAACAATGTACTTGGGCCAGATGTGATCAGAGAGACTTCAGAGAAGATTAAGGTCATTCGAAAATGAATGAAGGCTACCTAGGATAGGCAGAAGAGTTATGCTGATAAGAGACATAGAGATTTGGAGTTCTTCGTTGATGATATGATATCTGTGAAGATTTCTATATTAAATAATATTATTAGATTCGGTAGTAAGGAAAAGTTGGTGCCGAGATTCATAGGTCCTTTCCTAATAGTAGAGAGGATCGAAAACCTAGCATATAGTGTCACTTACTTTAGTAGATGGAGAATGCATACAATGTATTCCATATCTCTCACTTGTGATAGTTTGTGCATGACTCGGGTATTATGATTTCACTAGATCAACTTGTTGATATTAAAATTGAGCCAGAAGCTTGGAGACCTCGTAGGCCAATTCGTATCGTCGGATATGATATGAAGCAGCTTAAAAGGAAGATGGTGGAGTTAGTGAAGGTTTAACGAGGTGAAAGCGAAGGTGATTGTACGTGGGAAGCCAAGGAGAGCATGAGGATTGCATATCCAAGCTCTTTGCATGGTAAGACCTACTATTTATCATATTGACTTTCACTTTAAATATCATATAGGATAATATAGCAACTCGCACGCTAGGGTAGATTTATCTATAGCATGGCTACTTGTTTATTATGTTTGATGGTTTCATATGATTGTCAAACATATGGTGTAACTATGGTTGACTATTCCCTGATTTATTTCGGGATTTCGGGAACAAAATTTCTAAAAGGGGCGTTTGTACCAAAATTGGGCGCAACACTCTTCGGGCGTGTTTAAAGAGGTTAAAGTGAAGAATATAAATGAAAAATGAGATAGATCTAACAAACACACAAAAAATACATACAAAAGTATGAAAGCACAGAGATTTAGAGTGGTTCGGCGCGCCTACGTCCACTATAGAAATTTTGTTGTTTATTAATAACTCTCGTTGACTAAAATTGCTTGCAATAGAACACTCAAGGTACGATGAAGATTTCAACAGAGTACCGGTGTTTCAGAGTCAAAAGTCCCTTTTCCGAAGGCCTTGGACTGCTATTTATAGGTGTAGGCTGAGAATATCTGTCACAAACTTTGGAAGACTCCTCTACATGGGCAGGCCACGTGATCGATCCCTGACATTTAGGATCTATCCATGATCGATACACATGAAATTCGTATCGATCCAAATTTGGTATTTTTGGGTTGAGATTGATCATGAACATTCTCGAGGTAGTATGAAGCTCCTATGAAAATTGGTGGCATTTGGACTTGTAGATTTTGAGTTATGATCGATATAAGTTTGGATTTGTAGTGTACTGCCGAGCTCGTATCGATACAATTCATATCGCTCCTGTTCGTATCGATGGTTTGCACGTGTCGATCAGATGATATGGCGCTATATTCTAGGTTCGACCCACTTTTCATGCCGAGTGACCGAATCTTCCTCTTGAACGTGTCATGTTCGCATCGATAGTTTGTAACTGCTCCGTAGCGATACGAATTCATGTAGTTCGTATTAATGCATTCCCATGTTCTTTGTATCGATCTGAAGAAATCTTTTTCGTATCGTTCCAAAATATCCCATTCGTATCGTTGCCCTTAACCATTATATTAACCTATCTGTATAATATACCTCACCCACATTTACACATTAAGGCCATAAAAGGAAAACTCTTTATTTCTCCTTTCAATAATGGATTGGTTTCTATAATTATTCACAATTTCCTTTTTTATGTGGTTTGTAATTATTTATAACCTATTGATCTTATATGTTAGTACTTGTACGTTATTATTATACCTATACTTGACGTAAATTTTTAGCTAACTAGTTTTTATTAAATTTTCCTTAGCATGTGTAATAATATTCCTATACTAAGATTTTTGCTTCCTATTCAGTTTGTTAAGATAGTTTAAATGTCATAATTTCCATATCCATATAAGTCCCTAGTCCAATAAAACAGTTTTCACAATAGTTAATATCACAATTCAAAATAAACTAAACAAATCAAAATTGTATATACATTCAAAAATGGAATCAAAACACCACCTTATTTCACATTAACATGGTAGAATTGATCCTCCATTTCATGGGAACAAAACGTTAAAATTTAATTCCTTTACATTTAATCAACTTTTAAATATATATAAGATTAGAGTGAAATATGATTCATATTTACTTTAATTATGGAAATAGGCGGTGCAAACTGCAGATAGGATAAAAATCCATATTTTGCACACCTTTTCCTAATTATTTTTCTTTTAGAACCCTTCAACACAACAACCAGAGATTGGAAATTGGAAGTTGAATAGAACATAAATTATCCATATTGCAAATAATAGGAGATTAAATTCTATTATATTAACATAAACCAAATAAGATTCTTACCAATTCAGGAATTAACATTTTACGATGGAATTCTTGGTTTTTAAATTTAATGTTTTTGCATACAAAATTTCCCAAGGCATAAAACAAATCCAAATGTAAATTGCACAAACTACAAAAAAGAGAAAAACTAAACTTTCACTCACAGTTAGCTTTCCTTAAATTTCTCTGGATTTGATTCCACGTTTTCACCTATTTCCTCCTCCGGTTATCTTCGTTTAATTTTATAATATATAACAATTCAATAATTGCAGATTAGATTCGGATTTTCGAGATTAAGGAAAAATAGAAATGTACATATATCAAAATTTTGTTACCATTTCCCTTTAATCCAATTGATTTCTTCCCTAAAGCTTGAATCTTTAAGCTAAAAGTTTATTAAGGAGGAAGGAACCTGATAGAATTTTGCTAGCATGCTTATTTTTCTTGTGAATAAAAGTGAGGGAGCTTGCCTCTTATTTATAGTGGCTAGAACGCATTTGGACCGTATGATCAAAGTCGGTTTAAGATAATAAAATTTGGATCGTTCAAGCCTAGGCAAAACCTAGCCGTCGACACACAACCTGTCAACCGACCCAATTGGATCAATTGACAATACCCAATAAGATTATCGATCGGTGGTCTTGGCGTTCTTAAAATATACCGTTAAAGTTAATTTCTAACATCGTATTATTTATTTCTCTATTTAACTTTACCTTAATGTTTGGTTTTGTTTTTAATGACAAATTTTTTATTTCTTTTTTAAATTTCAAACTAACGTTGTTTAATTTTAAATTTAAATTTGTTTGAATTATTTAAATTAGAAAACTTCAAACATCAATAACGTTTCCTTTTGAAGTCTGATAGCGAAGCTCAGTATATGAAAGTTGCTCAGAAAATCAATCTTTCTACACAATGATGTAACTTTCGTGATCAAATCATGACATATATAAAATTCATAATTTTAGCATCATTATTAGTTTCTTATAAATTTTACGGGGTGTTACGTTCGTCTCCCTTAAATGAATTTCGTTCTTGAAATTCCTAAGGGGAGATAGCACAACACGCACTCTGCCACCATGTTGTACAACCATATTATCTATATAACCATCTACTCAACGAGATGATCAATTTGATTATGTATGCAACATACTATAGGTGAGTTCGACCCTAGTGTGAGTGCAAAATTGTGACATATGTACATGTATGCAAACATCCTAAATATGCATAAGATTCTACATAAGTGCAAAAAATAACAGTAAAAAGTGTGGCCATTCCCTACCATCCAATCTAGCAACTATAATGCAACCAAAATATATACAATACTAAATTTTAGAGGGAGAAAATTTACCAAAGAAATGCTCAGGATGAGAAGCCATCATCTTCTTTTCTGTCTCCATGTGCTTTCAGCCGAATTATCTCCCCATTGTACTCGGACCAGCCTAATTTCTTTGTTACAAAGCATCCTAACTCCATGCTCCACTATATGTGCAGTGGCATGGGGTGCTGCTGGCTTTGTCTCTGCATCTGCTAACTAATCAGGCTCTAATATAGTGGCAATATCATGTAGATATTTCCTTTAATGTGATACATGGGAAACATCATGGACTCGCACTAACTTAGCTGGAAGCTCCACTTGATATGCAAGTTTCCACATCGTTCCAAAATCGAGAGAGACCCAACATATCTCTGTGCCAACTTCCCTAAAGTCACAAACCTTATAATTTTCCAAAAAAGGGAAACCTTAACGAATAACATGTCTCCAACTAAAAAATCCAATTCTTTCCTTTGTCTATCAGCATAGGACTTCTGTCGATCTTGGGAGGCCTTCATTCGCCACCTAATCACCTCAGCTTTTTTCATGGTCTCACGGATCATATCCAACCCTAATAGAATTTTTTCGGTAGTTTACCACCAACAATTAGTTGTCTTGCATGGCCTCCCGTATAAGGCTTCAGAATGTGCTACAATCAACTTCTTGTATCTATGATTGTATATGAATTCTTCTAAGTGTAAATGCTTCTTCTAATGTCCTACAAAATCCATGATGCAAGCTCTCAATAAATCCTCCGAAATTCCATTCACCTTTTTTATTTGTCCATCCATCTGCAGGTGGTAAATGGTACTAAGATTGAAAGTCATTCCTAAGGCTGATTGTAAACTTCTTCAAAATTCACTGGTGAATAATGGATCTCTATCACTAACAATGCTGATTGAAACTCCATGCAACCATACCACTTCTTTGAAATAAATTTTCGCTATAGATATTGCCTTCCTGTTACTCCTTACAGGAATAAAGTGGGCACTTTTAGTAAGTTTATCCACTATAACCCAAATAGCTTCATTGCCTATTTGACTTCTAGGCAACCCATCTAAAAAGTTCATCAATGTTGCTCCCATTTCCAAGTTGGCACTTCTAATAGAAATAAAAAAACGTGCGGGCTTCCCTTGTTCCGCTTTTATTCTTTAGCATGCCAAACATTTGGTGACATATGCAGCTACTCGCCACTTCATTCTTGGCTGATAGAAATTCGCTTCATATCATTATAAATCTTACCTCTATTGGGATAAATAATCATCTTAGAACAGTGGCACTCCATCGGTACTTCCTCTTGAACATCTTTCACTACTAGAACATATATCCTTCCATCTCTTCTTAGCCATCCTCTTTCGTCGATCGAATACTTATAGATGTAAGGGAAATGCTCTCCTCTACCCAACTTGCTCAAAATGTCAATTATTGTTGCATCCCTCTTATGTTCTTGACTGATGTGGTCCATCAAATCTGGCCTTATTTCCATATGCGGTAGATAACTTGGAGTGAATATTGATGGCGATAGGAAGTTGAAATTCAAGAAGAACTCTAACGGCCTCCACTCATAGCACCAAGAGTAGCATGTCTTCGGCTAGAGGCGTCGGGAACAACATTCCCTTCTCTAGTAGTACACTGAATTTCAAAGTTATACTCTGCTACCTAAGATTCGAGTCTTTTTAGGAAATCATGTATTTAATGGATTTGTGGTCGGTGAATAATTCAAACCTTTCCCCCAAAAGATAGTGCCTCCACGTCTTCAAAACGAATACGATAGCTGCTCACTCTAAGCCATGAGTGGGATACCTCTTCTCATGGTCCTTCAACTGAATACTGGTATAAGCTACTACTTTTTCTTCTTACATAAGAACAGCTCCTAACCCCATACTGCATGCATCAGTATAGACAGTGAAAAGCTTCGACCCATCCGGAATAGCTACAGTACGACAAAAATAGTCATCAATAGTGATCGAAGGCCGCTATAAATGATAACTATAGCAGTTCAGCAAACGCTGTATATCGACATGTTATAAAAAACAATGTCCTATTTATAGCACAAATAAAACAACAATAAAAAGTATCTTTAATAGAGCTTATTTTCTGCTATTGTATGTATTTTATGGTGGTTTTATAAATGTTATATATCGTCTTGTTAAAAAACAATGGCTTATTTATAGCATAGAATTGCCACTGCAAAAATCATCTTTTATAGCGTTTTTTCCACTACGTAAATATTTTATAGCGATTTAATAAACACTATACATCAACATGTTATAATAGATACTGAACTATTTATAAAACAAAAAACCGCTTTAAATTTTTTTACTTTCGATAATGCTTTTCTTGTAATCTTTCTATAACATTTTTAAATGCTATGATTTAATTTTTGCACTTTTAAAATCTGTTGTATCCCTGTAAATCATGACAGTCAATACATGTCAAAATGCTATAGTGAGAATATTTCTAAAACATAAATCTATTTAGATAATTAAAATCATAGAAAATATTAAACACAAAGATATAACACATTATATTAAACAGAACCAAATATTCACACACATAAGATCCCATAGTTTTAACTACATAACATTCTATTGTATACGTACACAAAAAACAAGCAGCTAGCTGTTTGCATTAAAAAGAAAAAATATTCTAAATCTTTCATTGTCTCACCTACAAATGAAACAAAATGTCCATATTAGAAATGAATTTAAATATGAATAAAATTGAATAATGAAGTATCTCTATTAGAAAAAAACTTTTTGCTAAAGATTTCTTATTAAAAGTATTATAAGTGCCTAAATTTTTGGAAAAATTTACCAAATTATAATGGTTTTACGGGCTCACTAATAACCTTCCACTGTATAAACATATATATATTCCCTTCTGTTTGTAATCATAATTTAGTTTTACGTGTGACAAAGCCCTACACACTGGAATTTTGGACTAAATTAGCTGGGGCTTATAGCTAATGTATAGGATGCGACCCTATACCAGTCCCATCTGGTATATAAATATTTGAGTCATTTTACTTAGGATAACCTTCCCTTAAATTTTATTTGAAAACCTTTTCTTCTCAAATTGATTTAAACCTTTAAATCATACTTTAAACAAGGAAAATATATACTCTCTGCTTTACTCAAAATAACCTTGCCATGTTATATATTCTTTACTCAAGTCCTTATTGATGAAAACATTTAAACCTTTGAAAGTACCCCTTTCGAATTCACTGAATGTACCCCTTTCTAAACCAAGTAAACCTTTCTTTATAACTTAGGCCAAAAGGCCAAAACATTCATTTGGAAACCATTCATATAAACCTTTCAAAACCATTGAAAAATCTACCCTTTGAAAGCTTTAAAAGCCTTAAATATCCTCCTCTAAAACCTTTAAACATTGCCTTTCGAAACAGTTGGAAACCTTTCCTTTCAGACCTTTCGAAACCATTGGGAACCACCCCTTGGAAACCTTTCTTTATAACCTTTCGAAAGCATCAAAACCTTTGTAAACAACAAACCTTTCGAAAGCATTTAGATTCAATTTGAAACATGTGGAAACACCTTTTGAAACCATTTAAATTAACTCCTTAGGTTTCTTCCTTCAAGAGAACAAAAGGGTCATAAAACATTTAAGCTGAAAGCATTCTTTCGAAAGTTATTCCTAAGTAAAGAAGTGTTGGTGTCGAAACCAACCATTAGAAAGCATTAGAGAAGCGGCTTGGGTTTTAAAACAAAGTATACCTTCTGAAACCATTGGCATCAAATGGTAGAAAAGCGGCAGCTAGGGGTTTCTACCCCATTCAAAAGCATTTACTTAAAACAAAGGTGCAACCCCATTTGAAACCATTCCTTAAAACAATTTGACCTAATCGGAAGCCAACCAAGTCGAATGCGTTATTTTCGAAAACAAGCAAGCGCGTTTCCATATGAAAGCAAAGTAAGGTTTCGACCTCCTTTGGAACCCTTGGTTTTGACCCAATGCCTTCTACTTAAATCCAATTCGCTGCGCACCAAGTTTTGGATGCCATGCGCATTGATTTCAATGGTGATGGTGGCGGAGCTACTAAGTCGGAACCCCTGGTGCCGAAAGTGGCAAAACATGCTAAAAGCATGTAAAAACTAATTTTAACTTTGAAAAGAAATCTTTTTCAACTATCCTGCCTTGTTTCTCAAAATATTATTGGTTGCTATTTTTCATTTTTAGAAGTGTTGCCAATATTTCAGAAATAAACAATTTAATTTATTTATAAAATATCCCTTCTCCTTTTATAAATATATAAAACATTTAAGTCTTATATCTTAAATAATTTTATATATCTATTAAAACACTTAGGAAAATTCTACAAAAATTGAAGAAAATCATTTTTAATATTTTTTTCAAAATAATATTAATTTCAGACCTAAAACATAAATAATTTAGTCATAAATTATTTTAAACCCAAATAATCATTTTTCCTCACTTAAAAATTAACATAAAATCCACATTTATTCAGAAAATTATGAAAATTGAAACCCGCCTATAAAATATCATTTATGGTCCAAATCTAAAATCGCAAGGCATTTGGATGTCATTAAATAGGGTTTTTACATTAAAACATATCATAAATCCTATATGAATGTGCATAAATCATCAACAAGTATATGTAAAAATTTAATCATTCAAAAATATGGCATAATTATGCAAAATACTTCGGATTCATCTTAAAACCAAAAACAATTAGAAAAATGAGATGTATTTATTATTCACCTTAGCTTTGAGATTATGGAGTTTGAGATTTGAGCTAATTTGAATTGATTAATCTTCTTCCTTTAGCTTTTCTTCCTCTTGTTCTTGCTAATGGTGGTCGGCTTCTATTTTAGTTTGGTATTACAAATGAGCGTTTAAAATGAATTCCTAAGGGTTTAGGGTATTAAAATATTTTTCTAATTTTTCCCATCACCTGTTTCCTAACTTATTTTATTTTAGTTCATTTACTCTCTTAGGAACGACTACCCCTATTAATCACATACAATCCCCTAATCATCACATTACATTACTTCATTTAATTTACATAATTAAATTTTCCTAATAATGTCACTAGAAATATGGGGTGTTACATCATATCTGTGATATGCCATTGCAATCATGTTAGTTGCGATATACGGCCAACTGAATCTCACTATTCGATGGGACCGACATAACTCTAAAGTGATTGAGATTTGATCTGTCACTTATTGAATCAAACCCCATACTTGAGAACAGAACTACAGACTAAAGAAAATTGAACTCAACAACTTTCCAAATAGCTCACGTCCCCAGAGTTTGGATATGAAAATAAATGCTAAACAGGTGTGATTGACCACCAACAAAATGACTCTCCTCAAAGTATGAATATGAGCATAAACAAAATAAAAAGGTGTGACCCGACCACCCACTAACCAACTCTTATCCCCAGAGTGTGGATATGAGTATATAGTAAGTGTGGTTCGACCGCTCACTATTCCATAAACTCTGGCCTAGAAAGGACATGAGGAGTGTAAACTCACTAAGGATGGACTTCGACCATCCACCACCTAACTTTGCTAACCTAAGACTGGAGGCAGGAGTATAATTACCCAAACCACTAAATTTGAAAGTATAACACTAAGCTTCAACCCTAGTACTTGATACGATTCGAGGCCACGACCTCGTGGAGGCCTTGGAAAGGATAAATCAAATCGATATCTGATCCAGCGAGCAATGAATCACAAATATATTAATGGAAAACATGATAGCTCGATCATTTAAACAAGCGTATCTGAGAATTCTACACAAAGTAAAAGAATACTTATTCACACTAAACTTGCTGTTCACAATACTGGTTTATCCAAAATGAGAAGAAAAAATAGGGGTCATACCAAAACAAACACGACTAACCAAAATAAAATGTAGCCATCTAAGCTATTTACACATCATACCAATCGAAAGATTATTTCTTGGACTTCCTATCTTTCTTTTGTTTCTTGGGAGTAGCTCCTTCCGAACTGCCATTCAATCCTCTCTTCGGCCCTCTTCGGCCTCGTCTTCTATTCGAAGAAACATCTTTTGTTATGTGGATCAAGGCGGAATCATCTTTAGAAGCAGGAGGAATCGAGGCACTCTCAACACTATAGGTAGGTGGGACCTCATCTTGAGGAATTATCCCGCTAGGAGGGATCATTTGGAGCGGGATAGGAATCGGCTCATTGAAAGCCAAATCAATAGGCTCGATGTTTGCCTTCTTTTTCAACAAATCTTCCTTATCAACGCGCTCTTTCATGCTAGGCTCATCAGTAGGGTTGGAAGAGCCCGTAATTACAACATCCTCATCAAAGGGAATTTCTTGGTGTAGGTTGCTTTCTTCCTTGAGCAATGCCTCCAATAATTGATCGTCAATAACTAAGGTTTCTTCTTGAGCACACTGAGCATCAACCGAAGTCGTAACTTCAATGGCTTCTGTCATGGCCTTTTGTGATACTAATTGAGGCTCTTGCGAGGGAAGAGGAACGACACCAAACAAATTTAAAGCTGAGAAAAAATAGACGAAAAGATTAGAAATATCACCTAATAACACCTAAATTTTTTAAAGGATGGAAAATGTCGATAAGATAACTTCCTCAGTGTGGCTCCCAAGTTGAGCCAAAATATCCTCAGAACTGCATTCGGGAATTGGAGAAAGCCGAGGCTTATCCAGATCATAGCCAGGGATGGTTGAAAAATCTGGCATGGTGCTAGGGATAGTCTAGGATGTTTGGGCAAATTTAGTTGTAACATCAGGTAATGTCGACCCGGATCCTTTACCCACTTCATGTGAAGAAGCAGCGATAGATTCATTCTGAGGTGTAAGCTGGATATCATGCAATGTTTTGGGTTCATCGCCAAATAACATTTCACTTTCAAGCCTATACAAGTTGATTTCCTCAGTATTAAGAAGTCTCTTTTCTTCTATAATAAGAAATTCCCATGCACGCTAGAGCTGGTAGGGATAATCCTCACCAAGCCATGTCAAATTTCTATGCTTGAGAATGTTATGTTGTAAAGAATAAGAAGTGAGTCGAGCTTGTTCATTATCTCCTCCGTAACCTTATCCTTGGCAGCTTCTGCTTCATGTTGAATAAGTGCATCAACATCTTTGGTCTTTACAACTGCCATGTCTCTCTCAAGTCTAATATTCACCAGCTCGTCATAAGCATCTTGAGCAATTTTCTAAGCGTTATCTTTCTCCTTGTTTGCATACTCAAACTTAGCCTTGAGTTTTTCTATCTGTTTAAGGCTGCAGATTCAGTACTTCAAGTTGTATCTATCTTGAGTGATATATCTTGATTTTGATGATGCAACACCTGGACCATATAAAGATGACTAGATTTCATCTCCTTCATGGATTTAAGGGCAACATCAGACTTTAGCTTGGCCTCTGCTAGGGAAATCCTAGAAGCCTCTAATCATTTGGAAAATATTGATAATTCTTTTATTTTAAGCTTCCTGGCGTTTTAACTTTTCAATTTCCACTGCGGCTTGAAAGATACTTTCGACATTTTCTCTGCTGCCTTCATCTATTCACAGTACTGCTTGTGGATATCAGTGACGCAGTCAATAGTCATTTTCTGGACATGGCCCGAGACCCTCTTTAGATTAGGAGGGAAAAAGAACCCTTCAAAACATAGTTTGAAAACTCTTCTTGAAGTTGTGCCATGCGAGCAGCTGGATCGACCATAGGATGTTCAGTAGCGGTTTTGACTTCAGTACTTTCCTTGTCGGGTATTTAGGCAGCAACTTCTTGCTATGGCAACGACGATCGCTGGACCATTGAGAGTGAGAAATAACCAAAGGCTGTGGAGGAACTAAAATGTGAAGGGGACTACGAGAGAGGTCGATAGGTAGATCCCGACGATCATTTGGCTTATTGGAACCCTTTAGAAGGGGGTATCTCGATCTTGATCGATGCTTATCATGGGATAGCTTATCCCAATCGCCCCTATCTTGATGACCACGGTCCCGATCGGAGCGATAAGTGAAATTATAATACTCTCGACTACCATCTTGACGGTAAGAACAGAGCGTGAACCAGAAGATTGGTGGTGCATATCCCCAAGCGAATCAAACATGTTTTTTTTCTCCACCATTATTTTTGCAGATGAAAATAGAAATCAATCAACTTTAAGCATTAAAAAGCATAGGTCGAGCATAATGCAATGTTGAGGGGTGTAAATGTGTGCAAGTGTCCTTGTTTACCCCACGACAAACCAACTGTAGGAGCTTTGCTCATTGGAGTAACTTCTCCTCCAAAAGCAAGAATCATAGTGCCAGTTTTGGTGGGAGATTTTGACCATCGACACTCACGTCAGGAACATGGAAAGCGTCAAGGTAATGCGATATTCGTAGGCTAGACAAATAATCAAGTGATGGACTTGAATGCTCCAATGTTTGAGAAGAAGATTCATCTTGAATAATCTTAGAGCCATGACGACTTGAGTTGATCAAAGAGACGACTTTTTGGAAATTTATAAACAAAAGTTTTCTTTTTTCTCCCATCGAGAACCGAGGTCTGTGAGAATTTACGAGGATCTGACCTCGACTTCAAGACCAGATTCGTCATCATTGGGACTGGACACATCGCCTTTATCTCCTTTGGCATCAATACTAGTGAACTCCTAAGCACCATGGCTAGGGGAATGACGGGATCGATTCGATTGTCCCTTTGACTAACTATAACCCATGTGTAACATACCCCTACTTAGAGAATGGAAACTAACGGCTACGGATGCTGCAATCATTCTAGGTATTAATCCTTGGCGACCAAATATGGCAATATTAGATACATTGATACACAGAAATATAAGAATATGGAAAAAATTTAAGCAGCAAACAAGTTTCCACATTCCATTTCAAAATATACCAAACTGATTACATAATTCCAGTTCACGGACCACGTTCAGATAACATACAATTATTATAAAATACGCCAAGAGCGACATATGAAGATGCCTCCCTGGTTGATCAAAGTATATAGATAGGAAAGAAAACAAATTTGCCTTTACAACAAAATACACAGCGGAAAAGAATTAAATAACAAGTTTGCCTTCTGCACGTCCTCGGAAGCTTTATTCGTCTAAAAGAACACCTAGCAACCTTAACTCTCAACCTACTCAAAATCAATTGAGTACCCGAAAGTTTAAGTGGAAAACAAAAACTTCGAGTCAGTCATAAAGCCCGGTATGAATAATAATTTACCATCTCAAACTATTTACATTTCTAGTGAGACCACACCGCTTAGCGAAACGGGTTTTCCACTCACTAGTATCCTAGAACATTTATTAAACCATATACCATGCTTCTGCATCCACAATGGTTAAAATATAGTATTTTAAAAACTTTATGATGATATGCAAAACAAGTAAATCAAATCTGGATTACCCATCCCCATTCATTCCGACTATCTGTCTCAATTATAGTTTCTAGGGTTATTATTAACCTGTTAAATGTTTATGGACTATCTATTCAATATCATAGTTTTCATGGGATCACTAAGAACCTATTGGTAACTCCAATATCCTATCTCTTATCTAGTTTTCATGGGCTAACTAGAGACCTATTCACTGACTGTCAGTACTTAATCCGGATATAGTTTTCATGGGCTAACTGCAAACCTACTTGCCCCCGCCAGTATCAAATCATAGTTTTCCTGGGTTGACTATGAACCTATTGTCCCCTGCCAATATCATTACTTATACACAATTTTCATGGGTTTACTGTAAACCTATTGACCCCTTCCAATATCTTTAGTTTTAAGGTTTTAACATTCCTTAATTTATGTTCACTGATGGGTCAACCTATCTGGTTATTCTGCCCTCCCCCAACATATGTTTATGGGTTAATAATAATGTGAATAATAATTTCAAAATCTTTATTTATGCCATGGTTTTTTCCTTTAAAAATGAGAATGGATTATTTGTTTTGAAACTTCAAAACATCACTTTCAAAACCACTGGATGACCTCCTTTAAAAGCATAGGAAACCTCTTTTCAAACTCTAAGTATATACCTTTCGAAACCAATGATACCTTTTGGTGGTATCAAGAAAATATTCTTTAAAGCATAGCTTCGAAACAAATAAAGTACCCTTTCGAAAGGATTGGTTTTACTCTTTAAAAACATCATTTGGTTCAAAATGATTACTAGCATCTCTTTCAAAAACAACTAAAAATTAGTTTGGGGAAAGTTGGTGGTGTTGGAACCATCTAGTCGAAAGCAAAGAATTTTAAAAATTAAAACCTCAAAGGACAGAGTCGAAACCCTCTTTCGATTCCATCACCTTCGAAACAACACCCCCCATCGAAAACAATTAGGAAGCAGCTCGACTTAGGTAAAAGCACAAGTAACCTTTCGAAGGCTATTGATGAATTCAATACCTTAGAAGGAAAATAACGACTAGGTTTTGACTAGGTCGGAACCAACCCTTTCAAAAGCTCTTATTTAAATAAAAAGGCACCCCTTCGAAAAATAATACTTTAACATAATGTGACAAGCTTATTCAAAAGCTATTTATAAAGCCCTTTCTAAAGCATATGTTTCGACTATGTCGCAGGCTTTAAGTAAAACAAGGCAAGACTTTAACTTTTGAAATCAAAGCAGGGTTTCAACCCCATCAGGAGCTTACCTTTCGACACCAAGGGTTCCGCCTTCCTTCCAATCCACCCGTACCACTAGGTGATACCTTGTGTATTAGTTTCGACTATAAGCATTTCGACTAAGTAGGTTTCGGCTAGGATGGGGCGGAATCATTGCAGTTGAAAGGGGCTACTAATTGAGGCAGAACACTTTTCTTCTTAATTAAAGGCTGAAATGTTGCTTATTTTAGTAATTACTTTATATTAACTTGCTTATTTGTAAACCATTGACTGGCCGCCATAAATTTTTTCAAATACTTTACATTTAAAACTACCGCACTTATATCAGATTTAAACCATAAAAATGTAATGTTTAAGCCCTTCCATATACCAAAACCAATTATTTCAAAAAAGTCCTTCTTTTAAAATAATTTGCTTTCCTTAGTAAACCAATTGAGAAAAATCCCCAAAAATCATCGAAATCTAATTTCATCATGTAATAAAACATATTAAAATTTTAGACCCAATTTCTTTTTGAAATATTCAAAATAAATTTTTAAACCCAACTACATCATATTTATCATCAAAAATTCATAATAAAATTTCCATAGCTCGGAAAATTCTGAAA
Source organism: Allium cepa (assembly GCA_030765085.1). Taxonomy (NCBI): domain Eukaryota; kingdom Viridiplantae; phylum Streptophyta; class Magnoliopsida; order Asparagales; family Amaryllidaceae; genus Allium; species Allium cepa. The sequence goes on along the minus strand of CM060928.1, from coordinate 736,699,508 downwards.
ATTCAAACCCATCTCCAAAATCATGTTTTACTTAACTTAAAATTTTTCCATGGCATTCTAAAATCAATAACCCACGGTTTTGCCCCTAAAACCGTATGAATTTCATGTACAAATAAATTGTTTAAATCAAATAATTCATAAATTAAGCATATCATCATCCAATATATCTTAGAAACAAAATAAATTCTCAAATCCGAAAACATATGATTATGAAACCAAAATGAGATGGAATGAATTATATTCACGTTAGTTTTGATAAGGAATTTGAGATTTGTTGTTGATTAATCCTTTCTAGCTTCGGTCCTTGGCTTTAGATTGAAATTTCTCATTTTTCCTCCTTGTTAATGGCTAGTTCTATTTAGTTTTGATTTGCGTTTGTGAATAAGGAAAAATGGAACGTGAATGGGCAAGAATAAGATGTGTATAGCTGTGTATAATAGAATGGCTAATTACCACTATTCCCACATGTAAATTAATTATCTTATAAACCAATTTAAAGCCCATTAAATTTTTATTATTAAGCATGGCCCATTATATAATATAATCAAATCTCAATCTCTTTGTCATCATTATTCTATTTAATTTATCTAACTAAATTTCTTGAATAATGTTATTAAAAATTAGTTATGTTATAGGCTCCCCCTTAAAGAATTTCATCCTCGAAATTCAGTAAGGACTAAATGCTAAACGTTGCAATCATCTGTAACAACTCCTAACAATCATACTAGTCTAACTGACTAGCAACTATTTATATAAATCTAATATAGACATACCCCCAAAGTAGATCAAGATAAGTATCTCTAATCACGTCCTCTGTCTCCCAGTATAGTCCTTCTCGTTGTTGCTCCACTGAACTTTAAGTAACCTGACCGTCTTCTTCCTTAATCTTTTCTCATCTCTGGCTACAACCCGAACTGGTTGTCTAACAATTGCCAAATTAGACTCTACCACTAAGTCATCTAACCCTGTCGAAGGAATTGAAGTCTCTTTATCATGGACATACTTTTAAAGATGAGACACATGAAATACATTATGGACACCTTTCAAACTGCTCGGCAACTCTATTCTTTATGCGAGCTTTCCAATTCTCTCTATAATCTGAAATGGACCTATATACCTTGGGGCTAACTTCCCTGACTTTCCAAATCGCACAATACCCTTCATTGGTGATACCTTAATGAAACCTTATCTCCAACTAAGAATTCTAAGTCCTTACGCCTCTTATCTGCGTAACTCCTCTGTCTTGACTGAGCTTCCTTCATCCTTCCTCCGATTAACTCAATCTTCTCTGAGCCTTTCTAACCAAATCTAGACCTAAGACTAATCTGTCTCCAGTCTCCAACCAATATGCTGTTGATTTGCATGGTCTTCCATACAAAGATTCAAAAGACGCCATTCCTATGCTATTATGATAACTAGTATTATAGGAAAACTCACCAAATGTAGGTGATCCTTCCAAGATCCACCAATGTCTAATACACAATCTCTCAGTAGACCTCGAGTACTTTGTTGACTCCCTTTGTCTGCCCATCCACCTAAAGGTGATATGAAATACTCATATTAATCCTTGTACCCATCACTTCCTATAGATTCTTCAAGAATTCACTAGTAAATAAAGCATCTCTATCGCTAACTATATTACTAGGAACTCCATGCAGTCAAAATATGTTCTTCAGGAACAACTTAGCTAAAGTTAGAGTCATTCTGGTTGACTCAACTGGAATGAAATGGGCACTCTTGGTCAATTTGTCCACTATAACCCATGTACTTTCATTACCTCTATTTGACCTTGGCAACCCGTCTATAAAATCTATATCGAATCCCAATTCCAAACCGTGATCTCTAAAGTATGAAGCAACCCACTCGATTTCTGATGTTCAGCTTTCACTTGTAGACAGTTGGCACACTGCCTAACCCATAAGCCAACATCCCTCTTCATGCCTTCCCAATAGAAGCTCCTTTCCATATTCCGATACATCTTGGTCCCTTCAGGATGAATCATAAACTTGGACCAATGACATTCTCTAAGAACTTCTTTCCTTAAGTCCACCACATTCGAAACACATAACCGTCCCTTCTTTCTTAGCCATCCTTTCTGGTGAAGGTTAAAATCCTTTAAATCATCGATCTCTATTACAGCATCTAGTCTTCTGATCCTTTCAGCTAATAGGGATCCTCCTTCTACTTAGAAATAATTTTCTCAATCAATACTGGTCTAACTTCTAAAAAAGACAACATGGCGGTACTCTGATTAGAACTAGCAGTCAATCTTAACTGCACATTGCAACCGACCAAAACTTCTAAATCCTTCCACTCCACCAATATAGCTAACACCACATTTTGATGTTTTCTACTAAGATCATCAGCTACATTATTACCTTTTCCTGGTGTATATTCTATACCAAATTCATATGCAGCCAAAACTCCAGCCACCTCTGCTGCCTCATATTCAACTCCTTTGAGAGAATAAATACCGTAAAAATTTGTGATCATTACACAACTCAAATCTCTACCCTAAGATATAATTTCTTCAAATCTTTAATGCAAAGATCACATATGCCAACTCCAAATCATGAGTAGGATATCTAACTTCATGCGGTCTAAGATGCCTAGATGCATAGGTAATGACTTTACCATTCTGCATCAACACTGCTCCTAATCTAGTTCCACATGCATCAGTATACACCACCAATCCCTAGTTTCTATTTGGAACTACTAACACGGTGCATTGGTTAGCAAATGCTTTAACTTAAGGAATGCTTCCTCACATTTGCCGGACCAAACGAATCTCACTTCCTTTCTGTTTAGCTTAGTTAAGGGTGATGCTATCCACGAGAATACCTTAATGAATCTTTGGCAGTAGCCAGTAAGTCCAAGAAAACTCCTGATCTCAGTCACCATCACTGGTCTCTTCCAATTATTCACGGCTTCGATCTTATCTAGATCAATTGATGATCCTTTATTTGAAACCATGTGACCAATTTTTTTTACCTCTTTCTTCCGAAAAATGACACTTAGTAAACTTTGCCTTTAGCTTATTTTGTCTCACCGTCTTAAGTGCCACTCTAAGATGAACTTCATGCTCTCTCTCTCTCTCATCCCTAGATTAGACAAGAATGTCATCTATAACACCAAAATAAACCTATGCAAATACTCTCGGAAAACTCGGTTCATCAAATCGACAAAGAAAGCAGGTGCATTCATTAATCCAAATGGAATCACCAACCACTCATATGAATCATACCTAGTTTGAAATTTTGTCAAAGGAATACTATCCTCCGCCACTCTTAACTGATGGAAACCTATCGCCAAGTCCAACTAGGAAAACACTTTGGCTCCACTCAACTGATCAGACATATCATCTATTCTTGGTAAAGGATACTTATTCTTAATTGTCCTTTCGTTTAGCTTTCGATAGTCAATGCACATCCTTAACGACCCTCCGTTTCTTTACGAACACCGCGGTCGTTCCCAAGGCGAACTGCTTGGTCTAATAAAAATTCTTTCTTCTAGATCTATTAACTGCACCTTCAATTCCTTCATCTCGATTAGTGTCATCCTGCTAGGTGGTCTACTTACAGGTTTAGCTCCTAGCACAATATCTATTCTAAACTCAATAGATCTTTTCGGAAGTGGTCCAGTGACTGGATCAAAGACATCTGCAAACTCCATTGCAACCCGAACCTGACTTAACTCATTTCCTACGTCCATAGCATTAAGCATAAACACTCCGGCCAATATTCTCTACTGAGAATATCACTCGGTTATGACTATCAGGGTGTCTCAGTGATATGTCCCTATCCTCGCAAAATATTCTAGCCTCATACCTACTCAACCAATTTATACTCAAAATGATCCTGAAATTTACGAAATCAATAACATACAAATTGCATGTAAATTTATGACCCAACAAATCAAGTTTTAATTGTTCATATCTTAACATTAGAGTTGCATATCCTCCTATTGGATTCGCAACCCTTAAAGAAGCAACTAAGTAGGTAGGTTCTAAGCATAATCTATCAACCAAAAACTGAGATATAAATGAATGTGATGCACCAGTATCAAAAGGTATTCTAACTAGAATGCTCTGAATCAAAAGTGTACCTTCCATCACATTCTTTCCTTTATCAGTTGCGGTACGCCTAGTTGGTCCTATAGCAAAAAAATTCCTTGTCCTCCCTAACTGGCTCTGGACACCGATTCTTGTAATCCCAACTTGATCACAGTTGAAGCACTTCACATTCTTCTTATTTGCAGCTTTCTTCCCATTTTCCGACCGACATTCATTAGCAAAGTGTCCCTTCTTGTCACACTCATAGCAAACTACCTCAGCCTTTGACTTCTTAGTAGTATCTCCAATTTAGGCTCCCTTCTTTTTAAAGAACTTCCTCTTCTTCCCCTAAGAACATTGAGTTTCCACTAACTTCTCTTTAGCTAAATCAGCAAGTAACTCCTCATGGAGAACGACTATCTCCACCACTATATTATAAGGATCACGAACATGTGTCATGATCATTCTAGTAAGCTCAGGCCTCAATCCCCGAATGAACTTTTCGTTCCTTTTTATGTCAGTATTTATAACAGCACATCCATATCGAGGCAGCTCTTCAAACTTAGTAGCATACTCGACTGCTGATATCTCTCCTCACACTAAATCCGTAAACTTCTTCATCGGCTCAGACATGGAAAACTTAGATATAAACTTTTGCTCAAATTTCGTTTAAAATCAGCCCAAGTTAACCGCTCTTTTAGAACTCTAGCAGTTACACTATTCCATCAATATAGTGCTGAACCCTGCAACTATCTAGAGGCCAACCTTCTCTTTTGCCCATTATTTAGACCCAAATATGTAAATATACGCTCACAATGCAAGAGCCAATTTTCAAACTCTACGGCACTCTCCGTTCCTAAAAATTACTTCTCATCCAAAGTGGTTTAATCTCTACTTGGAAAAGCATAATTATTCCCAAATGGAGCCACACGATTAGCTCTTCCTACATTTCCAGCAACAACTCCAGCTTGCATCAAACCAATAAAGAGCTAATACATCGCCCCTATATCTACTGGTGGATTTCCAGCACTCACATTGGCATCAACATTTTGATTACTAGCATTATCCAGTCGACCCGGATTCCTCCTGGTAATGGTCGAGCATTTCCATTAGTTATGGTGTTTCCTCCATTGAGATTTCCTCTTCTGTTTCCTGCTTCCATATCTCCTTTCTAGTAAATCTGCATACGAGCCTTAGTAAAATACAGAAGAACGGTGCAAGAAAGCGGGGAACACACACAACACACACACACACACACACACACACATATATATAGCAAATACAAGTATGTTGCTATAACGTTAACCCAAACCCCAATCTTATTATCTGATTCATTGGATTATGATTGGAAAAATATTTTAGGTTTAAGTTTCTTTTAAAGTTTCATAAACCTATGCCTGATACCAATTCAGAACATCCCTTTACTTGGAGGCCCAAAACTAACGGCTACGGATGCTGCAATCATCCATAGTTATTAAACCTCGACAACCAGCTACGGTGATATTAGATACATTGATAAATAAGAATATGAAAAAAAATTAAACAACAAACAAATTCCACATCCCATTTCAAAATATTCCAAATTTATTACATAATCCCAGTTCGTAGATCACGTTAAGATAACATATAATTATTACAAAATAAGCCAAGAGCAATATATGAAGATACCTCGTTGGTTGATCAGAGTATATAGATAGGCAAAAACAAATTTGCCTTTACAACAAAACACAGCGAAAATAAAAGAACTCTAAAAACAACTTGGCCTCCTCCACATCCTCGAAAGCTTTATTCGTCTAAAAGAATACCTAGAAACCTTAACTCTCAACCTACTCAAAATCAATTGAGTACCCGAGAGTTTAAGGGGAAAATAAAAACTTCAAGCTAGACATAAAGCCTAGTATGAATAATAATTTACCATCTCAAATCATTTAGATATCTAGTGAGACCACGCCGCTTAGAGGAATGGGTTTTCCCCTTACTAGTATCCTAAAACATTTATAAAACCATATACCGTGCTCCTACATCCACAATGGTTAAAACATAATATTTCAGAAACTTTACGATGATATGCAAAACAAGTAAATCAAATCGGGATTACCCATCCCCATTCATTCTGACTATCTGTCTCAATTATAGTTTCTGGGGTTATTATTAACCTGTTAAATGTTTATGGACTATCTATCCAATATCATAGTTTTCATAGGATCGTTAGGAACCTATTGGTAACTCCAATATCTTATCTCTTATCCAAGTTCTCATAGGATAACTAGGACCCTATCAACTGAACATCAATAGCCTAATCCAGATATAGTTTTCATGGGCTAACTGTAAACCTACCGGCCCCTGCCAATATCAAATCATAGTTTTTCTAGGCTAACTATGAACCTATTGGCTTTTGCAAATATCAATAGTTATATATAGTTTTCATGGGATTATTGTAAACCTATTGGCCCTTGCCAATATCTTTAGTTTTAAGGTTTTAAAATTTCTTAATTTATGTTCACTACTGGTTCAACCTATCTTGTTATTATGCCCTTCCCCAACATATGTTTATAGTATAATAACAACGTGAATAATATTTCTAGAATCTTTATTTATGCCGTGGTTTTTTCCTTTAAAAATGAGAACGGATTATTTGTTTTGAAACTTTAAAACATCACTTTCAAAACCACTGGATGACTTCCTTCGAAAGCATAGAAAATCTTTTTCAAAACTGTAAGTATATACCATTCGAAACCAATGATACCTTTTGATGGAATCAAGAAAACGTTCTTTAAAAATAGCTTCGAAACAAATAGAGTACACTTTCGAAAGCATTGGGTTTACTCTTTAAAAACATCATTTGGGTAAAATGGTTATATACGAAAGTATCTCTTTCGAAACCAACAAAAAATTAATTTGGGAAAAAATTGGCGGTGTCAGAACCATCTAGTCGAATGAAAAGACCTTTAAAAATTAAAAATTTGAAAGACAAAATCGAAACCGCCTTTCGACTCCATCATCTTCGTAATACTCACCCCCCTTCCTCTTTCGAAAGCAATTAGGAAGTGACTTAACTTAGGTAAAAGCAAAAATAACCTTTCGAAGGCTATTGATGACTTTGGTACCTCAGAAAGAAAATAGCATCTAGGTTTCGACTAAGTCGGAACCAACCCTCTTGAAAGCTCTTATTCAAAGAAAAAGGCCCAAATACTTTAACATAATGTGACAACCTTCTTTGAAATCTATTTATAAAGCCGTTTTGAAAGCATATGTTTTGACTCTGTCGAAGGCATTAAGTAAAATAAGGTAAGACTTTCACTTTTGAAATCAAAGTAGGGTTTCGATCCCATCGGAAGCTTACCTTTCGACACCAAGGCTTTTGCCTTCCTTCCAATCAACCGCATACCACTAGATGATACTTTGTGTATTGGTTTTTACTAAGTAGGTTTTGACTAGGATGGGGCGGGATCATTGGAGTCGAAAGGGGCTACTAATTGAGGCGGAACATTTTTTTCTGAATTAAAGGCTGAAATGTTGCTTCTTTTAGTAGTTGTTGTATATTAACTTGCCTATTTGTGAACCATAGATTGGCAGCCATAAAACTTCCCAAATACTTCACATTTAAAACTACCGCACTTATATTAGATTTAAACCATAAAAATGTAACATTTAAGCTCTTCCATTTACCAGAACCAATTATTTCAGAAAAATCATTCTTTTAAAATAATTTACTTTCCCTAGTAAGTCAATTGGGAAAATACCTAAAAATCATAGAAATTTGATTTCATCATGTGATTAAACATATTAAAAATTTAGACCCAATTTCTTCATGAAATATTCAAAATAAATTTTTAAACCCAATTACATCATATTTATCATCAAAAATTCTTGATAAAATTTCCATAACTTGGAAATTCTAAAAGTTAAAATCCGTCTTTAGAATCATGTTTTAATTAACATAGAATTTTTCCATGGCATTTTAAAATCAATAACCCACGGTTTTACCCCTAAAACCATATGAATTTCATGTAAATAAATTGTTTAAATCAAACAATCATAAATAAGCATATCATCATCCAATATATCTTAGAAACAAAATAAATACTCAAATCCAAAATCATATAGTTATAAAAATAAAATGAGATGGAATGAATTATTATTCACCTTATATTTGATAAGGAATTTGAGATTTATTGTTGATTAATCATTCCTAGCTTTGATCCTTAGCTTTAGATTGAAATTTCTCTTTTTCCTCCTTGTTAATGGCCGACTCTATTTAGTTTTTATTTGCATTTGTGAATAATGAAAAATGGAACATGAATGGGTAAGAATAAGATGTGTATAGCTGTGTATAATAGAATGGCTAGTTACCACTATGCCCATGTGTAAAGTAAATATCTTATAAAACAATTTAAAGCCCATTAAATTTTTATAATTAAGCATGACCGATTATATAACCTATTCAAGTCTCAATCCCCTTATCGTCATTATTCTATTTAATTTATCTGATTAAATTTCATTAATAATGTTATCAAAAATTTGGGATATTACACCATGGTCTTATCCCTGAAGTTTGAACGACTTTTGTTGACCTTACATTGAGGCCCTCTTCTATCAAACAAAAAGTAACAAGGCATTCGTTCACAAGAAGATATTCGACGTTCCTGCCTTTAGGCGATGGATTATTCAGAGTTGTGACATCCTCATAAAGATTACCAATGGGTCAAGTGATGGTGCCTGTAAAAGGAATTACTGAGTTAGGAATGCGACCTGAATATCAGTTTTGCAAGCTAATATAAAGATAGTGGATAATACTTATGTCTTTCCAGTCATTGTCAAGTGCAACCGGGCAGACAGCAGATAAAGAACTACTCACTTTTAAAGGTTCTTAGTTTGCTCCATGTGCCAGTTAGAATCTGACATCTTTTTGCTGACTACAGAAATGTAAACGAAAGACTCCTTGACCCTCGCTTGAAAGAGAACATAAACTGAATGCCATCGATGGTTGGAGGATGATGTAGGGACTCCATGAATTCCATATAAGTACAATTAAGAAGAGCATGGTCGTTTGGATGAAGCTATGCTGGAGCTATCCTTAATAATGGAAAATTTCTCGGATGTACGAGCTAAATGGAAGGATGCATCCAGTCCAGAACATGAACTTTTTGCATGTCGTATATCCTTCTGGGGGTTTATAAGCCCTATCATCCCGTGATGGAACCAACATATCGTCAAAGGGAGTTACGTATCCAACGTAGATTCGGCGAACAGCATCCTCCTTAATTTTAGAGGCTATGGAATCAGTAGGTGTTCTCCAAAATAACTGCACCCTCTAGAGTACCAGGAGTAGGATCGACAACTTCTCCTAGAAGAATGGAACTGCATTAGAAAAATCAAATTGAGGGCCTAGACTTTCCAGTTGTTCTGAATAATGACTCAAGGAGGGAATATCAGACTTAGTTGCAAAACTCGATTCCATGTCAGAATTATCCCGTTGAGAAGATGATCTAGCTGGCATAGCTGAAAAACGCCCAGAATGTCTAGAACCCATTGTTATTAAACTTAGTAAAAATCATGATTAGATAAAGTAACCTATACCCCCAGTTGCATAGTGAGTGCTAGTGTGGTGTAGTAAAGTGCTATGTAATGCCATAATAAGTCGTATGAAACTAAAGATAGAAAAGATGATGAGACTTCGAGGTTCGACCGGAGAGACCGTCATTCCTGATCATCTCAGCCGTTTCTCTATGTTATTAGGGAATGATGCAGTTTAAGTTTCACGATCGTTTGTTCGCAACTAAAAGTTTTATTTTTATGTTCAGATCACGGATGAGCTTTAAGAGAATGGTTAAAGTCAATGGTTCATGTCAAAGTTCAGATGCCATATATTATCGAATATGCAGTTCAAATCCTAGGTGAGTCATATGCGTTCAATTAAATATGTAAGGTGGAAGCTCATCATTAAACTCAAATTCATTTGTTTGGATTCCATTTTTGGATATTGGTAGCTAACAACCGACTGTTCAACCTAGTCAAACATGTCGATCATTCACCCTATCCATTTCAACCGATCGTTCGCACCACCCAATAGTATGATCATTCTGTCCAGTGTTCTTATTGATTGTTCCTAAACCCAGTCACTATAGATCGTTCCTGAACAACTCATTATCACCGATCATTCACAATTGTCCATTTTCTCCAATCGTTCTCCTTAACCTTCCATACCGATCGTTATCTCCACGCCATCAATCGGTCGAACTACTCTATCATTTCCACCTCAAAACGCTACAACTCCAAAGCACCACCGATCGTTCAAAAACGGTCTTAAATACCCATAATTCAACATCACTTCATAATGATCGGTACATCATCGACCTTATCCACTCCAGAGTGGTCTATGTCCAAAGTTTTACCGATCGTCTAAGAACGATCATCATGCATCAATTTGTGTTATTTTCTTTACTCAATATTTTCATTTTTTTCCCAATTCCCATCCTCTCCAACTTGATACAGATCGAGCAACTTCCTTAACAAAGCTAACCTACATGAGATTCACATTATTCAAAGTCTCATACTCAAATCACAAAACGTATATGGATGGACCAACCTAAACTGAAGTCAGAAGAAGAGAAATGGATTTGAATTCAGGGACATGTGAGACTTGGAGGAACTAGAACGATAATGATTCAGGAGGAGGAATCGATCTAGAAATCAGATCGTTCTTGGATTGGTAGGGAAAGGAGATGGAGCAGTTTGCATATTCTTTTTAATCTCAAATGAAAATAATACGAAGTGAATGAGGAAAGTAAAGGAAATGACTAAGTTTTAGGGCTTATATATGAAGAGCACATGTCGATCGTTCCTTACCAATTTGAAGTCATGATCAATCAATTACGTGCTCTATATCGATCGTTCCACTCAGGCTCAATGCCGATTGTTTTGAAATGATCCAAAATCCAACAAGCCCGCAAACGATCGGAAAAAAAGAGAAGGGGATATAAATAAGAGAATAATGATTGGTAATGAGCATTTTTTATAAAATTGCATATATAAATAAGAATAAAGATCAATAGGATTGTTTATAGAAGTTTCAGAACTTGAGAAGGACCCGTGAACGTGTAACCGTAGTCGCGGGTTAGGTACAAACACATGTATGTGCTAGTATACGTTTCAAATTTACATTTTTGAAATCACTAAAAATTAAATGTTCATTTGAAATAGACTGGAGAAAAATTAAAACAAAGTTGTTGAAGCTTAGAAATTGCCAGAAACAAAACAAGATGATCATCAACAAGTTGTGATCCCGTATTTAAATTATTGAAATCGACCAATCGTCATGATAAATAAGGAAATTGCGACCCTCGATGGGAAAACAACTCAATGAAAGGATAACGACACTTCGATTTCTTTTTGACTATTCTAGATTTCGATGATTCAAAGCATGTCATGTTCGAAACAAGATGTGCTTTGGAGGGCTCTCACTTTTTTACAAGGCCGTGATATCATCGACTTGGCTAGGACGAATGATTATCTGCCTTAGAATTGATTATATACAATATAGTGGATAATAGTCGTGCAGATCTGGACTGGGTCCCAATTGAGGTGCAATCAGTATGGAGTGACTGGCATAGCCCCGTGAAGTTACATTACACATTTCAAGTCGATCAAAGTTCATATGCTAAAATTACGAACAAAGCAAAATTTTATATGGATCGATCAGGAACGATCATAAAACAGCTCAAATCAACGAAGATCGATTGATATCTCAAAATACACAAGATCAATTCACTTGACACTTTTAGAGCATCGGTATGTTGAAGAGTGAAGCCCATAAAAATAATTGCAGGTCAAAACTTTGAGGTTTAAAGAATGTCAATCATTTTATGCCGATCCTTCATAAGGATCAGTGTAGCTCAATGAACGATCCAAATGTGACAAAGATTTATCCATATCTCGCAATATACAACTCGGATTGACTTTATAATTTAGGAGCAAGTTCAAAGGGCAGGTCGAACACCCTAGAAATGATCGCACATCAATTGGAGGCCAAAAATAATGATCAGTGTAACTTTAGCCGATCGTTCCAAAATATCGAGTGAGGGCCACCGACCGTTATGGTGGACCCCTATGGATCTAGAGAGCCCTTTGTCGAAATCTTAGCGAAACATCTCATCATCTTACCCAATAAATACAGACCTGTTGGTTCATTTTTAGGATCTTTACACTGCTTGTTCTCTAGACTCCATTGTAATCGAGAACTTGTATTTTCAAATGTTGTAAAAAGATTTAAAATTGATTACTAAAGGGTAGTCTTCAAAGTGGACGTAGGCATACAATGCCAAAAAAAAATTCGGTGTCCCTAATTATAGATTATTCTCTGTTGCTTACTAATTCATCTACTTGGTTTAATTTTTTTCTTCACTTACTTCTCTTTAAAAACTATTCTTGGGTGTTTGTGACCAATTTAGTTACAAACAATTACGTACTAACCAATCCATGTATAAAATTATCCCATACCCTACGAAGTCAACCACATATGCATCGCAAACAAACACATGTCTACATAAAGCAAACTCAAGATCAGTGCATCTTAATCCGAGAGTGCTATACCTACCAATTAGATTAACCACATGCAAGGATATAATCAAATAGGTAGTATTTGATCCTAACCTATTAACCAGATCATTTGAAATGAAAGAGTGCGTAGCACCAGTATTAAACAGAAGTCTTACCGATATACCACGAATATGAATCATGCCACCTGGCACACTCTTTCCTTTTTCCTTAACAATTGGTCTAGTTGATGGCCCTTTCAAAGCAAAAACCTTTGCATGCTTTAACTCTCGGTAACCCTTCCTTTTATGGCCATGCTTATTACAATTAAAGCACTTAGCTGCATCCTTATTCTTCGGTTGGGCACACTTAGTATAGTAGTCTCCCTTCTACCTGTAATGACTCGGAAGTTTCAATACAGAAAATTCCAGATAGTTAGGAAAAGAAGAAAAGAGATAGAAGAAAAGAAATAAAAACAAGTCATAGAAACCTCACATTTGCAGCGGATCAAAATATAATATCACATAAATAATATTTATACAAAGAAGCTGTATCAGTTAAATTTCATACAGTACATCAGAGTTACAATATTTACACAAACACTGGACAATTAAAATTAACTTGTTCCAGATAAACAACAGTATGTCACAGCGGAATATACTCCATACATTTCTGCCATCCAGCTCGCCTCCTGAGCTCCAGAACGTCCTTACCTGAAAATATGTAATACTCGGTCTGACCCGAGCATTACAACAAAGTAACACCCGGGTCAGGTTGAAAACCAGCGTGAGTAAACTCATCAAACATGGAACACAAAAGCATGCAACTTATATAAAACCCAAGGTAACTGGTATTAATTTACCAGTTCACAAATTGATATAAACATCACTTGTTTCACACATCAATTTCTAAGTACCAAAACTTAGATAAAAGGGTCTAAATCACTTAAAACATTCCATTCCAGTCTATGATTCCACATATCAATCTATAAAGAATCAAAGTGGTTTCGGGTATTTACTAACACCCGACTCCGATTTCTTCAAATCCAATGTTATCTAAACCCAAGTTATCCAAATAAATACAATTCAACTTTAATTACCGGATAACACTTTTACACAACAATTCATAATTGATAGATAATACATTATCACCATCCATCCAACATATCATATCACAAAGCAATTCATATCAGAGATATCAACCAATTCAAAGCACTTATCATCATTCAATCATTCATAAGCAAGATTGATCACTTCCATTAATTACATTAATTAATGATCCTCTAATTACTTTCATTAGTTAATTATTCTTAAATTTCGTTTAATAATTAACCTTTAACTTAGTTACATTCATTAATCAACCTTGGTTAATCACAATTAGAATTTAACTTTTCTAAATCACTTCATCAATTAAACTAACTTCTTGAGTAATTATATTCATTAATCCTTTAATTACACTGAGTAATTATCACTTAATTCCTTCCAACAAGTAATTATCCTTTAATTACTTCCCATCAAATAATATTCCTTTTAATTAATTACATCCAGTAATTATCCATTCATCACTTCACTGAGGAATTACACCTCATTAATTACCTTAAGTAATTATACTTAATCTTTAATTAATTATATCTATTAATCACCCTTGATTAATCTCATTTTGTAACTAATTACTCTTAATAAATTACATCACATAATTAACTTCCCATAACTTTTATTAGTCAATTCTTAAATTAATTACACTAAGTAATTAATTATTAATTACTTCTACTAAGTAAATATTCTTCATATTAATTACACCAGGTAATTAACCCAAAACTACTTTCAATCTTCAATTATTTACACCCTTCAATTACCATTACTAATTACTTCACTAAGTAATTACACTTTATAAACCTCATTAAGTAAATATACGCAATCCCATCTTCAAGTGATTATTCAAATTAATTAAACCAATTAATTAACTTAAACTAATCATATTAATTAATTACATAGAGTAATTAATCCCTTTAATTACTTACATTAAGTGATTATCATTTAAATAGCTAATTCTCTAGTTACTTATATTAAATAAATCTCTAGCTACAAATTAATTAATCTAAAATTAATTAAGTTATAACCCTTAATTATTAATTAATTGATCCTTAACCATTAATTAATTAGTTTCCCTCTCTAATTGATAAATTGATTTATTTAATAATCTTAACCACCCAAACCTTAATTAACTTTAGATAATTCACCTATCTTAATCCCTTCCTTAACCATAATCAGAATTTAATAAACTTTGGAATTAATTATAAACTTGCAAATTTACATAATTTCTTAAGTTTAATTGATGACAAACATTTCATCTTCTTAGTTAGTGCTTAACCATATTATCAGTTCAGTTTAATTAAACTTAAGATTTAACTTAATCTAAGCAAATGAATTACAAAACTTTTGCATAACCAATCCTTTAAATTAACCATTATTGTTTAAAAGGAAGGAAATTTAGTTTAACTTGAATTGGTTTAACTTTACACTGTTATCAAAAAAAATTTAAAGCTAGGTTATAAAAATATTAACCCAAGTCTTCTCCGTGAAAATCACCAGAAAACTCGAGTAAACCCCCAAGCAAAACATAAAACACACATGAACCAACAACAACCATTCCTGATTCGAGACCTAAACTGGATCACATCTAGTTTCCTCTAGCTAACCCTTCTTCTAAAAAACAATCCAGACACTCTCGAACGACACGTGCACGTGCATACGCAAACCAGTCGCCACCGACCAGTGCCACGACCACCGACAAGTCGCACTCAACCCCATAATCGGCACGATCCTTCAGATTGCCGAAAATCATCTTCAAACGAAAACGAGCCAAACAGCACCTGGACCAAAAATTATGATCACTGAAAATTCCACCGCGTTGCCATCCACGATCATAAGCTGACGCCTCGCCTCGCCGAGAGCTTCACTACACCACTCAGCTCCTAATCCCTCTCGCGCGATCATCTTCGATGACCCATTGATGACGCATGTCGCTTGCAAACAACATCGACCACATCCCCCTTTCGAACCCTAGTTTGACCCATGGACGTCGCAATGATGAACTATAAATACATCTGGTATTTTTGACTATATCTCCAAGCTATCTCCTACCTCCAGATGAAGCCCCAACTACCTCGAGACTTCTGGCCACCAGAAATAACCAAAAACCCATTTTCAGATCATCTTAGAAATGCTCATTCAAAACTTTACAAAAAATCATGATTTTTATTTTAAAAAATCCAAGTTTTTGAAGTAAATTCAAGTTATAAACTTGAAACATTTAATTGATGAAATCGACTTTTGAAAATTTTAAGTTTTCTTCCTGTAAGGTTCAATTTCCAGGAATATACATACTTGTTTCTTATAAACAATATTTTTAAAACTTTTCCTATGTTAAAATGAACATACTTTGTTCAGAGATTTAGGCCTAAAAATCATTCAGTTTGATGATTTAAATTTTCGAATCAGGACTACTTCTGTAATATTTGGAATAGAGGCATGTTTTGCCTGTTACCAACCATAAACACAGATACTAACGCATATATATTCATAAAATCAACATGCACAGCATACTCCATATCATACTTCAAGAATCATCTAATAACAATCCAAGATGTATCCATTTATAAGAATTTACTCACCTGTTAAACTGAAAATAGAGCTTTTTGTTTTGAAATAGCCTTTAAATCTTGCTTGTTGTTGATAAAGCTGAGCTGAATCTCTTGAGTTCAGGCTTGAGAATTTGTAAAAACCAGATGAAGTTTGAATTTGATCTATACTTTGTTGTTGAAAACTTGAAAAAAAATTGATTTGTTTTCTCCCAGTTTGGCAATTTGCTTGAATCTGATCTTTAGCTAGCTTTAATTTGCTTTCAGGTTGAAGATTTTGAACTGGTGTTTTTTATATTTTTTTGATTTGGTTTTCTTCGATCTGTTAATTTTTTTTCTTTGGCATTTGAACTAATTAAAGAGAATTAGAGGTATGAAAATGTTTACTTTATCTCTTCTTAATTATTTTGAAAATAAAATAAAAAAATATAATAGACACTTGTTAAATTGTTAAGTAACTAATTACACTTGTCATTACTCCTTATTTGTTTACTTACATTTGTTAAATGGTATGAATTTGTATACATTTGTAATCATAATGTTCCCAACATGTTTATGTATTTTATAAAATAATTTTTTTCATATTTTATTTACATTCATATGTTAAATTCTTTATATATATATATACTTATACATACAAACTAAGATTATTTTCTTGGATAATTTTTTTAAAAGAAAGTACATTAGATCCTATTATTTAATTCTTATTTCAAATTTTAGTCATAATAAAATAAATATACATAGATATTATTCTTTGATGTTTGAAAAATAGAGTTTACTTAAATAGCCTTTAAGAATCATCATATTGAACTCAAAAAAAAGGGTTCCTAATCATGATATATATATATATATACACACACACTTAAAAATTTCAATATTATAAAGTTTGCATATGTCTATTTCATATTTATAATTCACCATAAGGTTTATCACTTAAAGAAAATTATTCATAATAGTTTAAATCCATTTATATACGTATATATATTTATCCAGATATTTAAAATTATCAAAATTTTATATGCTTAACTGAATAAAACCATTTAATTACCCAATTATCAGATGTTTCAAAAATCCCGGTTATCACATTCCTTCCCCCTCTGAATCTTTTCATCCTCGAAAAGGAACGAAGCCAGAATTTATTAAAATATTTATTATTAGAAAAATTATTCTTTGAAACACTTTTAAAATGCTTCTTTAAAATCTATATAATATTACTAAATTTTTTTTTATAAAATACTTTTTATAACTCGATGTTTCAATAAGTCCATCTGGTTCTCACAGAAATTCGGTCATACATTGATCAGGCGTAAGACTGAAAATCTACAAATACTTGGTAAACCCGTTTTCAACACCCAGTGAAAATACTTGGAAAATAATTTTATTGAAAATATAGAAAACATTTTTGAAAGTAGGGGAAATATCTTTGGTGAGAATTCCCTGGAAATCATCACCTTCATCCATGGTCGCAGTTACATCCTGGGTTATGTTGCCATCACAGCAAAAGTCCATGTAACTGTAGGCACTCCATGCCCCTCGATTACGCCATGCAACCCACAACAGATCGCAGTTACATTCCAGGGATACGTTGCCATCACAGCAAAAGTCCATGTAACTGTAGACATTAGCGCCCTCGAATATCGCTGCCAAAAGAATGAAACTTCTCCACTCCCACATAGGTCACAGTCTACCGATGTAAAATCAAACGTAGACTGTTGGCTCTCAGCGGCACACACGAATTTCGTAATGTCACCATAGGTCGCAGTCTACCAATATAAAATCAAACGTAGACTGTTGGCTCTCAGCGGCACACACGACTTTCGCTATGGTCTGCAGTAGATCGCAGCGACATAGAGTTAAACTGTCGTCACAGCATAACTCAAATGCCACTATAGGCTTCATCGCACTCGACTTTCGCTACACACTTCACAAAATCCTCAGGAACTAGTTTTGTCCGGACTCCTCACACGATCAACTTTAGAACCTCCCCCTTTGAGGCTCAAGGCAGTATCAACCTATGGTACTCCTGAGAAGTTCATTTCAAGGGAGCACCTTTTTCTCCAGAGCCATTTCCAAAACACTTTATACTATACACATATAGTATCTTCCAAATCATACACCTAGTATGAATCCCATATAAATCTCCTTTCTCAAAATCGATTATCCAAAATCGATAATTTTCAAACTAGGCTTTCCAAATTCCAATATTGATTTTACCCAAAAATCAAAAAGCCTTTCCAAATCCAAAGGTTCCAAAAACCTTTTTCTCGAAATCATTCTCATAAGATCCTTTATACATATACATATATATGACTTTTAAAAATCTTTGGATCACTTCAAACTTGTATAAATTCCTTTTTATACTTCAAACACTTCCAAAAATCTTTTCCTTCCGGCAATAGATTCAACAAGGGGAGATTTATCTTATATAACAAAGACATATAACTTTGTTTATTTCAAATCAAAAGTTCAAATTTGATTACTCTATAAAGTCACCATATTACTTACCTTCATAAAGTAAATTTCTATCTTGGAAGTATCCAATTTTCATTTTATTTCATCATATATTTCACAAAATATACCATTCATTTCAAAAACCAACCCACATTTCTTATCCACATATTCCTAATATCAATTTCATTCAAATCCATATGATGTACAAATATAATCCGTACGCTATATCAATTTGATCGTTCACTCGATCACAACTTCACTTTCGAACTAGTATCATTCACCGACTTCCTATTGTGGACTCGTATTTGGTTTCTTGATCAGAAACCGTCATTCTCCTTGCATAGCATAACTATGATAGAGAATATCCAGAACCAATCAACAATCCATATCATGGTTCGCCGTCGAAAATCGAGTGAAAAATCCCAACTCGGATCGATATAACTATCTTGAAATTATGTGCTCGAATCTGGATCAAATCACTATGCGAATGGAATAATATATGTACATCCTACGTATTTATCTTCATTGATCATTAACTAAATCAATTCTCTTTTCTATTCACATTCCCTTAGGTTCTTATCCATTTATTCTCTATTTCCTCAATCCCTATTTGGATTATCAGCCCAATTCTTAGCTCAAATGAATATTTAATCAAATCAGTTTGAACTCTGTCCAGTTTAAATTTAGAAAATAGCTTGAAATTCTTTAAAATATATAAGTAGTTGAAAAATAATTATTAGTTCGTAAAATAGCTGTAAAATAGTTAAGTAATTGTAAAATAGTTGGGAAATAGTCAAATAGTTAAAGAAGTTTTAAATAATTACAAAATAGTTGTAAAATAGTAACTAGTTATAAAGTAGTTGAAAAACAGTAATTAGTTTATAAAACAGTTGAAATTTTTTGAAATAGTTCTACAAATAATTGTAAAACAAGTATAAGATAGTTTTAGGTTTTATAAAGAAAAGTTGTATATTAAATAGTTTGGAAAATAGATTTATATTAAAATAGTTTATTTTGAAAATAGTCCAGAGTCAAACTGTTCAATTCCCAACCTCCATTTCCAATCAATTTAATTTAAATTTCCACTTCCATTTAAATTGACTCGGTTCCAATTTAAATAACTTCAATTTCCCTTGAACTTGATTTATTTCCAATTCAAGTTGAATTAATCTCAATTTCTTTCCAAATTCAAATCAAATTCCATTTGATTTTAAACCTATTCAACTTTAATTACAATTCCAAATTATTCAAATCAATTTGGACTAATTTCAAATTGAACTCACTTCAATTTCAAATCATCCCAATTCCTATTTGAATAAATCCCAATTCCCATTTGAATTTTAACTCAACCAACTTCAATTTCATTTCAAATTAATCCAATTCAAATTTTCCATTTGAATTTTTAAACTTACTCATCTTCAATCATAATTCCCTTTTATCTCAATAATGGATATATTACCACAATCCATTTCTTCATTTATTTAAACAAATCCAATTTCAGCTTAAATATTATTAATAACAACAGGATGGTTTCATTCAACTTATTTAAAACATCCATCCATTTCCAATTGCTAAATCTCAAACCCACTTTGAGATCACACAAATTTTCAATTCAAAACAACCATTTAACTTCCCAAGTTAAATCTCAATTTCATCTTGAAATTTCTAATTTAGATTGCTTGTTAAATTACTTAACTTTCCCAAAGTTAAATTCAATTTACTTAATCCAGCCAACCTTACCCAATTTGAATTCCCATCTCAAATTATAAACTTCACATAATAATCTTCCAGCTTATAAGTTCAAAAACTTAACACTTTGGGTATTACATCTTATTCCAAATTTAAAACTCAACATTTAGAGTTTATTTCAAGCCATCTTTGATATTATGTATATCCACACATATATACACATATTTACTTCTTGGCCTACCAAGCCAAATTTTAAATTTTAAACCACCCTTGGTTTTAATTCAAAACAAATTCCTTTAAAGTTTACAAACAACTTCTTGTTCTAAAGTAAGATTATATTCAAAATAGTTTGAATAATATTATTTCCTTTAACATTTTGAAAACAACTCAAATGTTTAAATTTAGAATTCAGAACTTCACAGTTTGAAACCCACTTTAATTTACATCCTTTCTAATTTACAAGTTACTCTCATCAAATGGCTACTTCCTCAAAACATTTTATTGTTATTGGAAAAAAAATCATCCCATTATTAAACACAATAACCATTCTATTTCTCTAGTTTGAAACCAATTCTAATTCATCTTATTTTGAATCTCTTTCCCAACTTCAAGATTTTAATTTCAGTTTGAATCCATTTCAAACTTATCTTTAATTTAAGTTCACTTTGGTTGTATTTCTATTACCACTTAATTTAATTCCAAAAGTTTAACAACCAATTACCTTCATATTTATTAGAAAGAAATATTGCTTTATATATCAAAATATATTCTTATATAAAATCATTTAAAAGCTTTATATAAGAAAATAACAAGTACGCTCTCATACACACACACTCAACTCATTCTAGGGTACCATTGACCCTATCCTTAATGAGTAACCCACCAGAGACAAGGTTCTCGCTTAACCCTTAGCTCTGATACCAAATGTAATGACCCGGAAATTTCGATACAGAAAATTCTAGATAGTTAGGAAAATAAGAAAAGAGATAGTTAGGAAAAGAAGAAAAGAGATAGAAGAAAAGAAACAAAAACAAGTCAAAGAAACCTCACATTCGCAGGGGATAAAAATATAATATCACATAAATAACATTTATACAAAGAAGCTGTATCAGTTAAATTTCATACGGTACATCAGAGTTACAATATTTACACAAACACTGGACATTTAAAATTAACTTGTTCCAGATAAACAACAATATGTCACAGCGGAATAAACTCCATACGTTCCTTCCATCCAGCTTGCCTCATGAGCTCCAGAACGTCCTTACCTGAAAATCTGTAATACTCGGTCTGACCCGAGCATCTCGGGTCAGGATGGAAACCAGCGTGAGTAAACCCATCTAACATGGAACACAAAATCATACAACTTATATAAAACCCGAGGTAACTCATATCAATTTACAAATTCACAAATTGATATAGACATCACTTATTTTGCACATCAATTTCTAAGTAACAAAATTTAGATTAAAGGGTCTAAATCACTTAAAACATTCCATTCCAGTCTATTGATTCCACATATCAATCTATAAAGAATCGAAGTGGTTTCGGGTATTTACTAACACCCGACTCCGATTTCTTCAAATCCAATGTTATCTAAACCCAAGTTATCCAATTAAATACAATTCAACTTTAATTACTGGATAACACTTTTACACAGCAATTCATAATTGATAGATAATCACATTATCACCGTCCATCCAACATATCATATCATAAAGCAATTCATATTAGAGATAACCAATTCAAAGTACTTAACATCATTCAATCATTCATAAGCAAGATTGATCAATTCCATTAATTACATTAATTAATGATCCTCTAATTACTTTCATTAGTTAATTATTCTTAAATTTCATATAATAATTAACCTTTAACTTAATTACATTCATTAATCAACGTTAATTAATCACAATCAGAATTTAACTTTTCTAAATCACTCCATCAATTAAACCAACTTCTTGATTAACTATATTCATTAATCCTTTAATTACACTGAGTAATTATCACTTAATTCCTTCGACCAAGTAATTATCCTTTAATTACTTCCCATCAAGTAATTTTCCTTTTAATTAAATACATCCAGTAATTATCCATTCATCACTTCACTAAGGAATTACACCTTATTAATTACCTTAAGTAATTATACTTAATCTTTAATTAATTATATCTATTAATCACCCTTGATTAATCTCATTTTGTAACTAATTACTCTTAATTAATTACATCACTTAATTAACTTCCCATAACTTTTATTAGTCAATTCTTAAATTAATTACACTAAGTAATTAATTATTAATTACTTCTACTAAGTAATTATTCTTCATATTAATTACACCAGGTAATTACCCAAAACTACTTTCAATCTTTAATTATTTGCACCCTGTAATTAACATTACTAATTACTTCACTAAGTAATTACATTTTATAAACCTCATTAAGTAAATATACTCAATCCCATCATCAAGTGATTACTTAAATTAATTAAACCAATTAATTAACTTAAACTAATCATATTAATTAATTACATAGAGTAATTAATACCTTTAATTACTTACATTAAGTGATTATCATTAAAGTAACTAATTCTCTAGTTACTTATATTAAATTAATCTCTAGCTACAAATTAATTAATCTAAAATTAATTAACTTATAACCTTAATTATTAATTAATTAATCCTTAACCATTATTAATTAGTTTCTCTCTCTAATTGCTTGATTGATTTATTTAATAATCTTAATCACCCAAACCTTAATTAACTTTAAATAATTCATCTATCTTAATCCCTTCCTTAACCATCATCAGAATTTAATAAACTTCGGAATTAATTATTAGCTTGCAAATTTACATAATTTCTTAAGTTTAATTGATGAAAAACATTTCAACTTCTTGGTTAGTGCTTAACCAAATTATCAGTTAAGTTTAATTAAACTTAAGATTTAACTTAATCTAAGCTAAATGAATTGCAAAACTTTTGTGTAACCAATCCTTTAAATAAACCATTATTGTTTAAAAGGAATAGTTTTAGGAAATTTAGTTTAACTTGAATTGGTTTAACTTTACACTGTTATCAAAAAAAAATTAAAACCATGTTATAAAAGTATTAACCCAAGTCCGCTTCGTGAAAATCACCAGAAAACTCGAGTAAACCCCTGAGAAAAACACACAAAACACACACGAACCAATAACAACCATTCCTGCTTCGAGACCTAAACTGGATCACTTCGAGTTTCCCCTAGCTAACCCTTCTTCTCAATAAAAACAATCCAGACACTCTTGAACGACACGTGCACATGCAAAACAGTCGCTGCTGACCAGTGCCACGACCACCGGCAAGTCGCAACTCAACCCCATAATCGACATGATCCTTCAGATTGCCGAAAATCATCTTCAAATGAAAACGAGCCACACAGCACCTGGACCAAAAATTCCGATCACTGAAAACTCCACCGTGTCGCCACCTATGATCACAAGTTGACGCGTCGCCTCGCCCAGAGCTTCACTACACCACTCTGCTCCTAATCCCTCTCGCGCGATCATCTTCGGTGACCCATTGATGACGCACGTCGCTTGCAAACAACATCGACCACATCCCCCTTCCAAACCATAGTTTGACCCATGGACGTCGTAATGATGAACTATAAATACATCTGGCATTTTAACCTATGTCTCCAAGCTTCCTCCTACCTCCAGACGAAGCCCCGACTACCTCGAGACTTCTGCCCACCATAAATAACCAAAAACTCGTTTTCAGATCATCTTAGAAATGCTCATTCAAAACTTTGCTAAAAATCGTGATTTTTATTTTAAAAAATCCTAGTTTTGAAGTAAATTCAAGTTATAAACTTGAAACATTTAATTGATGTAATCGAGTTTTGAAAATTTTAAGTTTTTTCCTGTAAGGTTCAATTTCCAGGAATATACATACTTGTTTCTCATAAACAATATTTTTAAAACTTTGCCTATGTTAAAATGAACATACCTTGTTCAGAGATCCAGGCCTAAAAATCATTTAGTTTGATGATTTAAAATTTTGAATCAGGACTACATCTGTAATATTTGGAACAGAGGCATGTTTTGCCTGTTACCAACCATAAACACAGATACTAACACATATATATTCATAAAATCAACATATCATACTCCATATCGTACTTCAAGAATCATCTAATAACAATCCAAGATATATCCATTTATAAGAATTTACTCACCTGTTAAATTGAAAATAGAGCTTTTTGATTTTAAACAGCCTTTGAATCTTGCTTGTTGTTGATAAAGCTGAGTTGAATCTCTTGAGTTTAGGCTTGAGAATTTGTAAAAACTAGATGAAGTTTGAATTTGATCTGTACTTTGCTATTGAAAACTTGAAAAAAAATTGATTTGTTTTCTCCCAGTTTGACAATTTGCTTGAATCTGATCTTTAGCTAGCTTTAATTTGCTTTCAGGTTGAAGATTTTGAACTGCTGTTTTTTTATTTTGATTTAGTTTTCTTTGATATGCTAATTTTTTTCTTCAGCATTTGAACTGATTAAAGAGAATTAGAGGTATGAAAATGTTTACTTTATCTCTTCTTAGTTATTTTGAAAAAAAATAAAAAATATAATAGACACTTGTTAAATTGTTAAGTAACTAATTACACTTGTCATTACTCCTTATTTATTTACTTACATTTGTTAAATGGTATGAATTTGTATACATTTGTAATCATGATATTCCCAATATGTTTATAAATTATAAAATAATTTTTTTTCATATTTTATTTACATTCTTATGTTAAATTCTTTATATATATATATATACATACACATACAAACTAAGATTATTTTCTTGGATAAATTTTTTAAAAGAAAGTACATTAAATCCTATTATTTAATTCTTATTTCAAATTTTAGTCATAATAAAATAAATATACATAGATATTATTCTTTGATGTTTGAAAAATAGAGTTTACTTAAATAGCCTTTAAGAATCATCATATTGAACTCAAAACAATAGTTCCTAATCATAATATATATATATATACACACATACACACTTAAAAATTTCGATATTATAAAGTTTGCATATGTCTATTTTCTTATTTATAATTCACCGTAAGGTTTATCACTTAAAGAAAATTATTTATTATAGTTTAAATCCATTTATATACGTATATATATATCCAGATATTTAAAATTATCAGAATTTTATCTGCTTAACTGAATAAAACCAGTTAATTATCCAATTATCAGATGTTTCAAAAATCCGGGTTATCACACTACCCACAGCCGATACAAGTAAAATCAGTTACATTTGGCATTTGAACACCTCCTCATGAGGTCTTTCCTCCCTTCTGATTCTTACTGCCCTTTTAATACGGATTGAACCATTTCTTCTATGTACCCTTAGGTCTAACATAAACTCTTTTCTCCTTTTGAAAAAAAACAACCATATCTCCTTGCCTTTCCAATAATCATATCAAAAGCAGCCAAAAATGCACCATCGCCTTGTGATTTAGCCCCTTTCTCAAACCTTCAATAAATTTCTCATTTTTCTTTAGTGGGTATTAATATGTTCCTTCCCATACTTCGATAAAGCATTAAAGCACTGAATATACTCTTCCAAAGTCATCTCTTCAGGCTTCAAGTCAACGAACTCCCTACAAAAAGCACTCTTCTTTGATTCAGGTATAAACTGAGCCTCGAGTCACTCCTTAAACTCTTTCTAGTTCATTTCCTCCCCAGAACATCAGTAATCACAACCTCTACCAATCTAAAGCATCCTCTTGAAGATGATGGGAAGTTAACCACCTTTTCCATGCGTCACCATAACATATGTATCCAAAGTTGCACTCACACACCTTCATCCAATTCAACACCACTAAAGCAGACTCCTTCCCCATAAACACCTTTTTGCCGCAGCTCATGTAATCATGGATCATATTAGATAAGTCTATGTCTTTAGCCATTACTCGTCTCGAAACAACAATTTTAGTTAGATGTTACCTTTTTATTTCCATCATAAACTGGTGGAACAAAGCATTCATATCCATTCCTCCAATAGCCAAGGCAGATAATTGATCAACTTCTTCAACATGAACTTCGGGGTCTGTCTCTCTTCCTTGGCCAATAGTTCGCATGCTAGCAATTCCACAACCAGCATTTGCTCCTATACCTCCCAAAGTCAAAAGTACATTATGTGGATCTATTCTTGCTATCTGCATAACTAAGTGTTTGTAAGTGTTGGGTAAAAAAGTGACACAAAACCTTAAATCAGTTAAAAACAAGAAAAACAACGAGAACGTAAGGATTTTTAAAGTGATTCGACCTCAAATCACTACCTATGCCCACTTAGTTTTATTTCTTTGAGATTTATCATGAGTACAAATGATTTACAATGGTTTCAAGTCTAGAAACAAGATAATCTCGGGTTTGACTGTAATTGTGATAAAGGAATAAAATATAGAAGAGAAAAGAGTAATGAGTTAGAGACCAAAAGTCCAAAAGTGTCATCGTCCCCTTCACGTTGCTTATTCCATATTTATAGTCGAAATCATATGTCGTAGTTGCTAGATCATGGAAAGTTGATAAGAATTCACATCTGTGAAACCGGGAAAGAAGAACAATTCAAATATGAGTACCAAAATCATGGTATACCAACCAAAATATGGTCATTACCAAGCAGATTTTCTCATCATCAAAGTGCACACTACTCCATACTTGTTTGTATCGCAAGTCTCCAAACTCAGAGGTAGTTTCCTCTATTTAAATCAACTTGGAAACGACCATAACTATGGTCAGTACCGACCATAATTTTCTTACTCCAATCCACTTTAAACTTCTTGTGCCACTTCCCATCATCTCCCAAAGTTCTTAATCCATTTCATCTTTGTCTCGAAGTCTAGATTCACTTAGAAGTTTCTCGGTTCAAATGCTAGATAACACTTGCCCCATAAAGTATGCTTTTATGAAAGCATAACATGCTCTAGATCAAGACAAGCGAGTATTATTAGTTGCACAAAAGTCACTAGTCAACAAATCATCATCTTTGAAGCATCATATTTATTCAGAACATCCACTCATCACTTCAAATAGTTGGTGTACCATTCTTTTTCTATGATAGAGTTGGAATTCTTATTTTATTTGTGTAAGTTACACGATCTGGTAAGCTCCTTCATTCCTCTTTTTTATAATATGGCGATCAGTACATGTCCATACCAACCACATGATGTTGGTATTAACATGATTTCTGAATAGAGGTATAAGTACTCTAACACCTGTACTTCTTCCAATTAATTTCATTTGCAAGCACACTCATTCCTTTGCAAATCCATCTTCCAACCATCGACATCCTTCACCCCCCCATTGATGCCATAAATACAATCGTCGCTATTCATTTTGCTACTATCGAGTTCAAGTCGTTGTTGAATTAATGAGCACTACCTTTTTCAGATCATGATTTGGTACATAGGTGGGTCTCTGATCTTGATTTTTAAGTCATGGGTGTCGTCGTGCCATCGTTAATGATGACTTGCCACTACCGATGTCATCATTTGCAAGAATAAATCTAAATTTGACCATAATGGTTGTTTCAACTCACATAACCAAATTTAGGCTTTGGGGAGATTTCAAGCAATGCAAGGCTGACACCAAGTGACTATAGGCTTGCACCCAAGTCTTTCGTATTCCTTAATAATTTGTGTTAACTTATGGTCTTTACAATCCTTGCTTCGCTTTCTTCCCATGGTTATTTTAATCTGGCATATATGATAGGTTCTCATATGTAAGAGTGGTTTGTGTATTTCTCCTCGATCCTTGGTTAAATGTGGATCAATTGCTCGATTTTGGAGAGAATATTCGAAGAAATGGTTGCATCGAATGCATTCCAGCATTCAAATAAAACATACTTGCCAACACTTCAAGTTGTACTTCACAATCCTGTGTTCCAATTAAGAAAAATCTATGTCACTCCAAACAATGGCTCCGTTATCGTGGATTTTGTGATAACGGGTAATATCCGACACATAGTTCCATCGTGCGATAAAGATCATTTGCCAGTACGAGCAGGCTATCTACACAGAGTGTTCACATGCACCATGATTTGAAGAGAGGACAAACATTGCATAGATAAACACTTCATAATGGCTTAGTCAATGTGCATAATCCTATCAGTCAACACACGTTGACTCCACTAGATTCTTTAGATCGACTATACAGATTTTGATTAAAATATTTCATTAAAGTAAAACATACCTGACCAAGTTCATCAATGAGCTTTTCAGTTTGAAATGGCTAGAAAATCTCTCTGTTTCAAGGTCAGTGTTGGCTCTTCTATCCCACCAGAGGTGGGCTTTCTACAACCCAAACTATTATGTCCACTCCGTCTAGAGCGAGGCATTCTATATCTTAAGAGCTTTAACTTCAGGCCTTTCCAGGCCAATTCCAACTGAATAGCCTCACGATCAAACTCCTCCAATGGATGAATGACCCATTCTAATAGTCTTAAATAATCCTTGAGACTAAACACCATCTAAGTTGGCCACTGAGGCATTTTATTCAATATGTCTCAAACAAGGGATTCTTGAGGATGAGGTTCTCTTACTAACGCTCGATCAATAGGCTCATTCCTCGCCTCCAGGTTATATGGCATGTAATAGATATAGGTCCTTATCTGGAACAGTACCTCCATTTAATTAATTCATCAAATTCTTTCTCCTAGAAATAAGGCTGGCTTCCATACAAGTGTACCCTAACGGATATGCCCTGCTCAATTCTCTATATACCATTTTCATGATGCAATTAAACAGTCCTCCAACAATGGAGAGTTCAACTACCTTTTGAGCTTCAAGAACAGGCAAGATTTTGCTTCCTTACTAATAGTTGAGGCCTTTAACCACTGTAAGGTCATTGATGCACTTCAAAACTAGCACATTTACTTCAATGGAAAGTATTTCTTCGTTTGTTCCTCCCATTGCTTTAGCCATTTCTGGTTGAATGGCCATAAGTATTCTCATCCGATGTCATCTCTATATTTGAGTTATCTTTACCCAAGCTTCAACTTCCTTTCTGTATCTTTCACAGATCTCCCTAAATGAGAAGTCAGTGACGCTCATGCCCAAATTCTAGGGTTCTTGAAGGTAGTTTATTATGGATTCCAAACAACTTCCTATCTTCTTACCAATACTTGGCTTCACTAATATCAACTACAATGGAAGGAACATGGTTCTAAAAATACTCCACACCAGAAGAGCTCGAGCTACCATCGATCTTTATTCCCCAGTTCATAACTCTAACAATGAAGACCAGGGGAGTGATGAAGGTCCGGAAGGCAAGCTCCTACGAGAACATCTTCGGTTCCTTGGGTGACCTTAGGAAATTGTCGGCTTTTGGTTTTGGGGAATAAGATTCGGAGATAACCATAATACTAGCCCTTGTGAATTTAACTCCATTGCCAGGGATATTCTTGCTAAGGGCGATGAAACCCCGTCTCTAGGACCCTTTGAGCATAGTTCATAGATTACTCAAGGAAACACCAGCACTTTGCACACATCAAGGATCATGAGCACACACATTGATCACTTATTCTTAATCAAATCCTTCATTCTGACATATTCATTCTTATTTTTAGGTGGAATGGGCAGATACTGATTTTTTAATCTCTGTTCGGGCATGGATCAATGTCGCTCCTCAACTCTAGACGTTCACTATTGATGCAACATCCATCAAGAGAGAAGAATGCCAAGATGAGAAGGATAGGCAGTGCCACCATGAAGAGTAAGAGCACCACGATGCTAAAAGAAAACAATGCTACTTAGACGAATAAAAGAGTCTGCATGATTACTCCGGGTGTGATTCTAACCCCAAACGGCTATGCTCTCACTTAACCTTCTTAGTAGAAACCTCCATGAACACATTGCCTACCATCACTGTTTCTATCTCCCATAAGTTCGAAGAAGCTTCTATCCATACTACTCTGCCTCCACCCCCAGTAGCCCAATCCACTGTTATCAATACTAAGATGCAAGCATCTTTACATGACTATTACCTAGATGGGATAATGTTTGTTTGAAATGTCAGCGGTATCGCTCGACAAGAAGTTAATAAGGACATTGACAAGTCTAGGAGATCGCAGATCAGTTGTTTGAATGGAAAAGGCTTGCTAAGGGCCTCTTCAACTTCAATCAAGTCAACCAGCTGCTTATTTGTGCATTCGACTCAGAGAGGTCCAACCATGACAAGATAGTGGGAGGCTATAAAAAAGAATTGGCTGACATTATAATAAAAATGGAAAAAGTAGAGAATCGGCCAAGGACTCAAAAGACAGAATAGTGAAACTATCAAGGGTCCATACACAAGAAATTACAGTCATGAACAACCAAGTGAAGCCCACGCTTTAACTGCTAAGTATGAAGAACATCTTAAAGCCATGGATGAGAAACTTACAGTGCTTCAGGCTAAAGTAGATAAGCTCAAAGCTAACCTTTAGGGCTGAATCAGAATCTAATGTTCAATTCCAAATTGAGCTCTTTAGCGCCAAAGAAGTAATTATGGTGCTCAGTGCAATGGCCATGCAAACTCATGAAGAAATGGAAGTCACTCTCCTTTAGTTCTTTGCTAATATGACCGAACAGAAAAAAGTAAAATGGCTTGGAGGTAGCTTCCTAGTCATGTTGGCAGACACTTGGAAAGAGACCCTCGATAGGGCCAATGAAGCTGGCCAAGGCATCACCGAAGATTATCTAAATTCGATCTTCCTAGATGAGGAGGATCATATGGCCCTAGAAAAAAGAAGGCTATCTTTGTGGCATAAGAAGCAACTACAAGGTAGACAGCTGTTGAGGCTCCCGCTGGTCCTATTGCATCAGATCAGGTGAAAACATCCACTCCCACTTCAAAAAAGCTCGCAATGGACATTGTCACTTCTATCCTGGCCACCTCTGAGTCTACCTTCTTTGAAACTCCAATCCCTGCTACATCGAGTGTTGAAACTCCTCAGCTCTCTCATTTGCCCATCATATAGTCTCAATTTTTTATTAAGGAGGGCGAGATCAGCAAATCCTCAACCAACGGTACTCCATCCAGCTAAGATATATCTTTAGTCCTTCTAGCCTTCATGAAACTTCAATTCTCACCTAAGGATGTCACTAATCTATACCGTTATGTTTGTCAAGTTGTAGATCATCCATCGTTGCCTCCTCCACCACCTTCTACTTAAACCCTAAACCCTAGTGCTGTAGTAACCACGCTACATCCATTACCACAATGTTAATCACTCCAATTCCTCGCTCCAGCCCTAGCCCCAACATAGACTCGAAAAATATAGGAGCATTGGAAGGGTTGGAGGATGTCAATTAATCTTAAAAAAGGGGAGACTATCATCGGCATCAAGGATCCTAATGATTCTATCACAACAACAAAGAATTTGAAGTGCAACTTCGATAAAATCAGTGTCAAACAAGAGCCGGGGACTTAGAATCCCCCAACTGGCTTTAGAAGATCCTCACCTATCCCTAACTTTCCTCTACCAAAAATCAAGCCTCCAAAAGGCCGCAGAGCTAGCGGATCTAAGACCTACGACCATGCCTCATAAAATATAAGTGTAGAATCGATTTCACCCTAGAGGGGGGTGAATAGGGTGATACTATTAATTATAAAAATTTAATGTAGAAGTATATAAAATAATCGCAACACGGATATAGCATAATATTAGCAGCACAGATAATAGAAGAATAAAAACAGAAATAGAACAGCACAGATTTACCCAGCTTCGGCAAAACCCTGCCTACGTGCTACCCCCAAGGTTTGTACTAGAAATTAAGTAGTCAGATGCTTACATACGTAAACTCGCGACACTCATTATCAACTAACCTAACTCTATGCTCAAAACCCTACCATAACTCAACAATGAGTTGCGAATTCTCGACCACCATAGTTCGTCCCCGAGTCACACGACTAGAAAATTACAACAATTTTAAAAAGAATTACAATATAAAAACTAACTAAAACAAAACCCTAATTTAAATCAACTAAAGCCCAAAAGAAATTATAAAGTCGGCCCAAATATGTTAAGTGATAAAACAAATTATCCTCTTTTACTTTTATTCTATTGGCCGTATGCTCTATGAAAAATGGTTGCTTCGTTGTTCTCTTTACTTCAAAATTTGGGTTCGTGATATTCTTTGAAGCTGCCGCTTTCTGTTGTTGATTGAATGATGCTTCATTTTCTTTCTTTGATTGATTTCTCGGCTGCTTCAATTGTCGAGCTCGATCGATGTGTGAATTGGTACGTGAATGCCTTTTTATGATTATTAGTTATTCTCGACTTTAATTCGAGTTGAATGGTTTATTCTTCTCTGTTGTTACTTAAACTCGAATGAGATTCCATGCCGATGATAATATAGGTTATATAGGATTTGAATTCGTATAATTTCGTTCGTATTTATTTTGATTTGAATTCTTCTTAACTCTTTCTTGGTCATATGATTTTGATTCAATGCTAGTGATGATTTCTGACCTTTTCAATTTGTATATTTTCGTTGCTTATTTAACACGGCTTCAATTTTGACATGGAAGTTAGTTCCATTCTTTTCTCTGTTGACATCGGCCACTTTGATTTTGTAAAAATATGAACTTGTTCGATTTTGCCTTGGTCACCATGGCTTTGACTTGATACTGCCAATTAACTTCGGGAACTTCTAAATTTTTGATAACCTGGACTCGGTCATAGTTGTTTTAATTTGACTTTGATCCTGATTTGTTCGAACATGTTGTATATCATTATTCACTGTCTTTGTTCGAAACTGCTACTTTGATTTTGAACTTGTACATTGTGTTATTCTCTTACCTCTTCAGTTAGATCAATTTGAGAAATAAAAACTGCTCTTGCTATAAATATGTGACCATGGCTATGATTTGTGTCTGCACTTCATATTGAACTTTCATGAACCAAAATTGTGTTGTGGTTGAGTCCATTCTGGTTCAAGTGAATTCGAGGTTTTGTTGAGTTCATGTGCTTATGCATGTGTATATAGTTGTTGTGTGATATTAGTCTGGGTTGGTCTGCACTGCTCTGTCCATTGCTTTAGTGCCTCCATGCCTTTTCTTGGTTGTTGTATGCCTCTGTGCAATTTGCATTTGGTTTTGTACATTTGTGTCATGTCTAGATGCATTTAAATTCCATTGATGCATTATGGTTACATTTTTGTTCATGCTAAAATTATTGCATTCATGTTCTTGTGCACTTATGGTTGGTCTTCATGTAGCTTGTCTGCACTTCGTTTCAACATGTGAGCATGTTGAACTTATGTTACCTTGGGACTTTTTATATACATCATTTTGAAACTTGGATGCTTTGTTGACTTCATGGTTGTTGTTCTCTAGTCTACCTAATCCTGTTAGCCGAGCTATCCTGTTGCCTACGTATGTGATTTGGTCTTGGCTTTGGTTTCATATGAATGTGGTCTGTCTCGACTGCTCAATGTAGTTTCATTCTTCAAATGTACTTTGTTTTTGTTCATTGGTCTGCACTGCTTCATCGATATATATGTGCATGTCTGGTTTTGTTTGAAGTTGCATTGGTTGACATGGGTCTGGTCTTATTTCATTTGAAAGTGCTTGGTTCTTTGGCATTGTGCTTTTGTGTGCACTGTCAACTGCTTATACTGGTTTCAACCTGCACTTTGTCTTGATTTTTGGAAACTAATCTGGTTGGGGGCTTCCTTGACTGGTTCCTGACCTTGGTTGATATTGTTGTCTTCGATCATAGCATCCACGTGTACATCACTTAGTTTTTGGTCGAGGCTTGTTTTAGTTGTCTTGACCATTTTATTGAACTTGTACATTTGGATTGCACCTGTGTTGAATCCAGCTTATAGCTCGGGTTTGACCTTGTGCTAATATCATGACATTGTATTTCACTCGAGTCAAACCCCGGCTTTTCATTGGGTTTGACCTTGTGCTCACCTGTCACTGCAATTTTATCAAGTGTATATCGGTGCGCACCGCCTTGTGGCATGTATAATTATACACTGTGCATTTCACAAGTTGTTTGTGTATGATGAATTTAAAAATGAATATGATGACGAACAACCCAAATAACTGAAGCAAATAACATTTTCAAAATACATATTTTATTTTATACTGCAATTTTTTTTTTCAATTTTACCGCGTTAGTATTTATTTTGCAGATATCTCAGATGTTGGATTCAATCTAGAATAGAGTTAAAGAGAAATACTAGTGAATGAGTGAAATGTAGTGAGGTGAATATTGTAAATGGAAAATTGTGATGTTAATCAAAATTGTATTGTGATTGAAATTGTGTATATGTATAGTGAGAGCTCAAATTTTACTATTCAAAATTGTAATAAAATATTTGTTTGAATAAAATATTTGTTTGAATTTAAATTCTGTGTTATTTATTTTATCCAGAAAATATTTATTTAATTATGTGAAAAATAAAATAGTACAATAACAAATACATTTAAATATATATATATATATATATGTTTATTATCATCAAACAAAAATCATATACTTGCAAATTCAACAATCTCCCCCTTTTAAGACCACAAACATATACTTAAGATTTTGAATTTATTAAATGTATTTGATCAATCAATTTTCTCCCCCTATTCGAATGCTCCTTCTCTACAACAAAGCTCCCACTTCATATATGCATGAAAATAAATAAAAATATGCAAATGAACCTAGATGCAAAAATAAATTACAAAATAAAATATTTGACCTTTATTTTCCAAAATCTTAACTTTTCTCTCCCCCTTTTGTTATCAAGAAAAGAGTAATAGTGTTAGAAAAATAGAGATAAAGTGATAGACATTAATACGCCATTAATACTAATCGAGTATGAATATTAAATTTCAATAAAAATCAACCAAAAATCATAAATATTTTGTTTGACGCATATTCCACTTTAGAATGATAGGGATGATGTCATCATATAAAACCACATAGTTTTGTCTATTTGTGGTATATTTATATCAAGAATTTGAATATCTCGTAACCATGCATAACCATTAGGACTTTTAAATGAGATTAGTCGTATTCCAAATTTAAAAAAAATGAATTCAAGTATCTTCTAACCACGCATAACCGTGAGGACTTTTAAAAAGGATTAGAATCAACTTGTCTATTTAATCAATCAATTTTGATATGTGTTCCATACATGCATAACCGTGAGGAGTTTTAAATGAGAATGAAAGCACATAATCAAAAATTCTAAGTAATTCACCGGTGCATAACCATGAGGACTTTTAAATGAGAGCGAATACTTTGAATGTTTTTATTTCTAAAATTATAATAAAATGAAAGCGAATAATTTTCTGTTTAAAACACCACATATTGACATACTATATTGAATTTTAATGAGTGACGGTTGATAGATATATGATAGAAATAGAAATAGTCATTGAACTTTTACCAACAAAAAGTTTTTATAACTCTTGTTTAAATTTCTAAAGAAATTTACTAAATATACTATCTCAAGTTGTAATATATGATTAATATCAACACTCATCACTTTTTCAATCATTATTTATCTTTTTGGTAATCAATAGGGAGTCAGATTAGTTAATGTAGTCATTTAAAATCAAATCCAAAAATAAAATCAAAATTTATAACATGGCTAATCTGACAAGGTCAACAGAAACTATTTTCTAGAAGGGTTTTATAAGAAAAACGTTTGCTAATTGAAAATCATTTGAAATCAAATATATGTTGATATCTTCTCTGAAAATGTGATGCACTAATGGATGTCTTTTCATAAAACTCATTCCACTAGTAATTTATCTATCAATTGGATTACCAGTGTAATCTGCATCCGAATTTCCTTTTGACTCAAGATTATCATTCGTTGGATGTTATAGACCAGACGTGAAGTTGAAACAATTACCTTAAAATCATTTTGAACAGCTTTAAATGAAATTCTTTTGAATTTGAATTGAAACCATGCAAATAAACAAACAGTGAATATAGTGTTAGAACAAATATATCCACTTGTATCATGAGTAATCAATAATCAATAAAACACCATCATTAGTCCAATCAAATCTATATAGAGTAGTTCAAGGACTCTAGAAGTAGTGTTCTCGGAATAAAAAGATAATTGGCTAAAAAAATTTGAATAAGTCAGGATCAAAATCAATATTCATTTCTTTATCACATAACTGGCTGATTTAAATCAGATTATGGTGCAGATTTTCACATTCAATAAATCATTCAAAATAAATACATCGTTACCTATTTTACCTTTATGATAGTTTTTTGTTGTTGCCCATTGTAATTCTACCACCTTTATACTAGGCTAAGGAACTTTGATTTGTAGCCCATCGTATGCTTGGAGCAGCCAGAATCAAGGCAACACTGTTGCTGTCCTTAGCCTGTCACCACACCTACACGAGAAAAGATTTTTATGACCTATGTTTTTATAGGTCCATTGGTTGTTAATGGAAACTAATTATAAAAAATATGTTTGTAGAGACCCAAAACTATTTATATTTGTTCCTTTTGGCACCCAGATTTGTTTGACTTTAAGGGATTTTATATTCGTGCCTTTTGGAACCGAAATTGATATGGTTTTCACGTGTTTGGGTATCACACTATTCCCTTTAACAGTGTTACTAGTTGTTTGTTCATATTTTGACACTTTTGCAAATCCAAATGCATTCCTTTTATTCTCGAAGAGTTGATTTTCTAAGAGGATGTCAAATGATTTATCTCTAGTGAAAAATTTCCGAGTAACTAACTCAAGTTTGTTAACTTCGGATTTTAAAAGATTATTTTCATTTATTAGTTTCGAACAACAACTAATGGTACTATCTCTCTTTTCAAAACTAAACATCTTTAATCGCATATTTTCATTTTGAAGCTCTTTAATTTTATACTCAATTTCTAGCATTTTGGCTTTAAAAAGTTGGAGTTTTTTAAATTCAGTTTTTTCAAAATCCTTGATCTTTTTCAACTCCTTTTCAAACACGTGATTCAATCGAATAATTTCATATTTGCTCAAAATCATGTTTTCTTTCTCAAGATTTTTGAAATTTTCATTGATCTTATTTAATATCTTTACAAAAATCATACATTTCGAAATTTCTGACTCCTTAAAGCAATCCGACTCTTTTTGCAAAATATTATTTTACAAATCAACTCGGTTTTATTTTTCTCTCGAATTAAAATTTCGTTTTCTAACTTTTGAAAGTTTTTATGATGATAGGAAAATTATTTTTCATGATTCAAACACCTTTTGCAATTAGAATTTTTATTTTTCTTAATATTTTTAAGCTCATTTTTGAAATAATTATTTTTTTAAAGAAGTTTAGCTTGTTCCCTTTCTAACTTATTATTTTGCAACTCAAGAGCTTTAGTATTTTCAATTAGTTTTTGGCACAAGAGAACTAAATCATTGATTTAAAAATCACTACATTTTGCCAATCCTTTCAAGCACGTTGCTGAGTCGATTATGGGGGATCTCCCACAGTTGTTGACTTTTGCACCATATATTGCATCAAAAGTATTACAGATTTCCTTTGCATTTTAACAATGAGAGATAAAGTTAAAATTATCTTCATTAATATGAGAATATAGTATATGCATAATGAGAGCATTAATCGAAGTAATTTGCTCATCTATTATATCACACCCATTTTTAATAATATCCCAACATTTAACATTAACAGATTTTAAATAAGATTCCATTTTTAATTTCCAATTCAAAAAATCTGTTCCATCAAAAACACGAAGAATAATATTGGACCGACCCTTAGCAAAAGCATATTTAAAAGAAGTCATTTTAAAAATTCAAATTTGTAAAACAAAAATTGGTTTCTGAAAAATTAAAATTTTTGAAACAAAAATGGCTTTTGTTACTAGCTCCGATACCACTTGTAGGATCGATTTCACCCTAGAGGGAGTGAATAGGGTGATACTATTAATTATAAAAATTTAATGTAGAAGTATATAAAATAATTGCAACACAGATATAGCAGAGTAATAGCAGCACAGATAATAGCAGAATCCAAACAGAAATAAAACAACACAGATTTGCCCAGCTTCGGCAAAACCCGACCTAGTGCTGCCCCTAAGGTTTCTACTAGAAATTAAGTAGTCAGATTCTTACACACGTAAATTTGTGACACCCACTATCGACTAACCTAACTCTACGCTCAAAACCCTGTCACAACTCAGCCACTGAGTTGCGAATTCTCGAATTACACCATTGTAGTTCGTCCGCTAGTCACACGACTAGAAATTACAACAGTTTTAAAAAGAATTACAACATAAAAACAAACTAAAACAAAACCCTAATTTAAATAAAATAAAGCCCAAAAGAAATTATAATGCCGAACCAAATTTGTTAAGTGACAAAAAAATATCCCTCTTTTCCTTTTATTCTATCAACCGTATGCTCTGTGGAAAAAGGTTGCTTCATTGTTCCAATTTCCTTCAAAATTAGGGTTCGTGATATTCTTTGAAGCCGCCGCTTTCTTCAGTTGATTGAATGATGCTTCGTTTTCTTTCTTTGATTGATTTCTTG
This sequence comes from Allium cepa, assembly GCA_030765085.1. Taxonomy (NCBI): domain Eukaryota; kingdom Viridiplantae; phylum Streptophyta; class Magnoliopsida; order Asparagales; family Amaryllidaceae; genus Allium; species Allium cepa. Next base: position 736,660,615 of record CM060928.1, on the reverse strand, counting down.
GCCGCTTCATATTGTCGAGCCCGATCGATGTGTGAATTGGTACATGAATGCTCTTTTTTTATTAATTATTCTCGACTTTGATTCGAGTTGAATGGTTTATTCGTCTCTGTTCTTACTTGAACTCGAATGAGATACCATGCCAATGATGATATGGGTTATATAGGATTCGAATTCCTATAATTTTGTTTGTATTTATTTTGATTTGAATTCTTCTTAAATCTTGCTTGGCCATATGATTTATTTTCTTTTGGTATTTCCTGCATATAGGCCGTCATTGTGCGGGAGCTGCCCCCGCAACTTGTATAAAAAATCTATACAAATAAAATACTATTACACCCCATAAAATTCAATAATTAGTTAATGGAATTAATTAATTAATAAATAATAATGCTGAGAAATAGAATTTTTCAAACATCGATATTTGGCTACGAAACTTGCACCATTGTGTTTGTGGCAATTTCCTGAACAACTCATATATAAAGTTTTTCGATCGGAGTTTAAATGAAAAATTATTAGCGTTTAATGTTTTAGAGTCAGAAATAATTATATATGTAATTATGATAATAAAAATAAATTAAATGTTAATGGAAACTTAGGCATTAATAAATGATAATGTTAAAAATCAAATCTTAAAGTGGGAAACAAATGGACGCAATCACTCATACAAGTAACAAAATTAAACAAATGAAGCATGCTAATTTAATCATGCTTAAAATAGGGGTTAGGTTGACTCCAAATGCACCCAGGTCGACCAGTAGCGGTCACCCCTAGGCAAGGGGTGGTCGACCATTGACAAATAAAATTTGTGAATGGGGTATGCGATTGAACGATGTGGATTGATCAAATTATTTTTCTTTGCTGCCAATTTTGGTAGTGTGCATTCAAAATGGAATTAAAGATTTCCTATGCTAAATATAACGCTCCAAATCAATCCCGAACCCCTATAAATTAGTAGCTAACCTAACCTTAATTTAATTAGAAAACTTACGGCATATTGAAACTCTACCATTTTCCCTTCTCCTCTAAATTATAAAAGAAGAAAAACTATTATATATATATATATATATAAGTAAATAAAAGCGGAGAATCAGAGAAGAGAGGAATAGGATTGATCCTGAACACAAGAATAAAGGTAAACCATGAATCAAACTCCAATCTAAATTTAATTTGATCCTTTCCCCAAATTTGTAATTCTAATAGGTGTATACCCTTTTTGAATTTTGAATTAAAAGTAAGATATAGTCAAATATAAAGTGAATGTATCTTGATCTGAAGAATTGGAATGCTAAAGCATGGTGAGTGGTAAATTACATATTTTGTAATAATAATGGATTTCTATCGTTGTAGATTATTTATGCCTAGATATAAATTACAATTTGGATATTTAATATCATACGCATAAGGAATTGGATATTTAATTTCATATGCGTAAGGAATTAATATAAATTATGAATGGGATATTTAATTATATATGCATAATAATAATGGAAAATATATGCTATGGAAAACCCTAAACTAGAAAGATATTATATACGTTTGGATTCAGGGGTATAAATAGTCCCTAGATATGTAAATAACTTATTAATGTAGTTATGTTAGGATTACAAATTTGGTTAGTTTATACAGATTGTTGAATATAAATTAGAATTGATTATAAATTAAATTGGGATTAGATAATATTTTAATGCATTTGAATGAACTTGTAATAATGTGAATTCCTATAAATTGTCTAAAAATAGCTTTTAAATAATTGATAAAGAATTGTAGCGTTAAGAATTTCCTTTGGGGAATGAAGCAATTCTAATGTATGAAGGTATAAATATTCTTAAGTATAACTAAAGTAATGTAAGTAGGAATAATAACAACAATTTAAATGGAAAATCTGGAGTATATAATTTAAGACGATGTAGAAAACAAACGATAAACAAAGAATATACAATTAAACGGGTAGGGAAGTAATAAGTCTAAATAAGAAACTAAAGAGAGATATTAGTTAAAAAAGGAAATAGGAGATTTCATCCAATAATAAACGAAAGGTAAATAATACATAACAATTAAGTTAATGAATAAGAAATGGATAACAAATGATAGTGAACGATAAGAATGAATTAAGAGTAATTTAGGTAAGATTAATTGAACATCAACGCGATTGAAAGTAAAGAAAAGTAATAATTGAATAAATGTATTGTAACATCCTTGTTTTTAAATCAAATTTTAATCGGTAATTTATTTAATTTTTAAAAATTAAATTGTGGATTAATTTGGTATTTTCCAAATTTAAATAGATATTTGTTTGTTTATTTATATAAATGTATATAAATATGATTTTAAATAGAATTTCTAATAGGAAATTCAAAAATAAATATTTTGAATAATATATTGGATTTGGATTTATTTGTGAATTTATTTGGGAAACAATTTGAATATTTGGGAATAAAAACATATAGTAGATTGTGAAAGTAAAATTTGATTAAAAGAATTGAAGAATAAAAATAAATATATTGGAAATAAAATTGAATTTAGAATTCCATATTTTAAAGAAACAAATATGTATAGATATATGGTTATTTATTAGTAATGAATAATTTGATTCCAAATCATTTTTCTTTAAAATTTGTGTGAATATAGGAAATATAAAATGTATGAATATCAAGGTAAGATTGGTTTGAAAATATGAAAAGTAAGATTTGATCAAAGATTTAAAATACTTTTTTTAAAATTATAAAAGAATAAACATGGTTTGTATACTTATAAAACTAAAATATAATACATTGTTAATATAAGAAATATGGTTTATGACATTTGTAAATATAAAACTAAACAAGGGTTTGACATAAAAATAAATACTTTTAACATTTGTAAATTATTAGTAAAGGGTTTTTGACAAATGTAAAACATGTTTTAACAAGTGTAGCTTATGACAACAAGTGGCAAATGCGTGTTTATTTTAAACTAAAATTTAATTAACATGTATTAAAAGGAAAGACAATTTCATTTCTTCTTAATTCAAAATCTGTAAACCAAAAACTTGAAAATTGGAAATAAATGAAAATCAAAAATCTAGTATTTGAAACTCAAAAAAAAAATCAGAAATTTGAAACCAAAGCATTACAGTTCAAAACAAAAACTAGATTCAAAAGCAAACAACAAAGTTCAAGCCTGGAAATCAAGCCTGGAAAACAACAGCATAGCTTCAGATCAATATCAAAACTGAAGCAATTTATGGATTCAACCCAGTTTGCATTTAGATCAAAAAAGCAGTTCCAGATCAAAGAGGTTTCCAGTTTTTTTTAAAACCAAATATCAATTCAGTTTCCAATCCTAGGCTCTGTTTTCTCTGCTTTTCAAAACAATGAGTAAACCTTCATTCCAAACCCAAAATCTGTTTATATCTAAATTGTTTATGATTGATATCTGAAGTTTATTGTGAAAGAAGTTTGTGTAGATGTTAAAAATGCCTGTTTGTCTATATATAAATGTATATAAGCCTGTGCATGTCTATATGCATATATCTATGTTATATTATAGGAACAAAACCAAAATTTAAATTCAATTGCTCCTTCTATGATTGATTATAGGTTATGATTCCCAATAAAATATGATTAGAAGAGTATAACCACACTTTTAAAAATGATTTCAAAATTTTATATCAAGTAATCATTTCAAAATTTACATTTTACAATGATAATCCAAAATATGTTCAAAATCGTATATCCGGATTTCAAGTTCTGATTACATGATCTTGATCGTCTTCATGAAACATGAACTTTAAAATAGAATCATAATTTTTAAGTTTGAAAATCATGTGGAATTGCAAGTTGACAGAAAATTGTATTTCCATCGATTTCTGGCGATCGGGAAAACATTGGATGTCATGATCGAGGTGGAAGGAGGCTGGAGGTTAGATGATCAACAGAAAAATACTCACTTAAATTCTAGTTGACCATGGTGGCTGAACAACGATGATCTAGGGTTTTGTGTACAGTTTTGGGTTGTTGTGTTCTCGAGGCATTTACGTCAACGTGGAAGCATCGGGTTGGAATTGAGGTAGGGGGATGGAAGTATGGAACTCTGGCAAAGACGTGGGCTTGATGACGTGGTGTTAAATGGTCGGAGTTAGGCGATACGTGGAAGTTTTGGTGACTGGGGCAAAGACGTGGGCTTGATGACGTGGTGTCAAATGGTCGGAGTTAGGCGATATGTGGAAGTTTTGGTGACTGGGTTCATTCCAGTTTGGGTGTGCCTGAGTACGATTTTGATTTCGAGTTCAGTTCAAGGTTTGGGCGGTCGAGATCAAAGAAGAAGTCAACGTCGATTTGTTGACGATGGTTATGATGGTCGGAGCTGCCGCGTTTGGCTATGCATGTGCACGGAGAGGTTTGGGTGGTTCTACTTTGTTTGGAAATGAAGAATGGATGGTCTCGGATTTGTACTCGAGGAAATGCAGTGATGGCTTGAGTAAATGCTCAGGTGTGTTCGCATGGATAAGACGATTAATAGGTTTTAAAATTGTAAAACAAATGAAGTAAAGAAAAGAATTTGTTCGGGTTAGACTAAGGAAAAATAGTACTTGGCTCGGGTAATTTGGAGTTTGGTCTGGGGTTTGTTTAAATTGACACCAAGTTTTCCAAAGTTTTTAATAACCAGTTTTAAAATAAAAGCATGATCAAGATAAAGGTTTTATAAAAACAAGTTTTAAATTAAAATAAAGCTAGTTTAAATTATTACATGATAATATGTTAAACTATTTGATTAAAGGAATTTATAACTTGTTTAACCTAATTTTGTTAAGTTAAATGTTATGTTAAAATTGAAATTTCATGATTTAACTAAGTAAAGTTTAATTAATGTAAGTAATTAAAGGTAACTAATTACTTAAAGATAATACTTAATTAAAAGTAATTAATTAATGATTTAATCACGGGATTAAAGAACAATTACTCAATGTAATTAATTTGTGATTTTATTAATTACGGATTATCACTTATTCTAATTAATTAAAGATAATTAATTAAATGGTAATTAATTCAAGGATATTAAATAATTAAAGGTTGACTTATTAATTAAGGTTGATTAATCAATGGAAAGTAATTAAGGGTAATTTATTACTTAGAGATAATTACTTAATAAAATTAATAAAGGATAATAAATTGATGACTAATGATTTATTAATCAAGTAATAATTACTCAATATAATTAATTAGTAATTATTAATATAAGGGATTAAGGATAATCACTTATTAATTAACAATAATTAATTAAGGATTAATTAATTAAGGTAATTAATTAAGAATAATTAATTAAAGAATAATTAAATAATTAGGAGTTAATTATTTAATAATTAAGGATTAATTCATTTATTAATTAAGGTTGGTTAATAATTTAAGGTTAATTAATTTATTATTAATGGTTAATTAGTAAATAATTAAATAATTATTAATCAGAATGGTTTGTAATTAATTAATACTAATTAACCAGGATTAGTAGTTTATTCATAAGTAATTGATCTGATTCAAATTAATCAGAAAATTAATTGATCTTGCTTATGGATGTTTGAATTGTATTAAATGCTTTAAATTTTTTGATATCCCTGATATGTAATGCTTGATGATATGAATTATCCTGATTTGACCTGTAAAGTGTAATATAATTTATTTATCTGTGATGAATTTATATTATTTGTCTATGAATCTGTGAATGAAGATAAGTGTTATAGGAATATACCGCTTATCAATATTACCGTGTTTAGATTGTGACAATTGATGATGTTGCACTATCGTGTAAAACCCTAGACTACACCATACACACACAATTATGGATTTCACGGGAAATCGGTTAAGCCACGGATAATTTGAATTTAACATTATTTTGTTCAAATGATATAATGGTTTTAAAAGATGAATTTTGAATCCAAACGATTTTGGAAATGGAATTGGGCTAAATATGGAAAGCTTTTGAAAGGAAGTTTTTGAAGATAAAAAAATTATTTTGAATAACTTGTTAAAGTTTTGAAATTAAATAGTTTAATTTGATTTTGAATTCATGATTTGAAATTTAGATCTATAAACGTATGTTTGGAAATTATACAAATTATATAATGTATTTATATGGGTTCATACCATGTTAAAATTATTATTTTGGGAATTTATATTTTACCCAAGTTTGTACTTTAAAGGGTATACATTGTGCATATTTGATCAGATTTTTCCAAAACAAAAAGTCTTTGTTTTCAAATGATAATGGCTTTCAAATAAATAAAGGATTTCCAGTTTTTGTTGGAAGGGTTTCAAATTTAAAATAGAATTGTTTTGGAAAGCCATAAATGAATCTTTGTTAAAGATTAGTGAACTTTGTTTTCAAATTTAAGAGGAACTTAAAGGTGTATCTTTTGTATAAAAGATTTGGAATTGCAATTGTTTTGAAAGGCTATGCATGAATCTTTGTGAAAGATTGTTGAACCTTGTGAAGTGAATCTTTTTGTTTAAAAGATTTGAATTGGTAATTTTTTTAAACCATTTGAAAGAAAAGTTTTGGGTAATAATTTATGACTTTACTGAGATCCCATAACCATATAGTTTTAAAATATAGCGCTCATTATTCGGTTTAGCCGAGAGAGGACTTTGTGTCATATAACCCATTTGAATAATGGTACGACGTTATGGATAACATTTGAAGACCTGTGGTGAAGACCGGATATTTTCGAAAGCAAAAGGATAACCCGTCGAATGTCGTTGCACCGACTGGTCCCCGGTATAGAGATTTGATCACCCTTTGTGATGGGAAGTCCGGACGTGATTAGGGATTATTCGAATTTGCAAGGGCTACTTTGTGAAGTGCCTTCAATTCTGCTCGAACCTAGAACAGACTTGTATGGATGTGTGTCAGACATTACACTTTAAGATGTAAACTAGTTTCTATCAAATACATTTCTGTTTGGTGGCGGAGATTTATTCTCTTAGCTTAACACCCTTCTCTGAGACGTACGAGCTCAAAGGTTATGTAGTTGATGGTTACTAGTAATACATTCCCAATATGGTAATGTGACATACGAAGTGCTGCTGATCATGTGTTGATTGAAGCATGGATTTTGTGAAAAGCGTAGCTTTATGGATGAGACTTCGTCGAGCCTCACAACCCGGAATGGTCAAAACTGGAAGAATGCAGCAAGGTTATTTGGGGGGTAGCGCCCCCTGACGGTATGTCGATTTCCTTCTGGATAGAGGTGGTATCCTGGTATGGAGTCCAGATACTTAACCTATGTGGTTGATGCAAATTTATTACTTTGTGGTTATTGGTGAATCCCGGGATAAAGGTTGGTTACGACCGGGGAGTGGCATACTCGTGACAGTTGGTTACCTAGTTACAAAGGTAAACTGGCCTTGTGTTGGCAGAGATTCGGTTAGGTTCTCGGGGCATCCCTCCAGAGGCGTACCCATGTAGCAATACGAAGTTCCTTAGCCTGACCATTTATTGGAAATCCAATCTCCAATACGCACCCTTTACGGTTGCAGTTGTATAACCTGTCATTCTTAAATGGTAGCTATAGCAGGCATAATATAATGGCACCTATGCTGGCTAAGATTAATATTATGCTTTCGAAATTGTTTTCTACACTATGCACTAATAATAATATTAACAAAAAAAAGGATTTCGCGTATCAAGCATGTTTGACTATCATAAGGGGAAATCTTCTCCAAGTGTGCGATTGCATGGTGTGTTTGCCGGGAGGCCTTATGGTAGTTTAATTTTCCAAAAAAGCATTGCGGATTTCAATTTTAAAAATCTTTTGTTGTTTTTTTAAAGATAAAACTATTTTTATTTTCTCACACCAGTCGCATGACTGACCTGGAGTTTATTGATCCCTATCTAAACTCTGGGTGTCCACAATTTTCCACACGGGCAGGCTAGAGTTGGATTTTTTTCAGATAGTAGATGTAGATTCAATAGCCTTCAGTCCTTGGAAATCTTCAGTCTTTGGATGACTGACCTTGCTTAAGCCAACTTGATGGTGGTTCGAGCTTGTGGCTTGGATATAACTGCTTTGGATTGGAGATGGAGTTGCAAATATTGGAGTTCTCTCTTGGTGGTTCAAGTTCAAGTTATTTATTCCTCTATAGCATTGTATTTGTGCTCTGATATATGTTGGACAATGTTGTATCATAATTGGATATTGTATTCATTGGAGATATACGATATTATTCATTTTCTTCCGTTGCGTTGTTGCACTTAATGTGTTATAAGCTCCGACGCGAATCGGATTTCAACGGTTGAATCTACAACATTCGAGTACAAGTGAAGTACGGGTGTCGATTTTCGAACGCTAAAATTCGGATCGTGACATGTATATTCAAACATATGTTATAACGGGCATGAAATAAATAAATAAATAAATATATATATATATATGCATGTATGTATGTATGTGAATGACTTAGTAAATAAGAATGACATAGTCATTAGAATGGGTTAGAATGCAAGGTCGACTGTGTTACACAATAGAAGCATGCCTATTACAATGAGTCATCAATAATTGTGTATACATTATATTGATATGGGATATATCCAATTATAAGACCCATGGAGTAAACGCTTTCATATAGGTGAAGGAATACCCTTAGTAGAGTCTGTTTTAATAAATTAAAGGGAGGTATTTCTTTGATTGCGTTAGGCAATCTAAATAGGATGATGAGCAGCTCGTCGCTAATGTCAACATGAGCTGGTTCCAATCAGGAGTGGGAGCTATATCTAGGTCGAGTACGTCATCTGTCCTACGTGGTCAGTAGGAAAGACAAGGTTACACCTAATAGTACTATGCCTCCTACTAGAGTAAGTCCTGTTAGGTAATGCACCCCCACAATTTTTTGTTAATTTTTTTGTTAGGGTAAGACTAGTTAACTCATAAAAGAGTTCTTTCAAAAACAAATAAGGTAGTCTGAGGAGCTATGTCCTCTAAAATCAATAGGAAGCAGAAAAGTAGTAAATCCCCAAATCAAGACCGAATATGCTAAGTTTTTGTGATGCTGTATTGGGCACTACGAGACGCATGACGAGGCATAATCTACCATTGAGAGTTGGATATGGGTGTATATAATGAGATACATCAACGAATTACATTTTGGGTTCCCCTTCCAAATGCATAGTTGTACCGGTGGTCATAATATGAGATGTAATTCCACACGAATGTGATATTACATTGATGATGGATCCAAATGTGGTGTCGAATTTTGGATACTAGCGAGAATGTTATCTTAGTCCGAAGGGGGACTGTGATACTCATACACACACATATACACATGCACGCACACATGTATGTAGTCATGGTCTACTTCAGGTTGATGGGGCATATTGTACACGTACGTGGAATCGAAACAACTAAGTAAAATAATTAGAGACATAAAAATGTAATGGAAATCAATAGACATAAACTAGTGTTATGTACGAAATGTATAATTCACCAATCACTAGAATGTTTTTCTGACCTCCTCCTCATTACAACCCACGGAATAGCTTTTGAGCTATAGGTACTGGTGCAAGGTGGGAACGGAAGGATATTAGATATTGGAAGTGTCAATCTTGGTCAGTGACAATATATTCTTTTATACTTTACTTTTCCACTATGAGTTATATCGATGGTGCCTTAGTGGACTTAGGTTTTCGATTTTGCAAAAATTCAGGTCCATTGGGGTATAGGTTGTTATATTTGGTATTAGAGCTTAGGTTAGTCGATCTTGAAAAATTAGGAAACATTAAGTGATTGTATTTGTATTTTGCCAATAAATATAAATATATTATACGTCGAATCCTATAAATTCTGACTATAGGGTAGTTGCAACCATGCACTGGATATGGATCAGTTGATTTTGAGTTGGAATAATGGAAAGAAATTGAAGATATACATCTTCCTCGATTACCCAATTGGAAATAGGTCGTATGAAAAAGCGTTGACTTAAGAAGAGCATGAGTGTAGCGTATGGAAGGTCCCTGAAGTTGGATAGTACGTGACTCCTTCGGTTGTCTTCCAATAGCCTAATGATTGTAGATCCCTGTATGATGTCGATTGATGGTGTACAAAGTGTCCATATAATGGTTGTAAGAATCCATATGTTGTAGATGTCTGAAAGTAATTGAGTACTCGAAGGAAGGTGTGTAGTAGTCACTCAAAGATAATAGCCAGATTTTTTGTACTTGAAAGAAGATAAATTAGCAAGTAGAAGAAAAAGTCCAAAAGAAAGGATGAACAAAAATCCACTTTAAGTCCGACTTCATGTATAAGAATTTAATATAATTTTTTTTAATGATTTCAATTTAAAAGTTTGAGAAAATAAATGTATAATATATTTGAAATGATTTTCAAAGGAATTATTTGAAGGTAGATAACCCTATTCTTGAAAAGTAAGTAAATATTAAAATTTTGAATTAAATAAATATATAAATAACTATGTAATATTAAATAAATAAAATTAGCTGAAAAAATTAAAATTTATGGACTGAAAATGATAGTAAATGGGTTTCAATAAGGTTAATTCTTTTAGAAAAATAGTCGGGATATGTAGCTCGCTGAATTTTCTAAGATGAAAATTTTTGAGTTGGAAAAAATTTGTTTTAGGGGTGGACAATAGGAATTGGTAAATGTTTGAAATAGGGTAAATAGTATAGGAAAGAAGACTAAATCTCGAAAATAAAAGCAGTAGATGAATACACTGTCATGGTTCAATTAAGAAGACTGTAAGTTAAGAGAAATGTTAATTAAGAGGAACCATTAAATAAGGGTAGTTTATGTAGATGAAATATAAATAGTAGTAACATTATAAAATATAAATAAAAACAATATTAGCATTTATATAAAATAATGTTAGTAAATTGAAATAATATTATGAGACTACATTAAAAATAATGCTAGTAACCTAATTAGAAGCAATATAGGAAATTAAAGGCAAAGGAAAGGAAAATGAACATTTTCCATTATTATGCGCATTTATTATTATCTTTTAAAAAAGGTCCTTCTCACATGATATTAGAGACTTCGTCAAGGATTGGTAGTGGAAATGGTATGAGTAATAAGAAATAATAAAGTGAGAGCTATTCTTATCTATTCTAGTTTTTATTATTTAAAAATTATGAAGGATGTTTGGAAATATTGTAAAGTATATTTTTGAAAAAATATGGTTTGGTGTAAAAGTTGAGTTTTTAAAAGAAAATTTTAATAAATCGTTTGAGTGAAAATCCCAATTTTTAAGAAGTAAAAGTTGAAAAAGGTATTTAAAAGGAAATGAACTTCTAAAAATTTTAATCATAGTTTTAAAAGTTAAGACACTAAGTTATGTTTGAATTTGATAAAAAGGTTTCTAAGTTGTACTTTTAAAGATAAAAGTTTATGGATTAAATACTTTGAAAAATTTAAGATTTAATTTGAAGAAAAATTAGCAAAGTCCACACCAAAATTTTAAATATGGAGTAGATAGGAATGACTGCCTAGGTAAGATAGAGTTAAAGGCAATACTATGAAGAAGATAGCAATGACCACTTATAGAGTAATAATAAGGAATTCCCCATTGAGTGTAAAGAACATTGGTGAGAACATAGGAATGTTTTGATAGAAATGTGTACAAGCCATAAGAAGAGCCTGCAAAGGAATGATAAATGGTATTATAGTACACATCTATGAGTTCAAGGGAACGCTCGTAGGAAATATCAAGAGTAAAGAAAGTAAATACCATGATGTGAGAATACTATCAAGAGATTGGGATTAAGATAATATAGTAATAAAGGGTGATAGGATGAAAAACACACATAGAAGACTCTGGTAGACTCAAAGATATGGAAATCATGATAATGGATGGAAAAGTTATTCAACCAAGCCAATTTGTCGATGAATTATTCTAAATGTGCATAGTTTGTATTTCTTACCCACTGCAGTGTGGGGTGCATAGTTTGTTCCATAATTGGGTGTAGTAATGAATAGACCTTATTTGTCAGAAGCGATAAAAGAAAGTAAAGATATGTGGGTTAGAGAATGATGGCATGTTAGAAAAGTCCATAGGTAGTAGTAGTTAGCAGTTAGTAGTAGTTGTTGTATTTCCTTCCAGTAGTTGCTTTTCTTTTAGTTAGGCTATAAGCATTTGTATTTATTATGTAAAAGAACGTAGGATGTTTATGGAAATGTTCATTTTTATGTGTTTTCTACGTGGACCTTGATATCGTTGGGAAAATAACAAACAAGAAACTTTCAGCAAAGACACTTAGCTAATGCAAAAAAATAGCAAAATGCTGAATGTATAAAATCATCTACTAAATAATAAGGTACAAGATTGAAATCCAACAATTGTAAATTTTTTGGGAAGTAAGTTTTAGCAAGCGAAGAATAAGGGAAAAGTGGTTATGAAGCCATGGGTCAATGTCCCTATACCTTAAAAAGCTGATATTTATAATTGAACATGTCTACCGGTTGCTATTATAAATAAAAGAAAAGTTTTAAAACTTCAAATTTTGCCATGAAATTAGATGGAGTCAACTATGGACGTTAGACTATTGACCAGACCCCAATTTCATGTAGTGTGGCATAATTTGTTTTGAGAAAAAAAAAATATGTATACTTTTGGAAAGTAAAAATACCTTTGTGAAATTTTTTTGAAAATTTTGTGAAGAAAGAAATTTTAAAGTTTAAAATTTTATTGATATTTCAAAAGGTTTATATAAGACGATTTTTGAGCAAGGAAAAAAGGAATTTTCGAAGTTTCGAAATGCCATTGAATTGACATCGGTGAATAGTTGACAAGTTAGGTAGTATAGATTTTACTGTACGGCAGAAGTGACAGTAAAATAAAATACGGTTAGAGATAAGGGAAAAACTGGTTTAGCTGTGGAGATAATTCCTCCAAACCTTGTCGGTAGGTGAATTAAACTGGTTTTAAAATAATTCTGTTTTAAAATTTTAAAGATTTAATAATAAAATTCAATTATACATACTATACTTGGAAAAAGGTGAAGAGAATTGGGGGAAAAAGAGAAGGTTTCAAGGTACACTAGAAAAAGGGAACATAAGAGAAGGATGGATTTACGCAATTTTCCATCTTGACCCTTTTTCGGCATAAGAATATGGGTTATTTCTAAGTTTGGATGATGGCCATAGTGTGCTAGATTTTGGATGGTAGGAATTGGATACAAAATTTATTGAAATGTACTTCTTTTTGTAGAAGTATGGAAAAATTTGAATGTAAAGAAAAAGTTTTTGATATTTCAAAATTTTGTATACCAATATATTTAGGTTGTTTGCATCATTTTTTTAAAATTGTTTTAAAAAGATGCATTCATATAAGAGGGGCCAATTTAGAATTGCTTAGTATGCATATCATATATGTTACGATACACCATGCACTTGTACACCATTGGTTGCATAATTAGTAGTTACTAATTGGTTGGTTAGTTTAGAATGGTTGTACGTTGTGTTACATTGTTCAGTCCTTGAGGATTTTCGAGGATGAAATTATTTTAAGGAGGTAGAATCTAACACCCCATAAAATTCGGTAATAAATCAATGAAATAAATAAATAAATAAATAATGCTAAAAAATAGAATTTTTACAAACGTCAGAATTTGGCTATGAAACTTGCATCATTGTATTTGTGGTGATTTTATGATCAACTCTCATATATAAATTTTTTGATCGGAGTTCAAATGAAAAAGTTATTAGCATTTAGAGTTTTAGAATTGGAAATAATTAAATATGCGATTGTAGGAATAAAAATAAATTAAACGTTACTGGAAGCTTTGGCTTTAAGAAATGTCAACGTTAAAAATCAAATCTTAAAGTGGAAACCAAATGGATGCAATGCTTAAACAAGCAACAAAATCAAATAAATGAAGCGTGCTAATTAACCATGCTTAAAACAAGAGTTTGGTCGACCCCCGATGCATTCATGTCGACCAATAGCGGTCGACCCAAGGCAAGGGGCAGTCGACCAAGCCGAGCATGCGATCAAAATAGTTTGATTGACCCAATTGTTTTTCTTTGCTATCAAGTTAGTGATGTGCGTTCAAGATGAAATTAAAGATTTCCTAGGCTAAATCTAACACTCCAAATCAATCTCTAACCCATTAATTAGCAGTTTACCTAATCCTAATTCATTTAAAAAACCGTAATATCCTCAACTTGGAGGCCCAAAACTAACGGTTACGGATGCTACAGTCATCCGTAGTTATTAATCTTCGGTGACCAAATACGGTAATGTTAGGTACATTGATACACAGAAACACATGAATATGGAAAAAAATTAAAACATCAAAACATATTTCACATTCCTTTTCAAAAACATTTCAAGTTCATTACATAATCCCACAATCGTATCCATGTCCAGACAAAATATACTTATTACAACATACGCCAAGAGCGACATATGAAGATGCCCTTTTCGTTGGTCACAGTACATAAAAAGGCAATAAAAAATGTTTTCCTTTGCATCCAAAACAAAGTGGAATATAAAGAATTTTTATTAACTAGATCGCCTCCTGCACGTGTTCGGAAGCTTTATTCATCTAAAAAGAGAACCTGAAAACCTTAACCCTCAAACTACTCAAAATCAATTAAGTACCCGAGAGTTTAAGGGGAAAACAAAATTTTTGAGTCAGACATAAAGCCTGCAATGAATAATAATCTACCATCTCAAACCATTTAGATATCTAGTGAGATCATGCGCTTAGCGGAATGGGTTTTCCCCTCACTAGTATCCTATAAACTTTATAAAACCATATACCGTTCTCATGCATTCACAATGGCTAAAACAATTCAAAATGATATGATGATATGCAAACAGGTAAATTAATTTTGGATTACCCATCTCCATTAATTTAGACTATCTGTCTCCAAGCTCTCTATTACCATATTAGTTTTCATGGGCTTACTAATAACCTGTTTAATGTATATGGACTCCCTACCAATTTCCATAGTTTTCATGGCATCACTAAAAACTTATTGGCCACTGCTAATATCTTTACTATTTCATGGGTTCTCCATGAACCTATATCTAACTCCAATATCTTTCCTGCTATCCTAGTTTTCATGGGTTGACTAGGAACCTATTGACTTCTATCAATATCTTAAACCGGATAAAGTTTTCATGGGTTCACTACAAACCAATTGGCCCTTGCCAATAACAAATCATAGTTTTCATAGGCTTACTATGAACTTATCTTCCTAACATCTTCGTTTGTACGTAGTTTTCATGGGCTTCTTATGAATTTATTAGCCCCTTCCAGTATCTTTTCCAATACACTGTTTTCATGGACTTACTGTGAACCTATTGGCCTCTGTCAATATCTTAAATTAATATTTTAGCATCCTTAATTTATATTCACTACTGGGTCAATCTAGCTGGTTAATCTTCCCTTCTCCCAAATTACTGTTATGGGTTCATTACAATGTGAATAAATATTTAAAGGAGCAATCGTAACAACATAATAATACCAACACCTGTGGTTTAATATCCTTGAAATCAATTTGTATAAAACTTGGTTAATTTCTTTAACCTATTAATCACGGAAAATTTCTTCAATAACTTCATTTCAAAACTCTTTATTTATGCCACAGTTTTCCTCTAAAATCAGATTGGGTTAATTGTTTTGAAACCTTAAAGCATTACTTCGAAACCCTGGTTAACTTCCTTTCAAAGCATAGAAAAATTCTTTTCAAAACACTAAATATATACCTTTTGAAGCTCTTTAAAACATCTCTTTTGAAACCAAAATATACCTTTCGACAATACTAAAGCATTATATAAAAATTCTTATAAACATAGCTTTGAAACCAATGAAAGTATCCCTTTCGAAGCCATTGTGTTTACTTTTAAAACATCTTTTGGATCAAAGTGAATATATTCGAAAGTATCTCTTTCAAAACCCTTTTATCTTTATAAAAATGTTTGGGGAAATTTGATGGCTTCAGAACCAAAATTTTGAAAGTTTCAAAACACATGAGTAAAACATTGAAGGTTAGCATCGAAACCCCCTTTCGAAGCCATTGCGTTCAAAACCCTTGAACCCTTTCGAAAGCATTTAGGAAGTAGCTTAGTACAAGTTTAAAACAAAGACTACCCTTTGAAAGCATTGATGGCTTCAATACGCTCGAAAGGTAAAAGTACCGTAGCATGGTTTCGACTAGGTCAGAATCATCATTTTTGAAAGCACTCTTTCATAAACAAAAGGGTCTCATCTGAAAGCCCTATTTTTAATCAAAGAAAGGCGGCGAAAGGTTCGAAAGTAATAGGGTATCGACATGGTCGAAAGTACCCTTAAAAAATGAGGCAGGTGCATATCTTTAAAAGTAAACAATGGTTTCGACTCTATGGAAAGCAACACTTTCGACACCCTGCCTTCCACCCTTCACCAATCCACTTCATACCAATCTCATTGATACCATGTGTATTGGTTTCGGCTTTAGTGGGGTTTGGCTAAGTCGAAGTGGAGGCATTAGAGTCGAAAGGCACTTTCGAAAGGGTGGAACCAACATTGTCTAGAAAAGCTGAATTAGTGCTAATTTTAGTAATGACTTTGTACTAACCTTCCTTTTTCTAAACCTTTTGATAGGTTGCCTTAAAACTTTTCAAATTCTTTACAGCATAACAGCTGCTTATTCTCAGATCTAAATCAATGAAAATTTCATAATCAAGGCCTTCCAATAAGCAAAACTAATTATGCAAATAAGTTCTTCTTCTAAAATAATTTTTTTTCCAAAGTAAATCTCTTAAAAAAATCCCCAAAAATTATGGAAATTCACTTTCATCATGTTATCTAACATATAAAATTTCCAAAACCAATTTCTTCCGAAAATAATAGAAATTAAATTTAAACCCAATTTTATCATATTTTCCTTTGAAAATTCATATTAAATTTTCCATAGTTTGGAAAATTATAAAAATTGAAATTCAACTCTAAAATCATAATTCACATAACACAAAAGTTTTCTATAGCATTCAAAAATCAATTTCAATCGATTTTGCCCTAAAACCACATAAATCCCCTTTGAATTTTTTTGTTTAAATCAAACAAATTTTAATCCAAGCATATCATCATCTGAATCAGCATAAAAACGAATTTAATCTTAAATTCGAAAACATATAATCATAGAATAAAATAAAGATGGTAAAAGTTATTATTCACCTTGAATATGATAAAGAATTTGAGATTTGTTGAAGATTAATTTCCCTAGCTTTGATTTAATTTTTCCCCTTTTCTTCCTTAATAATGGTCGGCTCCTCTATTTTAATTTTTGTTTTAGATTTTTTTTTCTTAGAATGAACATGAAAAATGAGAAAATGAAATGTGAATGGTATATAGCCGTGAAAGCGGCTATTTACTAATATGCCCACGTTTTTAATTAACAACATATAATCCATTTTAAGCCCATTTAATTAATTAAGCATGGCCCTATAATTGTTTTATTCAAAATCTGAATCTCCTTATCACATTATTCAATTTAGTTTATCTAATTAAATCTCCTGAATAATGTCATCAAAAATTAGGAATGTTACAGGCTCCCTTCCTTAAAGAATTTCGCCCTCCAAATTCAGTAAGAACTAAATACTAAACATAGCAATCAACTGTAGTGACTCCTAACAACCATACTAGCTTATCTGACTAGCAACTATCTATATAAATCTAATATAGACATACCCTCAAAGCAGATCAGGATTAGTATCTCGAATCAGGTCTTCTGTGTACCAAGTATAGTCGTTCTCGTTGTTGCTCCACTGCAGTTTCACTAACTTGACTTTCTTGTTGCTTAATCTTTTCTTATCTCTCGCTAAAACCTGAATTGGTAGTCTAACGAAAATCAAATTAGGCTCTACTATCAAATCTTCCAACCCTTTTGGAGGGATAGTAGTCTCTGGATCATGCACATACTTGCGAAGGTGAGACACATGAAATACATATGGACACCTGCCATACTGTTCGACAACTCTACTCTGTATGCGAGCTTTCCAATCCTCTTTATAATCTGGATTGAACCAACATATCTTGGTGTTAGTTTCACTGACTTTCCAAATTGCACCACACCCTTTATCGATGATTCTTAATGAAAACCTTATCTCCAACTGAGAATTATAGGTCGTTACGCCTCTTATCTGCGTAATTCTTTTATCTGGACTGAGCTTCCTTCATTCTTTATCGGATCAACTCAATAATCTCTGATGCCTCTCTAACAATATCTGGACCTAGGACTAATCTGTCCCTAGTCTCCAACCAACATGCTGGCGATTTGCATGGCCTTCCATACAAAGCTTCAAAAGGCTCCATTTCTATATAGTAACTATTATTATAGGAAAACTCAACAAAATGTAGGTAATCTTCTCAAGATCCACCGAAATTCAATACACAAGCTCTCAACAAATCCTCGAGTACCATATTGACTCTCTCTACCTACCCATCTATCTGAGGGTGATATGCAGTACTCATATTGAGCTTGGTACCTAGTACATCCTGTAGACTCTTCTAGAATTCGCTAGTGAACAAAGCATCTCTATCACTAACTATACTGCTAGGAATCCCATGAAATTTTACCATGTTCTTCATGAACAACTTAGCTAAAACAGGTGTTGTCCTAGTTAGCTTTACTTGAATGAAATTGACACTCTTGGTCAACCTGTCCACTATAACCCATATACTTTCATTTCCCCTATTTGACCTTAACAACTTGTCTATAAAATCCATGGATATGAATCCAATCTCCAAATTGGAATCTCTAAAGGTATAAGAATTCCACTTAGCTTTTGATGTTTGTCTTTCACTTGTTGACAGTTTGCAAACTGCCTGACACACAATGTAGGATCGATTTCACCCTAAGGGGGGTGAATAGGGTGATACTATTAATTATAAAAATTATTGTGGAAGTTTATACAAAATAATTTCAACACGGATATAGCAGAATAATAGCACTATAGATAATAGCATAATAATAAAAATAGAAAATAGAACATACAGATTTACCCAGCTTCGGCAAAACCCAGCCTACGTACAGCCCCCAAGGTTTCTACTAGAAATTAAGTGGTCAGACGCTTACACACATAAACTCACGACACCCGCTGTAATGACCCGCAAATCCGTACCCCTTGAGTCAACACTATTCTACCTAAATCAACTCAAGTTTTACACAAATACGAACCATTTGAGTTAAATAAGAAGAGGTAGAAGAAGAAAATAGAAAACAAACAACAGAATCTAACCATCGCAGCGGAATAAAATATAATAGATATTAACATATCTTTACACCAAAACAAATATATCTGTTTGTATATTACATCAGCAAAGTACACCCATCACGGTTCATCATCAATAACATACAACTAGATACACAGCTACTCTACACAGCGGAATATATATGAACAAGTACGAAAGTACGTATCGTCATCCAACTCATCTCCTGAGCTCCACGGCATCATATCTTGTATCCTATAATACTCGGTCTGACCCGAGCATTATAGTTAAACAATACCCGAGTCGGTCTGGAATACCAGCGTGAGAAAATCACACTCAATCGATTATTAAAGTTTCAAAAATCCTTTGAAAGCAAAAGCATCTCGTAAGACCACGCCACAAATAAACATGTCGGGTTTTTACCTTACGATAGCTAAAACACTTTTTATAGAAATCCTCTAATATTATAATAGGGTCTATATACAAATACTTATAAAATAGCCGAAATTGTTACATAATTAAATTCCAGCTACTAGCCACGGAGTGGGTAATACATACAAAACTCGTACAAGGCTCGTAGGGAGAATGGATTTCCAACTAATGACTAGGCACTGGGGTACCACCTGTCACAGTACGTGGCCTGGATCATAGTACCGAGGAGTACGCCCGCTCCCCTGCAACACAAGACCGGGACTACCCCTTAATGGATAATCCCGAGTGAGATCACCCCACGATTGGGATCAGCAACCGCCCACTAAGCCGAAATAAAAAGGGACATCTAGACAGGGATGACCTCACCCTTCTTGGGTGCTACACACCTTGTCTTGCTGCATAACCCCTGATTTTCAGCCATTCCCATTTGATGAGGTTTGAGGCTAAATGTTACCTTTTTAGAACATATCCCTTAGAATGCCCATCGTCCACCTGACGATGTTCCGAAAGCATTCATCCATACATGTCCGTCCCGGGTCCGAACGGAACCGAAGGCACTATTCCTACTACATCCATTTTGGAAATATCCTCAGGATTAGTAGCGACTAGCCCTTGCACTTCACTGCTCTATCTTCGAATCCAACTCGTTTCCATGAAAACGTACAAACCGGATCGAAGTGGTTTTCGAGAAATAAATATCGATCCCGGTCTCTTCGAAACGATCAGCGCATTGGTCCAATATTGATAGTCGGTTATTTAACTATCAATTAACATTCACAAACAACCATCAAACAATAAACAATTTTCCAAATTATTTATTAACCTCAAAAATATCTTCACGAGATATATTTCAATTTTCAACCCTTTGAAAACAGTTTCAAACCATCTTTCTTTTCAGATAAACTTTCCCAAATATATTTCTGTCTCCTCTGGAATCACCCAGTACAAAACTAGATTTTTAAAATAATTTAAAATACTTTACTTTGAAAGATACTTTAAAAAAATTTAAGATAAAACTACTTCAATAATTTGTTAAAAATACATACTATATGAATATTTGAAAATAAGGTTATTTAATAAAATATAAAACTAGATTTTCACTTTTTAAAAACAAAATACTGAGTCACTTTTTAAATAATTTTTTTGGCTATAATAGATTAAAAGAAAATACTTACTTTAGACTTTAAATATTAGAAATAATAAATTTTCCAAAACTTGCTTTTTTAAAGCCAACTTTAAAACTTTCAACTTATATTTAAAAATTAACTATAAAAACGTACTTGGTTATCCAGAGAAAAATTCCAACTTCAATCACTTAAATCAATTTCCCAAATTGATTTCCAATTTACTTCCTTTGAAATAAATTTCTTTACTTACTCAGTTCATTTCAAAATTCATTAATTATGGACTATATTATTATTATTATTATTATTTTCCGTTTGATTTTAAACCTTTTTAACTGAAATATACGAATTTCAGCTTTTCCCAGTTTCTTCTTTATTCTTTTCAATAATTTAAATCTTAAATTTTAAATAAATGTTTTGTTCTTTTAAATAATATCACTGAAGATTAAAATTCATTGACTTTTTGTTTATTCTAATTTCCTTTCTATACTCAAGATTTATTTATTAGAATTTTAAAGTCACTTTATTTCTTTTCCAATTCATTCTTAAATTTATTCAAATTTCTATAATTATTTTACTTACAATTTCACTTCATTTATTATCTTTCCAAAATCCAATTTATATATTTTTGGTAATTCATCATACCCAATTATATCCAATCGAACCATAGCATTCAATATTCCAATATAATTCATCATAGAATATCAAATAATCACAACAGAGGGTATTAAATAATTTAAATAAATGTTGAGGGATCTAGTTGGATCCCTCCAACCTGTTTTCCCTGCATCCACAGACATTAGCACAATGTAAAATGCCAAGTCTAAATATATACCATACTATAGCACATCAATCAATTCAACCATTCAAACAATTATTTAAATTTAATCATTTAAATTTAAATTTTAAATTCAGCTGAGTGAGGTTAACTCACATTTGATCTTTGAAATTGCAATCCGATCCAACCTCGACTTGTTTCCCCTTTTGATTTTAACCTTGAATAAATATTTAGATGATTTTATTAATATTCGAACCATTTGAATAATTGATTTCCATTTGGTAAATTTAATTTAATTAACTAATAATTTATTTAAATCAATTCCTTTAATAAAATACCCTTTGGTAACTAAAACAAATAAATAAGTTTAATTAAACAAATTGATCCACCCTTATTTTAAAATTCAATTGGTGAATGAGAATAAGTACCCATGTATATTTATTTTCTTCTGAAACTACCTGTATGCCTATAAAAACAAATAATCTATAGATTCCAAAAATCAAATTTTATCTAAACGTCGTATAAATAGATTATAAAATTTTAAACAGAATTATTATTTATTTATTTTTCTCCCTTTACTGTACATTTTCTTCTGTATATATATTCATAGATAAGCATTTTAGATTTAAGAAGATCACTACCTTCACTGTCGAATATCTGCTCCCTCCCGCTACCAACGCACGCAAACCCCGATGTCGTCCTTCCACCACGAACCCATGTTGCCGAAACCCTAGCTTGCCAACTGTCTCGATGTCGGCCTGCTCGAACTCGCGGCCTTGCCACGACCGTGAACCCGAAAAATTCTTCCACCCTCACCACGTCGTGCCGCGACCCATCGTTAAATCGCGAGCTTCAAAGTCAGTCGCGAACCCAAATCGAGCCTTCATCTGAGCATTGTCATAGGTATGGCGAGCATTCCGGCACAAACGCAATGCCCTAAATCTCGCGAGCGCGAGCACGTCCCTCTCGCTTTAATCAATCGATCGATCTGATACACTATTTCGGTCACCATTCTTTGTGAAAAGGGCTTCGACTGATTTTTATTTTGAAAATGGGAAATTGGAATTGAGAGAGAAAGCAACTCAAGTTTGATTTAAATGGAATTCGGCCATTTTATTTTATTTTTTTACGAGATCGAACTGATTTTTGTTTCTCGGCCATTACTTCGATTCGCCCCCTCTTTTTTTTAATGAGGGTTTCGATTTTTAAAGAATGAGGCTTCGGCCAATTTGTTTAAGTGGAAATTAATCTGAAGAGAGAGGAAAAGAAGCTTGCCTTGGAAGCTAAAAGAGTGTGGCTTCCATGAAAAGGTTTGACTAAGAAAATTAAAGTTAATTAATTCTTCTATGCATTTACGGGTTGTACGATCAAACGGTAACTTCGAACGCTGCGAAAATTGAAATCCGATAATAATATAATATTACGGATCCAATGGTATTGGATTCGTCCAATTCCGAGACTGTGCCTTGGAAGGCTATTTTTAAATTCAATTTAAACGATAAAATTTCAAAACTGAACAAATCACTGTTAAATTTAATTTTAAAACTTTTATTATCTTCAGTATTATCAATATAAATTTTATAAGCCTTCAAATTATTTTTAACCGGCTTTAAACTCCAGATTAAATACTTTGCCCAACTTCTAATTATTAAATTGTATTATTTAATTATCAAATAAATAGCGATATTTGAATTCAAGTTAAAATTAACTTTTAAATATTTAACATCAATTAAATATTCCAATTTTAAATGCTCAAAAATTCCGGAACGTCACATTCCTCCCCCCTAAAAGAATTTCGTCCCCGAAATTACTAATTAGAAAAAAATGGTCCAATACCCATTTACTTTTTTTCCCAAAACCAAATAGTTTCTAACAATTCAACATCTTATCGACTATCTTTTTATGAAAGACCCATTATTATTCTTACTAACTTTCCAAACTTTTCCGTAGTTCCCAAACAACTTTATTTATACAATAATTCAAATTATAATTCAAAACTAAACTTTGAATTATCAAAAAATTTCTAACTCCCTAAATTCCGAAATTTTTTGCCAACGTCTCCTTTGCGTGGCTAGCTCGGTACAACTACAAAAGGCCTCTACGGGCTTCCAAATTTCAAAAGAAAACAAAAGGCCAAGTGGCTAGATCCAAAAACCCAATCAAATTTCACAGAAATTCAAACACATACCTTTTTGTTGAGCAATTCAAATTTATCTTCTGAAATCAAAACCAATTTTCCTTTCTCTTTATAATACCTGCATATCCTGCTTAGCACTAATATCCAATCATAACTTTCAAAGCATTTTATTGATTTCCTCACAAAGTGTCAATATTTATTCATCCAAATATTAACTTAGAATATATTTGTAATATCAATTTCCAATTGAGAATGCACCATTCCTCTCCTAAGTTTAGTATAAGCATTTCATACGCTTCTTTATTAATTTTCACTTCACCACTTTAGTTTATATCTACTTCTATTCAATTTAGTTTTCCTAATTCCATAAGAATTCAATTTATCTTTAACTCTGAATATTTAAATTTTATTTTTCATTTATAACTAATTCATTTCATTATTTTAAATTGGTTTCATTTACTAATTAATTTTAATTTCCAATTTGAATTCATTTTGTCATTAACTAAATTTTCCAAAATTTTAAAAAATTTCTAACTCCCAAAATTTCTAAATTTTTTTGGCAGAGTCTCCTTTGTATCGAGGAGCTTTTGCAATTCAACAAGAGATATAAATATATATACATCGACCAGCATGGTCGGAAAAACCAAAAACAGTTCATATTTCCTATTTTTATTGCATAGGCGTACCTTATTTAGCATTTTTAAGCAAGCAGCTTATTATTTTAGCAATTAGCACAACCAAATCCAGCCACACGGCTTCCAGGTACCTGTACTTACTCAATTTAAACATGTAAGTGCCATATATATGAAGTTGAACAACATTTCACTTATTTGCAACAGTTAAATATATGAATTTTAACAGCAATGCACACTAATCACTTCCCGTAAGCAATTTATACAGTTTTAATACTAATTCAACTATTATTCAATTTATTCATCCACCAATTTTATTCAATTTGAATGGTTTACAACCCACTTGCTTACATTCAATTCATTTTTAATTTTAAACAAACCGATATTATTCCAATTGATTTAAAAATCAATTTTATTTACTTGCAATGATTTAGAAAATTATAATTTCTTCTATTTTCGTCCAACGACCAATTTTTCTCATGAAATTGGTAATTGTCATTCAAGTAAATAACCATTTAAGCCGATAACAATTTTAAATTGATTCCAACTCAATTTATTATTTAATTCTTTCTATTTAATTTCATTCACAACCATTTTATTTAGCTCGACACATTCCATTTCAGTTTTATTCACAACCCATTCATTTGCGTTTCATTTAAAACCATTCTATTTTTCTTATTGTCTCCAAGTTATTTCAATTCCTTAGCAATTTAAATGGTTTACAATTATTTATTTAAGAATATCATTCCATTAAATATTATCAGTAACTCACCAAATTTTATTTCGATTAAAATTTATTTTCACTTGATCTAAAACCAATCCAATATTATTAAACTTAGTTTGAATTCAATTCAACTCTCCGATCTATTTAGCTTAAGTCAATTTACTTCAATTTATTCAAATTTTATACTTAAGCTCATTTTCATTTTACAAGCAAAATTTTCTTTTCTATTCAACTTAATTCTATCTCAATCAAATCTCATTTTAAATTTACAATTTCATTTGATTAGTTATTATAAAATTTAAAATCCAGATTTGATACATTTAGTTTATTCACTCAATCCATTATGAATTTTTAAATTTCCATACTCAATTCATTTAACTAATTGCAAGGCCACTTCCAATTATATTTTCTTCACTAATGATTCAAGTCGAATTTGATTTATACCTTGAGTTTTATTTCCAAACTTCAATATTAACTTACCAATTCAGCTTCTATTTAACTACATTAGGTTCCATTTACATATTTCATTAACTAATTTATTATCTAATTAGTTCTTTCCTAGTTAAAATTCAATACTTGGTTGATTTTTTTTTAAAATTTCTTCATTTAATTTTCTTAAGTTCAATTTATTTTATAACTCAAGTTTGGATTTTCATTTTATTTTCAATTCATCAAAAATATATTTATTTTGGGTTTTTCTATCCCAGTTTTCAAATTTTATAATTCACAACTTATTATTTACACAATTCCATTCATTATAGGCTTGAATATATTCTTCTTTTATTTTTAACTCAAGCCTTATGCTTATTTACAACCCAAGCATATTTTTATTTCCATGGATTTCTAATTCTTTTATAAGTTATTCCATTTCATTCCATTCAATAATTCAATTGAATTCTTATTCCAATTCAATTTTATTTTAACTTAGATTTATTTTACTCAATTCGATTTCAACTTAATTCGAATACAACTGGATATTATTTTCAGCCTATTCAATTAATTTCAATCCAGTTAAATTTTATTTCCCAATCCAAGTTAATTTCATTTTAACTTTTCACTTTAAATTTAAATTCCAACATTCAAAGCTTATGTTTCCTTCCTGATTTAAAAATTATCTCAATTTATAAGCTTACAACCTACCTCATCAGGATTTTCAAACACCCGCTTTTGGTTTCAAATTATTTTGAAACTTCCATTATCTCAAAATCATACTTCTCAAAAATTTAAACCAATCCTGGTTTTTATTTCCAACAAATTTCCTTTGAAATTTCAAAAATAGACTAGTTCTTCTGAACAAATCAATTTGGCAGCAATCCGTCACTTAGAAACTCGAAAATGAACATCGATGATGCTGCAGTCATCACCGAAGTTATTTTCCAGCGATTTAAGTGAATTCAATGCTAAATCCCTTCCTAAAATTTATTTGGAACAATTTTCCTTTCAGAAATACTTTTTAAAACCATAATGCTATTATTTGTCTTCAAAATACTTCCAAAATCTCCGGGGTTTTAAAGTTTCAAATTCTGTTTTAATTCAAATTTTAATTATAATGCATTTGTATAGTTTATGCTTATATAAATTCCCATTTAATTATATTTCAATTTATAGTTTACATTTATAATTCATATCTATAAATTTCATTTTATAATGAATTTATTTCCTTAATCTTTGGTTATGTTTTAAATTTATAGTTTAAATTTTACTCAACAATGATAATAATTTAATATTATACTTCCTAACATCCAAGCAACCATATATTAGCTAAAATAGTTTACAAAAACTTTATTTACATCAAAATATATTTTTGGGTAAAATTATTTCATTCACCCGCATTTAAAACAATACCGTGACAAACTGTTCTATTCAAGTGTTTAGAAACCCCTTCGATATAATTGTCCAGACTGTGCCGACGAAGGTTCATATGCCACTCAATAAACCAATCAACACAATATTAAAACAATTTATATTCACTAACAAATACGCACTCATATCTATTAATACGCTCAAACTCATTTTAGAGTACCACGGACTCTATTTTATGAGTAGTTCCCACTAGAACCAAGGTTATCGCCAACCTATGCTCTGATACCAAGTGTAACGACCCGCAAATCCGTACACCTTGAGTCAACACTATTCTACCTAAATCAACTCAAGTTGTACAGAAATAAGAACCATTTGAGTTAAATAAGAAGAGGTAGAAGAAGAAAATGGAAAACAAACAACAGAATCTAACCATCGCAGCGGAATAAAATATTATAGATATTAACATATCTTTACACCAAAACAAATATATCTGTTTATATATTACATCATAAGAGTACATCAATCACAGTTCATCATCAATAACATACAACTAGATACACAGCTACTCTACGTAGCGGAATATATATAAACAAGTACGAAAGTACGTATCGTCATCCAGCTCGTCTCCTGAGCTCCACAGCATCATATCCTGTATCCTATAATACTCGGTCTGACCCGTGCATTATAGTTAAATAACACCCGACTCAGTCTGGAATACCAGCATGAGAAAATCACACTCAATTGATTATTAAAGTTTCAAAAATCCTTTGAAAGCAAAAGCATCTCG
This sequence comes from Allium cepa, assembly GCA_030765085.1. NCBI lineage: Eukaryota > Viridiplantae > Streptophyta > Magnoliopsida > Asparagales > Amaryllidaceae > Allium > Allium cepa. The sequence continues at coordinate 736,633,013 of CM060928.1, read as the reverse complement.
TAAGACCATGCCACAAATAAACATGTCGGGTTTTTACCTTACGATAGCTAAAACACTTTTTATAGAAATCCTCTGATATTATAATAGGGTCTATATACAAATACTTATAAAATAGCCGAAATTGTTACATGATTAAATTCCAGCTACTAGCCATAGAGTGGGTAATACAAACAAAACACGTACAAGGCTCGAAGGGAGAATGGATTTCCAACTAATGACCAGGCACTATGGTACCACCTGTCACAGTACGTGGCCTAGATCATAGTACCGAGGAGTACGCCCGCTCCCCTACAACATAAGACCGGGACTACCCCTTACTGGATAATCCCGAGTGAGATCACCCCGCGGTTGGGATCAGCAACCGCCCACTAAGCCGAAATAAAAGGGGACATCTAGACAGGGATGACCTCACCCTGCTTGGGTGCTACCCACCTAGCCTTGCTGCATAACCCCAGATTTTCAGTCATTCCCATTTGATGAGGCTTGAGGCTAAGCGTTACCTTTTTAGAAAATATCCCTTAGAATGCCCATCGTCCACCTGACGATGTTCCAAAAGCATTCATCCATACAAGTCCATCCCGGGTCCTAACGGAACCGAAGGCACTATTCCTACTACATCCATTTTGGAAATATCCTCAGGATTAGTAGTGACTAGCCCTTGCACTTCACTGCTTCAACTTTGAATCCAACTCGTTTCCACGAAAACGTACAAACCGGATCGAAGTGGTTTTCGAGAAATAAATCTCGGTCTCTTCGAAACGATCAGCGCATTTGGCCAATATTGATAGTCGGTTATTTAACTTTCAATTAACATTCACAAACAACCATCAAACAATAAATAATTTTCCAAATTATTTATTAACCTCAAAAATATCTTCACAAGATATATTTCTATTTTCTACCCTTCAAAAACAGTTTTAAACCATCTTTCTTTTCAGAATAAACTTTCCCAAATATTTTTCTGTCTCATTTGGAATCGCCCAGTACAAAACTAGATTTTTAAAATAATTTAATATACTTTACTTTGAAAGATACTTTAAAACATTTAAGTTAAAACTACTTCAATAATTTGTTAAAAATACATACTATATGAATATTTGAAAATAAGGTTATTTAACAAAATATAGAACTAGATTTTCACTTTTTAAAAACAAAATACTAAGTCACTTTTTAATAAAAAAATTTGCTATAATAGATTGAAAGAAAATACTTACTTTAGAATTTAAATATTAGAAATAATAAATTTTCCAAAACTTTCTTTTTAAAAAACAACTTTAAAACTTTTAACTTCTATTTAAAAATTAACTTTAAAAACGTACTTGGTTATCCAGAGAAAAATTCCAACTTCAATCACTTAAATCAATTTCCCAAATTGATTTCCAATTTACTTCCTTTGAAACAAATTTCTTTACTTACTCGGTTCATTTCAAAATTCATTAATCATGGACTTTATTATTATTATTATCTTCCGTTTGATTTTAAACCTTTTTAACTGAAATATACGAATTTCAGCTTTTCCCAATTTCTTCTTTATTCTTTTTAATAATTTAAATCTTAACTTTTTAAATAAATGTTTTGTTCGTTTAAATAATATCACTGAAGATTAAAATTCATTAACTTTCTATTTATTCAAATTTCCTTTCTATACTCAAGATTTATTTATTAGAATTTTAAAGTCACTTTATTTCTTTTCCAATTCATTCTTATATTTATTCAAATTTCTATAATTATTTTACTTACATTTCACTTCTTTTATTATCTTTCCAAAATCCAATTTATATATTTTTGGTAATTCATCATACCCAATTATATCCAATCGAACCATAGAATTCAATATTCCAATATAATTCATCATAGAATATTAAATAATCACAGCAGAGGGTATTAAATAATTTAGATAAATGTTGAGGGATCAAGTTGGATCCCTCCAACCTATTTTCCCTGCATCCACAGACGTTAGCACAATATAAAATGCCAATTCCAAATATATACCATACTATAGCACATCAATTAATTCAACCATTCAAACAATTATTTAAATTTAATCATTTAAATTTAAATTTTAAATTCAACTGGGTGAGATTAACTCACCTTTGATCTTTGAAATTGCAACCCGATCCAACCTCGACTTGTTTCCCCTTTTGATTTTAACCTTGAATAAATATTTAGATGATTTTATTAATATTCGAACCATTTGAATAATTGATTTCCATTTGGTAAATTTAATTTAATTAACTAATAATTTATTTAAATCAATTCCTTTAATAAAATACCCTTTGGTAACTAAAACAAATAAATAAGTTTAATTAAACAAATTGATCCACCCTTATTTTAAAATTCAATTGGTGAATGAGAATAAGTACCCATGTATATTTATTTTCTTCTGAAACTACCTGTATGCCTATAAAAACAAATAATCTATAGATTCCAAAAATCAAATTTTATCTGAACGTCGTATAAATAGATTATAAAATTTTAAACAGAATTATTATTTATTTATTTTTCTCCCTTTACTGTACATTTTCTTCTGTATATATATTCAAAGATAAGCATTTTAGATTTAAGAAGATCACTACCTTCACTGCCGAATATCTGCTCCCTCCCGCTACTCACGCACGCAAACCCCGATGTCGTCCTTCCACCACGAACCCATGTTGCCGAAACCCTAGCTTGCCAACTGTCTCGATGTCGGCCCACTCGAACTCGCGACTGCAACATCAAACTCGCGGCCTTGCCACGACCACGAACCCAAAAAATTCTTTCAGCCTCACCATGTCGCGCCGCGACCCATCGTTACGCGAACCCAAATCGAGCCTTCATCTGAGCATTGTCACAGGTATGGCGAGCATTCCGGCACAAACGGGATGCCCTAAATCTCGCGAGCACGTCCGTCTCGCCTCAATCAATCGAACGATCTGATACACTATTTCGGTCGCCATTCTTTGTGAAAAGGGCTTCGGCTGATTTTTATTTTGAAAAGGGGAAATTGGAATTGAGAGAGAAAGCAACTCAAGTTTGATTTAAATGGAATTCGGTCATTTTATTTTATTTTTTTACGAGATCGAGCTGATTTTTGTTTCTCGGCCATTACTTCGATTCGCCCCCTCTTTTTTTTCTAAGGGTTTCGACTTTTAAAGAATGAGGCTTCGGCCAATTTGTTTAAGTGGAAATGAATCTGAAGAGAGAGGAAAAGAAGCTTGCCTTTGAAGCTAAAAGAGTGTGGCTTCCATGAAAAGGTTTGACTAAGAAAATTAAAGTTAATTAATTCTTCTATGCATTTACGGGTTGTACGATCAAACGGTAACTTCGAACGCTGCGAAAATTGAAATCCGATAATAATATAATATTACGGATCCAATGGTACTGGTTTCGTCGAATTTTGAGACTATGCTTCGGAAGGCTATTTTTAAATTCAATTTAACGGTAAAATTTCAAAACTGAACAAATCACTGTTAAATTTAATTTTAAAACTTTTATTATCTTCAGTATTATCAATATAAATTTTATAAGCCTTCAAATTATTTTTAACCGGCTTAAAACTCCAGATTAAATACTTTGCCCAACTTCTAATTATTAAATTCTATTATTTAATTGTCAAATAAATAGCGATATTTGAATTCAAGTTAAAATTAACTTTTAAATATTTAACATCAATTAAATATTCAAATTTTAAATGCTCAAAAATTCTGGGTCGTCACACCCGCTATCGACTAACCTAACTCTACGCTCAAAACCCTACCACAACTCAGCCACTGAGTTGCGAATTCTCGATGTACACCACCGTAGTTCGTTCCTTAGTCACGTGACTAGACAATTTCAAAATTTTAAAAGAAAAATTACAATTTAAAACATAATTAAAATAAAACCCTAACTGGAAATTATAACAGCCCAATGTAATAAAAGAACCGGCCCAATAATAAATTATGTAATAAATAAATGTGCCCCCTTTATTCTTTTATCGGCCCGACACCTTGTTCTTCGATCTTTAAAAATGGCTACTCGTTCCTCTTTGCTAAAATTAAGGTTTTACTCTATTGAAGCTGCCTACTTTAGTTGGTTGATAGAATATGTGATTTCGCTTTCCTTGCTCTGTCGATCAACCGTCTCCTTGTAGCTTGCTTCGGCTGCTTCGATCGAATTCGATTTTACTGGTATGTTATTCCCTTTGCTTTTCTGGTTGATATGCTTGAACTCGATGATTTCGTAGCCGATGATGTTAAACATTTATATAGGATTCGAATTCCCATTTTCTCCTTCGTTTGATATTTTTTCGGCCACTTGATTATGTTTGAAAGACTGTGATTTTTCTGACTTGTTCAAATTCGTATATTTGATTGCTTGGCCACCACTGCTTTGATTTTAACCTGTCCGAACTTGCTTTAACCTAGAATTTCGAAAAAAATTCCTTGATTACCACGACTTTGATTTTCATTTGACTTCATATTCTCTAATTATCTGAATATCATGGCTTTGAGTTTATGGCATGTCCGGCTTTGCTTTGTCTTGATTATTTTGAAATTTCTACTGTAAAAACGTTCGACGTTGACTTCATTGAAATTTGACTTTGCATTTGCTTTAAGAATTGACTTCGGCCTGATTTTGTTATAACTGTTAAATGCTTTGGGTTTCACTGAGTTTTCTCTGGTCATCAAGTATGTGATGCATGTAAACAAATCTAGTTGCATATATGCTGGTACGGTCTTGTATCACTTCATTGTACACTGTATATTCATTTGAGGCTGCTGTTGACTGGTCTTTGCTTGCATCTGTAGTGTTGTAGTGCCGTTTCATTGAGTCTGTACATTCATGTTGTATTTTCATGCTTGAATGTTGTGGTATTGTAATTGATTCTATATGCCTTTTAGAAATGTTATTCACTTCACTGCATTTTTTGGTTCACCTATCTTCACTGTATATTAAACTTGATTTGGTTCAAAACTATTGTGTCTTTGATCTTTTGATATTTGCTTAAGCTCGAATTAATACATGCCAGGGTTCTTGTAAGACTGTAGTTGTCTTTGACTTGTGTTCATTGTGTCTCCATACATCTTTGTAGCATATGTTGAAGTTTTTTATGTCATATATGCATGTGTTGAGTCATGTGAGCTTGTGTGGTTTGATGCCCTTGAATATGATATGCATTGTACTTCATTGTTTACTGTTATGGTGCACTTGTAGATGCATATACATATGTCTATTCTTTGTGCAGCCTTCTCTGGCTTGATGTACATTGATTTGAATCTTATTGTTTTCACTGTTACATTGCCCTTTGTTCATATTCATATTGTTTTCAAAACTGTTTGTAGTTTTGTTGCTATTTCAATTTGGTCTGGTTGGACTATCTTGCCTCTGGTTTCATGTGTATGACTTGAACTTTGGTCGAGGCTTGATTTATGTGTCTTGCCCATTTCATTTGAATTTGCACCTGTGTTGAATCCAGCTTATAACTCGGGTTTGACCTTATGTTGATATCGTGACTTGATATTTATTTCACTTGAGTTGAACTCGGTTTTTGATTTGGGTTTGACCTTGTGCTCACCTGTCCCTGTAATTTTATCAAGTGTATATTGGTGTGCACGGCCTAGTGGCATGTACAGCGATACACTGTGCATGTCACAAGCTGTTTGTGTATGATGAATTCGAAATTAAATGATGACGAACAACCCAAATACCGAGGCAAATAATATTTTTAGAATATACACTTTATTTTTCACTGCAAAATATTTTCTTTTCAATTTTACTGCATTAGTGTTTATTTTGCAGATAGATCTGGATTCAATCTGGAATAGAGTTGAAGAATAATACGAGTGAATAAGCGCTATGTAGTGAGGCGCTGATGTAAATGATAAATTGTGATGTAATCGAATTGTATTGTAATTGAAAATTGTATATATAGTGAGAGCTCAAATTTGTACTATTCAAAATTGTAATAAAATATTTGTTTGAATAAAATATCTGTTTCAATTTAAATTCCATGTTATTTATTTTATTCAGCAAATATTTATTTAATTCTATGAAAATAAAAAAGTATATTAACAAATACATTTAAATGAACATATATATGTTTATTATCATCAAACAAAAATCATATACTAGCATATTCAACACACGAATCAACATCCCTCTTCATACCTTTCCAATAGAAGCTCCACTTTATATCTTGATACATCTTGGTCCCTCCAGGATAAATTGTAAACTTGGACTGATGACATTCTCCAAGCGCTTCATTCCTCAAGTCCTCAACATTCGAAACACACAGTCATCCCTTCTTTCTCAACCATCCCTTTTGGCCAAGATTGAAATCTTTCAGATCATCAATCTCGACTCCAAACTCAAGCCTTCTAATCTTCTCGGCTAATACTGGATCCTCTTTCTGCTTAGAAGCAATCCTCTCGATCAACACTGGATGAACTTCTAAATAGGACAACATGAAAGAACTCTGACTAGAGCTAGCAGTCGATCTTAATTGCACACTACAAGCAGTCAAAGGTTCTAAACCCTTCCATTCTGCCAACATAGCTAACACCACATTCTGATGTCTTTTGCTAAGAGCATCCGGTACTTTATTACCTTTCCCTGGAGTATACTATATACCAAAATAATAAGCTGCCAAAAACTCTAGCCACCTCTGTTGTCTCATATTCAACTCCTTTTGAGAGAATAAATACCTTAAAGACTTATGATCTCTACATAGCTCAAATCTCTCCCCTATGAGATAAAGCGTCCAAATTTTCAATACGAAGATCATCGTAGCCAACTCCAAATCATGAGTAGGATATCTCACTTCATGCGGTCTAAGCTGTTGTGAAGTGTAGGCAATCACATTATCATTCTGCATCAACACAACTCCCAATCCAGTTCCGTATGCATCGGTATACACCACCAACCCTTAGTTTCCATCTGGAACTACTAACGCAGGTGCATTGGTCAACAAATGCTTTAACTGAAGGAATGCTTCCTCACATTTTTCGGACCAGACAAACTTTACCTCATTCCTGGTTAGCTTAGTCAAAGGCATTACTATCCATGAGAAATCCTTGATGAATCTCCAGTAAAAGCCAACAAGTCCAAGAAAACTTCCAATCTCAGTCAGTCTCTGGTCTCTTCCAATTATTAACAGTTTCGATCTATCTGAATCGACTGATAATCCTTTCTTTAAAACCACATGACCAAAAAACTTAACCTTTTTCTAGAAATGACACTCAAAAAACTTCACTTTTAAGTGATGCTGCCTCAGTGTCTCAAGCACTACTCTAAGATGATCCTCATGCTCCCTTTCATTCTTGGAGTATACTAAAGTGTGATCTATAAACATCAGCACAAACCTATCCAAGTACTCTCGGAAAACTCTATTCATCAAATCCACGAAGAAAGCAAATGCATTCGTTAACCCAAATGGCATCACTAACTACTCATATGAACCATAACTAGTCCGAAATGATGTCAAAGGAATACTGTCCTCAGTCACTCTCAACTGATGGAAACTGTTTGTACCAAAATTGGGCAAAACACTTTTTGGATGTGTTTGAAGAGATAAAATGAAGAAAGTAAATGTAAAATGAGACAGATCTAACAAATACCAATCAAAAGATAAGAAAAAATACAGAAACATACAAATTTAGAGTGGTTTGGCGTATTGCCTACGTCCACTATGAAATTATTTATGTTTATTAAATTTTACTTACTGATTACAAAAGATTACAACAGTACAACTAAAGTATAGTAGAGAATTCGATAGAGTATCAGCGTAGAGAAACCGAAAGTCCCTTTTTTGGAGGCAATGGAGTGCTATTTATAGGCATAGGCTGGAAAATTTTGACTTAGATCTTGGGATACTCCTTCTCACATGCAGGCGGGCGCACATGATTGATCCAAGGTAGATTGGGATCGATCCCTGATCGATACGTGCACATTTCATATCGATCAAACACGGCTCCATTTGGCCCGAGGTCGATTAAGGACATTCTTGAGGTGGACGCAAGCTCTTGTGGAATTTTGGTAGAATTTAGACTTGTAGATTTTGAGTTATGATCGATCCAAGATTGATTTTGTAGTTGGCTGAACCATTCATACCGATACCCTTCGTATCGATTGATATTTGCATCGGTCCTCTGCGTATCGAAGCGATGACATAAAGCGATGGTTCAGGGGAGATCCACATTCCATGCCCAGCGACCACTTTCTTCACTTGACTATGCCTTCTTCGTATCAATTATGTGAGGCTCTGTTCGTATTGATGCTCGTAGGCCACTTCATATTGATGGCTGGAGGCTGCTTCGTATCGATGCTGGCTATTGGTTTCTTCGTATCGACCCTGGGGATTTCCCTTCATATCCATACTTGTGTATGCTCTTCGTACCAATCTTTGTCTCTTTCCTTCGTATCTATCAAGTGAGTGATCGATACGAAACATGCCGCTTATGCATGATGGATATGAACTGAAGGGCCTTGATGGATGGATACGAACTGATGCTTGTAGGATGATGGATACGAATAGGATGGTGCAAGATGATGGATACGATATGGATCAATACGAAATAGATGGATACGAACTAAACGTGCTCCTCATGGAACTTGATCGATCCATAATTTCAACATGCGAACTCCAATTGACTTGAAATTTAAAACGTTGGCTTCCGTAGCTTTTCCTGTCGTGTCATAACAATTGTAGCTCGATCCATACTTGGGGAAAATTCACCAGTATCCACTAGGAACCTGTGTATAGCCGATCTTCGAGACAAAGTATCTTCGGTTTCTAGTTAATTTCTTAGTATCATGGCCTTTCCAAAAGGCGTGATAACTTTTTCCCCCCAAAGTGCATCTTATGTAAACATGACATGATTTGAAAAGCTGCACTCTTTAGTCTGAAAAGTTCTCCCTGACTTGTTGAGTAGTCATAGCTTTTTCATCAAAAGATGTAACCTTTGATCGATTTTCAGTAATATAAATGCTGAACTGTTGATTGCCAATGATTATGCAATGCATTGTTGTAACTAAGCGTCTAGTATTGGCAATTTGTTGTTTACTATTGTAATTGTCACTAGGTTAGCATTCAACTCCTGTGTTCGAAAATTGAATCTTAGTCCGTCATACATGCACGTATGTTAACCTGACTCCCGTTAACGTTTGCACGTCCATGAGTCGTGTCGTGTTTTTTTTAAAACAAGTTTTGTATCGATCCTCTCCTGGATCAATGTGAAATTCGAGCTGTAACGACGCTTGATGGTCATTTTAGAGCATCTCTTTGTATCCGTCTTCTCCTGGATCGATTTGAGAAGTTGGAAAACCGTCTTTTATATCAATGGTGATTGATACGAATTAGTTGGCCTTTAAAAATATCTTGTATCGATGGCTTGATAGATAAGATAAGCTTGCTCTAAACCGATTTGAATTGATGGTATGAATAGTTGCGGCTTTAGTTCGGGATGGATATGAAGTATGATTCATATCAATGGTATGGGATACTGCTTTTTACCGATTAACAAAACTAGGAGGCGAATCATTTCCTTTCCTTGGTTTCGTATCCATATAAATACTTTTAGGACTTAGAAAAAATTCACTTGCTTTCATTTCTTCACGGTGCCATTGTATTGATCAGTGCAAAAGAGAAAAAGAACTCGCTCTCGTTCTCAAGCCATTCAATCCATTAATCCTTTGAACGGTTAGCTTAAATTACATAATCTACCCATAAATCCACACTTAAATGATGAGATTTGAGATCTAATACCAATCCATTCATAACCATGGCTGATTCTGGTGATGTTGTGGCTTGAAATGGAGTTCGAGCTATTTGGAGAAGAAAGAGCGTGGAGGGATACGAAGGAATTGGTGGAAGGATGTTCAGCCTCAATTTCGTACCAATGAAGGGATAGGGAAGATTTAACTTCATACTGATCAGAGTGAGGGTTTTGTGCCGATCAAGAATCGATTGGTTAAAAGGTGAGTTTTGCATCGATCTGGTGTGGTGAAAATTCAAAAAGATTCGAAATGATCGATACGAAATCAAGGAACCAAAGATCGATACGAAATTCACGATAGGTTATAGATACGCAGTTCCTGGTTGGGTATTGTTACGAAGTCAACAATTCTTGATTGATACAAAGTCCAATATAACCATATCGATACGAAGTTAATGAATTTCGATCGATATGAAACTAAGGCTTTTTGCGGAATGATCCAAGTTTGAACTTTGATGGATTTGAAATCTTTGCACACTCGAACATTTGACACCGGTGAGCTTCTGCCTTGCATAATTAGACTTAACCGTTTCACTGTATATTTGACTGCACTTCGAAGCTCATCGATGGAACTATAACTTGAAAATTTTGAAAAAAATTTACTTGGACCATTCTCTGAAATCTAGATGGCACGGTTGGATTGGGACGGTCAGCGATGACAGCCACTCTAGTTGAATCTCGAAGTCTTGTTATTTGAACATCTTGGAAATCCTGTAGAAATTTTTAAGTATTATGTAGCATTTCACTGCACACCACATTCACCTACTTTACACTGGGGGGAACACGGGTTTATTGTCATCTAACGATGGTTTTTACCGAGTTCAATAGCTATGGAATACAGAAGTTCACAATCACAGGCTACTCAGAGTCCACCCTTTCCTGCAATTGAAATGCTAGTTATTACGACCGATGTTATTATCCCTGCTACAGATGAACTACCAGGAGCATTTTTTATCACACATCCAGAAGACTCCGTTCCTTCCAATATTTCTGAAGATATGCCAGGCAGAATTTGCCTAAGGCATGGGATACCGCTAATTGATGTCTTATTTTCCAAGGCCAGAGGATAGATCTCACACTCCCTTGGAAGGGTACATAACCTGTAATAGATTTATGTGTGTAGCCGGGACACTTCCTTCATTTAATCAACCAATCCGAGAAGTTCTACTTTTTTTGAGGATTGCTCCATCCCAATTGCACTTGAATGGGTATGCTTTACTCAATGTCTTTTTTTCATCTTTATGGAAAACCTTTTTCGACCCCCAACTCCAGAGGAAGTCAGATATTTATTTAACATAAAGAGTCAAGGAGATAACCCTTCCTTCACTTTCTTAGAGGCGGTTGGGAACTGTCAGATCATGGTCGGGGCTTGAAGCAAGCTAAGCCATTTCAAGACCAAATGGTTCTATGTTAAGCGTCCATCGGGGTTCGCCAAACGGTGGTTAGCAAGACGTAAGCGCCCTAGCCTCGTTGTTGATTAATCAAATATCAGCAGTAGATGTCGAGTCTAACAGTTTATTTCTTTTACAGCTTCAATTCCATGACCTGAAGGTGCTCATTTTAAGGAGATAGTAAGAGTTATTCAAGAGGTGCCCGTCGAATACAGACAGATCGATGAAGTTTTTACGGACGAGAATCTGGTTGCTATTGGGCTCGTTGACAGAGATTAAAGCATTGGACTTGCAGAAGTTCTTAGAATGTCTCGGGTGAGGCAATCTCAAAGGAGTGCTCCCTGGACAGTGATTAGTAAATAAAGCGGTGATGAGAATATGACTGCTAGAGATGAGCCCGCATGTGGGCCTTCGCAAAGTCCTCGATCTCTAATGCAGAAGAGAAGAGGTAAGTCTACTGCTCGAAAATCTCTAAGGTGCAAAACCGTCATAGTCCCTTTGCCTGCTACTAGTCAAGAGATTCCTCCCTCGTAGATGGGGAGCTCCTTTGTAGGACTGGCGGACATCCACATTCCGGATGACTTACCTTTGCACTAAGATACCGAATTAGAGGCCTTTAAAGTGCCTTAGACATAGGAGAGCCAACTCCTCCGAACACGGCTATCACAACCATTTGGTTAGGGGAATTGCACATGCATACACACACTTCACGACACCACACAATTTCTAGTCATAAGCTATTCATCTCTGGAGATTACCAACTCTATTTTTCTTTTCATTTTATAGATACGATGTCGAGGTGAGAATCTATGCTTGGTAGCCACTGTTCTGCACACCATTCATCTAGTTCAAATTATGAGTCTCGCAGACGTGAGGCCGATAGAGAACACGATCACCTCTACTCCAGTCAAGAGAGGGAGCGCTACGAGAGGGAAAGAGATAGGGAGAGAGAGTGGAAGTATAGGCACTGTTCCCGGTCGCGCTCTCCGCCACCTAGAGGTCCAACACAACCTTTTGGTTCTGGCAAACAACCCTCAGAATTTTCGCATCAAGTACCACCTTCTCAAACGTCAAGATTGGACGAACAATATTGGAGGACCGAAACTGAGGCCCCCTTCACCACTCGACAAGCCCGTTACATTACCCACCGGGGAAGGGGCGATTAGAATCGCTAAGTTGAAGAAGGATTTCCCGAATGTCTCTTCGACGACTTCATATTTCCTCCATACTTAAAGTGTATTCCCAATGAGGCTGAACAAACGATGTATGACTATATATGATGTTTATGGCCAGTATCGGGAATGGATGAAGACCGTAGAGAAAGCATTGGTGGTGGCCTTTGAACGGGCGAAGATAATTGAGAAACTAGGAACCGATCACGTTCATAAGGACCGTATTGTGCAAGTGCTCACTGCTGAGAATGATACTCTGAGGAACTTAGAAATAGAGGCCTTGAAGAAAGTCGATGAGGCAAATAAGAAGATGGAGCAGATGAGACAAGAGCGCTCAACTTTGGTCTATGATATAGGCCATATAAATGCCACTGTCACAGCCGAGAGAGATAATGCGCATAAGGAGCTCAATAAGCTTAAGGCGAAGTATGATGAGGTCATCAAAGAAAAGGATGACGCTAATAAGCCTGCCCGAGAGGCATGTGATCAAGCTGTGGAACTTAGGAATAAACGGGATGCGGCTGTATTAAAGGTGTAGGAAGCCGAGGCCAAGATTGAGATCGAGGCCAGAGCGGCAGAGGCCAAGCTGGAGGGCGACATTGAAGATCTCCTCAGTACGTATAATGTCAATGTTCTGAAGCATCAATATCTAAGCTGGCTCGAAGATTACCCATCACATTTCTATAATGCTTGGTGTCGCTTGGCTAAAGATGAAAAAGTAAAGCATCATACTAAATCCATTGATGAATTCGAATCGGAGAACCGTGTGCTAACCGAGGACGAGAGAAGAGTTCTCCATGATGTCGCTATCATATTTGAAAAAGAGAGACTCATCACTCATCACCCTGAGGCTGGAGAAGGTTCTGGCGTCGAGCATCATGATATGAGCTCTAAATTCCTATGCCAATCCATCCCTAATCTACTCCTACGGTTGATCCTCTATCTATTCCTGCTTACAATCCTGATCAACCGCAATTGTCTCCACCTCACGAGCATGTCCCTGAAGCTACTCCAGCTCCACCCACGAGCCAGTTTGAGGAAGGTATTCTGAACATTTCTTGTATTTATTCAAAGTCTAGAGTGTTGCTTGAAGTAGTCACTAACACATTTTTCTCTTACCTTTATTCAGTGATAGGAGCTGCGCCGGCCATGCCCCCCGCAACCCAATAGTTGCATCATGAGATGGAGGCCCTTATGATGGAGGCAACCACAACAACAGCTGCTGCACCAACTAAGGGGAATGCGGGGGAGCGATTTTATTTTTGACGACCAGATGATGGAAGAAATCCTTGGTCATCAAAGTGACCCACTTACCGATTCATCATAGGCAAAGGCACATTCATGGCCAGCTCTTCGGGCCCAACTAGCAGCATCCCTATCGACGCTCAAGCAATTCATGAGGAAGAGATAATGGCGGAGATTAATGCCGAGATGGAAGCAGCCGCACAGGACAGTGGTATTAGAGGTGGTATGGAGGGTCCTGGCCTAGCTGCTCTGCGAATGATTTCTCCCGATGGTACAATTGTCGACACTGGCATGCCTTCCTCGTCTTCTAACATCGAGAGTGTTCTTACTCCTCCGACTTGTATTCAGAAAGTATTCCAATTCCCATGAGTTCAGAGGAAGACATTACCATAATTCCTCCGGTTGGAGAACCACCAAAAGGCAAAGGCTCGAAGAGGCATCCGAGTGGTAGCTCCAGTGGGTCGACGTCGAGGAAGAAGAAGAAACCGAGGAAGTAAACGTGTCTTCTTGCTCCATTTTTTGGTAGATAGATAAGTAGTTCTTTTTTCTTCCTGTAGGCTGTAAGGAATTGATATAAATCACGAAATGGATATTTAATTTCATATGCATAAGGAATATATATAAATCACAAATGGGATATTCAATTGTATACACGTAATGATTATGGAAAATATGCCTATAGTTATGGAAAACCGTAAATATGGTAGATATTGCATGCGATTGGATCTTTAAAGTTAGGGGTATAAGTGGTCCCTAGATTTCTAAATAACTTGTTAATGAAATTATATTGGGATTTCAGATTTTGTTAGTTTATATAGATTATTGAACATAAATTAGAATTGATTATAAATTGAATCAGGATTGGACATTATATTAATGCATTAGAATGAATTGTGTAACAATGTGATTTTTTATAAGTTGTCTAAAAATAGCTTTTAAATAATTTATAGAGAATTATTGTGTTAAGAATTTCCTTTGGGGAAGAAATAATTATAATGTATTAAAGTATAAAAATCCTTAAGTATAATTAAAGTAATGTAATCAAGAATAATAACAACAAATTAAATAGAAACCTAAAGTATATAATTTAAGATGCTGTGGGAAACAAATGGTAAACAAAGAAGATACAATTAAACAAATAGGGAAATAATAAGTCTAAATAGGCAATTAAAGAGAGATATTAGTTAAAAAGAAAAACAACAGATTTGATCCAATAATAAATGAAAGGGAAATAATAAATGACACTCAAGCAGTAAATTAGAAACGGATAATAAATGATAGTAAACGAAAAGAATATATTAAAAGTAAGTTATGTAAGATTTATTGAACATCAATGACTGAAAGTAAAGAAAAGTAATAATTAAATGAATGTATATTCAAATATATGTTATGACTGACATGAAATATATATGTATGTAAATAACTTATTAAATAAGAATAACATGGCCATTAGAATGGGTTGGAATGCGAGGTCAGTAGTGTTACACAATAGAAGCCTACCCACTGCAAGAGGCCATCATCAACAACGTAAACATTATACCGATGTGGAGCATATCCAACTATAGAGTTATGGATATGTACGCTTGCATATTGGCGAAGAAATACCGTCAGTGAAGTTTGCTTTAATAAATTAAAGGGAGGGTATCGGCTTAATTGCGTTAGGCAATCTAAATAGGATGGTGAGCGGCTCGTCGCTACTATCAGCATGTGTTGGTACCAAATCAGGACTAGAAGCTATACATAGGTCAAGTGCATCATCGGTCCACGCGGTCAACGAGAAAGACATGGTTACACCTAATGGAACTATATCTTATATTAGGGTAGGTCCCATTTGGTAATGCATCACCACAGTTGTTTGCTAGTTTTTTATTAGGCAAGGCTAATTAACCCACAAAAGAGTTATTTCAAAAACAAATGGGGTAGTCTGAGGAGCTGAGTCCTCTATAATCAATAGAAAGCAGACAAGTAGTAAATCTTTGAAGTAAGATAGAATATGTCCAAGCTATTGTGATGACGCAGTAGGCACTACAAGATGCACGACGAAGCATAAACTACTGGACATGGCTACATACTGTAACGACCTGTATTTTACGCATTGGAGGATCGTAAAATATTTTTATTTTATTCATATGGGTTCATAAGATTATAGTTTTGGGATATGACTCTTAAAGACATCTACACACCTATGATTTTTCCCGAATTTCAATGTGACAAATTTGACCCTGAAAATCTTTTTTGTGCTATAACTTTTGATAGGATCGAATTAGGGCATCAAACTAGTTCCATTGCTTTAGCATGATAGTTTTCCATTCTGTAGAGTGGTCATAATAGAAAAACGGACTTATAGTTAGAAAGTTATGCATGTTTTAAGTTTTTAAAGTTAATGGCCAGGATAAGTGTATAATTAGTTAAGCCCATTTGTCTAATTGAGAACATTATAAGTAGAGGGATGGAGTGTCAAATTAAAACTTATTCCTCTCATTCTAAATCAAGTCTAAACCCTAATTAGCTCTAGATCCATCCCAATTTCATCCAAAATCAACCAAATTGCTCTCTAAATCAAACTAGATTGTTGATTAGAGATTAGATCATCAATTAAAAGCTAGAGGTCATCAAATTGCTTGATTTGGAATACTTTTCTTCGCTGTTCGCATTAGATTTACACACAAATTTGTTGAATTTGGTAATCTGTGGGTGGTTTATGCATTCTCACTATATTATACATGTTATATGGCAGAATTATAGGATTTAACATGTTTCAAATTGATTTTTCACCATAAAAACATTTTCCAGCTTTAATGACATGTTAATCCATGCATATGATATAGATTGATTAGAAATCATCTTGATTTATGTTTATTTATTCATGCTATATGTAGATTTATGTTAGAAATTGTCTTGTTTATCATATTTTGGTGGATTGCAAATTTGATTAGATGAAATTGCTTGTATTCTTCGTTTGGATGATATGGTATGATGTTGTTTTCTAATTTTATGATTGCATAGAAAGTTAGGTCGGACAATTGAGCAAATCAGAGGCAAAGTTGGTCGAAATTAGACGCAACTTAGCGGATAGGCTCTGGAGCATTGAGGAGGCCATAGGATAGCTCGCACCTCGATTGGATGCAAAGTGATAAGTGGTTACCGACTTAAGAAGATAGGTCGGACCCAACTTATGGTGGTAGCTCATGATTGATGGTCGACTTGATGGCTTGGAAGGCCACGGGCTAATAGAGGTTGTCTATGGCAAAGTTCTGGAAGATTGGCTAAGTGGTTGAATTTACGACGAGTTATCATGTTAGGCTGATGATGAGTTATGCCTATAATTCGGCACTGAGTTATGGGGAAGGAGGCCATGACTCGGTGGTTGATATGTATGGATAGAGCTTGGCTAGATAAGGTGCTCCATAGCAATATGTAAGGTATTTTGCTAAGGATTGGATTCTATACCGAGTTATCTTTAGAACTTAGATGTTGGGATTTGGATTGGGGACTAAGTTACCAAAGGTGAATGAGTCGGTGTCCAAGGCACTGGAAGGGGGTACTAAAGACATGGAAAAGGAATTCACCATTAGTTAGCTAGGTTTATAACTCGGCACTGAGTTATACCTATAACTCGGTACCGATTATCATGGTACATGATATGGGGTTGAAACTTCTATGGACTATTTTTGACGTTCTATGGATCATGATGGAGGTATTGGCTCGTTCATATCAGGTTGAATGATGATATTATAGCATGACGAAAAGTTATGGGCTTCGGATGTTAGTTCGTGTTGGGAGTAGGTTCCGAAGATGGCGGCTCATAAAGGAGGGAACCGTATGATTGGAGAATGTGGAAGGGTTCCTCGTGGATAATGGAAACTGGATTGAGCAAGGAGGGCTTGATATCTAAATGGAGCAAAGGTGGTCTTAGGTATATGTGCTAAGGAATCATTGATGCTCAGAGAGTTTTTAGTTTTTCTCGAATTAGGGATATTGTAAGTGGGGATGCCAATGGGTCAATTGAGGGACCTATACATCCTGGACCTGTCTCTTTTTGTCTAGTGTCCAGCTTTGGGTTGCGAGACATGTATCCAGCTTTGGGCTATGAGATACGATAGTACAATAGAGAATCAGGATTTACATTTGTCCCTGCCTTGTGGGTCATACGAGTTATCATATATTCAGAGCACAAGGAGTGATTGTTAGGGTTGTTGATGGACATTATGGATGCTTTGGTTGTTTTCCTTAGTAGGCTATCACTTAGGTATCATGGGAAGTAGGTATTAGAGATAGGAATACCTGAAGACTGATATCCTTTATTTTCTTTGTGGTATATCTTTATGATAATTTAGAGTAGCATATTATAGTGTTACATTCTAACTCTTCAGTTGTAGGGATAGGTTAGGTATGGTTCGTGTACTCTTGTTCCTTACCATATTTACCTATATAGTATGTTGAGACTGATTTACCGCTCACACCAGACTGCTTTCTGATCCAAGGTTTTATGCTTTGCTTCCTATTATCTTGGGTACTCTTAAATGAGCAGACTGAATAGCATATTTAGGTGGTGCAATAGCTGTTCGGAGGATAATTTTGATGGAGTTATCTTATATTATACACATATATGAAGTCCACGCTTATTCCACTGTGCAGCACTGGGGAACATTAATAGTGACTACTTAAACTTGTATTTGAGATAGTTATTGAGTTTGTTTCCATTATATAAACTTATGACATTTGATGTATAACTGTGTGAATTTGTATTCTGATTATTTGTCAACATAGTTATTATTATCTCTTCTATTATATTAATTATGCTATATTTTATCCATGTGTTATGAGATATGATAAGTTAAATGCTATATTGGTTTATTTCAGCCTTGATGAGCGTCCTATATCGGTCGGGCATGAGTGCAATGCACTATTTATATACCATTGGTCCTGGTGGTAAAGGACACTCATTACACATACGGTGAGACACGCCGGCGAGTTGTATGAGTAGTCGTAATACGACATGTAGTTCCATACGGACATGATATTACATTGATGATGGATCCTGACATAGTGCCAGATTTTGGATATTAGTGGGGTTAGTATCTTGGTCCAAAAGGGGATTGTGGTACTTATCACACACACACACACACACACACACATATATATATATAGACACACACATATGTAGTTATGGTCTAGTTCGGGTAGATTGGACTGTATTCTACACTTACATGGAGTCAAAATGATTACTTAAAATAATATGTGACATAACTTATAATGGAAAGCACTCGGCACAAACTAGTGTTATGTACAAAATGTATAATTCATCAGTCACCAGATTATTGCTCTAGCCCCCTCCTTATTACAATCCACAGATAGCTTTAGAGGTACATGTACTTGTGCAAGGTAGGAATCGTAGAAAGGTAGGTTTCCTTAAGTATGCTCGGCACTGATAAAGACACTAGATATTGGAAGTGTCATTCTTGGTAAGTGATTATATGTTATATTATACTTCACTATTCCGCTGTGAGTTATATCGATAGTGCTCTGATATGCATTTATTTATTTATTTGCAAGACGCCAAACCAATGATCAATAATTTATGGACTTGGGTTTTCGATTTAGCAAAAATTCAGGTCCACTGGGGTGTGGGTTGTTATAAAGACTATTTTCTATTCAAGCACTTTTGTATTTACATTCCTGTATCTTCCTCTTCACTTGCCTATATAATTATTTGCCTATGCAATATAATCATCTGTAGTTCAACCACATTTATATTATACATGCCTGTGCCTATGCAATGTCAATATTTACCATAACTCTATGCATATAAATAAGTTTCTGCGATTGCCCAATATTATTTCATTACTTAGCTTGGTTTATCATTGCCAGTATACTTCTTTCTTGGATAAAAAAAACTATATTTTGTTGGATATCTTTACTTGTCTTCGGCTGAGCGCATCTTTCCAGCTGTAAGTAAAGGTACATCACTTCAGCCAATTCATGACCAACCATGTTTTTTTGGCCGGTTTCCATTCGATTATAATCAAGGTTGTATGTGTAACCACTTACTTCACACCGTGGACATTTATCTATGGACAACCACTCTTAATTTCAAATATTTTTAAGTGCTAATAGATTATATCATCAATCAATCTCCTTTGCTATAAGTCTAACATATCGCATTGGGCTGTAAATATGGTCATACCTGCAAAAAAAATTAGTTATATATTGACTCCCATCTTTGGGAATCGGTGCCTCAGAAACCTAACTCTAGGCATCAATTCTTGATCTCACATGTCTTTAGGTGCCGATCGGAAGGATTTATTGACCATTGTCGCTTGTCTTCGAATAAGTGCGTCTCACCAGACCATAAGCGTGGTCGATCCTTCCAAAGGTTCAGTTATACACCAACCCCTATATTTGGGAATCGGTGTCCGGATGCTTATCTTTGAGCATTTGTCTTCGATCTTTCCAATCTCTAGGTGATGATCGAAATCATCCATCAACCATCTTCATTTATCTTTGGCCTAACACGGTTGAGTTGTAAGCGTGGCTGGACCTATAACAAGATATAGTTCTACGTTGATTTCGATCTTCAAGATCCGACGTCTTTGATTCCTATCTTCGAGCATCGATCCTTGACCTAGATAATATCCGAGCATTAGTCAAAGATTATATGTGCAAGGGAAATCATTCAATAAACCTAGTATGATTATACTTCGATGACCGATCATGGATCGAAGGAGTTCATCGGTACCTATCTCCAAGTACCTATACATTTGGTTTTAAAAACATGGAACGTCTTATTTTGTTGTTGATTACATTGCTCTAAGTCGGACTTTTAAGAACACAATTCCATTAATTCTAAAAACCAACGTTATTTATAAATGAAAGATGTAAAAACTACTACCTTATCATATTGTTCCCGATCAATTAGGGTGGCTTATTTGATGAAAATTAATAAATCTGAGTGAAATAGCATCGTAGGTGCTCATTATTCTATGCCTATGGAATTGGGGTCTCATTGGTAGTCAATAGCTTGAAGGTTCCTTTCCAAGCATCTGTTCAATCACATAGGGACCTTCTTCATTTGGACCAAGTGCCCCATTCTAGGAAGGTCTCGTTTCTAAACGAGATCACCCTTTTCAAAGGTACGGTTTCTGACTTTGGCATTGAAATGTCTTACTACTCTTTTCTAGTGAGTAATCACACTTAGTTCAACCTATTTTCACTTTTTCTCAACCAAGTCGAAGGAGGATTCCCCATTCATCTTCGAATCATAATGATTTCTTTAGTGAGAAGGACTTCCAGCTTTATCGGGATCATGGCCTCATCTCCGTAAGCCAAAGAGAATGGAGTATGCCCGCAATGCTAATTTTAGCTCATCAATCCAGTTTCCATTAGCTTTTGTTAGTCATTTCTTTAAGAGATTTGATGATCTTGTTCTCCACCTGTCCATTTGCTTGCGGTGTGCTACTGCTAAAACGCTCTTCATCATTCGATACTGACAACAGAACTCTCTGAATTAGACACTATCAAATTGAGTTCCAATATTGATGATGATCTTCTGTAGAAGCCCAAATTGGCATTTGATATTCTTCACCACATAACTGATCACTTTTATCATAGTGATCGTGGCTAGTGGTTTCGCTTCAGCCCACTTTGTGAAGTAGTCCACAACTATGTAGCATAGTTTTTTGCCCTTCGACGTCGGTAGCATACCAATTATATCAATTCCCTAAACTACAAATGACCATGAGCTAACCATTTGCATAAGCCTATGGATAGGGCTCTTGGTATCTTTACAAACCTCTGGCATCTGCCACATCATCTAGTGTAATTAGCCATGTCTCGGTTGTTCATTGGCCAGTATCCTTAAGGAAACCTTCTTTACCAAAATCTTCCCATAGTGTGGTCATCATAGCTTCCTTCATGTAACTTCATTAGGATTTTCTTATCTTTGTCTTTTGTAATGCACCGTAGCAAGGGGGTCAAGAATTCTCTCATATATAGCGCTCCTTCTTGCATGATAAATCACGACACCTTGCGTAGGAGTTTTTTTCATTTATTCCTTCCATTCACGAGTTTTCCCTTCAGCAAATACTCTTTTATTAGAGTCATCCATGACTCCTTTTCTTCCTCATCCGCCAAAACCCAATCAACATCCATCTAGTCGAAGCTTGGGCCCGACAAAACATTTACTGCAATGAGTCTTATAAGTTGTGCATCCCCGAAGCTGGCTAGTTTGGATAATGAATTGGCTTTCATATTCTCTTCGATGGGAATATGCATTATTGTATAGTGTTCAATGTCACTTGGTAGTTCCTTTATCTTCGCTAGGTAAGGGGCAAGTCTCGTTTCCTTAGCCTGAAAATTATTTTTAACCTGCCAGACCACCATATAAGAATCGCTAAATATTGGCAGTGTCTTGACTCCCAACTCCTTTGTTATCTTGAGTCCCGCAAACAACGCTTTATATTTAGTTTCATAGTTTGTCATTTGGAACACTAATTTCAAAGCATAGCATAACTTTTGTCTAATTACTCTTGCCTTAGAAGTACATTCATTGGATGCTTCATCTATGTACAATTTCACTCAGATGATTGGACCATATCCTCTTCCACTTCTCCATCATAGGACGGTAAATTTGGTAATGAAATCAACTAGTGCCTATCCTCATATAGCCCTTCTAAGATGGTATGTTATGTCACGCTAACTCGGCTCGATATTCCACTTGAGTAACCTTCCCGAAGTCTCGGGTCAATATAGTACTTGCATTAGGGTCTAGTCTATAAGCACTGTTTCGGGTAAGCATGGAAGTATGGACATAACTTCCTTGAAGCAATCAACAATAAGTATGCTAGCTTCTTCAGCTTTGGATAATTTTTTTCTGCTTCGATAAACTACTTGCTGATATTATATATGGACCTTTGGATTTTGAAATCTGTACGTACCAAGGCTACACTTAGTGCTTTAGCATATACTATGAGGTAAATGAATAGATCTTCTCCTTCCTAAGGCTTTGACAAGATTGTTGGTCACTCCATGTGCTCTGGTAAATTGGAATGTTGCTTGGCATTTCTTTGTGTGGAAAAACTTTCCTATTTCTTTCTTGAGGGCATTAACGAATGATATACATTTTTCCATCACTTTCAACATAAATCGACTTAGCGCAGTGACCTTCCCGTTCGAGCTCTGCATTTCCCTCCTTGATTTGGGGAAGTAATATCTTTAAATGCTTTAATCTATTCTGGATTAGCTTCAATGTCCCTTGAGTTCACAATGAAACCTTAAAATCTGTCTGATGCGACTCTAAAAGAGCATTTCAATGGATTAAGCTTCATCTTGTACTTTCGAAGCACGTCGAACAATTTAGAGAGGTTATCCATGTAATTCATTGACTATTGTTACTTCACAAACTTATCGCCCATATAAAAACCTCTGTTGCCCATCCAATTTGGTTTTTGAACATCTTATTTATCAATCGTAGTAAGTCACTCCATCGTTTTTTAAACCGAACGATAGTACATGCTCAAATTAGTGATGAAACTCATATGCTCATAATTTGGA
This sequence comes from Allium cepa, assembly GCA_030765085.1. Taxonomy (NCBI): domain Eukaryota; kingdom Viridiplantae; phylum Streptophyta; class Magnoliopsida; order Asparagales; family Amaryllidaceae; genus Allium; species Allium cepa. Next base: position 736,609,916 of record CM060928.1, on the reverse strand, counting down.
ACATGCATTCCTACTTGATCGTAGTTGGGATATGCATCCACAAAGGATAGCGATTCATGTCCAGTTGTTGAATCCATGAGTTTGTCAATCTTCGCCAACGGGAAATTGTCTTTTCGGCATGCTTTATTCGGGTCGGAGTAATCAACGCACGTCCACTATTTTCTATTTGGTTTTTTGACCAATATAGAGTACGATACCCATCCAAGGTACAACGCATTAGGATAAAACCATTTTCCTTCATCTTATCAGTTCTTCTTTTAATATAGCGGATCGCTTCGGACCCAAGCTATGTCTCTTCGACTTCACAGGAGGATATCTTGGGTACATATTCAATGCATAGCATTTTATCTCCGGTGAAATTTCACACCTATCGGACCTAGGAAAACACATCCAGCATTTCCTAGAGAAATCCCACCAACTCCTTTTTCATTTTCATGTTGAGTTATGACCTTGAGAACGTAAGCAGGTTCATCATCATCGATCAGGATGTTAATCGTCGACTACACTTACACCGCCCTCACATCCTTTGGCTCTTCTCTAGGTTCCACAGGCTTTATAATATTTTTATTGATCTTTGTTCGATCGAAGGTATTTTGAATATGATATAAACCGAGTTCCATAGTCAATCAAAACTTAGTGCACTATTGTCATCCCTTCAACGACTGTAATCACCATGAATCAGGTGTCGGCACTTTAATCCTATCTGAATCACTATTCCAAAAACAGTGTCAACGTTTATTGTTCTTTGTTGTTTCGCCAGAGCTCTGTCTTCGATACAAAAAAAATTTCTTAAGTTATGTACTTCATCGAGTTACCAAACCTTTCCATTTCATTCTATCTTTTCTCTACCAAATGGATCCCTTGAATATGGTGTTGATCACAATACGACTCTCAGGTTGACCTGGCCCCTCTCTACTAGACCCAGGATGATCCCTTTAGGCATTCTACCCTAAAGGTTTATCGTTCTATCCGCCATCTTGTGAATTCTTCACATATTTCTATTTATTTTTTTGAATTACATATTAAATTACATCTCTCAAATGATGACACTCATTGGTATTATGTCTACGAGTCTTGTGAAAGCGATAATACTTCCTCGAGAGTCTTTCAGCTTTAGTAACCTCCCTCCGAGGCAGCTTCTTGTAATTCTACATGTTAGATCCTACCTTTTTTCGGTTTCAATGAGTCAACTATATATTTCCTTATCTAATGCACACACATAATTATTACATATATATGAATATATAGGGAATATGATAATCGACATCAAAATCGGGTTGAAGTTGAAGAAATCAAATAAATTATATATTTTATTTTTGTCAGTCTAGATCTTATGTACAATCTCCAATTTGATGATTACACATACACAAATATTTTTTTGGACATTTACTTTGTGATATAATTATTTTATAATACATGTTTTTTGAAAGAAAAGTCAAAATATTATTTTATAAAGAAAATACAGTATTTTAACAAAAATTGAGCAAAACAGTTCAATATCATATGTCTAGAAACTTTATCCCGGATGCCTGTTTACATTTCATCTATAATAGAGTATAAATAGAACAAAATAGTTCATTTCCAAATTCTAGAACTTTGATAATAGACGTTTATCTAAGTTAAATTTAAAAGAACATTTCATTCGACTCAAGACGTCTAAGCTTTTCATACTAGACGTCTAAACTGAATCTAAACATCTAGTACGAAAATTCCAAATGTCTGAGTTACTTATTTTTGTTCCTTTACTTTTTGGAATTTTTATATATTCGTCCAGACATCTGGGCACATTTTCTCAGACTTTTGGACCTGATGAATAGAAACAATTCTTCATAGAAATTCAAATTTTGAAGGGTCATCTTCATTCACAAGTGTTGCAATTACTCAAATGGTTGCAACTGCTAATTTAGAACCTTCCAAAACTATAAAAATAATTGATATTTCACTTTATAATACACTAATATACTTTATACCTTTTTGATCTATATTTACTAGTGATTTAAAAATACTCACAATTATTTACTTTCTATAGTTGCACGTTCAAATAACCATTTCAAGGAGATTATAGGAATGGTGTACTCAAATAGACTTATCCATGTTGTCCAGAGCACAATCAGTCAAGAAATATACTACCATTTATAGTCGAAGTCCTATTGAAGTTATTGTAGGCACAAAGTCTTATTTAGGAGCTTAGGCAATTTGTAATACCCGTTCCTCTGGGTTATGTGAGGCCGTTTATCGGTAAATTGCAGAAGGAGTCCGCAACTGGACGTAGAAGATAAGTTTGAACTAGTATAAAAATCTTAAGTGCACTTCACTTATTGTAATCTTTACACTACAAGTTTTACATAAGTTTTACTAAGTATTTATAATCATATTACTCAATCCGTATAGACTTTCATTTGGTATCAGAGCAAGGCTTTCATTTAACTGTAACGTGGTTTTTTGATATTCAAGTAATATGGATAATAACTCTGCATTAATTTTTTTTGGAGGTTAATCTATAGCATGAACCCCACTATTTAACAGACAAAATTACAATAATTGGTCAACTAGGATGAGGATTTTTATGCAACCAAATGGGTATGACACTTCGAATATCACTCGATAAGAGTACACTATACCTACCACTGCTTATGCACTATGGTCAAACACACAAATATTAGATGCTACTGTAAATTCTAAAGCTATGAACCTATAGTTTTGTTTTTGGATAAAAATGAGTTTAGCAAAGTTAGTGTGTGCACATAAGCAAATGAAATTTGGCATACTCTCAAAATTACTCATGAACGTACAAACAAGGTCAAACATAGCAAAATTTCAATTCTTAAAAATCAATTTCAAGGTTTTAGAATGAAACCAAATGAAACTATAAATGATATGTACTCTGGATTTCAGGACATACATCATTTACTTCTGGCACATAGAGAAAAATACACTGATTTTGATGTAGTTTCAAAAATCCTAAACTCTTTAATGGATGAGTGAGAACGAAAGGACTTAGCTATTGAAGAAGCTCATGACATTTCAACAATCAAACTAGAAAAGTTAGTAGAAAACTCATGTCATATGAAGTAAATTTGCAAGCAAACAAGTATAAGCTCAAGATAGAAAAACAATTGCATTCCAGGCAGAAAATGAAGACTTCGATGAAGATGACGAAGATATTGCATTTTTGGCAAAAAATTTGTAATATTTTCTAAAATTCAAAATGAATAAGAAGTTTGGCAACAACAGAAACAACAACAACAGTCTGTCAACTTCCTCATTAAATGATTTGAATGTGACAAGATGGGTCATATATAAAGAGATTGTCTAAAAAGAAAGAAGAATAGATTCAAAAATAAGGCCCAAAATTTTATAAGTAAAAAAAATAGGCATTCTCGGTAATATGGGATGATTCGGACTCTTCTTCGAAATCATACGTGACAGCGATTCCAAGCAAGCAAACGTATGTTTCATGGCTACAAATAACGACGTAAGAGAACTGTCGTTCAATGATCTAATTGAGATAAATTTTGAGTTATTTGATAAGCTAAAAGATTTAAATAGGAAATATAAAGATACATTAGCAAAATTAAATAGAAGTGAACTATAAATTGACATGCTAAAAGATGAAGAAAAAAAAAGTACTAGAAGAAGAATTAGTTAAATCACACGATTCATGTATTAATATATCAACACAGTTTACTATGCTAAGGATGAAATAGAAACTCAGAAAAATCAAAATGATATATTGACAAAAAATAATCACAATTTAAATTCTAGTAATAAAATTTTAGAATTAGCATTAATACCAAGTTAGAAAACAACACTAAGAATGTTTCAAAATTTAATAATGGAAGAGAGAATCTGTCTAAAATTATGAAAAATTCACAATCAACTTCTAGTAAAAGGGGATAAGGATATAGCAAACCTAAGAAAGAATTTAAAACTAAAAATTATAGTTCACTATATACTAATTTTAAGAGGAATAATAGTCAAATTATATAATCAAATAAGTCTAGGACTATAAAAATTTGGGTCCCAAAGACTAACAATTATTTGATAAGAAACAAGTATATAGTTAATTTTATTGCAAATGTTCATAAAAGTTCAAATTTCATTTATAAAGGGAAATTTAAACTTCCTCGACCTAACTCTTAGGACCCTAGCAAAGATAGTTGGTACCAATATCATTTCAATATTTTTTGCAGATACCTGCTAAAAAGAGAGGAAAACGGATACTCGACAGTGGTTGCTCCAAGTATATGGCGGGGAACAAGACATATTAGTAAATATTATCTACTTAGGTGGATGTTTTGCTTCTTTTGGAGATAATTCTAAGGATACGTCGTCGGAAAAGGAGACATGAGAAACAATGGTATATCTAATTCACCTCTTATTACTATGGTTTCATTAGTTAAAAATTTAAAATATAATTTATTAAGCATTAGTCAAATATGTAATAAAGATTTTAGTATATCATTTAAAAGATAAATGTTAAAATTTAGGTCAAATTAAAAATCTGCTTTTTAAATGTTTGTGCCAAAATTGGTCACAAACCCCAAATATCATGAAAGTACCAATGTATGAACACAAATCAGCAGTATATGATTACAAATTACATATCTAAATAATATAGAGGATAAAAATGAAGAATAACAAACTTAAAACAGAAAGAAGTAGACAGAGACACAAGATTTGTAGTGGTTCGGCTATCTCCGGCCTATGTCCGCATCAAAAGATAATCTTTTATCGACTTTGCTCACTGGTTATAGTGGATTACAACAGTAATTTTCAAGTAAAGCAGTGAAGTTTCAGTAGAATGGTGATTTTGGCAGAGTCTGGACATTGTAGAATCAAAAGTCCCTTTTATATAGGCTTTGGGATGTTATTTACAGGTGTAGGCTGCAAATATCACGCTCATATCTAGGGAGACCACTTCTGGAATGTGTGTGTGGCCCACGTGATCGATCCCATATGACTCCGACTCGATCCGTGATCGATATGAACGAATTTTGTATCGATCAAGACTTGTCCAATTGAGTCGAGATCGATCATGGACATTCTTTAGGTTGTATGAAATCCTATGAAACTTTCGTAGCATTTGGACTTGTAGATTGTGAGATATGATCGATGCAAGTTTGGGCGTATCGATTGTTGTTCTCTCTGTAACGGTGCTGTTTGTATCGACCAGTTCATATAGATCTTCGGTCACATGCTTGCAAGTTGACATGGCACTAACTCCTCAGATCGATCCACTTTTCGTGCAGAGTGACTAAGTTTTTTTTTGAGTGTATCTTGTTCGTATCGATCATTTCAACTTTGTTCGTATCGATTGTCATTACGTTGTTCGTATCTATCGACCGCATTTCTATTCGTATCGATCCCTTGCATGTTCACTTTGTATCGATGAGATGTGCTGCTTTTGTATTGATGAAAGGTCGATCGATACGAAGTGCGCGTGATTGATCGATATGAAATGGAATGTTCGTTACAATCAATGGATACGAAGTGATGCTTTTCCATGGATGTCGATCAGTGGACCTGAACGATACGAACTGTCGATAATTCGACGGATATGAATAAGGCTTCGTTGGATCAATATGAATACTATGGATACGAGGCGAAGTCACTCTGATAGATACAAACACAATGGATTCGAGCAGCGCGGTCATGGATCGATTCGAACAGATCGACTCGATTATGGCTCTTTGATGGATATGAATGGCTGTTTACTTGAGTTGCATCGATCACATCTCAAGCATACGAACTCCGATTGACTTGAAATTTGGGACATCGGCTTTTATGGCTTTTCTTGTCATGTCTTGTCAATTGTAGCTCCATCCGGACTCGGACAAAATTTACTGATATCCATAGCAGACTGTGTATTAACGATCTCCAAGATGAACTATCCTAGGTTTCCAGTCAAGTTCTTGGCGTTACGGCCTTGCCAAAAGGTAGGATAACATTTCCAAAGTGTTTGCGCCAAAATTAGTCACAAACCCCAAATACCGTGAAAGCACCAGCGTATGAACATAGATCAGCAGTATATGATTACAAATTACAAATCTAAATAATGTAGAGGATAAAAATGAAAAATAAAAAACTTAAAACGGAAAGAAGTACGTAGAGACACAGGATTAATAGTGGTTCGGCTACCTTCGGCCTACGTCCACTTTAAAAGATAATCTTTTATTGACTTTGCTCGCTGGTTATAGTGGATTACAGAAGTAATTTTCGAGTAAAGTAGTGAAGTTTGAGTACAATTGTGATTTTGGCATAGTCTAGACGTCATAGAATCAAAGGCCCCTTTTCTGTAGGCTTTGGGATGCTGTTTATTGGCATAGGCTGCAATTATCTCGCTCAGATCTCGAGAGAACTCTTCTGGCACGTGTGTGTGGGCCCACGCGGTCGATCCTATGTGATTCCGGCTTGATCCATGATCGATAGAACGAATTTTGTATCGATCAAAATCTTGTCCAATCGAGCTCAGATCGATCGTAGGCATTCTTTAGGTTGTACCTAAGCTCCTATGAAAATTTCGTAGCATTTGGACTTGTAGATTGTGAGATATGATCGACACAAGTTTGGGCGTATCGATTGTTGTTCTCTCTACAACGGTGTTGTTCGTATCGACCAGTTCGTATCGGTCTTCAGTCACATGCTTGCAAGTTGACATGGCGCTAACTCCTTGGATCGTTCCTCTTTTTGTGCTGAGTGACTAGGTCTTTTATTTGAGTGTATCTTGTTCGTATCGATCATTTCGATTTTGTTCGTATCGATCGTCATTACGTTGTTCGTATCGATCAACTACATTTCAATTCTTATCGGTCCCTTGAATGTTCACTTTGTATTGATGAGATGTGCTGCTTTCGTATTGATGTAAGGTCGATCGATACGAAGTGTGCGTGATTGATCGATATGAAATGGACAGTGCGTTACAATCAGTGGATACGAAGTGCTGCATTTCCATGGATGTTGATCAGTGGACTTGATTGATACAAACTGCTGATAATTCGATGGATACAGATATGGCTTTGCTGGATTGATACGAACACGATGGACACAAGGCGAAGTCACTCTGATCGATACGAACACGATGGATTCGAACAGCGCGGTCATGGATCGATTCGAACAGATCGACTCGATTATGGCTCTTTGATGGATACGAATAGCATGTTTACTTGAGTTACATCGATCACATCTCGAGCATACGAACTCCGATTGACTTGAAATTTCGGACGTTGGCTTTTACAGCTTTGCTTGTCATGTCTTTTCAATTGTAGATAAATCCGGACCCAGACAGAATTTACTGATATCCATAGTAGACTTGTGTATTAACAATCTCCTAGATGAACTATCCTAGGTTTCCAGTCAAGTTCTTGGTGTCATGGCCTTCCTAAAAGGTGGGATAACATTTGCCTCCTAAAACATGTCTTTTGGTTAAAGGCGTGCTTTGCGTAGCTTCAAATCCAATGTCGTGAGCCCATGTTTTATCCATAGCTATGGTATCCCCAATCAAGTTCGTGGCTATACGAAGCTGAATCAGTATCCATTTCAACTTGCGGAAGTTAGTAATCAAATCATATGGCCTCTCTGGACCATGGACGGCAACTTTGGACCCCTTCTAGGTCCATTCCAAACTTAATGATCGAATAGAAAGATCATGTCGCGCTCCGGTGTTGCTTTCTATCCCTTGCACTCTGGCCCCAGTGAGGGAATATAGCGATGTCTTGGTCCTTCTAGACCGATCATAGCCTCTCCCGGCTCTTGGTGGATCCCATCCTGTCACCTTCCGGTGATGGGAAACAGCATCGAATGAGCCGATCCTGTCGCTCTTTGGCGAAGCGGCGACACCCCCGCACTATGGTTCAGCGTCCTTGAACCTTAAGCGATGTCATGGTTTAAATCCTAGGCTTATTGCAGCCACTCCAGGCTCTTATCAAACCCCGATCCAATCACTGTCCAATGAATGGGGAACGACGTTAAGTGAGCTGAAGTTGTCGCTCTCTGGCGAAGAAACTCACTTCTTACACTCCGGACCCCATCTCCCCGAGTAGGGTCATAAAGCGATCAATGTCAAATTGAATTTCAATATTCATCCTTTAACTTTCCGGTCAAAGGTTTATTTTGTGAAATTCAAGTTCATTTATTAAATTAAAATTCCAAATGTTCAATCAAAAACAAAGAAAAATCTAGATACTGCCTCTCCGGGCAGAGCGGTCTATTACCATCTCAGAGCATGTCCGGGGATCTCTTCAGTTCCCTTACATGTGTAAATGGAATAGCCATTTTATTTTGAAATCAAATCTAAGAATTTTATGTAATCGACTAGAGTTCAAGCCTTGAACTTGGCCTTTGCCATCATGATCAATTAATGAGTCGTGATCTCGATCCAAGATTAGTTCTGTTAGGTGCAGGCGGTAGTTGCTCAGCTCCTACGGCCAATGTTTGATTTCTCACGTATTGTGGCAATCTACCCTTTCTGACATGCTCTTCCACCTTATCCTTCAGATGGCGGCATTCATCAGTAGTATGCCCTTCCAGCTCATACAATAGGCAGTACTTTCCACTCCTATGTTCCCGTTCCGTGGGATCTCTCCTGGATGGTTTTCGATAGGGGAGCTGCCCCCGAATCTCCTTGTAAATCCGTTCCAGGTTTGCTATCAAGTCAGCGTATTGTTTAAATTTGGATTCTCGGAATTTCTTCCATTTGTCAGGACTATCGCATCTGTCATCCTTCTTCTGCTTTCCTTTTCCTATTCCAGACTGTTCTTTGGAGGTTCCTTTGCCTTGTACAGCGTTTGTTTCCTGCCTCTCGGTGCGTGAATCCTATAGCCGAATGAATCTTTCAACTTCATGGTAGAATTCTCCAAGGTCTTATGGCGGGTCTCTTGGAAGCGAATCCTTGAACTCTGTGCCTTCTACAACCCCTGCTATCGCCGCTATCAAAATCATCCATGGATCCAAGCGATCAATTGAAGCGACCGTTGCATTGAATCGTAATGGAAAATCTCTTATGGACTCTCTGATCCTTTGTTTCATCGATGTTAAGGTAATCAAACTCTTGGATTGCGTCATTTGGACCCTTAACTGTATCATGAAGCATTCCACTAGCTCGCCCCATGTTCTTATTGATCCATTCTCTAGCTGCCAAAACTAAAGCACGGCCAAATCTATGAAATATATAGGGAAACATCGTGCCATCACTTCTTCAGATGCCTTCAGCACTTCCATATGCCTAATATATCTGGTAATATGCATGGTCGGGTCTGACTTTCCATCATAAGCTTCCAGCGTGGGTAACTTGAATTTTGGAGGATTCCTTGCATTTCTGATATTTGGAGTGAACGGACTCTGAATAACTTCCTCTAAGCCTCAGCTCGACAATCCTCCCCTCATAATCCGTCGCATTAGTCCATCCATTCGTCTACATCCAAGGGGTTGTCTCCTTAGCATGTTTCCATCCTATCCCCATGTCCCGAAGGGTATTCTAGGTAATATTCTTCATGTGGCTCATTCACGTTAGCGTCGCCTCTAGCCTGCTGAGCTCCATCTATGGGTCTTTCAATGTCAAATCCCAAGGGTCTGTCCCTAGGTCCTTGTTGATTGCCTCCATTCTCTGTGTTTTGATCTTGGGTTTGACCTCCAACAGTCTATGTAACTTTAGCTCCTTGTCCTATGTCTACAGCCGCTGTAGCCGGTCCAAGGTTCCGTGCTCCGGCTGCTCTCATCTGCTCAAATAAGCTTTGCATCTTTTCTTATTGGCTCTTCAGCAATCTTTCGTGCATTGAATCCATCATAGCCTCAATGGCATCCCTGGTATTGTAGATCAAAGCTTGTCCTTCTCCAACTCCAAAAGAGGCCTCTTGACTTCCCCCTTGTTGGCTCCTTTGTGCTCTCTGCCTTCTACTTAATTGCCTTGTCATAACTTTTCAGATCTGAATCCTTAGGCCTTCAAATCCAACATCCAAGCAGTAGATCCCTGAATTCAACTCTCAATGAAAGCATTAAAGGAATTAGAGGAAAAAAAATATTTACATTTTAAATATGAAAATCAATCACAATATAGATATGTGTTTAATAGCCAAAGTTAATGATCTATGGCTATGGCATAAAAAAATTTGTCATATTAATTTTAAAGCTACTAGTAAATTATCTAAAAATAATCAGGTAAAAGGTCTTCCAAAAATGAATTACAGAGTAAATAATATCTATGATGTGTGTCAATTAGGAAAACTAACTAAAACATAAATCCAAATAGATCATTTCTATATTACAACCTCTTGAACTACTGCATTTGGATATGTTTGTTCCTACTCAAGTTGAATCTATAAAGCATAGTAAATATGTTTTCGTAATTGTAGATGATTTTTCAAGATATACATGGACATAATTTCTAAAAAAAGTGATAATTTTGACTTTGCTAAAAGAATTCAAAACTTTAAAAGTTAAAAAGTTAAAAATATTAGAAGTGATCATGGTGGCGAATTTGAAAATGTTCTTATTGAAAAAAAATTATAAACAAGAAGGGTATTAGTCATGATTTCTAATTTACTAGAACTCCACAACAAAATGGAGTAGCAGGAAGAAAAAATCGGATATTCAGGAATGTACTGGGACTCTGCTTAATGGTACTTAACTATTAAAACATTTCTAGGCAGAAGCCGTGTCTACCGCATGTTATGTCTTAAATCGTGTCACTATTTGACCATTAAATAAACATACACCAAACGAACTTATTAATGGTAGAAAACCTAATATATCATATTTATAGAATATTTGGATCAAAATACTTTATATTAAATAAAAAAGATCAATGAAGAAATTTGATCCAAAATCTAACGAAGCAATATTTATTGGATATCTCGAACGAAGCAAAACATGTAGAATATACAATAGACGTAAAGAAACTATAAAAGAAACATTACTTGTATCTTTAGATAAAAATTTCAAAACTTATAAAAATAATAAAGAAGATGTTATAGAGCAATAAGTTACACAAAGTTCACCTTAAAATATTGCACCTCAAAACGAAGATCAAATCACAGAAAACCCTATTGAAAATGAACTTAGAACTCCACCACGAATTTTTAAAAAATCATCCAATTGAAAATATTATTGATAAAGTAAATACATATCTTAGAAGTAGACATCAATTAAATCAAATGGGTCATATTGCTTTTATACTAATATAGAACATATAAATCCTAAAGAAGCTTCAACAGAAGATTATTGGATTTTAGCTATGCAAGAAGAATTAAACCAATTTGAACGAAATGACGTTTGGGAATTATTTTCAAGGCCAAATGATCAAACAATAGGTACAAAATTAGTTTACAAAAATAAAGCTGATGAAAATGGAAATATAACTCGAAATAAGGCCAGATCAGTTGCACAAAGATATAGTCAAGAAGAGAGGATAGAATATGAATAAACTTTTAATCCAATTGCAAAACTTGAAGCAATGCCAATCTTGTTAGCTTGCTCATGTTATCATAACTTTAAACTTTATCAAATGGATTAAAAAGTGCATTTTAAACAATTTTATTAATGAAAATGTTTTGTTAGAACAACTACCTCTTTTCAAACATGAAATTTTTATGATCATGTTTATAAGCTTGAGAAAGCACTTTATGGTTTAAAACAAGCACCCTATGCTTGGTATGAATGGCTAAAAGGATATCCTATAGATTCTGGCTTTGAAATTATAAAAGTTGATCAAACAATTTTTACTAAAAGAGATAAGAAAGATATATTAATTATACAAATCTATGTAAAGACATTATATTCAGATTTACAAATAAAAAATTATGTAATGATTTTTGAAAATAATGACAAATGAATTTGAGATGTCTCACGCATGGGAACTCTCATATTTTCTCGGTTCATAAATAAAACAACTAAGTAATGGTATTTTTATTAATCAAGAAAAAATTTGTACCAATTTAATAAAACATTTTGGAATGGAAAATACATCCAGTAAACCAACATCTATGAGCACTACAGTCTATCTTGATAAAGATGAAAATGGTGAAAATATAGATCAAAAATTGTACCAAAGTATGATTGGATCTCTACTATATTTAACTACCGATCATCCCAATATCGTTATGAGTGTCTACCTATGCGCATGATTTCAAGCAAACCCGGAGAACCACATTTGCGAGCCATGAAACAAATTCTATGGTACTTAAGCAACACTATAGACTATGGCCTCTTCTATCCGAAAGAATGTCCTTTCAAACTCATGTTATATAGCGACGCTGATTTTAGAGGATGTCGAATGGATAGGAGAAGTACGAGCGGTACTAGCACTTCATTGACCGATCTCTAGCATTGTGGTTTAGTAAAAATAAAAATTGTGTTTCAGTATCAAAGTGTGAAGCGGAATACATATCTGCTGCTTTGGCATATGCGCAAGTGATATACATACAACAAACTCTTCTTGACTATGGGATATACGTTAATAAATCACAAATTTACAATGACAATACACCTGCTATTAACCTATCGAAAAACCCAATAAACCACTCTCGTGCCAAACATATTGATATTCGTCATCACTTCCGATGATAACATAGAAAAAGACATAATATCGCTTGAGTTTTCTTCTTCCAAAGACAAATCGTAGAAATTTTCACCAAACCACTAAATGAAAATTCATTTATTAAACTAAGACGTGAACTTGGAATTGTATTGCTACACGACTTATAGTAAGTTTTTCGACATATTAAAATTTTCCACAAATCTCAAAACCTTTAATAGTTTGTATGGACAATAACTCAATATATATACCATCCATTAAAAATATTAGACAATGTAAACTAAGGAAACTAAAATCTTTCCCTACAAAATAGGAAATATTCTCAACCTATAATTTAGAGATCAAAGTTAACAAATTCACAATGTATATAAACAAAAGTTTTGTTTTAAACAAACTCATATACAATATCATAAATAAATTTCCGAATGGATTCCAGCCATGATTCAACTTACTCTTAAATCGATTATAGTTCACCATCCTAAAAGTAATCATTCAAACAAAATAACTCCATCATCAAATAAATCATCTTTAGCTAATATTATTCCATCAACTTCATATCACATTGGCTACTCTCTAAAGGGAAGGAAAGTCAAATAGTCAATCAATCTTGAATCAATTACCAATACCAAAATTAATGAGATTTTTCACTACCAACAAGAAATGATGGGAATACAGAAGGAAATGTCTTACGAGAAAAAAAGAAAAAAAGCACATCTAAATTCTCTGGAAAGATGTGTTTTGGTTATTTGCGGACATTCTCCAACAACAAATAGCATACAAAAAAATTCTCCTCAACTAACAGAAATAGCGGTACACAAATACAATTTACCTCCAAGAAATTCATGGAAACAAGGACCGCCAAACAATGATTGGAATCACACTCCTGTTCATACAAACATATGGTCTGCACTCAAACCTTTGAATGAGCACAGAAAGATTGAACCTAGTGCATGGGAATGCTTTCCTACCGATGAATTCGAGCCAAAAGAAGACAAATAAAGAATCACCTTTATCGATCTTTAAATCTTAACATACATACATACATACATATATATATATATTATTTGTTGTAATAAAATAAATAATAATTTACTAAATCAATGAAATTATTTACACTTTGTTAGTAATAATAAAATATAAAAAGAAAAATTAAATTTATGCACTTAAATATGCATATCAAAAAATTGCAGCATGTCAGCCGTCTAAATAAAAGTTTTAAATGCATGGACTGTTGTAGATAATAAAATTTTCTATTTTTCTCTTCAAATAGTCATCTGAATCAAAATTTCCAAACGTTTAGAAATAATTCATATTGTTCCACTACTCTTTGTTTTGAAACATGCCTCTAACATAAGTCTGATTACATTAGTCCAGACATTTGGGAGGCTGCTTATAACTCGAAAAATATTTATTTAAACCTATTTTTTTAACCTACCCATTCTTAAATAACCATATCTCCACATTATAAACCACTATCTCTTCAAGTTTTCATGGTTTAACTCTTTTTATACCCTAATTTTCAAAATCAAAATTTCTCAATCCAAAATTTTACAACAAAAATGCCTCCTAAAACAACAAAAAGAAAGAACAAAAATGTTGGATCTTCACATGATCCTTCTCCTAATACAACATCTCCAATTGAAGATCAACTAAAAGCTTGGCTATACCATAAACAAAGAGCTATGGCTAGATTAAAGCATCTATTACAATTGAAGGCATTCCATGGTATTATTCGTGATTTTAATAAATATCCTCAATATAATCTATTAGCTTTTATAGATCAAGCTCAAATAACTAGTTTAATAGATTATAGAGATAAACAGGTTCAAATTTGTAACCTTAGTCTCCTTCTCTTCTTAGCCAACATAAATAATCTGGCTATTAGACTACATTGAGATGAATGTGTTCTTCAGAGTAGTGATTTTGGAACCGTTCTCGCTATTAAAGTTAGTGAATAGCTCGAATTCTTGAATGTTATCATGACGACATTGATTTGGATGATGTAGATTTTGTAAAAACTAGTGATCCAATTGCACATCACTTATGGAAAAACAATAAAATCAAATTCAAATCCATCAGTCTTCACCCCACATCCCTACACCTAGGCTTCTTCTCGGATGTTGTTAAAAAATATATTTCCAAGACAAGGTAGTCATGAAGTTATCTATGATAATGAATTTAAAGCATTATGTTATTTTTGATAACATTAAAATAGATTGGACACGATTTATTTACAATGAGCTACGAACGTATTTTGATATTAAAAATCAAACTTGATCTATGCTCCAACATCACTAGGATATTGATTTCCTACAACATCCAAGGTCATGGAACTGATCATAGCACAATTCAAATTGTTGATAATAGATTCTTTAGCTTAATGTACCTCCCAAAAACTGCTCCTAAACATCCCACTTTGGAGTTATACAATCAACAAAGAAAAGGAAAGGATCCATTGATAGTAGAAAATAGAGAAATTGAGCATAATACGAAAGATGTTGTTGAAGAATCACATTAAAACTGCCAAAAGTAAGTGACAACGAATCTGCGAAAATTACTAAGAGTGATTGCAAGTCTTACACAAGAAAGGAGAAGCTTCAATCGCATATCACTCTCTCCAAAAATTAAAAGAAACTTGAATGACAAATTTCCAAAGGATTTTCCTAGTCAACTCCCTTCTTGACTATATTAAAGAAGTGTTGGTCGAAACGAAAATTAATATGAAATGTTAAAACAATCCCTAGAAGGATGTGGAAGAATATGAGTGGACGATCACCGCCACCATCGCCAACTTAGTGTGATTGGTAAGGTAATTACTATACCTCTTTCCTTTTACACCTTATAAACATATCTTTCCCATACTCATATATTCATTATTTTATTTATCTTTCATAGAAACCAAGCTTTCACATCGTGGATGGGTTCTACGTTGTTTTTTGGACATCCTGCATTATTAAAGTGGATTTTTGATTCTCATATATTTTACGCTATCGTCGTATAAGTTCTCTGTTTTAAACTTATGGTAATCCGTGTTATGACTATTTATGTTCGTGATAAACTTTGTTATGCTTGTATCTAATGTGATGGATTTTTTCTACTTATGGATTTGTTTGTTATCTAATGTTTATATCTTATATATGCAGCACATATTCACTGAGCATATACATTCCTTTTTTGTTAAGCTACACATTCCTTTTTGTTAATGACGAAGGGGGAGAAAATATAAGCATATTAAAAGGGGAAGTAATATTAACTGACTTGCTTTACATTTTTCATTTTTGAAATATATAGTTGGCATCATCAAATAGGGGGAGAATGTTAGATCCTGCCTTTTTTCATTTTCAATGAGCCAGCTATATATTTCCTTATACACACACACAAAAAATCATTGCATATGTAGGAAAATATAAGAGATATGACGATAAACTCAAAATGGGGTTGAAGTTGAAGAAATCAATTAAATTTTATATGTTATTTTTGTCAGTCTAGATCTTATGTACAATCTCCAATTTGATGATTACAAACAGACACAAATATTTTTTTGGAAATTACCTTTATGATATAATTATTATATAAAACATGTTTTTCAAAGAAAATGTCAAATTATTATTTTATAAAGAAAATATAGTATTTTAACAAAACTTGAACAAAACAGTTTAATATCAGATATCTGGACCCAGATGTCTATTTACATTTCATCTATAATAGAGTACAAATAGGACAAAACAATTTATTTTTAGACATCAGGAACTTTTATCACGGGCGTTTATCTAAGTTGAATTCAAAAGAACATTTCAGTTCAACTCCAAATGTCTGAGCTTTTCATACGGG
The DNA here is from genome assembly GCA_030765085.1 of Allium cepa. NCBI lineage: Eukaryota > Viridiplantae > Streptophyta > Magnoliopsida > Asparagales > Amaryllidaceae > Allium > Allium cepa. Next base: position 736,593,556 of record CM060928.1, on the reverse strand, counting down.
ACATCTAAATTGAACCTAGATGTCTAGTACGAAAATACGTCGGAGTTACCTATTTTTTGTTCCTTTACTTTCTGGATTTTTTATATATTCATCCAGACATCTGGGCACTTTTCTTAAACTCCAAGACCTGACGAACAAAAACAACTTTTCATAGAAATTCAAATTTCGAAGAGTTACCTTCATTTATAAGAATTGCAATCATTCAAATGGTTGCAACCACTGATTTAGAACCTTTCAAAACTGTAAATAGAATTGATATTTCACTTTATAACACACTGATATACTTTCTATCTTTCTTATCTATATTCACTTGTGATTTACAAATACTCTCAATTATGTACTTCCTATAGTTACACGTTCGAATCATCATTTCAAGGAAATTATATGAAGAGTGTACTCAAATAGACTTATCCGTGTTTTCTAGAATACAACCAGTCAAGAAATTTACTACTACTTGTAGTTGAAGTCCTGTTGAAGTTATTACAGGCACGAAGTCCTATTTAAGAGCTCGGGTGGTTTGTAATGCCTATTCCTCTAGGTTAAGTGAGGACGTTTGTTAGTTAATTCCAAAAGGAGTCTACAACTGGACGTAGAACGGGTAGTTCGAACCAATATAAAAATCTCTAGTTCACTTTACTTATTGCAATTTTTATACTACAAGTTTTATATAAGTTTTATATAGCAGTTATAATCATATTACTCGATCCATATAGACTTTCACTATGTGCCATGCGTGGCATTATAGATGTTCTCAACGGTATCATTCAAGGGAGTGTATTCACCTGGTCTCATATACCTTTGATGGTTTTTGGTTTCCTACTTCTTCCCATCAGCACCTTGGCTTTCCCTCTTTTGATTGTTAATACCAACATTCACAACAATATATTCGATGCTTTCACCGGCCTGCTTAATATGAAAGTTGCTCTGCACTACCTTATTCTATGGTCTACTACCAATTTGTCATGTGCCTGATCTGCCACTTACAAGTGTAGAAACTAGGATGCCTTTTGATAAAATTCTTTCATAGTAAGTGGATACTTTTGTTAAAGCTATCTGCCAAAGTATTTATCAGCATGAACCCCACAAATCAATGTCATCAAAATTATATCCTTTTTTGAGTTACTGGCTTCTATTACCGTAGTGTTAAATTTCTTCAAATAATTCTTCAAAGTCTCTCCGAAAATCCACAGTATATTTGACAAGGACATCATATCTTTTGGCCAAGCATTCTAAGTTGGAACCACTTCATGAACTTCTTTGATAACTAAAATAAGTTATGGACCTCAGTGCGAGCGAAGTGAACCACGTCACAGCTACCCCTATCTAAGAATATTGGGAAGCACTTGCATCTCACCGCATCAGTGGCATGAACAATATCCAAGTTCCATTCATACTTTAATAGATGTTGCTTGGATCTATTATTCCATTATAAGACAACATCGTTGGCATCACAAACTTTTCGGGATAAATATTTTGCAATATATCATCGGTGAACAGTGTCCTACTAGGCCCCAGATCCCATTTTTCATTACTCTATTGCTGATTTTCATTTAGTATTCCTCTAATCATATCAGCTATGAACTCTTTGCTGGTTTGGCCAGTTGGAAATCGATCATCAGGGACAACCTCGAGTGTTTGACTCTACAGTTGCTCTCAGTTCATCGCATGACATCTAGGTTCCCTTGAGTTTGTAGGAGCCATTCACCTAGACCCTCTACATCGGCTTATCGGTTCCTCGGCTTTCTTTTGAACACCATCATTCTACGCACCAACATTCTACCTAACATTGTTACAAGTATGTTGCATATCATCCTTGCTGTTTTAAAGGTTCACTGCATCAAGTGGTTATCCACTACCCCTAACATGATTGGTACTAAGTTGATTGTAGTCTACGCATGTTGCACTAAAAATTGACACAACACCCTAAAGTTTATTAGATCTAAATCTAGAAAGTATGAAATGGTAGAAACAAGAATAGACATGTAATTTTTGTAGTGGTTCGACAAATACTCTGGTCTACGACCTTTAATACTTTTTATTGATGTTTTCTCCCTCTAGAATATAGTGATTATAATCAAAATCTGATCTACTATAACATCCCCTACTTCGAGACTCGAAGATGAACGCCAATGATGCTGCAGTAATCACCAGAATATCCTCCAGCGAAGAAAGTGAGTTCATTATATTCAAATATAGACTAAGTAAATATAGTAGTTGATTTTTTTATTACGTGGAAATTTTTACCAATAATCAGTACATAGATTTTACATCAAAATTAACCTCTAAGGTCATGCCCACACACGGGTCAAATAATAATAGAAAATAATATTGTAAAGAGTCGGGTCAACATATGAGGATGCTAACTGAACTCCTTCAACAAGGGAAACAATATCTTAATTAGCTAACCAAGCCTCATGCTCCATCTTCGATCTATGTACCGTGGCTCCTATTTTAGCCTACCTATCCCCTAAACTTAGCCTACTCAAATAAGTACCCATAAGTTTTTGGAGAACACAACAATAAAAACACAGGTTAGACATAAAGTCTTGTGTGAATAATACATAGCGCAAAATAAACCTATAGTTAGACTAAGCTGTATCGCACAGAATGGGTTTTCCCCTTACTATCCAAAACACAATAAGTGAAATATACATAGTTCTACGCAAGTAGTTCTTAATTGCTATTGTGCGTTTACGCGATCTCAAGCGGTTCCTATTTAGTACTGCACCCCTAACGTAGTCCGCACTTAGCTTCCATTTTAGATTATTCTTTAATATACTATTCCCATAGCTATAGTGCCTCTAGCACAATCCTTGCTTAACTTCCATTTTAGGTTTGTCCTTTTGCTAGTACTGCCTTAAATCAACACCCTCTGCAGTACCCCTTTTTAATTCATTGTTTAGATATAGCCCTCATAGACTCAGTCCGCTACGGTATTCTTTAGATTTATTCATTATTTCAGACTTCGTGGACCCAACCACCTACAGTATTTAACTACTTATTAGTTAATCCTTGGGCCCTAATGGAACAACCACATGTGGTCCCTCTATTTTTATTTACTTAAGTTCTAGATTACTGTGAAACGGCCACCCCTAATCCCCATTTATTTAATTAAATGTCGGACAACGGTGAAATGTCCACTCGCAATCTTTAACGTTTGTTTAATTTGAAACTACTCGAAATCTCCCATGGCTCCTATGAAGTTGAATGCCTCTCTTTACCTTGCTTAGGTGTGCATTTGAGTGAGCATCCCCACTCGCGTCATTATCCATTCGAACTCTATCCCTTAGCGCAAGAATTATTTCCCCTTACTTGCCTTGGTCTTCCCTTGAGTCCAACCTAACTGTATTTCATTAGGTTTCATCCAACCCTCCCTTGGTGTAATACAACCCTACCCTGACCTGTATGCACGATCCTCTCTTTACTTATTAAATGAATACTTCCAAATTATAGCATAGCATTTCTTTTGCATATTGCAGTCCAATTTAGTTTCTTCTGCCTTTGTATAATTACGATGCAATTTATCCTCTAAAAATTGCGTTGTAGATCTACTTTTCCATGAAAGTCCCTAGATCCCTTGGCAAATCACTACCTCTAACCCATGTACATAGTTCTTTCATAAAACATTATACTACTGCCTTAACTCCATACTAGAAAAAATCTGACATATCTGACAACGCCTTTGCACGTGCCGTGATTTAATACATCACAATTTCACTTTCCGTTATTTGCAGTGTCCTTAATATTCTCTTTCAGCATTTTATTTAGACCCGGTTCCTTATTTATCTAACACTTATTTTCTCTTTCCATATAATTTTATATTACATGCATCCCTGCAGGCCGCAGATCCCTCTTTTCTTCAGCGTAGTATCTAACACATATTAGCTTATTTTCCTCATAGAAAATTTAAAAAAAAAATTGTGTGCACACTTATTCTAATATGTTCTATCCATTATTTTGATTTTAGGTTGTTTTCCTTATTTATTATTCTAGGCAGGCTCCTACAATAAATCATAATAAATTATTTTCAGCATAAAAATCTCTAAAGCCGTGTTAACCGAGTTTCAAATAAGAAGAATTCAACCAGAGGTAGAAGGTCAAAATGAAGACGAAATGACTCAAAAACTTGAAAACACGGTTAGAAGAAGTAAAAAATCACACTCAACAAAATTCATTAGGTTTGGTATTAAGTAAAGGAATCGGTATTGAGAGCTCTTCACTTGGTACTAATACAATTTTTCTTCCCATTATGGCTTCACAATCTTATATGATTCAAGTTATATCTTAACTCTCATGGCCAAGTGCCTTCCTCGGAGTTTGGCAAGCAATTCTTAGGTTTGATGACAAGAAAGTAAATAAAGAAGGAATGCAGGAAAGTTCAAGTGTTAACAAGAGAATCATCAGAATCAACCTAGAGACTGTGAAAAAGAGTTTATAAAGAATCAATAAGGATATAAAAGAGTGAAGGAAGTGCAAGAATTGACTTTGCACAAGTCAATTCTCATCGGTTCGAAGAGCTTTCTCTTGGCACCAAGAGGAATATATGGCTTCTGGGCTATGCTTTTTCACTTGTACAATGTTGGGCTTTCTTCTGGGCTTTGACTCAAGTAAATTTCTAACCCAGTGTATATGTTTCTATATGAATATCAACCCTACTGCAACTAAATGAGGATCTTTACTTTTCTTCTCTTCTTAATCTCCTACCTCCCGCACAATAGTCACCTAGGCAGCTACTATTGGAAATTCTAAGCTATATAACCTATCAAACCCTCATACCAATGACTTGTATTCTCCAATTCTTTATAAACAACAATCAATTATAAAGTGGATATAGGCTAGAGATTACTAAACCACTATAAAAATCTTATGTCTCATTGTTCTTTTTCTGTTATTTTTTACAAGTATCTGTTAGATCTAGGTCTCACGGGTTCCCTTCAACATTTCTTTAGGTGTTGATCCATTTTTAGCATCAACATTTTGGTGCTTTATAGTTTTATTGATCGACAATTATAGAGAGTTTGAGAATAGCCTACTTGCACTGATTACAGAAGTCCAGGGGATAGTCCGAAGTTGCACAAGGGAAATCAGAGCACCTCGAGTCAAGAGCATAGCTCGGTACCGACCTAAGGAACTTATCTCGGTACCGACCTAAGGTCCTTAGCGTGGTACCGACCTATGTTTTTTGGTGCAAGTTGAACTTTTCACTCGCATTTCTATTATGTCTTCAAGTTGAGTTGTTCCAAGCTCTTTTCTAGCGACTTTGTATTGATTCTAGTGATCTTTCCAATAGTTGTGTTCTTTGCTTTCTTCCCGTCAATCCTTGCATTTGCTCATCCAAATCATAGGAAAACCACTTGATCACGAGCAATTGAAGTGGTATAGGAGATGTGTGGAGTTTGAAAAATGGAATGGAGGAAATGATGGGTCGGTATAGACCTGTATATAGCTCGGTACCAAGCTATATGATTAGCTCTAATTCAATTGAAATTTGACCAAGTTGTTTTTCTACTCATTCTAATCACGTTTCGAAGTCCGTGAATCATTTCGTTCTTGTCTTAATCTTCTAAATTCTTCGAAATCTTCTTTGGTTTTAAAGCAGTTAATAACATCTTTACGATACATACATCTAGAATGACATTGGCCGAGGATGACAACTTGAAAAAATTCAATTGCAGCCTAGAGATTAGCAGCATCGAACATACAACGCTTGGAATCAAACGGGAAATTCACTAGTTCCCAAAGATAAGAGTTATCGTGCAAACGGAATATCCACGAAGACGCTAATGACTGAGCGGGACATGCTCGGTCGAGGATAAGTAGGAATAATTGTAAATAATCAAAGCTAGAATCATCAAAATTAATCGATCCTAGAGTAGGGTTGAGAACCGGACTAGGGGCAATCATGCCCATAATATGGGATCGCTCATAACTGCCCAAATTCTGGCATTTGGAATAATAAATCTCATAAACATGGATACGTATGCAAACAACTAGTTGAAAAGATTTTGACTGAGTTCAAATAGGAATAACTATAGAGTTGGTAAAATAATTGTTCTCTTCCGCCAGATAGAACGGTTTGGGATCTGCAAACAAAGCTAAGTAACATGGTATAACCAATGCAATAGCATGAGTATTATTTACATGCATAGAGTTGCAGTAAATAAATATACTACATAGAAACACAAGTGTATAATATAGGAAAAATTGTAGTATAAGAAGTTATATCATATACATAGGCAGTTGTACACAAAGAGGCACAGTGCACAAAATGAAGGTAAGAAAACATAAGAGAGATTACAGAACAAAAGTGAATCTTTCATTACTAATAGTTTTTTCATATATAATCAAATAGCGGGAGCTGACTAAAGACTCAATAACAACTATACTTCAAAAATGAAATCAGGCTACCATGCCAACAGCTTCAAAGCACTTTTTGCTTTTCCCCCCTCTTTCCACTTTTACCACCGAAGGGACGGCTCTTGTACTTTTATTTTCATCCTCATATACCCTACTAGGGGTGTCTCACCTTCCAAGTGAGTGGACTCTTCACCGATCATAGTACATTTCTCTTCAGATTGGTCGGTTGAGGTCTTGATGGGCTTTGTCCTAGGTACTCAGATCCTCAAGGTAGGAATCTTGAGTCTCAGACTTATCGGTTTAAAAGCATCAGGCTTGGTGACCCTAGACTCCTTCTCCACTTTGATTTTTTCAATGTCATTCTCATCCTCTCCACCGTAGTCTCATGCTCAGTTGGGTTGGAAGCACCTAGAATCGTCAAGTCCTCCTCTTGTGAAATGGAAATATCCTCCAAGTTCTCAAGAGCAGCAATCTTCTCAGAACTAGGATCTGGGTCGGAACTGAAGGTAGAAGCAGTTGTGGCAAGCCCCATTGAGATGGTGGTTGGCACAGTAAAGATAACATTAGTTTCTAACCCCTGCATAGCCAGATGTAAAGGAGGCTGGTATGGTTGACCTACAATTTGACAGACAAAGTAGTATGCTTTAGTAAAAGACTTAAGAGTGAACTTGGGCTTCATGCGAAACAACAGAAATACCTAAATCGGGGCTTCTTTCCCAAATGTCCACTTCAAATTCCCCTTCCTCTGTTATATTATCCTCAGTTTGTCCAACAAGAGGAGGAACGTAAAGCTCACTACTTATCAAAGATGGACTAGATACGATCTGTATTCAACACTATGGATCATACCATATCGATTCCACAACTCAATTTTGCAGCTATGATCGATCAGTAACTCAAAATTTACACATGTTATCCATATGAAACTTGGAGTATAAGCTTAATGCAATATATGAAACACCTTCTAGGGATCACATTCCAAGTTGGAGGGATCGGCATAACACTCTTTGTAGGGATCAGCAGAAATCAGAATTCAAGCAACACTGCTTCATGGAAAATGAGATATCTCACAAACCATACATCAGCATTGCATGGAATTTAGGGAGTAAGTGGCTAACATCATGGGCCATTCCTCATAAGGATTGCAACCCATTTGGATTCATTAATAGGGATTGATACCGATCCATATTGTGGGCCCCGATGGGCTGGCAAATTTTTGGGTAGCCTCGTCTTGGTCTCTCGAACCTTCTGGCAAAATTTCAATCTGATCATGGTGTTAGAAAAGGAATCATGATTTCTCTACCGAGGCTCTACCATTTTTCTTCTTCGTTTTTATACTAATGGATCCCAACTGATCTAAACACTTTTGTAATGATAATCAAGTGGAAGACAAACAAAATATGAAGTGGATGTAGGCCAAGATTGTCGGACCACTATAAAAATCCGTGTGTTCATTTATGGCTTTTGCTCTATTTTAATTTAATTCTTCATTTAATCTCTACTAGATCTTATTGGGTGTTGATGCCCTTTTTAGCATCAACGCTCATTACTATGTTGGTATAGTTGTATAGCATGTTGGCATCGAGTTTTCACTAGTTCAACCCTCTCTTCCCGAAGCTCTTTGAGCTCTTGTTGGGAAATTATAACTCCATGGTCGTTGGCATCTTTTTCAATGTAAAGCTGATCCATCTCCTTGATGGGTTTCTTCTTCTCTTCATCGAGCTTTTAATTCTCCTCTCGGAGCCTAGCAAGTTTTGCAAGTTGTTCTGAAATGGTTTAGTCCCGGGCCCGAATAATCTCAACTTTCTACATAAGCACCTGGCCCCTCTCGTCGGGTAGCTTTTTGGTCCAGTTATTCACGAGATAGATCCAGTTATTTATCGACAAACTTCCTATTCTACTTAGATTTGATGGAAACCTAAAGGAAGCTGATAACCATGGTTAGAGGAATTAAATCAACTTCGTGCGGAGTTGACGGGAATGATGATGCTAGTGTTCTTGTTTGGAGTTGTTCATGCGTTCATGTGTTCATGTCTATTTGGAAAAGATCGGATTCACTCGTGTATACAAGTTCTTGAGATTAGATGTTGAAGTTTGCACTCAAGTTAGCGAAGCGCCGATCCCGCTCTCAAGGCCATGATGGCCGATCCCTCTCACAAAGCCATAATGGTCAATCCCTCTCTCAAAGGCTAGATGATTGATCCCTCCAACCTCAACTACAACCGATCCCTAAGGCTAAACGACCGAACCCTCACCAAGGCAATTTAGCCGACTCCTAAATACATGTACATGCACCATTTTGATCCCTCCAAAGACGTCAATACCATCCCTTCGAAATAGCTATACCGATCCTTTAGACATATATGTATGCCGAACCCTCCAGTATATATACTGAACCCTCCAGTATATATACTGATCCCTTTACAAGGTATATATATGATCCCTCTCCAAGGTGTATATGTTGATCCCTTTGCAAGGTATATATACCAATCCCTATACTAAGTATATATATTGATCCCTCTATAAGGTCTATATATCGATCCCTCTCCAAGGTACGTATATCGATCCCTTGCAATGTATATATACTAATCCCTCTACAAGTATACCTATCCCTCTGAAAGACGTCAATACCGTTTCCTCCATACTTTGCATGTCGATCCCTCCACATATTTCGTATGTCGATCCCTCCATGCTTCGTATGCCGATCCCTTCAACATATATGTATACTGACCCCTCTAAAAGACGTCAATACTGATCTCTCAATACCTTGTATGATGATCCCTCAATACTCTATATGTCGATCCCTCCATACTTCGTACAATCCCTCCACATACTTCATGTGCCAATCCCTTAATAATCCATGTGACCGACCTCTATACTACCGATCCCTCTCTCAAAAGCCCATGTGACCGATCCCTATACTAAAATGCGCGTGTGTGTGTGTATTTGGATCGGGTACGTTCCATTTTTAAAAATACGAATCGGGTACGATCTATTTTTAAAGACGGTGCCCCCATATTATGGATTCAGAACTCAACTTGAAGACAGTGCATTCAATCCACTCCCCTTACATCCTGTGACTGACCGTGGCATAGAGGATCAAGCGGCAGATTTTGAAGTGCAACCAAGGAACAGACAAGCAACCGCTACTCAAACGATACTCCCAAAGGTTGGAGAACGTATGTGATGTGACTCTAAGCAAACCCAAGAAACTTTAGTCCAAATCCAAACTCGAGTAAAACCAAGATTTTCTCCAGAAAAATGCCAGGATGACTTTAAGCACCGTTTTTCACTGACACAGCACTTTGAATTCAGTGACTACAAGCAAACCAATTGTTGACTCCAAGCAAATAGCAAATTTTCTCGGGTCCGACTCCATGTAACTTACCGGTGATCCAACAATACCGATCCATCTTGCTTTGCTCATATCTCGGGCATGCGTACATCATTCAAAAGCATAATAAGTAGCTGTAACTAAAAAAGAACTGGATTGACGATAACTGAAGCATCTCCTCCAGTCGAAGCCTATTCATTGAAGTCGTTTAGTGTGTAGAGTATTCGAGGAGATTCAATCTACCAATCATATCGGTTTACTCAGGGAAAACTGACCCTAGACTACATCTAATGAAATTTGAGTGGCATATGAATTCCACTAGAGTGATATGTGCCATCGAATGTATACGCTTTCCTATATTCCTCGAAGATGTGTCGATCATGTGGTTTATGCGATTACCGTCCAAATCCATCTCCTTATTCAGTCAACTGGATTAAAAGTTTGTCGAGCAGCTTAGAATGCAAGCAACTCACACCAAGGATGTGATTTCAGTATCTAATTTATTCCAGATGCTAGGTGAGCCACTCAAAGAATTCCTTTGGAGATTCAATGTCATCGTCATCGTAACTAAAGCGAGCAATCCCAGTGAGGATATAATGCTGATGGCGTTGATTAGGGGAATCGACCCCTAGACAGATTTTGACAGCTAGTTAGTTAGAGAGACTCCTACAACCTTGGATTTTGTTACAAAGCGAATCAGAACCTAAGAAAGAAGGAGATAGAGCAGACTAGGAGAAAGAACAATATAGGCCCGTCGGCTAAGGACTAAGATTCCAGGATACGACCTAGAATCTCAAAATTCGACTCATATAATCCTTTGAATAATTCAATCGAAAACATTTACTTGGAGACTCGCGACTCTGAGCAGTACTGAAAACCAGGCTTGAGAGAGTCCACCGAAGCCTAGAGAAAATCCAAGGAATGTTGTATATTCCTAGATGCACATAGTCTTAACACTGGCGATTGCAAACACCTCCAAGATATGATTGGAAAGCTGATTCGAAAAGGAAAGCTTCAACAATATGTGCAAGCCCTGTAGAATGGTGGGCAAGGAACATCTGATGCCCATCAATAAAGAACTTTGATTGTCAATTGGACCGTTGACGGTTGACACGAACTAGGGGCAAGGTGGAATAGCAAGAACACGATGTTGCTTCACTTATCAATGAGATTTATTATGATCTTCTTTGAATTATTCCTATTTCAATTGTGTTGTGAACTATGGCCAACTTGAACTAAACTACTTCCAAACGATGCAGATGACCAAGTACTTAGAGTTGGGCATCAACCAATCTCGCGGACATTATTGGACCTTTGGAGTTTCACTAAGATAAGTGTGATTCAACCGCTCATCAGCTACTACATGCCCCTAACTTTGGGCTAAGGACTCGAAATGGAAAAGCCTAACAAGGTCAAGAACCAGCAAAAAGTGGATACAATTGATCGTCCACTCATCAACTTCCGCATCTGACTTGGAGACCAAAGAAAGACTTGGAGTGGATGCAATCCAACCATCCACTCTAAGATCATACTTGAAGTTCGCCAAAATACTCTTGCCTCTTCCGAAGCTCAGCATGACCGAGGTCTAACAAAAGTGGATGCGATTCGACTGTTCATACATTAACTCTTGCACCGAACACGGGAGGCAGTTCGAAAGTTCGACTTAAAGTAGGCGTGACTGATTGCCTACTCATCAACCACCACCCTCAACAAGTGGACACGACTGCAGCTTGAGGTGGATGTGACCTGACCATCCAACCCAGGCATGGATATGATCCAACAATCCATTGCCTACTCCCTTCCTTCACTTGACAAGAGGATCTACAACCACCAAGCGGATACAAATTGATCGTTTCACTTTCCAAGTTCTTTCCTTAATGCCGAGGGCAGAATTCCATTCCATGAATGAACGTGATTTGACCATTCATTCGATAACTCTTACCTCGACTTGGCGGATGGAGTGTAAATAAAAACGGGTGCAATTAACCACCCATCAAAAAACTCTAGGTCCCTAGAGTGCAGACATGAGTATAAACATAAATCTGGTGGAAACCGACTACCCACGAAACAACTCTAAGTCCATAGAGTGTGGACTAGAGTATAAATATAAATCGGGTGGAGACCGACCGCTCGCGAAACAGCACTAAGTCCCCAGAGTGCGAATTGGAGTATAAACATAAATCGAGTGGAGACCGACCGCCCGCGAAACAATTGTAAGTCCCCAGAGTGCGAACTGGAGTATAAATATAAATTTGGTAGAGGTCGATCGCTCATGAAACAACTCTAAGTCCCTAAAGTGCAGACTGGAGTATAAAATAAATTGGGGGGAGACCGACTGCCCACGAAAAAACTCCAAGTCCCCAAAGTGTGTACTGGAGTATAAACATAAATCGGGTGGAGACCAGCCACCCACGAAGTAACTCTAAGTTCCCAGAGTGCGGACTGGAGTATAAATATAAATCGGATGGGGACCGACCACCCACAAAAAAATATAAGTCCCCAGAGTGCGGGCTGGAGCATAAACATAAATCAAGTGGAGACCGACCGTGAAATAACTCTAAGTCCCTAGAGTGTGTACTAGAGTATAAACATAAATCGGGTGGAGACCAACTGCCCGCGAAACAACTCAAAGTCCCTAGAGTGTGGATGGGAGTATAAACATAAATCGGTTGGAGACCGACCGCCCGAGAAACAAATCTGGGTCCCCGAAATTGGGTGCGAACTGACCATGCATCAACTAAATATTATCCCCAGAGTGTGGATACAAACATGAATGAATAGATGAGTAGAGTTTGACCGTTTTCTATTCCATAAACTCCGGCCTGAAACCGATGGGAGGAGCATAAACTCATTCAGGATGGAACTCGACCATCCACAAACTAACTCCATTAACCTAAGACTGGGGTCAGGAGTACAAAACACTAAAAGATGAATATGATAGCTCAATATAGCTCCGACTTAGTGCTCTTTACGGCTCAAGGCAATGACCGCAAGAAGGCCTTAATACAAAACCAATCGAAACGACATCCGAAGTTATAGGTGACCGACTATATCGTACCATCGGATCGAGGGTCAATATCTATCCGCACCAACCACAAATGGATGTGACCTAAACGTCCATCGAATGACCCCAGTTACCAAAACCTGGATAAAAGTATAAACCATGAATGAGTGCGACTAGATCATTAAATCTCTAGCACCTTCCTTCGATCCGTCATGAGAGTATGAATCAAAATGGACACAGCTGACCGTTCAGCTCCAAATGAATGCGACGCAGCCATTCATTCGTTGACTCTTACCATAGTCTGACTTGAAGAGCAATATGAAATGGACGTCGTTCGACTGTTTGCACACTAATCCTTTCCCTTGTTTCGGTAGGGAGAGCATCAATCACTGATAGGACATGATTTTCCTTCCTACTTATTGACGTATGTCCCAGACTTAGGGGCACGAGGGAGAAATAAGATGAATGTGAACCGACTATTCATCGATCAACTCTAAGTCTTTGGAGCTTAGTGGGAGTATAAAAAATGACTAGGACGAGACTCGACTGTCCATGCAATACATTATCAACCTGAGACCAGGAGTGGAAGTGTGAACATCCAAAGACTGACTGCGATAGCTCAATACTACGATTCATACCTAGTGTTTACAACGATCCGAGTCTACGATCAAAAGGATGCCTAGGGATAGAATCATTGAATCAATGCCCAAGCTCATGAGCAACTGATCATCACTCCAACCTGAATGATGAGTAACATATCATGAGTATGTTGAATGGAATGTTCGTTACTCGAATATACAACTAGATTCAAACTCAAAGCAAGAGCCATCTATGCAGTTGCACGCATTACGGGGCTGAACCCTACTCGACATTTTATTCAACGTGCTTTTAAGCCTGATCTTCGGCCATTTGCAGATAATTGCTCAAAGCACTTAGAGCCATTTTCTATCAGACTCAATAACTCATGACAAGACTCTAGGACTCGATTAGAGTAACCGTCGTCATTGAACATCCCAGCCAGATTTCACATTGATTGTTACGTGAAATAGTTACATTTGATCTCAAGGAATCCAAGGATGTAGCCACTGATCTGACAATTGACATTACAGTCGGCCATGGCAACCCATCACGGGTACTAAAGATCAGATCCCAGCTTAATGCAACGATAATAAAGGAATTAGCTGACTTTCTCCGAATGAACTTGATGTGTTCACTTAGACCCATTCTGACTTGCAAGTGATTTCACCGACTATCGTGAGCCATGTGTTGAATATCGACCCAAGGCCTATCCCGCTGAAATAAAAGAAACGCATCATGGATCTGGAGAGATCTGTTGCACTTAAAGTGGAAGTGGATAAACTCAAAACAATAGGTTTACCCGTGACACCCTCTACCCGAAATGGGTATCCAATCCAGATCTTGTGAGAAAAGCTAATGGAAAGTAGCATACATGCATCGACTACTCTTACCTGAATAAAGCATGCCTGAAAGATAGCTTTCCAATTTCGAGGGTCGACCAGTTGGTAGACTCAACTACTTGATATGAACTGCTTTCATTATGAATGTGTACTGCGGATATAACCAGATCCCGATGCACATCCTTGACCAGGAGCACCAACTTCTTTACTGATTTAGGGCTATATCATTATGTTGTGATGCCATTTGAACGAAATAATGCTAAATCTAATTACCAGAGACTGGTCAACAAGATGTTCAAATACTAGGTTAGGCGATCGATGGAAGTATATGGATGTGCTTGTGAAGCCATGCCGATCAAATGACCACATCGATGACTTAGCAGAGATGTTCAGTATTCGATGAAAATATGAAATAAAACTAAATCCCTTGAAATGCTCTTTTAGCATTGCATCAGGGAAATTTCGAGGTTTCATTATCAATTCTCACGGAATCGAAGCCGGTCCCGAGAAGATTCAAGCAATTCGAAACATCTACATACCGCAGATGATTAAGTAGGTATGAAGAATAAATGAGATGGTTGTTGCCCTAAGCCACTTCATTCCAGGGCCACTGACAAGTGTATCCCTTTCTTCGACTTGATCATGAGAGGGAAGAGGAACTTTGAATGGATGTAGGATTGCATAGATGTGTTTCAAGCTCTAGTAGATCCCTTAGAGAGCTCTCATCCTATCCAAGCCACTGGATCGTGAAGATTTATACATCTATTTAGCGGTGTTGGTCCATGCCATAAGTGCCACACTGTTAAGTGAAGAGAATCAGATCCAGAGCTCGGTATAATATGTTAGCAAGTGATTGACATGTGCTGTCAGAAACTACTCAAAGCTAGAAATGCTCACGTACTACCTGTTGATTGCATCATGAAAGCTTCGTCGTTACTTCTAACTCACCCCATCAATGTCTACACTGACCAGCCATTACGATAGTCCTGCAGTAACCTTGGATGTCTGGAAGGTTGCTCAAATGGAATATCGAACTAAGCCAATTCGATATCACTTATTTTCCTCAAAGAGCTATCCAACGACAGACAATAGCAGACCTCATATCTGAATTCACTGCATTATATGACTATTCAAAGAGTAGTGGAGAACTGACCAATAGATGGAAAATTTACATAGATGAAGCATCCAATGATCGATGTTCTGGCACCGAAGTTGTGTTAATGATTCCTGAGGAACGGTCAATCTGCTACGCATTAAAACTTGACTTCCCTGCAACAAATAATGAAGCTAACTATGAAGCCTTGATTGCCTGACTCAAACTTGCTAGAGAACTGAGAGGAGAAACTTTACATATCTTTTGTTGTTCCTAGTTAATATTATGTTAAGTTGGGGAGATTATCAGGCTGGGGGGCAGCAATTTACTCCTTATCTCAGCCGGTTCTAAGAGCTACTAGTAGACTTCTAGTATTACACCATTACGCACACACCCAGAGGCCAAAATAGGAAAGCTAACTCATTGACCATGCTGGCCAATTATGGGATGTGCAATAGACGAGCTTGGTCCCAGTTGAAGCACTAAAAGCTCCAAGCATCGAGCAGATTGAGATTGACCGTTGGATATGGAGCCGGACAAGGAGACATTGATGACTCTTATGAAAGACTATCTATAATAGGGAATCCTTTCTGACCAGAGGAATGAAAAACATCAAATCCTCCATAAAGTTTCACCCTATGTCATTCGAGAAGGAATCATGTAGAGGAAGGGTTTATCTATCTCACTGCTTCGGTGAAATTCCCACAAAAAAACTAATGAATATTGAGAGAAGTCCTGCACTGAACATCATTTTGGAAAAAACACCATTTCTCTTGCCATCAATACCTAAGCTCAACCATGCCTGCAATTAATCGAAACCGTGGCTCATCTCATCTCCTACATGATCAAATGGAACGGGCCACATTCAACCTCAAGATCGACCCATATGCTTCAAATCCATAGTCGATCGTCATCAGCGATCTCTTCAACATCAACTTCTCCAATCCCTTCCTCATGCATCCACAAATATTTGGAGTGAGAAGGATCGGTGGACAAAAAATTGCAAATGATCAAATTGCATTCCACCAAATTGGCAACAACCCATAAGCATATGAACGCATCCGGAAGCCAACAAAAAAACGTGTACATGAACGTGCACATGCACATCCTCAAAACTTAACTTTGAAATCAACAGATATTGAATTTTCATCTGTAGTTATTAAAGGAAAGACTGGATGAGATAGTCAAAGATTACTAGCCCTGTAAAATAGGACATAGATAGCAACTAATGGAAAAAATCCTGAATTTATACTATTGAAAATCGACCAAGAATTATGACGATCAAAGAGGGATACAACCCTTTGGGAAGATAGAATGGAAAGATAATGACTATTCAGGAAACTAGATGGGATTTTTTCGGCTCTAACTTGCTTCGATTCAAAGCACATTATGTACGCAACAAGACGAACTTTGGGGGAAAATGTAATCATACATTCTGACTTGGCTATATCCGTACTGACTGGACAAGTCAGACTCAGCTGTCATCAAGGCCAGTAGCCTAGAGCGATGATTATGGGTTCCAAAAATCAAGCATAGGTGATAATATGAAGTAGAAGCATGAAAATTCACCACTTCCCGAAGATGGATCAGGTACAATCCATATTCAACACTATGGATCATACCATAATGATTCCATAACTCAATTTTGCAGCGATGATTGGTAAGTAACTCAAAATCTACACATGCTACCAACATGAAACTTAGTACAAGCTTACTACAACATGTGGAACACCACATAGGGATCTCATTCCAATTTTTGGAAGTTGGAGGGATCGGCATAATTCCCTTTATAGGGATTGGTAGAAATCTGAATTTAAGCAACAATACTCCACAGAAAATACGATATTTTACAAACCTTATGTCGAAATTGCAAGAAATTTAGGAAGCAAGTAGCTAACATCATGGCATCCCTCATAGGAATCATAATCCATTTGGATGCATTAATAGGGATCGGTACCAATCCCTATTGTTGGCCCTGATGGGTTTGCAAATTTTTGGGTATCCTCATCTTGGTCTTCCGAACATTCTGCCAAAATTTCATTCCAATCCATGCATGTATTCTCCTATAAATATAGCATGCATGGCGTATGGAAAGAGATCATGCTTTCTTTACCGAGGTTTTGCCATTTTTATTCTTCGTTTTTGTACTAATGGATCCCAGCGGATCCAAACACTCTTGTAATGATAATCAAGTGAAAGATCAATAAAAATATGAAGTGGATGTAGGCCAAGAGAGCCGAACCACTATAAAAATCTATGTGTTCATTCATGATTTTTGCTCTATTTTAATTCATTCTTCATTCAATCTTTACTAGATTCTATTGGGTGTTGATGCCCATTTTTAGCATCAATACTCATTACCATGTTTGAATAGATGTACAGCATGTTGGCATCAATTTTTTGCTAGTTCTGGCCCTCTCTTCTCGAATCTCTTTGAGCTCTTATTGAGAATTATAAGTTCACGGTCGTTGGTGTCTTTTTCGATATATAGTTGATCCATCTCCTCGATGAGTTTCTTCTTCTCTTCGTCGAGCTTTCAATTCCCCTCTCGGAGCCTAGCGAGTTCTACAAGTTGTTCTGAGATGGTTTGGCCCCGGGCCTGGATAATTCTAACTTTTTGGGTAAATGCATGGGGCCTCTTGTCAGATAGCTTCTTGAACTCGACACCCTCGGCTAGAACAGCTTCCAACTCATTCCTTATCATGACTTCGGCGGAGGCTTGAGCGCGCTTTATCTCTTTCATCAAGTCGTCAGTGCTGTTTTTCTTTTGTGCAAGGTCTTTCTCTTTGGCGATCATAACCAAATCCTCATCCTATTCTTTAATCATTCATTCAAGGTTAGCTCTCTTAAACTTGAAGGATTTGATTTTGGTGTTGTTAATCTTGTTTACTTCAGAGAGAGCCACATAGAGTTTTTTCCACGTAAATCCCTCATCGACATGCCGCTTAACACTCTTAAAGTTTCTCATCACCACCTCTTTTGGCATATGTTATATGTCTTGATCAAACTTGACGTTGTGTAAAAAAGGTGCAATAATGGAGCCTACAAGCATGGAGGATTGGGAATGAAAGTGAATGAGGGAGTGGAGACTCCCTTGGAGGTAAGCAGGTCGGTAATGACCAGACCTTGGAAGGTCAAAACTTGTTGAACCAATAAAGTTTAAGCCTATTTGTGCAGCAAAACATCAGCAGAAGGAGGCCCTTACACTCAAAGAAATCTCTTTGACATTTGGCTGCATCGCGAGGAAGCTCGGTCTTAGCCTTCATTTTCTTTCTTTCCTTCTGTCTCTCCCTGTCTTTCTCCCTATCAGCCATATAAGCATCAGCATCATGGTCTTTCGCCCTTTGCCTCTCCTCATCAGTTTCATAGCGACGAGGCAGGTAAGGATCGGAGTTTAGACATTAAATATGTTGGCTTAGGGGAAAGCTTCTTATCGTAACCATGACCCATGGAACCTTAAAAAGGAAAAGGTAGTGTAAGAATCGTGACTTTAGAAAGCACAAGTGTATGCAAGGATGTTTTTTGTAATCCTAGTGAAGTGCATGACACTAGTGACCCCCTAATTACTCTATGGACCCTGTTCGCATGGGCATAAAGATGGAGTTTCTTCACCTTCGCTTACAAAACCTCTTGGCAAGAAGGTAAAGGATGAGCTGGTTTCGTCTAGGATGTCACGAACTGTGAAATCGATCTCGTCGATGTCACTTAAATTGATTAAGATGTCGCTAAAAGGGCGGAATCGAGGCAAAATCTCTATTGAGGCAATATAGAATGATATTCAGTCATTCGAAAGTATCTTATGCATGGTGCTCCTAATGGGGTGAGCTAGGGAGATCGGGACTCAAAAAGGGTGTTCATCGAATAATTTGCCTTCTTCTTCTTCACTAGCATGGTAGTTGCTATCATTATCACTGGCCCCTTCTCTTGTATCCTCAACCATGTGCTCTTTTCCTTCCTTTGTCTTCTTCGAGAATCAAGGATATCCTAACGCCATCATCCCTGTCGCTCGGGATATCACCACCAATATTCTCTTCGGGCTTTATTTCAACGAGCTCATTTGAGTACACTATGCCTGATGGACCAACCACATCCCCATGAAGATCCTAGCTAGAGTCACGAGTGGGGATGGAAGAGTGTGTACAAGCTCCAAAGCCAGTAGGAGTAGGTTAATCTGAGACAGAAAATCTACCAAGACTAAGAAAACTGCACCGCTATAATTTTCATTTGTCGAAAGGAATGCAACGGTGTGCTGGTGGAACCTAACTTCTTAGAGTCCCTTAAGCTTAGTCTCATGCTCCTTGTGGTCATATTGAACTGAAATTCATATAAAGAAATAGACATTAGGTACGTAACTCGAGTTAAAGGAATTCAAGTATGGAAGGGAAGAGGAAAGGAAGCTTATTTCCAAAAATCCAAAGTCGGTTAAAGCTGTATGGACACCATACATAGAAGTACTCATTCTTGAAGTACAAGCGTTTGTTGTAAAGCTTCTCGATTATCTTACATCGACACCAAGCTCCAATTATTACGTACGATGGAGATTCTCACCTCTTCTTGAAGTGAAGTAGATAAGTTAACTAACAGAAATCCAAAGCCCGATTGAACCTATTCACGAGCAAAATGAAGAGGGAACCTAGAAGAGCATATCCATTTGGGTGCATTTGGGATGGTATCAGCCTAAGTTCTTAGAGAATCATAAGAAGAAAAGGACTAAAAGGTGGGACCGCACGACTTATGCATATATATTGATTACACTATATCATTTTGGAGGTTTGTGTGCAAATTCGCCCCTTCTAGGAAGAAGAAAATCCTCTTCGGAAATTCTGTGCCAATGACAGATATTTCAGAGCATTCTAGCCGTTAGAATTGTTGATACTTGTTCTAGTGGGTCATTCAAATTCTTAAACCTCTAAGCTCATTCAGAGGGAGCGACTGATTCACGAGCGACTGATTCACGACCGGCTCTATTGGAATCATTGTGCCTTCTGATTCCATTGCAATAGGATAATCCAATCCAATGGGAATATTTGGCAAAGCCTGAGTTGTAGAAGAACAAATTTCAGAAGGAGTTGTTGTGCCTTTAGTAGACTAGAGTCGAGGGGATCAACGAGTCATTCTAAATAACAAAACTTAGCGTTTAACATGGTTAAGTATGTTTCAACTTTAAATTCAAACCTATTAAGCCAGAAACTGGAATCCAAAGGATGTCGAATGTGTTGACTAATCAGATTCTGATTGTTGATCAGTGTAAGTGAGATGTGTTAATCTATACAGTATGCATCATGTGTCTCATATACAATGAATAGACCATCCTGTGTGGATAGCTCACTCGTTCTGCAAAAATAAACCATGTTGTATGTTGAAATTATTAATCAAAACTTACCCATTATCGATGAATAATCGATAGCGGAGCCGCTGTCTAAAGCGACGCTGAAGCTTTTCATTTTAGGAACACTTGAAATGTAGTAATAAGGAAAAGTTATGTAGTGAAATTATCCAACACAACTGTTCGGACAAGAACGGTCTTATTGGAAATTGAATGACGATGAAGCTCTACCGAGTCTTGATAAGAGATAGTTGAAATCGTAGAGATGATTCAACCTTGGAATGGTGTGCACACGACCAAGGAAAAACCCTATCAGTCGAGCGCAACAAAATGACAACTATCTCCTTCCAATTGCAAATAGCCATACCCTCATTGTCGTCATCATCATCATCGTGACACTCGTGATTGCCAACCTTAGATCACTGAAGTTTGGATCGTTGCTAGGGTCTCAAAGCCTTGGGGCCAAATTCACTTGGAGCAAATTGAAGGAAGACGACCTTGACCACTGGAATGGCGGTGTGGATCTCAAGGTCAACGATGGCAGTAAGGTAAGCGGCATTGGTGGTTGAACATCGACTTGCTAGATCATGGAAAGCAAGAGGTCGGTTGAAAACGAATCAGTGCATAGAGGTCTCGAGGAGAAGGAATCGGTGGCATAGAGTACTGAAGGTTGAAAGTGGACCTAAAAATTTCTAAGTCCGAATATATAAGAAAAGGACTCGGTACCGTGAGGAACCATTCAGTACCGAGAGCTTTTTTCTCCCAAGAACTTGTAGAATGCATGGCAAAGAAAAAAAATATTCATTTGGGGCGTGGAGCAATCTCTAGAGTGTAGGTTATGTTCTTAGTGCAAAAAGTATGGAATTATAACTGTGTAAAGAAGTTGAATGAATTTCACTTAAATAAGAGCAACATTGTGGAGCGATACTCGAACTATCGACTTGAATTCAAAAGATACCGATCAAGGCCACATCTCAATCCAGACCACGCTTTGTATTCGACGAAAGCATACTCTGGAGGGCAAGTGTTTATCGAGTATTTAACTATGCAAAATCCAACTAGAATTTGAAGGTTAAGACGAAGACGAAATGACTTAAGAACATGGAAATACGATCAAAAGGATGAAAGAATATAACTTAAAAAAATTCATCCAATTTGGAGCAAAGTGGAGAGGTTGGTAATGAGAGGTTTTCTCTCTGTACCGATATGATATTCCTTCCCATCCTTACTTCACAACCCCATATGATTCATCTTCTACCTCATCCTCTCGTGGCAAGTGCTTTTCTTGAAGTTTGGATGAGTAATTCTCAAATTTATAAGAAAAGAAAGCAGAATAATTCAAGCGCTATCTAAAGAATCATCTGAATCAACTTAGAATTTGTGGAAAGTTACTTAAAACACATCAATTTGGAGATAGAAGAGTGGTACTGGTGGAATCAACAAGTTTACACTTAAGGAAAGCACTCGGTATCGGGAGGAACCTCTCAGTACCGATTGGTTTTTATTGTTTGTAGGCCTACCGTTAACCATTTTTTTAACTCAACGGAACTAAAATGAAGTTAGAACATTCTTATTAAGCCAGAACGACTCCAGAATTCGTCGGAAGGCCTAAAAGTATGGGACAAAGGAACCTTGAAAGTTTGACCCAAAAATACGTCAACACTTGGATCGATACCGATTCGATCCAATTGGATCAGTACCGATTCCATCCAAAAGCTTGGCTTGAGGTTCCTCCAAACCACTGCATCATGTTCCTACCTCTCTAATAAGCCTATCTATGAAGTTTTTTAACAATCTAAGCATCCAAATTCGAGAAGTAAAACGTTATCGAATTCAGACTAAAGTTCAGTCAAACCCTTGGGTGAACCATCATTAAAACAAGTCAACAAGCTATCAAATTACATGGAGAGCCTCAGAAGAAAGCAAGGAAGCCAACTAGATAAAGGTTGTGCAAAAATTGCACAACTCTTTGGATCGGTACCGATTCGATCCAATTGGATCGGCACCAATCCAAAATGTTAGCTTGGAATCACTCCAAACTTTTCATGCTTCTTTCTATGGATAACTACAGGCTTCTGGTGCAATGGTTTCGATCCAAGTGCTCTCTAAATCCTATAAATACCATCCTACCTTCAACAAAAAGGGGGCTCTTAACTTGATCTCTGTGGAAGCTCTACCATCATTTCTTCACTCTTCTTCTCCCTCACAATAGCCATTAAAGGGAAACTAAGATCCTTCTGGTTGTCTCTAACAATTGTGGCTTGATCTTAATTAGGAAAGAAGAATCATATTGTAATCCAAACTCTCTTGTAATAGCAGTTGATCAATAAAAGCTATAAAGTGGACGTAGGCTTTATTAACAACCGAACCACTATAAAAATCTCATGTCTCTTTACTTTTTCTGTGATTTACTATTATTTTTTCTATTTTATTTGCCTTGATAAACAGGGCAGATGCTTTCACACTCAATCTAGGATGTTGATCCATTTTTTGGGCTTAGCATTGTGGTGCTTTCACTGAGAACCCAACTTAGGTTCAGATCTAGCTATGTACATTGGATCAGAAAGGTTCATAAGTTAGATCCTCAATCTCTGCTTAGAAAATTTGATGTTGAGAACCAAAGGAAATATAAAGAAAGAGAACTACTTCAGAAAAATCCATAGGAGCAGTAATAGTTGGAGAGGAAACTAATCCTCAAGAAGTTAAAGTCAACGGTGCTAATACAGGATATCAGATGTTGGGTTCTTCTATCCAACATGAAGTTATCACTAGAGGCGAGTTAAATAAGATGGTTGATGAAATCAATTAAAAGATGGAGAAAAGCTAAAAAGCTTTTATGTAAAAACTAAATGCCCTCTTGACCTTGCAATCACTTGCTGCTCTGGGAATCCTGCCAGAGTGTAGACTGCTGAGGAGCAGGAAAACTCCTCTGTTTCCGGCCTAAACAGGAGAAACGGAAAGCAGCAGCAAAAAGGAGTAGTAGGTGGAGTTGCAGGAATCGCCATAGAAGAAAATACAAGCACTCCACCAACTACAAAGCAGCCTTCCATAAACTTGAATCTGGGGACGAAAACCCTACAGGAAGATATAGCAATGGATCTCCAACTCTGAAGATGGAGAACAACTCACAACTTGAAAGAAAACAATAACGCAATCAATACAGGCAGAGAGGTCCAAAATGTCCCTATATGACCAACCGCAAGCCAAAGAAACACCGAGGGAGTTGCTCTCTTGAAGAAAGGAGAGCCTAGGCTTCAACGTAATTATTAAGACCGTTTGCAAAATCAAACACTTGGTATAGTCATAGACAGCCAACCCACGAATTACTGGACATCCGACACATATATCACGGACATGATCAAGAGCCTAATGGATGAAAGTAAAAATAGGAGAGATGATGAACGAGAATCCGCTCCAAGTCAAACTCCCTTTACTGATGACATTCTCAATGAACGATATCCTAAATGTTCACCATGCCGACTATTCCATCCTACGATGGAACTAGAGATCTGAAACCTCACTTGTACAAGTACAGTCAGTACATGGATAGGGCAAATGCTTCAAATGCTGTTTGTTATGGATATTTTCCAATCTTTCTGGAGGGAATTACTTCCATGTAGTTCACCAGGCTCCCACCTAAATTTATCTCCATTTTTGGTGAATTAGCAATAAAGTTCCTTGATCAGTTTAGGCTTCACATGACACAACCAAAAGACATAATGTCCTTGTCGGGCCCATTCCAAGGACGAAATGAATCTTTGAAATCCTTCATGAGTCGGTTTAACACTGTCGTCACTGAAGTAAGTAACCCAAATGAAGATATGGTCTTCATGGCCCTAGTCTGCGCCATCCATCTCGACACTAAATTTGGAAAATTGATCAAGATGTAACAACCTACCACTAGAAAGGACTTTATTCGAAAGGCGAGCCAGTACTTGAGATTAGAAGAGGTAGAAGAGCTAGACGGAAAGTTTGCTAATCTACAATCAACCAACATTAGGTAGAATGGTATGGCTTTGAACCAAGACACAAATACGTCCAGAACCGCTATAGGAAAGGATGGGAATCAGAAAAGGAAGAGCTAAAATTCCAACAAGCGAAATGGAAATAGCAAGCGACTTAAAGGCTTGAGGCTCGAAGACTACACTCCACTCAATGATACTCCAGAGAACATTTACCTCGCGACATAAGGGGTGGAAGAGTATAAGAAGCTGCCTAAAAGGGAAGTGACTAAACAGTAAAAGCATTCTGGAAATATCGCCGCTTCCATGAAACATATGGTCACAACAAGTATGAATGTTGTCACTTGATGAACCTGATTAAAGAACTGATTTAGGAAAACAAGCTTCAACGGTATGTGAGGAAGCCACAAATACCTGATCAGCCTACAGCACTCCAAGCTCCTAGAGATCGCGAAAACCAAGCTAGATCCAACTAAGAGGGATCCAGATGGACCGACCAAAGACTTATTATCGAAATAATATCTAGAGGACCTCATCCCGCATAGAAGTGTTTATCGAGTATTTAACTATGCAAAATCCAACTAGAATTTGAAGGTTAAGATGAAGACGAAATGACTTAAGAACTTGGAAATACGATCAAAAGGATGAAAGAATATAACTTAAAAAAATTCATCCAATTTTGAGCAAAGTGGAGAGGTTGGTAATGAGAGGTTTTCTCTCTGTACCAATATGTTATTCCTTCCCATCCTTACTTCACAACCCCATATGATTCATCTTCTACCTCATCCTCTCGTGGCAAGTGCTTTTCTTGAAGTTTGGATGAGTAATTCTCAAATTTATAAGAAAAGAAAGCAGAATAATTCAAGCGCTATCGAAAGAATCATCTGAATCAACTTAGAATCTGTGGAAAAGTACTTAGAACACATCAATTTGGAGATAGAAGAGTGGTACTAGTGGAATCAACAAGTTTACACTTAAGGAAAGCACTCGGTATCGGGAGGAACCTCTCAGTACCGATTGGTTTTTATTGCATGTAGGCCTACCGTTAACCAGTTTTTTAACTCAACGGAATTAAAAAGAAGTTAGAACATTCTTATTAAGCCAGAACGACTCCAGACTTGGTCGGAAGGCCTAAAAGTATGGGACAAAGGAACCTTGAAAGTTTGACCCAAAAATACGTCAACACTTGGATCGATACCGATTCGATCCAATTGGATCAGTACCGATTCCATCCAAAAGCTTGGCTTGAGGTTCCTCCAAACCACTGCATCATGTTCCTACCTCTCTAATAAGCCTATCTATGAAGTTTTTTAACAATCTAAGCATCCAAATTCGAGAAGTAAAACGTTATCGAATTCAGACTAAAGTTCAGTCAAACCCTTGGGTGAACCATCATTAAAACAAGTCAACAAGCTATCAAATTACATGGAGAGACTCATAAGAAAGCAAGGAAGCCAACTAGATAAAGGTTGTGCAAAAATTGCACAACTCTTTGGATCGGTACCGATCCGATCCAATTGGATCGGCACCAATCCAAAATGTTAGCTTGGAATCACTCCAAACTTTTCATGCTTCTTTCTATGGATAACTACAGGCTTATGGTGCAATGGTTTCGATCCAAGTGCTCTCTAAATCCTATAAATACCATCCTACCTTCAACAAAAAGGGGGCTCTTAACTTGATCTCTGTGGAAGCTCTACCATCATTTCTTCACTCTTCTTCTCCCTCACAATAGCCATTAAAGGGAAACTAAGATCCTTCTGGTTGTCTCTAACAATTGTGGCTTGATCTTAATTAGGAAAGAAGAATCATATTGTAATCCAAACTCTCTTGTAATAGCAGTTGATCAATAAAAGCTATAAAGTGGACGTAGGCTTTATTAACAACCGAACCACTATAAAAATCTCATGTCTCTTTACTTTTTCTGTGATTTACTATTATTTTTTCTATTTTATTTGCCTTGATAAACAGGGCAGATGCTTTCACACTCAATGTAGGATGTTGATCCATTTTTTAGGCTTAGCATTGTGGTGCTTTCACTGAGAACCCAACTTAGGTTCAGATCTAGCTATGTACTTTGGATCAGAAAGGTTCATAAGTTTGATCCTCAATCTCTGCTTAGAAAATTTGTTGTTGAGAACCAAAGGAATTAGAAAGAAAGAGAACTACTTCAGAAAAATCCATAGGAGCAGTAATAGTTGGAGAGGAAACTAATCCTCAAGAAGTTAAAGTCAATGGTGCTAATACAGGATATCAGATGCTGGGTTCTTCTATCCAACATGAAGTTATCACTAGAGGCGAGTTAAATAAGATGGTTGATGAAATCAATTAAAAGATGGAGAAAGGCTAAAAGGCTTTTATGTAAAAACTAAATGCCCTCTTGACCTTGCAATCACTTGCTGCTCTGGGAATCCTGCCAGAGTATAGACTGCTGAGGAGCAGGAAAACTCCTCCGTTTCCGGCCTAAACAGGAGAAACGGAAAGTAGCAGCAAAAAGGAGTAGTAGGTGGAGTTGCAGGAATCGCCATAGAAGAAAATGCAAGCACTCCACCAACTACAAAGCAGCCTTCCATAAACTTGAATCTGGGGACGAAAACCCCACAGGAAGATATAGCAATGGATCTCCAACTCTGAAGATGGAGAACAACTCGCAACTTGAAATAAAACAATAACGCAATCAATACAGGCAGAGAGGTCCAAAATGTCCCTATATGACCAACGGCAAGCCAAAGAAACTCCGAGGGAGTTGCTCTCTGGAAGAAAGGAGAGCCTAGGCTTCAGCGCAATTATTAAGACCGTTTGCAAAATCAAACACTTGGTATAGTCATAGATAGCCAACCCACGAATTACTGGACATCCGACACATATATCACGGACATGATCAAGAGCCTAATGGATGAAAGTAAAAATATGAGAGATGATGAACGAGAATCCGCTCCAAGTCAAACTCCCTTTACTGATGACATTCTCAATGAACGATATCCTAAATGTTCACCATGCCGACTATTCCATCCTACGATGGAACTAGAGATCTGAAACCTCACTTGTACAAGTACAGTCAGTACATGGATAGGGCAAATGCTTCAAATGCTGTTTGTTATGGATATTTTCCAATCTTTCTGGAGGGAATTACTTCCATGTAGTTCACCAGGCTCCCACCTAAATTCATCTCCATTTTTGGTGAATTAGCAATAAAGTTCCTTGATCAGTTTAGGCTTCACATGACACAACCAAAAAACATAATGTCCTTGTCGGGCCCATTCCAAGGACGAAATGAATCTTTGAAATCCTTCATGAGTCGGTTTAACACTGCCGTCACTAAAGTAAGTAACCCAAATGAAGATATGGTCTTCATGGCCCTAGTCTGCGCCATCCATATCGACACTAAATTTGGAAAATTGATCAAGATGTAACAACCTACCACTAGAAAGGACTTTATTCGAAAGGCGAGCCAGTACTTGACATTAGAAGAGGCAGAAGAGCTAGAAGGAAAGTTTGCTAATCTACAATCAACCAACATTAGGTAGAATGGTATGGCTTCGAACCAAGACACAAATACCTCCAGAATCGCTATAGGAAAGGATGGGAATCAGAAAAGGAAGAGCTAAAATTCCAACAAGCGAAATGGAAATAGCAAGCGACTTAAAGGCTTGAGGCTCGAAGACTACACTCCACTCAATGATACTCCAGAGAACATTTACCTCGCGACATAAGGGGTGGAAGAGTATAAGAAGCTGCCTAAAAGGGAAGTGACTAAACAGTAAAAGCATTCTGGAAATATCGCCACTTCCATGAAACATATGGTCACAACAAGTATGAATGTTGTCACTTGATGAACCAGATTAAAGAACTGATTTAGGAAAACAAGCTTCAACAGTATGTGAGGAAGCCACAAATACCTGATCAGCCTACAGCACTCCAAGCTCCTAGAGATCGGGAAAACCAAGCTAGAACCAACAAAGAGGGATCCAGATGGACCGACCAAAGACTTATTATCGAAATAATATCTAGAGGACCTCATCCCGCATAGAAGATTTGGGGACAAATGGAGCGATATGCGAACTCACTAAGACATGCTTTGAAAGATTCGTGCTTCGTGATCGAAGATGGAACTCCCAAGTAATAGAGGACTCTGAACGATGACATAGTGTTCTAAAATCGAGATAGTGAAGGAACAGAAGCTTCGACCCTTGACCTCATGGTCGTGATAGTAGGAATCAGACCAGTCGTGGTCCGACAAGTATTGGTGGATAGTGGCAGTTCTATGAATATCATTTTTAAACACACATTTAATCAGATGAAGATCAATATGAATGACATATCCTCTTGCCAAACTAAGATCCAAGGATTCATTAGTGAACCTAAGCAACCCGTTGGAACAATCGATTTACCCGTAGGACTTGGAGAAGGTGACCGAAGAGTCATCCTCATCCAAAACTTTTTGTTTGTAAATGAAATATCTGCCTACAATGCTTTCTTGGGTCACCTCGCTTTGGCAGATTTCAGGATTGTTTTAGCTTAGTGGTGTCTCACCATGAAATTTCCAACAAAGAATGGAGTTGGGCGATCAAAGGAGACAAAAATGCTGCTAGAGAATGCTACATCGCAAAACTACGCGAGCCTAGTTGCAAAGAAAAGGGGAAGAATGTGGGGAGAACTCTCCACATTCATGAACCTACCAAAAAGCAACTACAGAGCCGCTCCTGGCTTGTGGACCATAGCCATTTTGACAATGCTTTGGACTTTATAAGGAAGAGCGCAGGGAAGGAACGAGCAACACCAGTAGAATTGACGATGTCTGTCCCAATTGATATGGATGACCCAACATGAGTCCTGAGAATTGGATCACATCTTGGAAACAAGATGCGACTAGAACACATCAAATTTCTGTGCGCCAACCTGGACGTATTTATTAGGAAATCTAATCTACGGTTTCGATGATAACAACTATACAATGGAAATCAAATATACATATATATTTATATATACAAGTACTTGCTAGAACAACATCACTAGAAAGACATGAATGAGGCTCAAAGGACACTACAAGAAACTACAAGTCGATAGGAACAAAGAAGTAAAAGAAAAGATGCACAAAAACTGACATGCACCATATTAGACGTCTGGGTACACAAGCCAGACGTCTAGAAAAGTTCTCTGGAACAACAAATAGGCTAAACTAAACGTCTGGTAATAGCATTCAAACGTCCGATCCTCTACTATATTCAAAAAATGTATAGTACCAGACATTTGAAACAAATACCAGACGTCTGAATTCAAACTCGAACTTCAGAAATGAATTACAACTGCCATATGTGAATGGACATCTCTACTTCTCTTCGCCACAACTCTTCACCATCAATAGAAGCAACCTTAAAGGACTTATTAATAGGTGTGACTACTCAAGATATCTATCTACAACCATATATTGCATCAAGAACCAAGAGAACAAACTTACTTCACTACTTACGCTTTCTAATTCTATACTCTATCCTATATTCTTGATTTCTGCACTCTAGCAATCTTTACTTGTATTCACTCTTCCATATACTCAGTTCTTCATAGACAATATTCCTTAGAAATATATTGGAAGCAGTTGTACTAATTAGTCAACATCTGTGTTATACCAAACACACATTTGACAAGAACAACTTATTGTAACCAAGTCTATTCCTTCGGGTGAAGCGAGGGTTTTTGATAGTCAAGTTCCGAAGGGGAGCTTCGAGACTGGACGTAGGACGGGAGGTCTGAACCATATAAAATTCTGGTGTGGTTATTTTATATTTACTTAGATTAATATTATTTTAGTTGCATCATATACTTTGTCACATATACTTGCATATACACTATGCGATCCACCCAGTAGACTTTCAATTGGTATCAGAGCAAAGTTTGATCAAAGTACAGTAACACATTTAGAATCACTTTAATATGGCAAGTATTTTTCAAGAAGGCCAATCCACAGCATAACCCCCACTTTTTAATGGTTCTAATTATGTGTATTGGTCAACACGTATAAGAAATTTTATGGAAGCTACGGATTAGAAATTTGGTCAACCACTCAAAATAAATATGAAGCACCTGCCACTGCTATGAACACACGGAATGATGCACAAAAAACCATAGCTTCTAATAATTCCAAGGCTATGAATGTTTTATTTTGTTCATTAGATAAGAACGAATTTTCACGTGTTATGTTATGTGACACTGCATATGATATTTGGCATACTTTACAAATTACACAGAAGGCACAAACAAAGTTAAGCAAACAAAAAATTCAATTTTACAAAATCAATTTTCATTAAAATGAAACAAAATGAATCTATAGTGGACGTGCACTCTAGATTTCAAACTATTCAACGCGTTTTAATGGCACAAGGAGTTAAATTCACAAATTTTGATTTAGTATCTAGAATACTCAATTCTTTAACTCCGGAATGTGAAAGAAAAATGTTAGCTATCGAAAAAGCTAATGACCTCTCAACACTCTTAATTGAAGAATTGATGAGAAACTTAGTGTCCTACAGGCAAGAAAAGAACAAAATTCAGAGAAGAAAAACATAACATTTCCAGCAATAAATGAAGACTCCGACTTAGACGAAGAAGAAATCGTATTTATTGCCAAAAACTACAACAAATTCAAGAAGTTTAGGAAAATGACCAGATTTCAGAAAGGGGGAAAATCAAGCTCAACAAATCAAACGTCAATCAAATGCTATGAATGTGATCAATTTGGACATATGAAAAAAGATTATCCCAAGCCCAACAAAGATAAAAAGAAGAACAAATTTGAAAAATTCAAAAAGAAGAAGGCTTTCAAAGTAACATGGGATGACTCGGACTCTTCATCATCATCAGATAGTACAGAGATAGTGATGGAGAACATGCTAGTGTATGCTTTATGGCATAAACTGATGAGGTATGTCCCAAACTTAGCTATGATGAATTACTAGAGCTTAACATGGAATTAGATGATAAATTTAGACAAATTAAAAAATTGAATAAAGAACACATAGGAAAAATAAAAAGATTGGAACTTGAAATAGGAATGTTAAGAGATAAAAAAATTATTTTAGAGGAGGAACTAGAATTATCTCAAGAAAAACAATAAAAGTAGTTTAGTTGAATATGAGACTATATCTATTGACTTTGGAAAAGTTAAACTAGAAAAAGAAAACTTGTTAAAAGAAAATATCATCTTGAAAAGTAATATAGAATCATTAAAAATTGAAAAT
The DNA here is from genome assembly GCA_030765085.1 of Allium cepa. Classification (NCBI taxonomy): domain Eukaryota; kingdom Viridiplantae; phylum Streptophyta; class Magnoliopsida; order Asparagales; family Amaryllidaceae; genus Allium; species Allium cepa. The sequence continues at coordinate 736,561,827 of CM060928.1, read as the reverse complement.
TTTGAATTAAAAGAAAAATTAGATAAAATTACAACTAATGTTTCAAAATTTAATAAAGAAAAACAAGATTTGGAAAATCTTATCAAAATTTCAAAACCTTCAGGTAATAGAAATGGAATGGGATTTAAAAATATCCCTAAAAAAAAAGGGAATAATATAAGAAATATGGTTTCATTTATCAAAAGACTAAAAGATCACCTAAGTCAAATACGAATACCAAAAACATAAAAATTTGTATTTCTAAGACAAAAAATAATTTGATTAGACAAAAACGTATAAATAATTTTCTAGATAATGTAGTCTATAATAAAAAATTATGTTCATAAAGGTACCAAACCTTCTTGGGTGTGGCTATCTGCTCCTTCTAACATCTAGGACCCTAATAAAGTGTATGGGTACCAATTAAATCATTTTTATCTTGCAGGTACCCAAAATAAAAAAAAAAGAAATGGATACTTGATAGTGGCTGCTCTAAGCATATGACCATAAAATCAATCAGTTATTAGAATAAATTGGGTATTTAAAAACAAGAAGATGAAAATGAAAATATAGTTAGGAATAAAGCACGTTTAGTCGCTCAGGGTTATAATCAAGAAGAAGGTATCGACTATGACGAAACTTTTGCTCCAGTAGCAAGACTCGAAGCTATACGTACATTACTTGATTTTGCAAATCATCACAATTTTAAATTATTTCAAATGGACGTCAAAAGTGATTTTTTAAATGATTTTTTAAATGGTTTTATTAAAGAAAACCTACATGAAAAACCTCCATTATTTGTTCACGGAAAATATCCTAATCATGTTTTTAAATTGCACAAACCCTATATGGTTTAAAGCAAGCCCCTCATGCCTGGTACAAACGTCTTAAGAATCATTTAATTGCATCTAGTTTTCAAATAGGTAAAAATAGATACGACTTTATTTATCAAACGAGAAAATAATGACATCTTAGTTGTACAAATTTACATAGACGATATTATTTTTGGTTCAACTAACGAAAATCTTTGTACTCAATTTTCAAATATTATGAAAAGTGAATTTGAAATATCTCACATGGTGAATTAAATTTCTTTTTAGGTTTACAAATAGAACAATTTGAAAATGGTATCTTTATTCATCAAGAAAAATACTGTAACGATTTATTACGTCGTTTTGGAATGGATAAAACTTTGTGCAAACCAACACCAATGAGCACTAGTGTTCACTTAGAAAAGAATGATAATGGAAAAGATTTTGATGAAAAATTATATCATAGTATGATTGGCTCTTTACTATATTTGATGGCTAGTTGACCAGACATTATGATGAGCGTATGTCTTTGTGCCCGATTTCAAGAAAAACCAAAAGAATCTCACCAAAGAGCTGTTAAACGTATCTTACGATATTTATCTAGAACTAGAGATTATGGTTTTTTACCCTAAGGGATCATCGTTTGAACTTGTTTCATATAGCGACACAGATTTCGGTGGATGTAAAATAGATCGTAAGAGTACTAGCGAAACGTGTCATTTTATCAGACAATCGTTGGCTTAACGGTTTAGAAAAAAGAAAAACTGTGTCTCTTTATCCACTTGCGAAGCCGAATATATTTCAACATCCATAGCATGTGCACAAGTGATATACATGCAGCAAACGTTTAAGTATTTCGAAAACTTTATCGATAAATCACCAATATATTACGATAATAGAAGTGCAATAAATCTATCAAAAAACCCTGTAAATCACTCACATACTAAACACATAGATATACGACATCACTTTTTACGCGACAATGTAGAAAAAGGAACTGACATTAGAATACGTAAACACTAAGAATCAAATAGCAGATATTTTCACAAAACCACTAAATGAACAAACGTTTTTTAAACTACGACGTGATTTAGGAATATGTTCTCTTAATGATCTTATCAGCTAACTCTAATTTCATTGAATCTATTTTTTGGTTAACGTATTTTAATCCACAAACAAAATCTTTTAACACTGACCAATAATTTCTTTAGAATGTTTGTTTTATGAAAATAACTATTTATAACCATTTAAAACATGAATAAACAGCTCCTTCTTTCACGAATAAAATACAGATTTTAGATTGGTTCCTTTAAAAAAACAAAAACATGTCTTTCGACAACTCTCATCTCCCTTTTTCAACACCAACCTCGGATACATTAGCGGATACCCCTCATCGACTTCCTACTCTGACACCAGGTCAAGAGCCGACCTACAAATGGTCCTCCTATCACGCGAGATTCACTCCCGACAAAAAAGGGTCCAAATGACCTCGATTTGTCTCTCCTAACACCAAAGAAAAAATCGATGATATACATCATTACCAAAAGCAACAAATGGATTTACAGCAAGAATTATACTTTGAATAAAAAGTCACTGCAAGACGACTAAGTTTTCTAGAGCAAGTAGCGATCAAATTTTGCAATTCACGAAAAAAAAATGTACATGAACCACTTCTGATTCCTTGCAATCCTCTGGATCCTTCTGCCTCTTGAGATCCTCCACCTAGGCAATTCTCTGATTCCCCAAGAACCAACGAACGTGGAAATATTTAGTCTCCACTCAAGCCATGGAAGGATAGCAAATCTGAAGATCGCAATGCTCCATCCTCATCTAAATAAACTTGTCTATTTTTATTGTATTTTCATCTAATTATATTTGTATTTGTTTTCAAAAATAATAATATTATGTTTCAATAAAATCGATCCTTCGAAAATCAAGCAAAACCTTCCAAAATTAGACTATTTTAGACATACTAGAGATTTCAGACGTCTAATGATACCATTGGACGTTTGACACCGTTGTATCGCACCATTTTTTAATCCTATGCATATATCAGACGTCTTATATAAACATCCAGACGTTTGAAAATTGTCTCTGGCTTCTTAATATAAAAACAAGCTAATTTCAGACATCTGATATTATGTCCAGACCTCTGACAAAACTCTCTGTCTTCAAAAATTTACAATTCTGCCTATTCTAGACGTTTGCTTATAACACCCAGACGTTTGAAAATGTTTACTATCTTCGAACTAGGGTTAAATCAGACGTCTGATTCACTTCCCAGACGTCTGAAATTCAATCGACACGTACTCGTGCACTTAAACAACTATTTTTCTAAATTTTCAACTTACATTTTCATTTCGATTCCTCTTTCAAAACCGAACTCCAAATCACTATCTCCTTAATTTTGCTCGATTTTATGGCGCCTAAAACTAAAAATCCTAGAATTTCTAAGAGAAAACAAGAGCAAGCCACATCCTTCAACCAACAAGTATGCTTCGACGACCAAATTGAAAAGTGGATGAATCGAGTACCTCATTCTATCAAAAGATATGAAGATATCCAGAAGAAAAGGCTACACACAGGTCCTTTCTACAATTATCTTAAATTCCCTATGTATGATTTGAATAAGATATGTGAAAATGTTGGGTTACAACATTTGATTTCCTACAATTCGAATAATGTCCAAATCGATCAGCTTGCAATATTCCTTTTCTATGCTAATCTAGAGAGCACTGCCGTATGGATACCGATAATGATGATAATTGGCATTAGTCGAGTGTTTACGGCAACATTATTTGACCTACTCCGGGAATTATAGGTCGTACTATAGGTTGTTCTGAGTTCGGAGAAAATTTGAATGACATCCCGGATAAGCGCTTCAAACCAAGGAATAATACTACCCATCAAATTCGAAAAGATGAAATACCATGATTTACTTCGAAATACTTACGACCTAAGGCAAGGCTACTCACTAGGATGATTATCAACATAATCATTCCTCGACTTGGCAGCCATGAGCAAATAACAGAATTGGAGCACAAAGCTCTATATGCTATCTTTAATGGTACGAGGGTAAATTAGGCGAAATTTATATTTGACGAGCTTAAACATTATTGGACTCGATCCCGTCCATCAATTATTTACCCTACCTACATCATGCGGCTTCTGCAAGCCCATAACATTCAATTATATTTATCGACTTTTGAGGAGATTGCCCCAAATACGCCTCCATAAAATCTCTCTTATGCACTTACCAGAAAATCCCCGAGATTTTATTTCATTTGATGAATGGACGCAACGTCGTCAACAAGCTGGACAACCTTGGCCTCAACCCCAACACCAACCACCACAAACATCACAAGAAGAACAACAAGAAGAAGAACACATTCCTCCTCCTCCTGCACCTTTTGACTATCTAGGGCAAGACGACATTTTAGAGACTCATACGTAAACTAATCAAAATGAAAGCATTCGGGATTTAACTCTCCAAAATCAACTTATCTTATTAAGAAATCAAAAAATATTGGCTAAGCGTATCGATAGCTTCGAAACAACATTTGCTTCTCACCTAGCCATAGTCGAGACATCGCTTTCAACAACATTGTTTGTTCTAAAAGAGGTTCTCCAACGAGTATGTGGTCCTACACCACCTTCGAAAGATTGGCCAACTCCAACGCCTTCTCCTCCTCCTTCAAAACATTCTAAGCTTTTTGAAGAGGAAAAAGAGCCTCTAGAACATACTCTAAAATCTCCTACAATATAAGCTAGTTCTTCCACGAATATAGATGAAGGAGACGATCAAGCCAAAGCTTCCTCTAAAAATACTTAGATTTTTTTTAATCTTTTTAGAATCATCAATCTATGCATGTAATCACTATGTTTAATGGTTATAAAAATGCTTTTTGGCTTGTTACTTATGAGTAATTAGTTTCCTTTCGCCTATTCACGATTATTAATTATATCATACATATTCTTGTATTAATGCTTTCTGATAATGCCAAAAAGGGAGAAATAAGGGTAAGCACCTAAAAAATAATGGTAAGCACGTATTCAAAGGGAGGTTTATAAAATTATATCTAAGTACATTGTCTAGTTGTTATCATCAAAACGGGGGAGAATGTTTGGAAATCCAATCTACGGTTTCGATGATAACAACTATATAATGGAAATCAAATATATACATATATATATATATATACAGGTACTTGCTAGAACAACATCACTAGAAAGACAAGAACGAGACTCAAAGAATACTAAAAAACTACAAGTCGATGGGAACAAAAAAGTAAAAGAAAAGATGCACAAAAACTGACATGCACCATATCGTGCACAAGCCAGACATTTGGAAAAGTTCTCTGAAACAACAAAAAGGCTAAACCAGACGTTTGGTAATAGCACTCAGATGTCTAATCCTCTACTATATTCAAAAAAAATACGGTACCTGACATCTGAAACAAATACCAGACGTCTGAATTCAAACTCGAACTTCAGGAATGAATTACAACTACCATATGTGAATGGACATCTCTACTTCTCTTCGCCACAACTCTTCACCACTAACAGAAGCAACCTTAGAGGATTCATTAATGGGTGTGACTACTCAAGATACCTATCTACAACTGTATATAGCATCAAGAATCAAGAGAACAAACTTAATTCATTTACTTACGCTTTCTAATTCTATACTCTATCATATATTCTTGATCTCTGCACTTTAGCAATCTTTACTTGTACTCACTCTTCCATATACTCAGTTCTTCGTAGACAATATTCCTTAGAAATATATTGGAAGTAATTGTACTAATTAGTCAACATCCATGTTGTACTAGAACACACATTTGACAAGAACAACTTATTGTAATCAAGCCTATTCCTCAGGGCGAAGTGAGAGTCTTTGATAGTAGAATTCCGAAGAGGAGCATTGGGACTGGACGTCGGACGGGAGGTCCGAACCAGTATAAAATTCCAATGTGCTTATTCTATATTTACTTAGATTAATATTATTTTAGTTTCATCATATACTTTGTCACATATACTTGCATATACACTACACGATCCACCCCGTAGACTTTCAGTATTCGCTTGGACACATTCTGATATATGCAGGGTTTCACCGGAACTACATGCCACGCACTTAATATTGATCCCAAGTATACACCAGTAAAGCAGAAGAAACATAGCACGGGACCCAAACAATCCAAAGTGCTGGGAGAAGAAGTGGATAAGCCAATGGCAAATGGTTTTCTCTGCGATGCAACTTATCCGGAATGGGTATCTAACCCGGTCTTGGTAAAGAAGTCCAATGTCAAATGGAAAACTTGTATCCGGACCGAAACAAAGCTTGCAGAAAGGATAGCTTTCCTCTGCCTAGAATTGACCAACATATGGATGGGATAGTTGGACATGAACTACTATCATTTATGGATGTTTATTCAGGTACAACCAAATCAAGATGCATAAACCTTACCAGGAAAAATACCAGTTTCATTTCTGATTTGGGACTATACTACTAAGAAGTGATGCCATTTGGCTTAAGAATGCTAGGGCAACCTACCAATGAATAGTGAATGCCATGTTTAAACATCAAATCGGGAAGACTATGGACGTTTATGTAGACGATATGTTGTTTAAATCATGCATAGCTGCAAATCACTTGGACAACCTCGTCAAAATGTTTGAAATACTCCACAAATATAGAATGAAACTCAATCGACTTAAATGTCACTTTGGTGTAGCCTCTGGAAAGTTCTTCAGAGTCATAGTAAGCGCCAGAGGTATCAAAGCAAATACAAAACAAATTACTACTTTATGGGAAGTCGAGCCCCCAAGGAACAGGAAAGATTTACAAAGCTTAAATGGAAAGGTTGCAGCGTTGAGTTGGTTCATCTCAAAAGCAATCGATAAATGTATACCTTTTTTGACGCGCTAAAGAAGGCAAAGAAAACTTTAAATGGAAGTAAGCTTGTCAAACTGCATTTGAAGAGCTGCTACGACATATAGAAACCCTACCAATCATGTCCAAGTCATTAGACGGAGAAGATTTGTACATCTACTTAGCAGTCTCTCCCTATGCATTAAGTTCCATGTTCATATGAGAAGAAGCTAAGATCCAGCGACCCATATATTACATCAATAAACAGTTCACTAGAGCAGAGAAGAACTATCCAAAATTGGAAAAACTGGCATATTGCCTCTTGATCACATCTTGAAAGTTACGACCATACTTCCAAGCACACTCGATCAAAGTGTTGATAGATCAACCCTTGAAGCAAGTGTTATACCACCTCGAGACCTTTGGACTACTTATCCAATGGAACATCGAATTAAGTTAGTATGATCACATGCCATCCTCGAAACGCGATCGACAGGAAGCTACTAGCAGATTTCATTGTCAAGTTTACAATATAAGATAACGAGGAAGAATTAACTTTGGAAGTGGAGACATGTTGGAAGCTGTTCGTCGATGGTGCGTCTAATGACTTATGCTTGGAGGCAAGAGTGGTGCTCGAAACTCCCAATGGACGATCCGTTTGCTATGCCTTGCACTTGGCATTCCTTGCAATAGATAACGAAGCGGAATATGAAGCATTGATAGTCGGGCTGAAAGTTATGAAGGAACTCGGCATAAAGTCCACACTCCTCTTTAATGACTCTCAGCTAGTCATCTGCCAGGTGAAAGGCGAATACCAGGCTTGGGGATAGATTCTCGTTCCATATCTATCTAAAGTGCAGGAACTGCCAAATGACATCGAACATTACACCATAACTCACATCCCGAGGGAACAAAAAACGAAAGCAAACTATCGAGCCAACTGGCTAGTTTTGGAGAAGCTCAGTCCTTGGGGATAGTCCCAGTCGAAACTCTAATCACTCCAAGCATAAGCGAGATGGATATAGATTGGATTTTTGAAACAACCGAAGAACCGAAAATGTGGATGACACTGATCAAGGCTACCTGCTCAAAGGAACACTCCCTATAGACAAGAATCAAAGGAAAAGGCTCCTTCGAAAGGCGTTGCAGTTTGTTGTATAGGATGGGATGCTCTACAAAAGGGGATTCTCTACCCCTTGCTCAAGTGTGTGATCAACAACGAAGCCCAAAGAATCCTTAGGGAAGTTCATCAAGGAACTATGGAGATCACATTGGGGGGAAAACCCTCGCAAAGAAAGTTCTTCGATATGGTAATTTTGGCTAACAGTAAACCACGATGCAGCAGATTATACCAGACGGTGCGACCAATGCCAAAGACTCGGAAAGGTCAAAAGAAATCCTTCAACGGAGCTGACACAGATGGTTAACCCATGGCCATTCACGGTCTGTGGAATTAATCTGATGGGTGTATTACCAATAGCCAAAGGAGGAGCCAAAATTTTCTATCATTATTGTTAACTATTTCACTAAAAGGGCTGAAGCGGAACCGTTGGTTACTATTACCATAAAGAAAGTTATTAACTTTGTCACTAAAAATATTATTTGTAGGTTTGGAGTGTCACAAAAAATCATTGCGAATAATGGGACTCGGTTCCAAAGCCTTGAGTTCAAAGACTTTTGCAAATGCTTTCGCATCAAAAAAAGCTTTTCCATTGTCGCACATCTATAGGAAAACCGAAAAGTGGAAGCATCGAATAAGATCATCAAGTCCACCATCAAAAAGCGACTAACTAAAGCTGAAGGAAAACGGGTTGATGAACTTCCACTCGCGTTATGGGCTTACAGGACTACGCACAAATCTACAATCGGGCACTCCCCGTTCGCCCGAAGCAATGATATCACTCGAGCTAGAAGTTCCCTCTCACCGAAGGCAAACTTCAATCAAAGACAAAACGAGCAGCTTCTATCAAGTCGCTCGATATGGTCACTGAGAAGAGGGAAGCATTTGAGTTAAGGACTGCCGCTCACTAGAAAATGGTCGCATGGTGTTTCAATTCCAAAGTCCGTAACCGCACTTTCAAAGTGGGAGACCTTGTCCACAAATGGGTCTACTCTGTACCAGGAGCACTTAGACCAAATTGGGAAGGGCCCTATGTGATCGGCCAGAAGCTGGGGGATGGCACATTCAAGTTAATAACCGTTGATGGAACCCAAATTCCCCGATCTTGGAACAACGAATCGCTACTTCATTACTTTATCTAAGACTATCCTATGTATTTCCTATTTCCTACAAATAAGCCATCTCGGAATAATGGAGGCATTGTAAATAAGCAGAACTTGCCCAACTTTTATTAATAAAATTTCTTTGCTTTCTGAGCCAATAAAACTGTGTTCATAAAAGTAACTTGCTGACTTGATGGGGTCAAATTGACTCAAAACCATCTAATCGTTGCTTGAGATAGTAGAATCACGCTCAAGTACGCCCCCATCTACCCGTCAAATTGACGGAAGAAAATTGACTCAAACCATTGGATCAGCAGAACTCGATCCCCGCCTTCTAAGAACCGATGTGGCTCCGGCAACACCGGGAGGCCCAAATCAAAGCCGCGCATTTCGTAGCCCACGTACCTCTTCTCGGGTTGTGAAATCATGCCCAAGAAAATATAGTTACTTAAGCCACGCATCACTTCTTGAGCCATGGAACCACACTTTCAAAGCATGAACTCCTCATGTTACCTAAAGATTACCAATGTCGAGAAGTTCCAAACTATTCCAAATCGATGGGACATATCGATTCTATAAGCCACGCATTTCATAAGCCGCACACTATCAAAAAACTATGCATTTCGTAAGACGCGCACTCTTAAAAGCTGCACAAGCATTACTTGATGTTACTCCGGCACCATCAGCAAACCATTAAGATCTTATAAGTATCGGTATTGTCATGAAAACTCGTCTATTGTAGGAATAACAAGGATCCACTCCCACAATCTAATGTAATTGACGTAAGTTCAGCAATGTTGCACAACTAAAGATCAACAAAGAATTCTGATCGTTGACTGAAAAAAGCATTAGAGTCGAGATTCTCAAGTCACAAGTTCCTGAAGATAGGAAATGCAAAATAGATTTGGTTATAGACATCCAAGGAACAACTCGGATCAACCGGTTATTTATCAAGTGTTTGTAGAAGACAACCCTATGAAGTAGGGTGCACAGACATATCCACATTTAGTTGAAAGGAAAACTACACCATAGGCTCGTTTCTCCAAACGAAGAATAATAGCAGTAATTACGGGGTTAAATGAAACAGTGATGAATAAAGCTGGTATAAGTGCATGAAAATAGATAAGTAGAAAATATAAAGTTAAGTCTACAATCAAAATTTCCACAGTTTTATTACGTATAATGTTTTTTATGTACAACAATAAACAGCGAGGCATGTGCCCGCAAAATATCGGCCAAGAACGGGGAAATACAAACACCATTGTGGCAATAATAAGCAAAAATGCTAGATGTAGACTCTGCACTTATACAAAAAGTAATCAAAAAACAAAGGAGCAAAAGGAAAATCAAGACTTATTCTCACCGCTTCCCCGATTCACTTTCCCGCCTCTGATCGGCAACTTCTTGAGTTTTTCTCCTCCCGGTGCAATCTCGCTCTCCGAAACATGGCCACTGGTAAACCCTCCTTTACCATTATGCTTGCGAGGTCTATGAGAACTATTTGATGACCACTTTTGTTCTTCAGCCTTCTCCTTCTTCACCTCTATCATCTATTGCTCAGTCGTCGGCTGCTCGGCCTCTACTTTGTCTAGTTGACTAGCTTGACTCGCCTGCTCTCGTGTATCGATAGCCGCCAAGCCTTCCTCTTGAGATAAAGAAGGGTAATCCAAACCATGCATTGCTGCAATTTGCTTGGATTGTGAGCTAGATGTAAAGACGAAAAATGATGCAGTTAGTATGGCAGCAGATCCAACATCGTGATGAGGAGGTAATTCAGCAGGAAGAGAGGTTGATCTATAATATCAGAATAAAGGGCGATTATCTCAGCAATTTCATCAGGCGTAAATTGAAAGTCTTCAAGCACGGCGAGGCAAGAAAATTACTTGATGTGGGGATCTTTTCATGTGCCACAAATTCAAAGTCTTCGCCGTCACCTTCCTTAGCTAGCTGCACGATTACGGGAGAAGTAGAAATGATCCCCTCATCAATACGAAGATGAGAAGATGGCTCACCCGGGCCTAAAGGAAAACTTTCAGTAACAGCCTTAGCGGTGGCTGTGACATCAGTGGCTTCTCGTTCCCTTTCCAATCACAAGATCTTCTGGCCTTCCACTAAAGCTTGGTAGGATTCTTCATTCAGGTATGCCTAAACCAATTCTTCTTCAGTGTAACAGCCACCCATGTCTTGAAGTCGGGCTAGAACATTTTTCCATACTGCAGCAAGCATGCGAGGGAACTGTGGACCCAAGTAACTAAGGCTCCCTTGACGTAGAACATAATTAACATAAAAACCTAAAATAGTAGTATCTAAGCCTTCCATCTTCTTTGCGAAGGTGTCTTGAAGCTCTGAGAAGGTAGCTTCCATGCTAGCCTTCTCTGCTGCCACCTGACTTTTCTCGGCGTCCAAAGTAAAAATTTGCTCACGAACAGAGGCAATTTCTTAGGCATGTTCCGCGATTGTTTTCTTCTCCATTCAACCATCATCTCACTTATCCTTATTTTTTCTTTTAAGGCTGCCTCGTCATTGTGGAATTTCTTTATTTCGTCTCTAAATATGAGTGCGGCCCGGTCGGTGGACTCCATCAGCTCCTTAAATAAAGAAGAACTTTTACTTTCTCTCTTAAGGGCATCATCCCTCTCCTTCTTCAGCCTTTGAATTTCTACATTATGATCCGCAAGCTACTTCTCATAATCGTCCTCTTCGGACTCGAATGGGAGAATTTCTTGGTAATTGTTTCGATTAACAGTGGAAAGCTGCATGCATAATTTTCCCACCCCTCGGCTTGCTCCAAATCACTATGAATTGCATGGAGATGGGGTAAATATGACTATGCATGAGCCGATTTCAAATTAGGCTTATCGAAAAAAACATCACCTAAGAACAAGTCGGGGAATAAAGCCTGCAGGTGTGGGGAACCAGTGGGGAGAATGTAAGGAGCATACCTAGAAACTGGGAGAGGGGTGGTCATAGCAGCATCAATGGAGGAGGTCATGACACGGAAGAAGATATGGTTATTCCAGTAGAAGCAGGAAGCTGTAAAGTGGGTTCCTGCCCTAGGTCTTTTTTCAACTTCTTTGATGAATCTTCCTACTCAATCGGGCCTTCCTCTTCTTGTCGCCACTTCCTCTATCACGACCTTGATCTTTCTTAGCATGGCGATGCTCTTCCACCTCCCTATCCTTTCTCTTCTTCCTTTCCTCGTTAGCCTCCCGAAAAGAATGATACTTGGAATAATTTGTGAATGTTGTGACTCCAGTACTCGATCAAGATCACTGTAGAAGCCATGCGGTAAGATTCCTGCAGCAAATGGTGTAAACTACTTTAGGAAAAGGCTTTTGACGGACTAAAATAACCTATAAAATAAAAATAATACAAAGTGTGTGATCCTAGTGAAGTGAGTGCTGTAATTTAACAATCCTAGCAGAATAAATGAATCAGATTGGTCACCGACTAGTGTCAGAGTGTCAGGGCATCGATTCCTATAGGGACGGTTTGAGTAAGCTGGAAGGCAGCCCTTGTGAGGTGAAGTCATCATCAAATCATCCAAATTTATAAAATTGTCACCTGTTTCTCCCAAGTCAATGTCGGCACCTTCCAGCAAAGGGCTGGGAACGAGTTCGTTCTTGTTAGAAGCCTCTTCAGTGGGTTCTTTCAGAGGTGGTGAGGGAGTATGTTTGGGGTTCAACTCCGACGCCTCGATGCCCAAGTGGGCATCACCCTCTTTGGTATCAGTATCCCAATCTACTTCTTCTTCATTTAGAGTATGCCCCTGGCTGATCTCTCCTTCCTCCTTCCCTTCAATCAACGGAGCCTTGCCCGCCCATTGAACAAACTCTTCTTCTTTTTCCTTTAGGATCGATGGCATTTTGAGTGGATTATCGACCTCGACTTGAATGTCGATCTCTTCAGAAGTCCTCTATAACCCGTTAGATGGGTCACTTTCTTCTTCCTCTCCATCACCATCATCTTCACCAGAATTATGGGAAGAGGAAATAGAGAGGGTGCAGGCTCTAGAGAGGGAAGGAGCACTAACAAATTCCAAGGTGTAAGAGCCCATATTGGTAGAGTTTTTCATCCATGAGCATGAAACTAGTCGTGCACTCCTGAGCATCGACCATTTTCAGGGCGCTAAGAACAGTGCCAAGTGTCGGATCCCTGTTGATCTTTGGAAGAACTGTAAGGAATATATGATCAATTAGAAGACTTTTAGCAATTAAAGGAAGTTCCAAGCATGATGAAAGAAACTTACTCCCCGTGGTCCATAGACGGGTGAATTCCTCTGGAAATTAAGCAAAAAAGAACTGATTCTTGAATGAGGAAACCTTGCTGGGAATATCAACTATGAGTTTCCAGCTACGTTGCGCCTCAATATAAATGAGTGACAGGTTAGCCTCTCTCTTTTTGTATAATAAAAGATATTGCAACTCAGCTAAGCTCGGGGCACGATTAAGCTCCCGCATGAAATGAACATATAACCATGTAAGCATAGCGTACCCATTTGAAAGACTTTGGAATGGAGCCAACCCTATATTCAGAAGCGTTGTCATTAAGAGATGATAGAATGGGGCACCGCACCGTACACACACATATAGCGATGACAAGCCACATATCTCGAAGGTGGCCTATGAGAAAATCCCTCTCTCAATGGCAGAAGCATGTCATCCTCTAGGATACCATATTTCAAGAAGATGCTTCACAACATCCTATGTGTAAGGATGGAAGGAGCTTTCTTCGTAGGATCAAGAAAGACTCTGAAATTAGGAGGAGTGCGATCGACGATGTGGCCAAATAGAATCAAACGACTATAATGACCCAAAGTTATGGATGCAGCAGATCCCGTAGGAACCGACGAAGATTTTGCTTTAGAAATCGGTGAGCTTCCCTCAACTGACTTGCATCGAGAAGATTTGCAGGCAATTCTATATAAGAAAGCTTGTGTTCAAAACATTCAGGTGAGCCAAATCTCTATACTATAGATGCAAGCATAGTTGATACTTGAAATTCGGAAGATAATGGATGTGTACCTGATGTGCACGTAAATATGCATATTTTTACCACCATATTTAATCTATTTAAATTAAATAAATGATCATATTGGGTATTTTAACTTGTTTTAACCAAAATTCATATTAATTCCAAATTATCACATATCCATCTTCATATAGGGACAAAAAGGTCATTTGTGTGCATATATTTCTTTGAGAAAAATTAATTGAAATTTTTTTATATATTTTTGTAGGAATTTGGTCTCAAATAGGAGTGGTTTCATGAAGAAATATGCATGCACAAAGAATATAAAGGAATGAAGATGGAAATAATTCAAAGTGAAGATCATGGAGGACCCCACCTACCCACCTACCTTAATGTACAAATTAAAGGCTAATGCACATGTTTTTGGAGTTAATGGTTTCATGTACACTTAATGGGGGATTAAGACATGTTAATGATTACTTGGCCTCCACACTTTCTAAGGGGCATTTTAGGCATTCTCCAAAAAGTGAATTAGGGTTTTAAAACTTGTATATATACCCCTTATGTTTCATGTAACCTCTCATTTCTTCTCTTAGTCTCTCTTAGGCCTCCTCTCTTCCTCTTCCTCTTCATTAGTTTAGATCAAATAAAAGAAAGCTCTCTTTCTCTTTTCATGGCTACTTAGCCATTTTTATTTTCATGTAATTTTCCTTTTTTTTATGTTATTAATACATGCTCTTTCCTTTTACATGCCTCTTTTTTATGTTGTAGTGTAGATCTCTTTTCTTTTATGCAAGTTAACTATCTTATCTTTTCATTTTGCTCTCTTTTCATTTTGCTTTCATGTTGTTAGCTACATTTGTTAATAAAATGACAAATATAAGAAGCTAAACCCCTTTAATTTAGGGGTAATGAAGCTCTCTAATTAATGTAGCTTCAACATTTTATTAATTCATGCTCTCTTTTTGTGCTTAATGATGATGATAGAAGTGGTTTTATTTGTTGTTTTTGCTTTGAATTTGATAGTCTATATTGTTGACACCAAATAGTCTATGCTTAAACAATCACTAACACAAATGTCTCTTCATCAATATATGATTATGGCGTAAGAAAGTGATTTGAAATTAAAATTTGATGGTCTATGTTTCTAATCAATAGTTAATAGGCCATACTTAAAATAGATTTCATTTTCATTTTCTTTGTCAAGTTTCATGAAAGTTAGTAAGTGTTTTAAGGGGTGTGTTATAGTTTGATGACTTATGTTGGCTAATTAATAGCTCAAATATGTCATACTTATGATAAACACATCAATTAAAACACTAATGACCATAAAAGAGAGATCATGATTTCATGTGTTGAACTACATGATCTAGAGAGTGGATTTATTATCTAAATTGACATTTAACCTCATATTTACATTTCTTTTCTTTTTGTTAGTTGGTTCATTTTCTTCTTTTCTAGTTTAACATTCTCTTCAACCTTGGTTTAATTTGATTGAATAGATTTTTAAAATCATCAATTCACTGCGGATCGACCCGTATTCGCCACGTGCAACATTTGTACACCGTGCGCTTGCGGTTAATTTTATTTCAAAATTCATTCGACGGTTTTCTAAACCGATAGAATTTCCGTCGACGAACAAGTTTTTGGCGCCGTTGCCGGGGAATTGTCTTGATTTTAGTTTTCTATTCTTCGAATTATTTGTTGTTTGATTATTATTTTTTGTGTTTTTATTTTGTGTGTGTGTGTTTGCATCAAAAAAAATACACAATTTAAAATAAAAAAACAAAAATATTTTATTTGCATTCTCTCTTTTACATTCTACATTTTCTTCAGTCTAACAAATTTCTGTTGCAACTACAGTGTTGCACTTCAACTCTCTGTTCAACAATACAGTCACTGTTCTGCCTTTCTTCTACATCCACTGCCCCTATCACCAGTTCAACTTGCCTCCAAACTGATCATCGACTTCGCAACCACCTGCAACCCCAATCAAACCCGGCACCATCCTCAAATCACTTCAAACTAGTGACCTTTAACCAATCCTCATTCTACCACCCTCCCGATCAAAACAGTTGCCAACATCAACATCACAGCTACACAAACTCATCACCACATATCATCGAAGCCTCCACATACCAGTGCACCACAAACTTCTCTACAATTTTCAACAACCATAATCTCGGCCACATTCACATTCAACACCAACCATCTCCATTTAAACAACTCATATCACCTTACTACTGCTTTGTTCCACCCTGCCTTCATAACAAATTCTGTGCCCACCCCAGTCAACACTCTACAGCAACCCAGTAACTCCCACTAACCTCTGTTCAAAACCATCTCCTCCAACCATTCATCTGTCAAATCACTCCCGAAGCAACTGCTGTTAACACACCAAAACCCACAACCCCTTCAAACCAGAGACTATCACTCAGACCACCCTCTGCCACTTCATTTACATTATTTAGACCCCACTCTTCTCAAACCATACTACATTGCAATTCATCTCTACAAACCCCCTGCTCAATCACCATACCCACTGTTCCACCACTTCAAGCAACTACAATCACCAATTACTTCATTCCCTAGTATATACATCACCGCTCCTCCTTTAATTTCTGTCCAAACAAACCATCAACGTGCCTACATCCCTGACATTTCTGCCATCAACCATTAATACTGACTGTCATTCCAGCCGTTAACACTGCATCCCCACTTCATTGCTTCAAACTCCCTCCATCGCCTGAACCGAACTCAACTCAGCAGCCACCAACTTTCAAGCATCAAAATCTGACCAAAACTCATACTTTCTTCCAACCACCACTGTATCACTACACACCATCAACCATCCCTGACCAAGTCAACTGCTATCAACAAGTCAATTGTATCAATCTCAACACTCCCCTCACCACCTCAAGCACTTCATAGTGCACAGACCATTGAAAAAGAAAAAGAAAAAAAAAAGAGGAAACAGTCACCAAAACCCAAACAACTCACTACAACAATCATCAAAACTCCTACCTCAAGTGCGACCAAGTCACTGCCAAAGACACAAACTCCATTGCAGAACCACA
This sequence comes from Allium cepa, assembly GCA_030765085.1. Classification (NCBI taxonomy): domain Eukaryota; kingdom Viridiplantae; phylum Streptophyta; class Magnoliopsida; order Asparagales; family Amaryllidaceae; genus Allium; species Allium cepa. The sequence goes on along the minus strand of CM060928.1, from coordinate 736,544,890 downwards.
GAAGAACCACCAATCGAATCGTGAACCAACACGCGATCCTCACGAAATCACCTACCTCCACAAACCCGCATCCAAATCAATCGAACCACTGGCTCCTACAACTGTCAAAAAAATCGCCTACTCGAATTACAGCATCCACATCTTCATCTCAACAGCCAATCACCTCAAATTCTTTACCCACCGCAATCGCGACTAGGTCTTCTGCTTCACCCACCTCAAATTCAAACCCACAAATCGATTTCAAAAAACAAAAAAACAAAAACAAAAAAAAGAGAGGAAAAGAGTTAGATTTGCGAAATTCACTTTAATTTGGTGATTCGCGACAATCGATTTATTCTGCAGAGTCTAAGTTGTTTAGTGTGAAGAGAGTTGGAAATTTGGAAGTGGTGCTTTTATTTTGGGGCCGGGTGTGTGAAGTTAGTTTAGGCCGGGTTGTAGGATTGAGAGAATTTTTTTTTCTTTTACTTTGTTTTCATTTTTGTTTAGGTTGTTTTAGGTTTAAAAAAAAGTTTGAATTTATTTTCATTTATTTGTTTTTGTTTTAATTTTTCTTGTTTTCATTTGTTTTTTATTTTTACTTGTTTTTTTTTCATTTGTTTTAAATTCCATCCTTAAAAAAAGATATAACAATTCTGTATATTTATCTCTTTGTTTTAGTTTCAGGTTGCCAAAGCAGAATTGCAGAAGGAGCAGAAGTGCTTGCCAAAAAAATAAATTGATTGCTTTGCTCGGCTTGCCAAAAAAACTGCTTGTTTTTTATAATTTTCTTTTTATTTGCCTTGCATTGTATATATCTATTGTTTTTGTGTGTCTTGCATTGTTGTTTTTGCTTGCATTAAAAAAAATTCAAAAAAAACCCAAAAAAAATCCATCGTAGTTGCATTGTTAATACACGTTTAATTTCAGTTTTACATTTCATCTTAGATTTTGATTAACAATAATGATAGTTCTTAATTGTATATTGACAATTTGTCTTCTTTGAACAATTTAATTTCTTGGTGTCTAGCCTACGGCAGAGCAATAATCAGTTATCAATATTACGGTGACTCGTAAATATTATGCTGAATTGTTCCTCTAAAGGTACTTAAACCTTCGGCTGCATTGCTACGGTGATTCGTGGTGCACCGATAAATCCTGTCCATTACCTGGCTGAGAACTATCTTGTTCATCCAAGACAACTTGTGAATATACAATTTTGTGTTAACATAGGATAAATCATTTGTAATTAACCCTTACATTCATTTAGTTGCATTAGTTGATGCATATTTTAAAAAAAACAAAAAAAAATTCAAAAATACAAAACAAAAAAACCGTAAATATTCCTTATATTTTTTCTTTGAAATTTTTAAATCCTTTTCCCTTGTAATTCCAAAAATCCAAAAAAAAATTAGAAAAACAAAAATCCAAAAAAAAATTATAAAACCTTTCTAAAAGAGCCAAAAAAATTTGAAAATCCAAACACAAAACAAAAATCAATTTCCTTTTTTAAAAATAAATTCTATTTGTAAATATTTTTCTTTAAAAAAAACATTCTTGAAAATGTCCGAGTTTCCCCACTTACGTGAATTTTACAATAATTGTGAAAATCAACATAATCCATATAATTTCACTCCAAATTCATATGGATATTTTAGCGATAACTATTTTTTTAATAATTCAAATTTCGAACAACAAAGTTTTCAAAACGATGACCAACCTTCGACTCTTGAAAATAGCATTGAAATGATTTCATCTTTACTCGAACTTTCTACACGACAAAATCAAGAGATAAATGATTTATGTAGTTCTTATTTGTGTAATAATTCGAGTCAAGGATTTCAAAATTTGGATTCAATTCAAAATTCAAATGATTACAATTATAACCCATGCCAATTTAATTTCGAACTCCAAAATGAATTTCAAACTGAACACGAAAATGGGAGCAACTTTTCAAACGAATTTGGCAATGGGAATAATCTTAACCATGTTACGAGTGAAAATTTTTGTTCTCAACAAATCCAAATCGAAAATTCCCAATTTAATAACTACAAATTGGGTTTTGTTGAGCAAATGAATGAAATTTACGATGATCACACGAATTTGTTAGTTAAAACATTGGAAAATTTTCGTGAGAAACAAAATCAAATTTCAATGTGTGACGAATCAAATGATAATCCATCTTTTACCCAAATCGATGATTTTCAAATAACAACTTTTGAATTTGATAACAACGATCTTAATGAAGTTGTTGTAAACACGATAATTAAGTTGGATTTCAATTCTTTTGAGGGTGTGGAACCAAATGTAAAATTCGATCTTCTCGATTTCGAGAATTTGAATACAATAACTTTGGATTATGAACTTGAGACATGTAATAAAGTTGTTGATAATCCAATAAAGGAAGATGAATTTAATGAACACGAAGTTTGTGGAATTTTCGAAGACGGGTTGTTAAATTCCGAAGGGGTAGAATTAAATCACCATTTTGATTTTGAAATCAATAATTTTGAAGAAGTTTTCAATGATAAGTTTGAACTTCAATTTGGTGAAAATAAACTTGAATTTCAATCAATTGTTTTATCGACCCTAAAAATCATCGACAATAAAACAACTCGTACGATTTTTAATAAAACGACGTTCGTTTTTCCAAATCAACGTTCAACTTTGAAATCTTCTATGGTTTGGTTTTTCGAGCTTAAGCTATGTCTCGTATACTTGACGAGACAAATGAATTGGTCTTTGGAAGACCGTTTCATTTATTTTTTGACGATATACTTTCTGATCTCGTGTAAATACATTTCATTTTCATGTAAATAATAATAAACGTTCCTTTCACTTGGGTTGACTGTGGGGACATAGTCAAAATCAAGTGTGGGGGGAGACTCGTCTTCTTCTTGATTTTTCAGGATTAATTTTTCATTTTTCTTCCAAAAACTCAAAAAAAAAATCCAAAAACAAAAGAAGAATTTTTCTTTTTTTTAGCGTTTTTGATTTATTTTTAAAAAAGAAACACTATAGGATAAATATATGGTTTTGGTTTATTAAATTGAAATTATTGAAAATTTATCTGTCTTAACAAAAATAAAAATGAAGTTGTATTATAAATAACAATGGTTTAACTAGTATATAGGAAGATTCATACGTGTTAATTATGAAATACATCCTAATTGAAAATCTTTGTTTTAAAAGTGGTGAATTTAAAGTAAAGGATATAACCTTTTTTTTGTCTTCTAAGTTAAATGGTGCTAAGATGATTTTGCAAAACTCTCTCTCTCTGAAAAAATATAAAAAAATAAAAAAATAATAACATCCAAAGTATTCGCTCTCATTTAAAAGTCCTCACGGTTATGCATGGGTGAATTACTTGGAATCTTTGATAAAGATTTTGTGTTTTCATACTCATTTAAAAGTCCTCACGGTTATGCATGTATGTAATACATGTAAAAAAAATAGACTTGATAAAAACCACCTACGGTCGATAGGTGTATGCAAGAAAGTGTGTGCACTCACCATGCTCTGTTCTCCCCTTACATAAGTCCGAAAGGCAGTGCATGGGTGGTATATATGGCCTCAGTTTACCTGAGCTAGGTGTGTAATTTTTCTTCAAATAATGAGAGAGCAAGCAATTGAAATCCTAGCACTATTTTTACTTATTTGATTTGATTTGTTATTGAAAAGAAATGAAAATACCACTTTGATAAACTTTGATAATCAACTAAGGATCCATTTCATAGTTACATTGTGCTATTAACCAAAACAACGAGTTAAACTATAATTTATTTGTTATGATAACTTCGTTTTTATTGGAAATATTGATGAGTAAATGACATAAATTTTCAAGATAATAACCAAAACCTATATTTAACTTATTAGTGTCGTTTTAAAAGTAAATCCTTTATTTGTAAATATTTTCAAAAACTCACATTCATCTCTTTTCAAATAAATCTTGAATTTTTGTAAATATTTTCACTTTACTTTTTTATTTTGCATTTGGATTTTGTGGGTAGTATCCGCTGAAAACCCTCACGAGACTACACTCGTCCTACTGAGGACACCCAGAGGTTTAACGGCTTGTTGCATACGCTCAATGCAATCGTGCTTCCTACGAAAACAGATTTATCTTAGTTTTAGTTTATTCGAGGACGAATAAAAAGATAAGTGTGAGGGTATTTGATGTGCACGTAAATATGCATATTTTTACCACTATGTTTAATCTATTTAATTAAATAAATGATCATATTGGGTATTTTAACTTTGTTTAACCAAAATTCATATTAATTCCAAATTATCACATATCCATCTTCATATAGGGGCAAAAAGGTCATTTGTGTGCATATATTTCTTTGAGAAAAATTAATTGAATTTTTTTTATATATTATGTAGGAATTTGGTCTCAAATAGGAGTGGTTTCATGAAGAAATATGCATGCACAAAGAATATAAAGGAATGAAGATGGAAATAATTCAAAGTGAAGATCATGGAGGACCCCACCTACCCACCTACCTTAATGTACAAATTAAAGGCTAATGCACATGTTTTTGGAGTTAATGGTTTCATATACACTTAATGGGGGATTAAGACATGTTAATGATTACTTGGCCTCCACACTTCCTAAGGGGCATTTTGGGCATTCCCCAAAAAGTGAATTAGGGTTTTAAAACTTGTATATATATCCCTTGTGTTTCATGTAATCTCTCATCTCTTCTCTTAGTCTCTCTTAGGCCTTCTCTCTTCCTCTTCCTCTTCCTCTTCCTCTTCATTAGTTTAGATCAAATAAAAGAAATCTCTCTTTCTCTTTTAATGACTACTTAGCCATTTTTATTTTCATGTAATTTTCCTTTTTTTATGTTATTAATACATGCTCTTTCCTTTTACATGCCTCTTTTTTATGTTGTAGTGTAGATCTCTTTTCTTTTATGCAAGTTAATTAGCTTATCTTTTCATTTTGCTCTCTTTTCATTTTGCTTTCATGTTGTTAGCTACATTTATTAATAAAATGAAAAATATAAGAAGCTAAACCCCTTCAATTTAGGGGTAATGAAGCTCTCTAATTAATGTAGCTTCAACATTTTATTAATTCATGCTCTCTTTTTGTGCTTAATGATGATGATAGAAGTGGTTTTATTTATTGTTTTTGCTTTGAATTTGATAGTCTATATTGTTGACACCAAATAGGCTTGCTTAAACAATCACTACCATAAATGTCTCTTCATCACTATATGATTACGGCATAAGAAAGTGATTTGAAATTAAAATTTGATGGTCTATGTTTCTAATCAATAGTTAATAGGCCATACTTAAAATAGATTTCATTTTCATTTTCTTTGTCAAGTTTCATGAAAGTTAGTAAGTGTTTTAAGGGGTGTGTTATAGTTTGATGACTTATGTTGGCTAATTAATAGCTCAAATATGTCATACTTATGATAAACACATCAATTAAAACACTAATGACCATAAAAGAGAGATCATGATTTCATGTGTTGAACTACATGATCTAGAGAGTGGATTTATTCTCTAAATTGACATTTAACTCTCATATTTACATTTCTTTTCTTTCTGTTAGTTGGTTCATTTTCTTCTTTTCTAGTTTAACATTCTCTTCAACATTGGTTTAATTTGATTGAATAGATTTTTAAAATCATCAATTCCCTGCGGATCGACCCGTATTCGCCACGTGCTACATTCGTACACCGTGCGCTTGCGGTTAATTTTTATTTCAAAATTCGTGCGACGGTTTTCTAAACCAATAGAATTTCCGTCGACGAACAGTACCAACCACCTATCAGATTCCAAGTATTAACTGTCAGTGTTTGTGATGTGTAATCTAAGTGAGAAGGAGTTCAGCGTCCTAGGTGCTGTGAACAAACCATTCCATGTAGATGGCCCACTCACACCAGAAAGAGCGATCTGCATCACCTGTTAATTTCTTTTCTTCTACACTTACCCGTTATCAACGATCGATAATGGATCTGTTTTCCGAAGAGACACAGAAATCTCTTTTGATTCTAGGTATACCTATCGTTCAACGATAGGACCAGTCCAAAGTGAGCAACTATCGATCGATGGGTCCGAATTGGAAGGAGAATTCTCAGCATAAGTCGATTTTAATTCTTTGGAAAGTGATAATAGCATGAGCTGCATAGTAGGCACTATCCTAAGCAATTATCACCTCCCAAAAATACCAAAATCAATCCGTAGGGTGTCGTGCCGGGATCAACTGTAAAACTCGGTATAAGTTAATTATGACTATGTGGATGAAGATAGCAAAACATGTCGAGCACCGGAGCAATATCCTAGCTTCGTTCTAGGAAGAACTTAAGGCTCGATTTACTGTCTTCTTCTACAAAGTCACAATTAGCTTGAATCTTCCACTATATTCGTAACCAACACGACTTTATCATCAATCACTGATAATGTGCCAAAGTCCAAATCATCGACCTTTGAAATGGAGAAAAGTGATCTGGCCTCTGATGCAAAACAACCCAAACTAGGGTATTGATGGATTGATAACACCTAAAATAAGAGGAAATCATGATAATAAATTGGCGACGGCAGCTTCTAGAGGCGACAGCTGGTGGTGCTGGATGCAAGGATCGACATTAGTGGCTCTTGAGTGGATAAAGCGACCGGATCGGACGGATCGACTAGAAGGCTAGAAATTGGATTGTGTAGAAATGATATGACTTGGGGGGTCGGCTCATATAAGAAGGTGGAAAGTTTGTCGCCAAAAGTTTTAAGTACTTGGATCGGTACCGATTTGGTATAATCGGATCAGTACCGATCCAAATTTACTTCTCCAAATAATCTCAAATCTTCCACATGCGACATACTCGATGTTTGTATTCATTTTGAAAATTATCAAATCAGTATAACTCCATAATTACGAATGATGGAGGTTCCCACTAAGGACTTGACAATTAGCCGATGCTCATAGGCAGCTCTTCAAGGTGACCAGTTACAATGAGTGAAACTCCTTAAAGTGGAAACTAAAAGGCAGTTACTTCCAGAGCACACTTTGTCTCCAATGAAGGCATACACTAACGGCGAAATGTTAACCTAGTTTTTAACCTAGTAGAATTCAAGAGGAGTTGGAACATTCAGATTAAGCCAGAACGACTCGAGACTTGAACGGAAGGCCTAAAAGTACGGGACAAAGGAACCTTGAAAGTTTGACAAAAATACACCAACACTTTGGATCGATACCGATCCGATCCAAATGGACTGGTACCGATCCAAAAGCTTGGCTTGATATTCCTTCAAACCACTTGCGTCATGTTCCTACCTCTCTAAAAAGCCTATCTACCAAGTTTGTTAACAATCCAAGCATCCAAATTCAAGAAGCAAAGACTTACCGGATTCAGACTAAAGTTCAATCAAACCCATGGGTGAACCATCATCAAAACAAGTCAACAAGCCATAAAATTACATGGAGAGCCTCATAAGCAAGCAAGGAAGCCAACTAGATAGAGGTTGTGCAAGAATTTCACTATCTTTGGATCGGTATCGATCTGATCCAATTGGATCGGCACCAAAATCAGCTTGGAATCACTCCAAAAATTTTATGCTTCTTCCTGTGGATTACTACAGGCTTATGGTGCAATGGTTCCGATCGAAGTGTTCCCTAAATCTGATAAATATCATCCTACCTTCAACAAAAAGGGGGTTCTGAACTTGATCTCCCTGGAAGCTCTGCCATCGTTTCTTCACTCTTCTTCTCCCTCACAATAGCCATCAAAGGGTAACTGAAATCCTTCTGGTTGTCTCTGAAAATGGTGGCTTGATCTAACTTAGGAAAGAAGAATCATACTATAATCCAAACTCTCTTGTAATAGTAGTTGATTAATAAATGCTATAAAGTGGATATAGGCTTCGTTAATAGCCGAACCACTATAAAAATCTCTTGTCTCTTAATCTTTCTGCGATTTACTTTTGCTTTTTCTATTTTATTTGCCTTGATAAACAAGGCTGGTGATTTCACACTAAATCCAGAGTGTGGATCCATTTTTTGGGTTAAGACCTACGTGCTCACATGTACATCTCTGAGCTCTCTCCTGGGCTTTGACTCAAGTGGTTTCACACCATATACATGTTTCTATATAAATGTCAACCCTACTACAACTAAAGAAGGATCTTCACTCTACATCTATTTTTCATCTCCTACCTTCCTTATAATGTCACATAGGCAACTGATATTGGCAGTTCTAAGCTATAGAACCCGTTAAGCCCTTTAATTACTGACTTGTATTCTCAAACTCTCTATAATCATTTATCAATAAAATTAAAAGTGGACGTAAGCTAGAGATTGCCGAACCACTATAAAATCTTGTGTCTTACTCTTTTTTTCTATTATTTAACTGTTATATGGTAGTTCTAGGTCTCACAGGTTTCCTATAATGTATCATTGGGTGTTGATTCATTTTTGGTGTCAACAATATGTATAGTGTATACCCTCCCCACGGTGTTAATTTTCAACTATCTAGTTAGATTTCTACTTAGCTCTGTCTTACTGAAGTGTCCTCTGGCTTAAGCTCTGATACCACGATGTAACATCTCTAACTTCGAGACCCAAAAATGCATGTCGAGGTGCTACAATCTTCACTTGAATTATTTTGAAGCGACAAAGTAAAGTCGGTGTTTTTTCACAACATTAAGTAAACAGGGTAGCAAAATGACTTTATTACATCAAATAAACATCATCACATATTCATTAACCCAACTCCTTCCCACGTAGGGTAAATATAATAAACATAAATAATGGTGTTGTTTTTGACATATGAGGATGATGACACGAACATTTAACTAGCTATATACTCTGGTTTTGCAACATCAGAATAAAAAAACTTTTATTAACTACAAGCGACCTGCTTCATATCGGCTTCTTTATTTGTCTTTCAAAGAGAAACTGTCTAAGCCCACAAACTCAGCCTATCTAAATAAGTACTCGTGAGTTTATGGAAAATAATAAAAACATGGGCCATACATAAACCCTGGTATGAGTAAAACTTTACCCTAAACATACACATGGCGAGACCATCTCGCTAAAGCACAGAACGATTTTTCATCTCACTTATATATCATAGCAATCACATCATATCATGTACACAATCGTCACAGCATGAGTCATATAACATCATTTCAATCATAAGTATACCCTATACTTGACATTCAATTATGAACCATGTCATACAATCATTATTTTTATGCATAAACATCATATAAACTCTTATTTAGGTGTTAGTCGAAATGTCATCATTAACTACATGATGACTACCACCCTAGGCCTTCCTATCACTTATTTAATCTTTTCCAAAAACATGTTACCTTACGAAATGACCACTCATTCCACCATGTGAGCCATCCTGACCAGAGCCACCCTAACTCGCCTAAGTGGTTGATTATAAGCACCCTGAATATATTCTAGCAAGCATCCTTACTTAGCGTCAATAACCCCTCTTAGTCATAATACCCTTTCGCTTCACAATGCTGGTTTTTTTATAACATCACCCTAATGTTTTGGCACCCTGCCATGAATTTACCTTGAAGTTCAGTTTAACAGAATCGAACCTTATAAATTTCTTAAGTCTTGGCACCCTGCCATTATGAACTCCATAATTCGCTATATCTTTATGATGTTAGTTCAATCCATTTCTTTCATTTATTTTATGCAACCTACCCATTTTTTAGGTAAAACATTTTTATCTTTAATTTAAATGACGCAACTATTATTTCTTAGCTTCTTTAAGCTTACTCTGTTTCAAAGTTTAAATAAGTTAGCAAAATTATAACTTATAAATTTTCCTTTATAAATTCATCCCTATGAAATATAAAACCAACATCTTGAAATGTCAATAAAAACTTTCTTAGTTTATTTAAAGAATTCATCTTTACTAGCTATCCCAAGCATAGTTTAATAGGATCAAGTATCAATGTTAACTTGCTATCACATGCCACAGTTACAGTGCTATCACAAACCCTAGCTATTGCAGCCTATAGTTATTGTATTATATGGCCAACGGATGCCAAGTGGCAAATCCATAACTATATGAAAACAATATTTTGTCTTAATAAAGCAGTGCCTTTTTAACTTACCTATACACATGTCATTTATTTACCGGTTGCTTTTGTTTTGAAAAAGCAAATCCCGACAATAGTCGAAAATTAGTCTTCATTTATTAATCATTTCCTTAATTACATTCGTAATTAAGATACATTTTTAGCCAATTAATTCATAATTAATCGAAAATTAATTAGAAACATTTTGAAAATTCACCAAGAGTATGAAACTTCTATTTCTCCCTCTTGTGGAAATTACAAAACAAAATATCTAGTTTTGATATTTTTAATATTAGTTTACATTGGAATGTAACCATTTCCATTTGGAAAATTCATAATAAATTATTTATTCTTCCAAAAATTTTGAAATTTAGAAACCATCTCTATTTTAACATTAGAAATATCATATTAAATTTTTATGACACGAAGATATGATTAAACCATTTTTACCTTAAATATGACTAATTCCTTTCATTTAAATCACAAAACACATTTAAATGCATATCTAATCATTCAAATATGTTTACCAACATTAGAACCATTCAAACAAATCAAATTCGAACTAAACAGGTTTGGAAGGTTTTAGGGGGATTTTACTCACCTTAGAGTAGAAAAGCTTTCAAATCTTTGCTTAATCCTTCCCTTTTGCTTTAAATTCGAAAGCTTTGCCTTTGATTTTCGGTTTCCCCTTTCTCTTTCCCTTGAAATATGGCTGGCCATGATTTAATAATAGAGTTTTGTTTTTTTTCCTTTTTGTTTGAAAATATAGGGAATGTGAATGCAAAGGAGGTGGTGAGGAGTATTTATATTAATGGTGTTAAATCCCTCTCATTCACTTTCATTAATCTATTTCCCTAAATATAAGGTTTCATTCATTCAACATTCACATTTTAAATCCTTTACCCTTCAAAACTCAAATTTATCTATTCTCATTAATCAGGTCAACTTTAATTGCTTTAATTACCTTTGGTCTGTTTAATTAACTTTTTGGAAGCATCCCTAATCAATCTTTATTAGATAATCTTTGCAATTAAATTAATTGATTCTCTTTTCATTTTCCTTACTAATGTATTTACTACTTTCCAAGATCCTCTCTATTCAAATATTAATTTAATTACCACATATGTGGCACATTTAATTATTTCTCATTCACGTATTTAAATTGATTCCCATCATATACAACCAGATTTAATTACATGCAGTTACCCTCAATATAAGATCTCGTATACTTAATCCTTCCTCGTCTAATTTATTTCCCTCAATAAAAATATTCTTTATCTAAATTTTTATATTCCCCTTTATGCATACGATTGAATTTAATTATCTTTAGAATAAAATAACCTTGGTTCAAGTATTAGATCTTCTTCTTACATATTTATAGCCAAATTTAATTATATCTAATTGCGCGTAATTATCAATTAATTGATTTTTTATTCACATCTATGTTTTATTACATCTTTTTTAATTGGATTCGCTACTTTTTTATTCAATCCCATATTCACAAAGTAAATAAATGTCATCCATATATTTACCTTGTTTAATCCATTCATTTTCTTATGTAATCAATTAACATTTATTCTTATAATAGTTTCCTTAGTTAACTATTCATTTATTTATGGGTTGTTACATGTATCAAATACACATATCCAATTCCATTATAATCTGTCAGTGAATTTTAACGAAGTAAGTGGATATGTTTTGGTACGATAAGATCTTCGACTGCACATATGTATATATTTCAATTTTAAGAGTTCACCAACTCTTTTGTCGCTCTCATTGAATGGTGCTTTTCTCTTAACTGGTTGAGATATAATTCACTGGTACCATGTGATTCATAACCATATGATTAAAGAATTATTTTTCAAAGATATGGCTTAATCCATGATTCCAGAATAGTATTAAGTTTTAGATACCTTTGTATTTTCTATAATTAGTGCATCACTTTTGTTATGAAAACAAACACCATAGACTTATCTTGTAATGAATATTCATAACATTCATAATAAAATAAAAATGCATCTATTTTCAGTCAATACTAAAAAACGTTATTATTTTATAACAATACTTTTTTTTGCGTGTGTATACAAAGACAATCTTTCGTAATTTGATGCATATTTCGTCTTATGGTATGCTTCAATTGTTTCCACCATTATAATAATTGCTCATGATACGAGGTTTCATCAATCGCTCATTATGGAATTTTATTTCATCCGCCATAACTAGTCTAGAACTGAGTGTCTTAGATCAAATACCTTGAACTTATAGAAATAACTCTCATAGAAAACAATTTTCTATATAAAAGTACATTTGGAATAGAATCGCATTTTTTGTTCCATATTAAGTATCTACGAGTATTTTATACAATTCTTGTTTTTGATGTTTTTTCATGAAGCAAAGGTGACCGTTCACTTTCTTCATCCCAACTGTGCCTAAATTTCATCCATCTCATACAATCACATTTCTTTTCAGAAGATCAAACCATTCAAAGGAAATCCTTACTACAAAATTGCTCTGAACTCTTTATGAAAGTGTATTTGCTCATTCATAACTGTAACATCCCGAAAATTTTCGACTTTCGAAAATTCAACATCGATACTCACTTTATCGACTGCCGAGAAATCGAAGGCCGGAAACCCGAAATGATAGGGTTTAAGAAAAAGAAAAAGCAGAAAAGAAGAGAAGATAGAGAGAAAAAGATAGAAAAGATAGAGAGAGAAAAGAAAATAGGAGAATAGAGGGAAAAGAAAATAGAAAATAGAACGGAACAGAACACAACAGAACAATAACAGAATCTCACAATTCGCAGCGGAACAACATATAATAATAAATGAATAATCTTTAAACAAAGAACTATATCTGTTATTACATTACATCACATTACATCAGAGTGTACAACAACAACAACAAATAGTGCAGCGGAAAAAGAAATACTATATAGTAGTAATACGCCATGCCATCCATCTTGCCTCCAGCAACTCCTGAATATCCTGATAAACCTAACTCTTGACTGCCCGTGTAGAAATTGGTGGACACCCAGAGTTTAGGAAGGAAAACAATAAATTCCGAGTCAGTCATGTGACTGGTGTGAGAACTCAAAACAGTTTATTTATCTTTAAAATCAAAATAGAGGAATATTTTTAAATCAATTCGCAATGCTTTTAAAAATGAGACTACCATAAGGCCTCCCGCACACACACACAATGCAAACGCAGAATCGGAGGAGATTTCTCCTTATGATAGTCAAAGATGCTTGATACGCATTAAAAAGAACATTTGATATTATTACTAGTGCGTAGTGTAGGAAAATTTTATTTCGAAAGTAGAATATAAATCTTAGCCAGCATAGACATTCCGCACTTATGCCTACTATAGCTACTATGTTCAATAGCAGGTTACCGCCACATTCCATAGAAGGTTATACAACTAAAACCGTACAAGTCTCGTATTGTTTCTTTGGATTTCCAACGAATGATCAGGCCAAGGAACTTCCCATTGCCACATGAGAATGCCTCTGGATGGACATCCCCGAGAACCAAACCGGATCTCTACCAACACAAGGCCGGGTTACCCCTAACTGAGTAACAACTGACCGAATATGCCATCCCCCGGTCCTTTGGGACCTTTCACCGAGCGCTCGCAATCAATTCACACAATCATAACAAAGTGTTTTCAACATGAGTAAGTATCTGGGCTCCATACCATGATACCACCCTTTTCCAGAAGGAAATGCACACATCCTAAAGGGCGCTAACCCTCATAACCTTGCTGCTTCTTTCCTGTTTTGACCATTCACGGGGTGTGAGGCTCGACGAAGTCACGTCCACAAAAACATACTTTATACAAAAGCCATGCTTTGGGTCAACAAATGATCATAGAAATGATCACAAAGATAGACGATCAAATAAATGATCCTATCATAAATAATCAACACAATGATCATTTACAGCAACACTCAGCATGTCACATTACCAAATTGGGAATATATCGCTGATAACATTCAATTACATAACCTCTGAGCTCGTACGTCTCAGAGAAGGGTGTTAAGCTAAAAGAATAAATTCTCCGCCACCAACAGAAATATATTTGAATGAAATCGGCTTTATATCTCAATTTGTAATGTCAGACATACAATCCATACAAGTCTGTTCCGGGATCGAACAAAACTGAAGGCACTTACAAAGAAGTCCTTGCAATCCGGATATTCACAATCCTGATCGGATTCACCATCACATATGGAGAACTCTATACCGGAGCAACTCGGTGCAGAGTCAATCGATAGGTCATCCTATCGCTCTCGCAAATACCGGATCTTCAACACCGATCTTCAATGCTATTCACAACGACGTATCACATATTCGGAATGGGTTATACGACCCCATGGTCCTTTCCCGGTTAACCCGAATAGTGAGCGCTTATTCAAAAATAAGTGTGGCATTCACATTCAAACAAATCACATCAAATATCCATTCAAAGGGAAATATTGATAGTCGGTTATTGAACTATCGATGGATATGCACACATCACCAGTTTCCAAATAATTTTCCAAATTATTTATTTTCCAAAATATCTTTACAAGATATATTATTTTCAATACTTCAAAAATAAATCAATATTTATTTTTAAACAAGTTCCCCTTTTTATTCATATATTCCATAGTGAATTTTCATTCAAAAATATCCATGCATATACGATTTCAATTATTCATTTCAATTTATCTTCAAAAAGATAAATTCCCAAAATATTCACTTTATATTGGAAAACATTTCCATACTTATTAAATAAGTAATTCACAAATTTTATTTATTTTCAACACTTAGAAAATATTTAATATACTTAAATCGAGATTAAGTATATATTTCATTCTTTAAGGAAATCATTCTCATAAACATATTCATTTGGGCCAAAATGAATGTTGCGTAAAACATTGTTACAACAACCCAAAATCACTAGTATAGGGATTCGAAATTAAAATAGATATATAAATCCCAATACTATACAAAACATTTCCTTTCGGAAATCATTTACTATAACAACAGTGTTATAGTCCACCATTTCCTTTTATTTCTCGAAAACGTCTATTTCAACAATAAATGTTGAAATCTATGGTTTCGAATCTCAACACATTTAAAACATCGTTAGATCGTTTTAATTCTATTAAAAATATCACATTCTAAACATTTTCTTTAACATATTATCCACTATTCAAAAACGTGAATATACTACGTTAACAATTTTTTTTTTCATCCTTTTATACATTTTATTTTAAAGTATTATTCACAGTCAAAAATGTTAATATAACTTCATTAATAGGTTTCAACAATTTACTTATCAAAATAAGTTGTTTACGAATTTATAAAACAACGTTTATAAATTCTTTTTCTATCCTATATTCAATTCATAACTAAATTATGTACCAAAGGTTCATATTATAAGTTAAATACTTATAATTTATTTGTTTGCAAAAATCGTTCCTTTGAACTTCATAATTATAAATCTTATAACTTATAAGATTCGATTATTCATCCCAATATATTCTTTAATAATTTCACAAAATTTATAAATCTTACTATTTATAAATTTCATTTATAACTTCACCATTTATAATTTTATAATTCCATTCATTTACAAAATTCATTTTCACTTCATTCAAACACTTATAAAAACTCGTTTTATAATGTCAATATTTCAATTTATAAATATTCATTTATAAATCTCTTAATATAAATCAATTTATATTATTCTTTAAAACGTCTTTAATCTCCTTTATTATTTCACCATTTTGATTCATAAAATAATTAAATTTTATAAATCCTATATTTAAACTTTTCACAATAAATTCTAAAATTCCGATTAAACTATTTTATAAAATCATTAGCATCATATTCTCAAAAATCAGTTTTTAACTATATTTCTCAAAAATCATAATTTTTATAACATTAAAAATTATAACGTTTATTTATTTAAAATGGATCAATTCCAAAAATATTTTATAAACGTTTTCTTTCAAAAATCACTTTAAAAATCATTTTAAAATTTCAAAATTGGGTCCAATGATGCTACACACCAAATAGTCAATCACGACAACAACGACATCATATATCGATATGATAATCCATCAAATATCAAAATATCTGAAATCAAATAAAAACTATTGAGGAATCCAGTTGGATCCCTCCAACCTGTTTTCCTGCATCCACAAACATTAGCACAATACCAATTCCGCTCCAGTACGGAATTATCGCGGTATATGGGATTTAAAATATTATCCGTTTAATAGACGGCGCAATAGGGTCTCATCCGCTAAACAAAAAATGCGGGAAATCAATAACTCCAATATATACATATGCCAATATATATATTGCTATTATATATATAATACCAATTTCACTGTTTATGAAATATTCGCGGTATATGTTTTTAATAAATAACATCCGCTTACTAACGGCGCATAATGTCTATTTTAACAATCAATAGATAACAATCATCATTCAAACATGCATTCAAATATTTTAAATCTAACTATTTAAAATAAAATTGAAACTGATTCGATTGAGTGAGAAGTTCTCACCTTGATTTTAATTTCGTTTTAGCGATTTATTTCGAATAAAATTAAACGCACGTTTAATTTTATCCAAAATTCTCACTAACTCCAAACGACTTCAAATCAACTCCATCGCGTACCATAGGATTCCAACGCAACTGGTTTCGCGCATTTTCGACCTCGTATGAAAAAGTTATGATTTTTATAAGTTTGTACACGATTTAAATAAACTATTTTCAACATAATTATAATTTTTATAACCTACTCTAAACCGTAGCCACTGGAGCCAACATGCTTGCATCAGGGCCCTTGAACGCAACTCCCCCCAACCTTTCTTCTTCACGCGTGCATCTCCTGAAGAAGCCGAACCCATGAATCAAATTTAGGTTTTGATTTTTCACCTTCCATGTTGAACTTGAACTCGATCAACTTGCTCCATGTCGAAGCCCTCACCACAAGCTACACTCGGCCCCAAGAAGAGCAAGCTCGGCCACCTGATGAGCTTTGAATTTCGTGCACAACTGGCCACGGTCGGCCCTCCCTATCTCCTTCCACGTTGCGCCAAACCACATCTCCACTGTTGAAATCGTAGTGCTCGATGAGCTTTCCAACTTTGATGTTGAACATTCTTGCTAATTCTTGATGGATTTGGAGTAATCGAAGGAGGAAGGAGAAGCATTCTCAGCCTTTGGTTATTAAAGTGGCGACTGCATATTTAGATTAGGGTTTTGTTTTATTATTATTTTTTTTTAATGAAGGGTGGGGCTATTTATAGGAAAATCGATCGACACTATTCATCCCGGAAATTCCGAACTCCGATTTACGCGCCGTAACCAGCGTTTCTAGGGTTTACCCCGCGTTCCGGACACAATGGAACAGGTTTCGAAAGCTAATTCGGACATCTGTGCGAGTTATGGCTATAAACGTTCAATTTAAATTAAACCGATTTAATCGATTTTCTAGGCGTTTTAATTTGTACCGGACAAACGGTAAATCCAATTGACACGAAATTTGAAACCTTACAATAATATCACATTACGGATCCGATGAAACTGGTTTCGTCGAAATCCGAGACTTTTTGAAAAATGGCTATTTTAACTCGCCAAATTAATATTAAAAATAATTCGATGCGTTTCGAGCTGCCACGATCAAACGATAACTAAGATTGACACGAAAATTGAAATCCGGTAATAACTAACTATTACAGATCCAATGGAACTGGTTTCGTTCAATTCTGAGACTGTTCAAAAATTGACTATTTTTACTAGTCGATTTTAATATTAAAATATTCAATTTTCACAAATTAACTTTTAATTCGATTTTAAAAGTTCTAAAATATCGTTCTAACTTCAATATGATAAAATAAAATTTTACAAATCATTTTCAATCATATTTAACTCCATTTTCAATTATTTCCATAATTTAACATATTAAATTATTGATTTAATTATTCAATTAAATCCAATAATTCAAATAAAAATTTATTCGACTTATAAATTCACTTATTAATATTTAAAATTAATTAAATATTCAAATTTTAATTAAATAAAATTCTGGGTCGTTACAATCTTCCCCCCTTAAAAGAATTTCGTCCTCGAAATTAACAAGTAAGAAAAGTTACAGAATCTATTAATTTTCCAAAATTCATAATTATATTTCTTATAATAACTTACTAAGTTTTCAAATCATACTTAGTTATCCTTTCAAAAACAACTACTATTGTTTAACTTTCAATTCCAAAATCAAAGTTATAGTTTTCAAAATTTTCCAAATTTCCCAAATTTTTCTAACGCCTTAAATTTTCGGAAAAATTCGCCATAGTCTCCTTTGCGCGGCTCGATCCGAAAAAAAAATGACAGTATATATATCACAAATATACATCTCATCAAGTAATGAGGCATCCCGAAGGGAAAAAAGTATAAAAGTACGGTATGTAATCCGAGATATGTACCTTATATTTTATTAGCAAGCATATACGGCTAATATAGCGCGAAAGCGAACTCCAAATGCGAAGCAAACGCAATCCGCACCTACTAATCACTCAACAAACAACATGAGAACATGCATATATGAAAATAATCTCAATATACATCATATAGCAACATAATAACTATATATGTCAACATAGCAAATGAAACAAAAGCTATATATTCAACCATCAACCAACTAACATTCATAACCAATAATTATTCATTCATTTATATTTTCATTAATATTAAATGAAATGGTTTTCAATTTAATCACATTTGATTCATTAACAGTGGATGTTTACTAACATTCAATTTCAATTAGTTTATATTCACTAATTCATATTCAAGTTGGTTCACTTTCAAATCAAATTCAATTCTATTTAAGTTTCACTTAACTTCCAATTGAATTTAAATTACTTTAGCTTTTAATTTCATTAACTCAATTTCATTAACACTTAATGAATTATATACAATCAACTAACAATCATATAACAACCAAAGTATATTAATTTCAACTAAATTACTTTGCTTTCAATTGGTTTAATTAATTGATTTTCATTAAATTATTCAACTTCCAATAACATTAGATTTTAATGAATTAACACTTATATTCATTATTTCATATAGTTTCACTTATATATATATAAGTTTATTTCACAATTGTAAATCACTTTAATTATAATTCAATTCTTATAATTCATTTGCTTATACAATTATTCTTCAATTTAGATTATTCAAACAACTAAACAATCAACTTATATACACTTTAATAATTCTGAAAAATTATTCCTTTATATATAAAAATATAATCAAGGTAAAATTATTTCATTTACCCAATTTAAAACAATATCGTGTCGGTTTATCTTGTTTAAGAGTTTAGAAACCCCTTTCTACGATAGTTAGCTAGACTACATCGACCGAAATTTATAAACAATCAACCGATAAGTCAACACAATACAAAACAATTATATATTCACTAACAAATACGCTCTCATAGCTATTATTACACTCAACTCATTCTAGAGTACTACTGACTCTATCTCTAATGAGTAACACCCAACAGAACCATGGTTGTCGCTTAACCATATGCTCTGATACCAAATGTAACGACTGCGCCAGTGGTCACAACCGGTAGGCTTTTCAACCATCCCAGCCCCAGCGTGGCTTACACTGGTACCCCAGACCTTGCTTTTACGGCCAGCCTCTCGACTGTCTCAGGTTACACCTAACCAACCCCCTAAAAGAGGACGTGTAGGGGTAAGAGTCTCCCGTTCGCCACCTAACCGCGAAGCGAGAACCCCCCATCATATAGCCCAAAGCTCAGCAAGACTGGTGTGAGAACTCAAAACAGTTTATTTATCTTTAAAATCAAAATAGAGGAATATTTTTAAATCAATTCGCAATGCTTTTAAAAATGAGACTACCATAAGGCCTCCCGCACAAACACACAATGCAAACGCAGAATCAGAGGAGATTTCTCCTTATGATAGTCAAAGATGCTTGATACGCATTAAAAAGAACATTTGATATTATTACTAGTGCGTAGTGTAGGAAAAATTTATTTCGAAAGTAGAATATAAATCTTAGCCAGCATAGACATTCCGCACTTATGCCTACTATAGCTACTATGTTCAATAGCAGGTTACCGCCACATTCCATAGCAGGTTATACAACTAAAACCGTACAAGTCTCGTATTGTTTCTTTGGATTTCCAACGAATGATCAGGCCAAGGAACATCCCATTGCCACATGAGAATGCCTCTGGATGGACATCCCCGAGAACCAAACCGGATCTCTACCAACACAAGGCCGGGTTACCCCTAACTGAGTAACAACTGACCGAATATGCCATCCCCCGGTCCTTTGGGACCTTTCACCAAGCGCTCGCAATCAATTCACACAATCATAACAAAGTGTTTTCAACATGAGTAAGTATCTGGGCTCCATACCATGATACGAACCTTTTCCAGAAGGAAATGCACACATCCTAAAGGGCGCTACCCCTCATAACCTTGCTGCTTCTTTCCTGTTTTGACCATTCACGGGGTGTGAGGCTCGACGAAGTCACGTCCACAAAAACATACTTTATACAAAAGCCATGCTTTGGGTCAACAAATGATCATAGAAATGATCACAAAGATAGACGATCAAATAAATGATCCTATCATAAATAATCAATACAATGATCATTTACAGCAACACTCAGCATGTCACATTACCAAATTGGGAATATATCGCTGATAACATTCAATTACATAACCTCTGAGCTCGTACGTCTCAGAGAAGGGTGTTAAGCTAAAAGAATAAATTCTCCGCCACCAACAGAAATATATTTGAATGAAATCGGCTTTATATCTCAATTTGTAATGTCAGACATACAATCCATACAAGTCTGTTCCGGGATCGAACAAAACTGAAGGCACTTACAAAGAAGTCCTTGCAATCCGGATATTCACAATCCTGATCGGATTCACCATCACATATGGAGAACTCTATACCGGAGCAACTCGGTGCAGAGTCAATCGATAGGTCATCCTATCGCTCTCGCAAATACCGGGTCTTCAACACCGATCTTCAATGCTATTCACAACGACGTATCACATATTCGGAATGGGTTATACGACCCCATGGCCCTTTCCCGGTTAACCCGAATAGTGAGCGCTTATTCAAAAATAAGTGTGGCATTCACATTCAAACAAATCACATCAAATACCCATTCAAAGGGAAATATTGATAGTCGGTTATTGAACTATCAATGGATATGCACACATCACCAGTTTCCAAATAATTTTTCAAATTATTTATTTTCCAAAATATCTTTACAAGATATATTATTTTCAATACTTCAAAAATAAATCAATATTTATTTTTAAACAAGTTCCCCTTTTTATTCATAAATTCCATAGTGAATTTTCATTCAAAAATATCCATGCATATACGATTTCAATTATTCATTTCAATTTATCTTCAAAAAGATAAATTCCCAAAATATTCACTTTATATTGGAAAACATTTCCATACTTATTAAATAAGTAATTCACAAATTTTATTTATTTTCAACACTTAGAAAATATTTAATATACTTAAATCGAGATTAAGTATATATTTCATTCTTTAAGGAAATCATTCTCATAAACATATTCATTTGGGCCAAAACGAATGTTGCGTAAAACATTGTTACAACAACCCAAAATCACTAGTATAGGGATTTGAAATTAAAATAGATATATAAATCCCAATACTATACAAAACATTTCCTTTCGGAAATCATTTACTATAACAACAGTGTTATAGTCCACCATTTCCTTTTATTTCTCGAAAACGTCTATTTCAACAATAAATGTTGAAATCTATGGTTTTGAATCTCAACACATTTAAAACATCGTTAGATCGTTTTAATTCTATTTAAAATATCACATTCTAAACATTTTTTTAACATATTATCCACTATTCAAAAACGTGAATATACTACGTTAACATTTTTTTTTTCATCCTTTTATACATTTTATTTTAAAGTATTATTCACAGTCAAAAATGTGAATATAACTTCATTAATAGGTTTCAACAATTTACTTATCAAAATAAGTTGTTTACGAATTTATAAAACAACGTTTATAAATTCTTTTTCTATCCTATATTCAATTCATAACTAAATTATGTACCAAAGGTTCATATTATAAGTTAAATACTTATAATTTATTTGTTTGCAAAAATCGTTCCTTTGAACTTCATAATTATAAATCTTATAACTTATAAGATTCGATTATTCATCCCAATATATTCTTTAATAATTTCACAAAAATTATAAATCTTACTATTTATAAATTTCATTTATAACTTCACCATTTATAATTTTATAAATTCCATTCATTTACAAAATTCATTTTCACTTCATTCAAACACTTATAAAAACTCGTTTTATAATGTCAATATTTCAATTTATAAATATCCATTTATAAATCTCTTAATATAAATCAATTTATATTATTCTTTAAAACGTCTTTAATCTCCTTTATTATTTCACCATTTTGATTCATAAAATAATTAAATTTTATAAATCCTATATTTAAACTTTTCACAATAAATTCTAAAATTCCGTTTAAACTATTTTATAAAATCATTATCATCATATTCTCAAAAATCAGTTTTTAACTATATTTCTCAAAAATCATAATTTTTATAACATTAAAAATTATAACGTTTATTTATTTAAAATGGATCAATTCCAAAAATATTTTATAAACGTTTTCTTTCAAAAATCACTTTAAAAATCATTTTAAAATTTCAAAATTGGGTCCAATGATGCTACACACCAAATAGTCAATCACGACAACAACGACATCATATATCGATATGATAATCCATCAAATATCAAAATATCTGAAATCAAATAAAAACTGTTGAGGAATCCAGTTGGATCCCTCCAACCTGTTTTCCTGCATCCACAAACATTAGCACAATACCAATTCCGCTCCAGTACGGAATTATCGCGGTATATGGGATTTAAAATATTATCCGCTTAATAGACGGCGCAATAGGGTCTCATCCGCTAAACAAAAAATGCGGGAAATCAATAACTCCAATATATACATATGCCAATATATATATATTGCTATTATATATATAATACCAATTTCACTGTTTATGAAATATTCGCGGTATATGTTTTTAATAAATAACATCCGCTTACTAACGGCGCATAATGTCTATTTTAACAATCAATAGATAACAATCATCATTCAAACATGCATTCAAATATTTTAAATCTAACTATTTAAAATAAAATCGAAACTGATTCGATTGAGTGAGAAGTTCTCACCTTGATTTTAATTTCGTTTTAGCGATTTATTTCGAATAAAATTAAACGCACGTTTAATTTTACCCAAAATTCTCACTAACTCCAAACGACTCCAAATCAACTCCATCGCGTAGTGCTCGTCCATATGATTCCAACACAACTGGTTTCGCGCGTTTTCGACCTCGTATGAAAAAGTTATGATTTTTATAAGTTTGTACACGATGTAAATAAACTATTTTCAACATAATTATAATTTTTATAACCTACTCTAAACCATAGCCACTGGATCCAACGTGCTTGCATCAGGGCCCTTGAACGCAACTCCCCCCCAACCTTTCTTCTTCACGCGTGCATCTCCTGAAGAAGCCGAACCCATGAATCAAATTTAGGTTTTGATTTTTCACCTTCCATGTTGAACTTGAACTCGATCAACTTGCTCCATGTCGAAGCCCTCACCACAAGCTACACTCGGCCCCAAGAAGAGCAAGCTCGGCCACCTGATGAGCTTTGAATTTCGTGCACAACTGGCCACGGTCGGCCCTCCCTATCTCCTTCCACGTTGCGCCAAACCACATCTCCACCGTTGAAATCGTAGTGCTCGATGAGCTCTCCAACTTTGATGTTGAACATTCTTGCTAATTCTTGATGGATTTGGAGTAATCGAGGGAGGGAGGAGAAGCATTCTCAGCCTTTGGTTATTAAAGTGGCGGCTGCATATTTAGATTAGGGTTTTGTTTTATTATTATTTTTTTTTAATGAAGGGTGGGGCTATTTATAGGAAAATCGATCGACACTATTCATCCCGGAAATTCCGAACTCCGATTTACGCGCCGTAACCAGCGTTTCTAGGGTTTACCCCGCGTTCCGGACACAATGGAACAGGTTTCGAAAGCTAATTCGGACATCTGTGCGAGTTATGGCTATAAACGTTCAATTTAAATTAAACCGATTTAATCGATTTTCTAGGCGTTTTAATTTGTACCGGACAAACGGTAAATCCAATTGACACGAAATTTGAAATCTTACAATAATATCACATTATGGATCCGATGAAACTGGTTTCGCCGAAATCCGAGACTTTTTGAAAAATGGCTATTTTAACTCGCCAAATTAATATTAAAAATAATTCGATGCGTTTCGAGCTGCCACGATCAAACAATAACTCCGATTGACACGAAAATTGAAATCCGGTAATAACTAACTATTACGGATCCAATGGAACTGGTTTCGTTCAATTCTGAGACTGTTCAAAAATTGACTATTTTTACTAGTCGATTTTAATATTAAAATATTCAATTTTCACAAATTAACTTTTAATTCGATTTTAAAAGTTCTAAAATATCGTTCTAACTTCAATATGATAAAATAAAATTTACAAATCATTTTCAATCATATTTAACTCCATTTTCAATTATTTTCATAATTTAACATATTAAATTATTGATTTAATTATTCAATTAAATCCAATAATTCAAATAAAAATTTATTCGACTTATAAATTCACTTATTAATATTTAAAATTAATTAAATATTCAAATTTTAATTAAATAAAATTCTGGGTCGTTACAATAACATTTAAAGATATCGAATAAGTTGCACTTCATGGAAACTGATCAAATTGACATTTCAGTAATCGAATTCCTATGCCTGTCTAGTAGCTATTGGTCCATATTCCTTCTAACACAATAAGATAATAGTTGTATTCAATCATACTGAACACATTATCATGTACTATGGTTTACTTGCTCATTTTGAATGATATGATTTTCATCAAGGTTTCGTACATTATGAATCGCGACTACTTATCGTATTACATCTTTTTGAAATTGTTCACCATATAACATTTACATGTGATCGAATATGAATTTCTATTTTATCACATTTCTGGTGATTCACTTAACCTATCATTGGACGGAAAAGATGGAAAATATAATAGTGAGATTCCAAAAGACGAAACTTGGGATAGGCAACATATATTCTGTTTGCACAAAAAATGGGCAAACACCTCCAAGTCGTATGAATTAGTTGATTTTATGTTGTTTCTAGTGATTTGGGTGATTTACGCAAATATATGAAAAGCAGGGACTAAACTGTAAAAGACACAGATTTATAGTGGTTCGCCCAGAACGTGCCTACGTCCACTTTATATGTTATTCTCCTTTTTCTTTCAGATTACAAGTACAAAGCTCTGTATACAAGTATATGAAAGTTGTTTGAAAGTTCCTTCCGTGCTTGAGCTCTCAAACTTGTCTGCCATTGTTGTACCCCTGCCCCTCTATTTATAGAGTGAGGCTGGAGGCAGGGGTCTTGGACGTATATAGCTGCTGGTGGGCCTGGGCTGAAGCAATCTGGCCTGACAGAATTGGTCCGTTTGTGTCCTCCCTCGTTTCTGGTCCGGCAGTGGATGGAGGTAGGTTGGTTCGGTGGAGCTTGGTTGGCAATGCATGGGAATGGAGATGGACCGGTGGAGGTTGGTTCAGCAGGGAGATGGTTTTGGACCGGTGTTACTTTGGTTCGGCGGATAGATGGTTCGACGAGCATGAAAGAGAGGTTGGTCCGGTAGCGAAGGGATGTGGTTGGTTCGGTAGCGAATGAGCATGGTCCGGTAGTGGCCTGTGTACCGGATGAGCTTAGGTACCGGATGGAATGGAACGAATGTAGTGGGCAAACCCAGATGGAACTGATGCTTCTTGGTCTCGAGATCTCCTGGGTGAGAATTCACCCAGCATTTGCCCCCCAAAGTGGGGAATATGCCCGCATATGTCGCGCTTTGTTTTAGATTATTCAGCATAGGCACTTTCATTCGGCCCCAAGTGTCGAGCCTGTTGGTCCGGTCGTATCTGTACTCGCCTATAAGTAGGGGCCTAGGGCTTCCATTATTCCCTACCGAACGAGATAAACGGATAAGGAATTCCTACCGAATCAACCACTGTGTCGAATCAACTCCTGCTGCCGAATTAGGTAACTGCTGAATGGCTTCTTCATTTTACTTCGTTTTACTGAATGGAACCGAGGGGTTCAAAGCACCGAATGAGTTTTTTCTCTTTTTCTCTTTTTTTTTTGAACCACCGGACGAATTATTGAGACCCCGAATACCGAATGAACCTTATACTGAGAATGCCGAATGAACCCTTGTATTGGGGAATGCCGAATGAGATATGCCAAATGAACTTTTGTACTTGAATCATGAGTGAGATCCCCGATTTATACATGCTTGCTCGCTTTATACACTCGCTTGCTTATGTCTATATACTTCTTGTTCTAACAATATGTCTCTCGCTTTTGTGTTTGCAGATAAATGTCTCACAAAGTGGAAACCCGATCAGATAAATGGAAATCCAAGGGCGAAGGAGAGTCCTCCTCCGTGCCCCAGCCCAATCAGGACCGGGACGACAGGGGCCCACCCCGAGATCGATAGTGGATGGATATGGTCCTCAGGAGCTCTTGAACTCCCCTCCTGACTGTTTTCCTAGCTCCCTCCGAGAGGAGCAGCTTGACGTTATATCCCGTTCCTTTGGGATTGAAAGAGCACTCATGCTGTTGCCGGGGGATGGAGTGATGCCGTACAATCCTCCTGAAGGGTATTTCGCGTATAGCCGATACCATTGCATGCGCGGGGCCATTCCTCCGATCAATGCATGGATAGTCAGCTTCATTACTTACCTGAAAGTGGCTCCTTTTCAGCTTCAGCCCAACTCCTATGCCATCTTAGTGTGTCTATTCGTTATCTTCCAGAGGAGATATGGGCGCCCCCTTCTAACCAGGAAATCCGATATCTATATAATCTGAGGGGCTACAAGAAGGGGTCTCCATACATTAGTTTAGAGTCGGCCGTGTCCTTCAAGCCGGTCTTGGACTTATACTCGAAGTTTACCATGTTTAAGAAGGAATGGTTCTTCGTCCAGGACGACTCCGTTTCTTTTCGCCTCTTCACTTCTGGCTGTAAGTTGACTTCCACTTGTAATTTCTTTGTCCTGATTGCAATGCTTCTTCTTATATGCTTTTATTTCTTGCTAGCGACAGGTGGCTTTGCGGTCGTGGAGAATGATCGCCTGGTACAGATGGCCGCGGAGATAGAGGCTATCTCTGGAAGGGACAGGTCGGCTTCT
Organism: Allium cepa; assembly: GCA_030765085.1. Classification (NCBI taxonomy): domain Eukaryota; kingdom Viridiplantae; phylum Streptophyta; class Magnoliopsida; order Asparagales; family Amaryllidaceae; genus Allium; species Allium cepa. The sequence continues at coordinate 736,517,440 of CM060928.1, read as the reverse complement.
TACCTAATAAGGAATGCCACTCTCCTGGAGCACAACCTAATTCTGCCACGTCAATCCGTAGTTAAGCAGAGAGATACAGCCGAGGAAAGGGCTGCTAAAGCTAAAGATGGGGCTACTGCGAAGAGCAGCAAGAGGAAGCCTTTTACAAAACCTCCAGTTGTCAGAGGTAAGAAGCTCAAGAAGTCCGACGGCCCTTACCCTAGCACGTGCCCAATGACTCCGGGGGAGGAAGACGTGGAGGAGGATAGAGGTGAAGGCGAAGGAGGCGATGTAGGAGGAGAGGCAAAGGGCGGAGACGACAGAGAAGGTGACGGTGGTGGTGGTGGCGCCGGGGCTTTATCTCCTGGGCAAGCAGGCGAGATTCAAGAGTGGACGGATGATGCCTTCCGCCAGGCTTTTGAGGGGTTGGAAGAAGGATCAGCCTTGGTGGAGAAATCGAAGAGGTCTGATAAGGCCGGGTCCGGTGCCAGCCTATCTTCTGAGAGTATCTCAGCTAAGGCAACTTCGGCGGTTCAAGGTGAATTCTTAACTCCTTCTGCAGATTCCATTTACGATAGGGACTTAGGAATATCTTATGGTTCGCTCCCGTCCTGGAATGAGATTCAGGACTTATTGCAGTATCCTACTCCTCCGCAGGGTTTGTAAATAGATGTGCCTTCTTACTCTTTTTAACTTAACGTATTTCTTGAATTATGGATCACTGCATGTTTGTAACACTTGGTTTTCATTCCAGGAATGGGTAAGGTGGCCAAGACATCAGATATTCGGCACCGTCTTGAGCAGTATAAGTTACTCAAAGCTTCCGCCAAACCAAAGCCGTCAGCTAGCCGTCCTGGAGATGCGGTTAGATATCGCCCTCTTCTCGGAGTTATTAAAGAAGATATGCAAAAGAGAAAGAGGGGTTGATCTTCGTTTGAACCTCTACCCGGCCCTCAGCCTCCAGCCCAGCCTATCCATGATATTACTGAAGAGGATACTGAGCTTATGCCTTCCCCACATCCGTCCGAAAATCCAACCGTCACCCCGATAGACCATCCTAGTTTGGTTCGCAACCCATTTGCTGGCCATCCGAATCTGGACCCGAGTTTTCAGGATATCTCTTTTGACGAGGCCACGGGTGAGCATCTTCTCCCCCGCAATCCCATGGTACGGGTGCTTGATGAGGCTAAGTCCTTAGATCTCGATTTGCTTACTACTCGGGTAGTTACAATGGGGGACGAAGCCAAAGCTAATATTGATCGGGTCGCGGAGGAGAACAGGAAGTTGATGGGGCATCATGCCCGTTTGGTCAAGGCTGGAGAGGAGATTGGGAGTGTTAATATTCGGTTGCGGCTGAAGGTTGCTGATCAGGCCAAACAACTTGCCGATCAAGCCATTCAGATTTCTCAGCACGAGGCAGCCTCCAGGCGGTTGAAGGAGACTATGGAAGAGGCTAGTAGGGCAGAACTACGAAAGATGGAGGCTGCCTGCAAGGAGCGGATTGACATAGCCAATGCTTCGGTGGATGAGGTTTGGAGGGCGGATCTCGAGTAGGTAGAGGAGTTATCTGGGAGGCTTAAGGCCGCGGAGCTTACTCAGGCCAGGCTAAAGGAAGAGATGGAGGAAATGAGGAGGTCTCTCCAGGCTGACCGCTTGAGATATCGATCGGAGAGGGATGTTGCCATCGCTAAGTTGCTGTCCTCCGAGGCCCGGGTGAGGGAGTTTGAGGAGAATGAGGGGATGATGGACGAAATGTTGCAGGATATGTACTTCCGTACTTTGGAAGCAGGGTAATCTATCCTGGATGGATGACTATCCCCGGGTCATGGCCAGGATATATCTCTGGGCTTTGGAGGAGGCCAAGGCCGATGTGGATAAGGAGGGTGGCACGGCCTTCAGAATGGACGTGGTTACCGCACAGTTCTCAAAGGAGGAGAAGGTAGCGGTGAAGGAGGGGATGCGGCTACTTGCTGCGGAGGAAGCCGGTGTACAGTTGGGGGATGAGGACCAAGAAGCGTGTGTTGGTGAGTTTTCCCTTTTTAGCTTTTCATAACTTGATCGTTCGTTGTTGGTTTAATGGACTCTTCTCCTGAATTGGACAGGTGGGACCTCTGGTCATCATGTTGGGAGCTCCGATCCTACAGTCAAGTAGATTCGAAGAGCTGGTAGGACGAGGGTGGAGCACTGGTGCAGTTGGTTATTTCATTTAGCCTGCTTGACATTCCTGTACATGCTAGTTCAAAACATTAATGTACTCTTAAGTTGTAATTATGCTATTGAACGTCTCTATGTAAGCTTACAACGTAAGCTGATTCTGTTATATTCTGAATGCTGTTATTATTTTGAAGTGCTGTATAAAAAACATAGTTATGCATATGCCTGTGATTTGATTGTGTTCGATGTTAAGCTTTTGCTTGAAATATAATCTCATGTTTTGCAATGTTATGAATAAGTCATAGCTACATGATTATGTACAAGAGAAAAGAGTGCCGCCCTTCATGTTCTGGTTGCAGGGGGTAGCTTTGGACATCTTGTGTAATTAACCATGGATGCGGCTGAGTGCCTTGTCACCCAGTTTGCGGGCTCAGATTCTCGTGAGCGAATACCTCCTACTTAGTGTCCTGTACTTTGGGGATCGTTATGCAGGATACAAGAACAATATTTAAATGGAATGGAAATATAGGAAAAGTAAAACTTCCAGTCACGGAAGGCCGTCGATATGCTTAAGTTCGTGGCAAACGGGTTTTGTAGTCACTTTCCCTAGCAGTGGGTCTTGGAGACATTTGTCACCCATCTTACGCCTCCGCGGGGAGTTTATCTTTTTTAGCACAGCCGCACTTAAGACATATCGGAGCCGAGATCGCGCACAGTAACTACCCGAGCCATTATGGCCCGTAATCATGGGTATTATTCGATTTACTGTGGCCGGCTAGCGTGGGTGCCGATCGTCAACCGTGAACTACCCCTGGCTGGCCACACCTTATGTTGGGGCTTAAAGTAGGTTCACAGTTGCCGGCGAGCCGAACGTCGTAATGAGCTGCCATCGGCTATAGTCGGCCTTCTTGATGGCTTATAATCGGCTCATTAAAGTTGGCTTTGAGGGCAGTCGCGAGCAATGAGTTAACCCGCAGCAGAGGGATGCTGGAGCAAAAGTGTCTCATTGGCAAGTGCATAGAATCGCATAGTAGCTGTTGAGTCTTGTCCAGGTAAGGTTGCGCCGTGAAGTTCCAGTATGGAAATGTCGTTATACATGATTTTGTTCAACAGAAAAGGATAAAGCTTAACAAGCAGCCAAGATATAAAGGAACAAGTTAAAAAGAGACAAGATTTTTAAAGTGGTTCGGCACGAAAATGCCTACATCCACTGATTCTCTTTGTTAATTCACTTCATATGGGCAGTACAAGTTAAGAAAAGTATCGACGGAGGTGTTGTATGTTCCATGCCCTCTGGAACACCTCTCCGTCCACTGTTGACAAAATATAGGCTCCGTTGCGGAGATCTTTATGAATTACGTAGGGTCCGTCCCAGATTGGATCTAGCGCTCCGGGGCGCGGGAAGATCCGCTTGAGGACAAGATCTCCTTCTTGTAAGCTGCGGTGCTTGACTTTGGAGTTGTATTGTGCTGCAACTTTTTGCTTATGAGCTGCTGCTTTGAGTGCTGCATCGTTTCTTCTCTCCTCAATTAGATCCAAAGACATGAGGAGGAGTTCTTCGTTCTCTTCCGGGTTGTAGTGGATCCTACGGTGAGAGGGCACTATAGTTTCAACTGGGAGCATGGCCTCCGATCCATATGCCAAAGAGAAAGGAGTATGCCCTGTCGAAGTTCTGTAAGATTTGCGATAGGCCCAAAGTGCTATAGGAAGTTCGTCCACCCAAGCGCCTTTCGACTTTTCAAGTTTCTTCTTGATTAAGGTTTTGAGAATTTCGTTGACATCTTCGACTTGTCCGTTTGCTTGAGGATAAGCTACAGATGAGAAGCTTTTGTGGATTCCGTGCTCTTGGCACCAATCGGCGAATTCTTCGCTGTCAAATTGAAGTCCGTTGTCTGATATGATCTTGAGTGCGACTCCGTACCTGCACAGAATATTTTTGATCAAGAAGTTGATAACTTTTGCTGAAGATATTTTATTTAAAGGTTCCGCCTCCACCCATTTGGTGAAATAGTCAACCGCCACTATAGCATATTTGGCTCCGCCTCGGCCCGTTGGCAGTTCGCCAATCAAGTCAATTCCCCATATTGCAAAGGGCCAAGGGCTGGTCATTTGAGTAATCTCATTTGTGGGTAGTCGAGGAATCTTGGCAAATTTCTGACATCTATCGCATCTCTTGACGAAGTCCAAGGCATCTTTGTTTAAAGTGGGCCAGTAATATCCATATCGGAGTATCTTCTTTGCCAGAGTCTGCCCTCCAGTGTGATCTCCGCAACTTCCTTGATGGATGTTGGATAAGACTTCCCTGGCTTCCCTTCCAACGATACACCTTAATAAGGGGTTAGAGAAGCCGCGCCGATAGAGGATGCCTTCTTGTAATGTATAGCGGGAAGCTCTCCTCAAGATTTTCTTGATTTCATTACGCCCGTCGGGCAGTGTGCCATCTTGTAAATATTCCCGGATAGGAGTCATCCAAGTTTCTTCGTCGATCGCAGCTATCAGATTCACTTGCTCGAAACTTGGTGCCATCTATTTTGAGATGGTTAATACTCCGAAAATAGTGATGTTCTTCATACTAGCTTGCTTTGCTAGTTCGTCGGCCTCTTGGTTCTCTTCTCGAGGAATGTGTTTGATTAGATAGTGATCCAATTGGTTAAGCAGCAGCTTGGTCTTTCTTAGATATGCTGTGAGTCGTTCCCCTCGAGTCTGGAAGTCTCCCAGTATTTGATTTATAATGAGTTGAGAATCACTATGGAGACATAAAGAACCGACTCCAATTTCCGAGGCCAGTTCTAATCCAGCTATCACCGCTTCATATTTTGCGTCATTGTTGGTGGCAGCGAATTCCAACCTTAGGGCGTAGTGTAGCTTCCTTCCCCTGGGGGTGATTATCACAACACCTGCCCCCGAGCCTTGTTCGTTTGACGCTCCATCTACGAAGAGATTCCACTTGATATCTTCTGCTATTTCAGATTGCTCCTTACCTTCGTTAGTAGTGAATTCGGCAATGAAATCAGCTATGGCTTGCCCCTTGATAGCGGTGCGAGGATGGTAGGTGATATCATATTGACTTAGTTCAATGCACCACTTAAGTAATCGTCCAGAAGTGTCGGGGCGATGGAGAACTTGCCTTAGCGGTTGATCGGTTAAAACTCTGATGGAATGAGACTGGAAATAGTGTCGCAGTTTCCGTGACGTGATTAGCAGACAGTATGCTAGCTTTTCAAGTTTAGGGTATCTGGCTTCTGCCCCTGTGAATCTCTTACTTACAAAGTATATGGGTCGCTGTGCGTGGTTGTCCTCCCTCGCCAAAGCGGCGTTTAAAGCATAGGACGATACAGCTAGGTATAGGTATAGTTCCTCGCCTTCATTTGGAGTTGAGAGTACTGGTGGTCTTTGGAGGTGTTCGATCAAGTTAAGGAAGGCTGTCGAGCATTCGTCAGTCCATTCAAACTTTCCTTTGTCTTTCTTTAGAGCTTCGAAGAAAGGGATGCATTTGTCGGTTGCTTTAGAGATGAACCTACTTAGGGCGGCCACTTTCCCGTTTAGGCTTTGCATCTCTCTTCGAGTGGATGGTATCTTGATATCTTGCAAAGCTCGAACTTGTTAAGGGTTTGCTTCAATCCCCCTGGCATGAATGATGAATCCCAAGAACTTTCCCGATGATACTCCGAAGGAGCACTTTAAAGGGTTCAGCTTCATTCCATATTGGCGGAGTACTTGAAACATCTCATCTAGGTGGTTTATATGATCGTTGGCTTTCCTTAATTTTACCAGCATGTCATCCACATAAACTTCCATAGTTTGCCCTATTAATTTCGCAAACATCTTGTTGACAAGGCGCTGATAAGTAGCTCCGGCGTTCTTAAGTCCAAAAGGCATTACTTTGTAGCAGTACAATCCCCGGTCAGTGATGAAACTGGTGTGGTCTTGATCGGGGGCATGCATAGGGATCTGATTGTATCCTGAGTATGCGTCCATGAAGGATAAAATTTCGTGTCCGGCTGTGCTGTCCACGAGTTGGTCGATTCGGGGGAGTGGGAAGCAGTCTTTCGGGCAAGCGTCATTTAAGTTGGAGAAATCGATGCATGTTCGCCACTTCCCATTAGCTTTCTTTACCAGTACCGGGTTGGCGATCCATTCTGGGTAGATGGCTTCTCGTATGAAGTCATTGGCAAGTAAGTTCTTCACTTCTTCCTCGAGGGCTGCTGATCGTTCTGCCCCCATGCTCCTCTTTTTCTGCTTCACTGGCACCTTGGTGGGGTCGATGTTCAGTATGTGGCATGCTACGTTTGGAGAGATTCCTGTCATGTTGGCGTGCGTCCATGCAAATACATCCATGTTGTGGCGAAGAAAATCGATGAGTTGATCTTTCAACTCCGCTCTTAACTGAGACCCGACTCTCAGCAGCCTACTTGGGTCGTGTTTGTCTACAGCTACAAATTCGATAGCCTCTGCAGGCTCGGTGGTGGCCTCCTCCTCTTTGTCCTTGGGGTCTAATTCGTTGAAAGGATCGCTGGTATATCGAAGAGGAGGGGCTTTCTTTAATTGCTATGCTTCCAGGCTTTTCTTGCAGAGAGAAGTCTCTGCATCCTTTCCTTTATCCTTCCTGCGGTTATTGCGAAGCTCAGTTACATAGCAATCTCGAGCGGAGTCTTGATCTCCCTCTATTTCTCCTACTCCGTTATCTGTTGGGAATTTCATCTTCAAGCACTAAGGGGCTAGGACAATTTGGAAGTCAGACAAGGCTGGTCTTCCCAAAAAGGCGTTGTAGGCCGAATGGTTCTCTATTAGTACAAATGTTTGTTTTCGCACAGCGGAGCGGGGATGACTTCCTATTTCAACAAAAAGGTCCAGTTGCCCGAGGGGCACTTTCGCATCTCCAGTGAAACCATGTAGTTGTTTGTTGCAGGGAGACACATCCTTCATTGACAGCTTCATTTTGTGGAATGCATGCTTGAATAGGATATTCACTGAGCTTCCTGTGTCTACTAGAATTCGGAAAACTTTGGCTGGACCGAACCAGGCACGGATGACCATAGGATCCATGTGCGGGTACTGTCTTCCCTCTAGATCACGCCTACTAAATGTGATGTCGTCACTCTCTTTCCGTTTCAGGTGGCGTTCTTCCACAACAGAATTAACGTAGCCTTCAGCGTTTCTAAGTGACTTACCGTATCTTTCCATCTCTACCCAGCTTCTGTAGGCGATGTGTGGTCCTCCTAATATGGTATGGACTACTATTTTCTCTTGACTAGAGCCACTAGTGTTGCGACTTCCTCCGCCTTCCTCCGGGAGGGGTAACCCTGGGTTTTCATTGGCGGGAGCTGGAGTCCTGCTCTGGCTTTTAACATAGCGTTCCAGTCTCCTCCTTCTAATGTGTTCTTCAATCAAGTCCCGGAGATGGTGGCACTCATTGGTGTCATGTCTGTGGGATTCGTGGAAGCGGCAGAACTTTCCATATTTGAGTGCGTTATCTGACTCCTTCTTGTGCGAGGGGGGCTTGTATCTAACTTCGTCTTGAGTGGCTAGGAAGATGTTTTCGATCGTTTCATTCAAAGGAGTGTAGGAGTCAAATCTTGGCCCAGGTCGATATAGGCGCTTTTCCCCTTTCTTGCCCCCAGCATTGTCTCTAGATTCATTTCTTCGAACATCCTTTGTTGCAGCGGAAACCCTGTCTGTGGCTGTTTTAACCTGTTGCTCTATCTGCCTCTCAGTGGCAGCGTCTTCAAGTCTCATATACTTTCCAGCTTCATGGAAGAAATCAGGTAAAGTGGCTGGCTTTTCTTTGGTTAGTCTTCTAGCAAATTTAGTATCCGGGTGTACACCACTGCAGAGAGCCATTAGGATAAGTTTCTCGTCGGCATCTTGGACCGCGACCGCCGCAGCGTTGAATCGGGTGAGATATTGCTGCACTGTCTCTCCGGGTTTCTGCTTGATATTAGATAAGGAATAAGCGTTCTTGGGTTGTTCCACATGAATGCGGAAATGGCTGATGAATTTTTCTTTCAACATTTCCCATGAGCTGATGGACCCTTGGGGTAGGTGGTAGAACTAGGAGGTAGCTAAGTCTGCCAAGAAGAGTGGGAAGCATTTACACAACACTCCCTCTGTTGCTCCGCTCATGAGCATATGCTGGGTGTACCTCTGTAAGTGTATGATAGGGTCAGAAGTTCCCTTGTAAGGTTCCATCGTTGGCATTTTCCATTCCCGTGGGGTGATGGCAGTTTCGATATTGCGGGTGAAGGGGCTGGTTACCCTAGCACCTATTCCCCGATCCCTTTGCTCCTGTTGGACGCACTCTCTGAACAATCGTGCCATCCTTTCATCAGAACTTGGAGCAGATAGAAATGAGTTTGGTTCTTCTCTACGGGATTGAGTCCGTCCAGACGACTTGTAGGGATGGTATCGTCTGTCACTCCTAACATTCTCCAAAGGCTGCCTCTGATCTTCTGGAGGCATGCTGGGGTCAGCCATACTTGGCCCTTGCCTTGATCTTCCCCTGCTGGGTTCTGTTCTCAGCACTTCCTCGGGTCCAACTTCGGGCTGGACTCCAGCTCGGCCCCGTCTACTGGTGTTTTCATGGTTAGGTAGCATGACAGGCTCAGCTACATCCGACCCTTGCCTGGCACTTCCCCCGTTGGGTTCGGTTCCAAGTGTTTCCTCGGGTTGGAATTCGGGCTGAGTCCGAGCTCGGCTCCTACCATGGCTGTTTCCGTTGTTAACCTCTTTGAAGAAGAAAGGTCTTTGTCGCCTTCCAGATCCTCCAGATTGGGACTCACCCCATGATTCGGTGTTGCGGTTGGATTCTTCAGCATCCCTTAGGCGTGACATGAGTTGGTCCACCAAGGCTTCTTGTTGAGATACGTAGAGGTTAGTGACTTCAGCCACAACCCTGTCCAGATCTGCTCTAGTAATTGGTTGTTCCGCGGCGGGGGCTGTTAGGTTTGCCTGATTTTCATCTGGTACTGCTGTTAAAACGGGATGATTTTCTTGATTTGGGGCCACTGGATCTGGGATACTGCTAGTTGCAACGTTCTTTCTTTTGTTAACATCTCTCCTTTGCCTGGAAGTCATGTTGTTGGAGCAAGGAGCGACGATGTGAGGAAGAAGGTTGAGTAGGAGAGGCTGTAGCTTCTGGCTAGCTCTCAGTGAAAGCACTAAAAAATTTTGCACAAAAATTGGGCAAACATCTCCAAGTCGTATGAATTAGTTGATTTTATGTTGTTTCTAGTGATTTGGATGATTTACGCAAATATATGAAAAGCAAGGACTAAACTGTAAAAGACACACGGATTTATAGTGGTTCGGCCAGAACGTGCCTACGTCCACTTTATATGTTATTCTCCTTTTTCTTTCAGATTACAAGTACAAATCTTTGTATACAAGTATATGAAAGTTGTTTGAAAGTTCCTTCCGTGCTTGAGCTCTCAAACTTGTCTGCCATTGTTGTACCCCTGCCCCTCTATTTATAGAGTGAGGCTGGAGGCAGGGGTCTTAGACGTATATAGCTGCTGGTGGGCCTGGGCTGAAGCAATCTGGCCTGACAGAATTGGTCCGGTCGTGTCCTCCCTCGTTTCTGGTCCGGCAGTGGATGGAGGTAGGTTGGTTCGGTGGAGCTTGGTTGGCAATGCATGGGAATGGAGATGGACCGGTGGAGGTTGGTTCGGCAGGGAGATGGTTTTGGACCGGTGTTACTTTGGTTCGGCGGATAGATGGTTCGGCGAGCATGAAAGAGAGGTTGGTCCGGTAGCGAAGGGATGTGGTTGGTTCGGTAGCGAATGAGCATGGTCTGGTAGTGGCCTGTGTACCGGATGAGCTTAGGTACCGGATGGAATGGAACGAATGTAGTGGGCAAACCCAGATGGAACTGATGCTTCTTGGTCTCGAGATCTCCTGGGTGAGAATTCACCCAACATATTCGATAAGGAATCTGAGGTGTTCGATCCCAAAATTGCATTACTATTTAGTGAGTAATAATGTTCTTAGGACTGATTCATCTGAGGATGAGTACAGATCCTCCTCTATGAAGAAGGATTTGTATGCGTAATTATTTGTATCCAAGACATTGTCATCTTGCTCTAGTGTTTTTATATCTACGTAGTTGTTAAGGCGTCTATTCCTTCACACCTGCATTTACATTCATAAAGGTGGTTGGCCACTATAAATCTAGCTTTGTAGCTATTGAGGCATTTTTCCTCACACCTATAATGCTTTGTGAAGTGGTATAACAATTATAAAATTAGCTTACATGTGCAAAGTAATAATACTTTATTTTTCCCATATTTTTGCATTGTTTACAGTTCTAAAGTCATGCAAGACAATACACAGTCTCGGGTAAATAGAGACATAAGTAACCAACATATAGATATATTTTGTAGTTGTATAAGTTGGCTCTCGCATGGCTCTTGACGTGACAACATGCTAATTTTTTACTGGTAAGTATGTTTTATATTTCTATGTCAATCTTAATATAGCTCATTTGTATATTTTAACCAATAAACACTTTATCGATATATATTAATTGCACTAATTTATCAAAGTAGAATATCTTAACTTTACATAGCATGTGTTCTTATAATATTAGAATGATTAAATGTTACCATGTCATTTTTCTAATAAGGTTTCCATTAGATTTTTTATGTTTCTCAAAATCTTAAGAAAAAACATAAAAATCTTTCGATTTCTCTAGTAGGTGTTAGGACTAACTTGCCTTATGATTCCGACCTTGAGTTTGCTCAACAAATCAAAGCCCACAAGTGCTGGATAATAGTTTATCGGTTATATCATATATAACTCCTAGCCCATAGTCTTTGTCCTAATCTCGATGTTGACCTTGGATTTATTTCGGTTCCACTTAGATTTATACGTACATACATATATATTTAAGTTCTGATTTATTTATAACTTTTATAATTTAGTGAACTTATATAATATATAAGTTTTAATTTATTTATAACTTTTATAATTTAACTAACTTATATAATATACATACAAATATTAGTATATGTATATATGTATTTATTTATTAATTAAACCTAATCAAATCAATTCATATTAATCAAATTGTATTTTGTTAATTTTAATTTGGTTAGCTAAATCACATTTAATTAATTTAATTTGTATAATTTTTTTGAAATTTTACATTATGCATCTTAAATAACTTAAGGTAAATAATTAAATATTACAATTATAGTTTGTTTATATATACATATTAATTAATTAGCTTTAATTAATTTTATATAATAATTCATTTATTTGATTAAACAATTTAATTAAAATTTTAAATTAATTTGAAAATTTCATATAATTCATCTTAAACAAATTTAAAATAAATATATAATTATAGCTATTATAGTTACATACATATATCAATATATGTATATATGTTGGTGTGCGTGTTAACTAATCGTTAATTAATTATTTAATTTAGTTTAATTTAATTAATCAAATTAATTAAATATATTAAAAATTCGAAACTAATTATTTTAATTTCTCAAAACAATTTGAATTTTTTATTCCATTTTACAATTTTAACAAAAAAAAATCTTTAAAAATTTAAACTTAACTTATAAATTTAAAATATATTTTAAATTTTCAAGCTGAATTTTGACAACTAGCCCAAGTCATCAATTTGGGCCTTTACAACTAGGCTAACCTTTTAGACTTACTTTAGGGAGGGAGGAATGCTTAATTATTCAACGTTAAGCTTAAACGCAACTTTTCTAAACACCCGTTGAATAAGTAGATTTAATTAATAGCCATAAAGTTGCAAATTAGATTGCGTAGACCATTCAGCCTCTCATGCCATTGAAACTCCGGCCCAAACTCCTTTGGGGTGTCCATCTAGGTACCTAATGATTGAGTTTTACATGCAGTCTTTCAACTAGAGCAACAACACATGACATATAGGGTTAGAGGAAATGCTTTGTCAAAGATTATAATGTGATAACTCCCTATCATGCTAGTTATAGGGGTCGAACCAGGGACATCCAATGTACTAGGTGAACGCCTCAACCAACCTTGTTGGGATATCATTAAAGGAATCCGGTCTATTTCTCAGTGGGTGAAATGGGAATATTTCAAGATATTTCCCTATTTGGATCATAGCGCGCCTATGAAGTCTAATGGGTTTCAATAAACCCAATCTAGTTATTTTTTAATAAACTCATAATTTTTTAATATTTTTATTCAAAATTCATTAAATATATGTTAATATAGCGTAAAATTTGTAAATTTATGAATATATCAAAATATTTTGTATTTCAAGTTGTGTGATAACCATGTGAAACGTAAAGCAAATTTGATTGTTAGGTGTTAAAGGATAAGAACAAACATGAAATTAGATCTAGACGTAATCACATCAAGATCTAAAAAGAAAAGAATGAAAGGGTGCGTCATTGATTGATTGTTCTACCTTTCCTTTTTGGCAAAATTTAATTGGCAATCTAGTTAACATACAAGAGATGATATAATACAGCAAAAATGACAAAATCAAGAAATAACATGGTCAATATATACATGAGTAGATATTGGGATTTATATTTATCATGTATATATTTGCTATTTATATGTATATATTATTGCCTCAATTTCAAATTATTCAATGATTTATTTAAAATAAATATAAGCTTCTAAAACATGCCTTAACAATATAAAGAATAAATATAAATGTTTACACATATATATACATATACATATGCATACATATACATATACATATGCATACATACATATATGTATGTATGTATATATAATTAACCATCTAACTGATTCAAAAACAAACATCCACGTTATGTTAGAATTTTCTAATGTATTTGTAAACATATGTATACTTAAATTAATTGATGAAATATATATAAAAATATAAATAAATTTTCAACCCATAATAAAATTTTGTTTTCTTTTATATTATTAAACAATCAAAATACTACAACGCCGAAATTGCACACAACAAATCAAATAAGATATTAATAATCTTTTGAAAAATTCAAGTAGAAACATTTAAAACATTAAATTGTACAATATGTTCAAAATATTAATGTAAGTAATTTTAAAACATAGATCCATAATTAAAACATTGTTTTAATCATATAAATTTTGTTTTGATTTTTCAAATTAAGAAAAATCAAATCATTCAATAAATTATTTAAATTGTATAACCGATTTTAAATCAAGGCGACATAATAATACATATACATAAAAGTGATAAACATTTTACATCGACTAAAATTAGAACATACAGTTTAGATATAGCCAATAAGTTACACTTTAATTTGGAAATCCCTAGATCCATGAATCTACACCCAATCTTTACAAGAGATGGATGAGGCATGTAGCTCTGTATTGTATTTCATGTTTTGATTTGATTTGGAGTTGATAATTTTCAAAAAATTAGAGATGGAATTTAGGTCATGATTGAGGGACGAAAAGAGAAAAGAATTGGGAAATAAAGGAGTGGAATTTGTCTTGGTGGAAGAATATAAACTTTTCCTATTCTTTATTTAAGATCTTCCCCTTTTAACTCCTAACCAATTTTCAATTAACCTAAATCACCCCCTTTCCTTTGCTGGCCACACAAGTATGTACACTTACATGAACAAATTTTACAAAAAGCCCGTTAAGTAATTCACTGTATTTAAAGCCCATTTAAATACATACTGATATCATATATCGATATGTGTATAAATAACTTTTATATATACATACCAATAATTATATCAACACCCAAAACATCAACTAAGTCAATAATAATTAATAGTGTATACATATTAGTTAATTTAATTAATCTATAACATTTTAGTAACTAATTAAATCATATGGTTTTTCATAGAATTCACAAACGTGATTATAAGATTCAATGGTGTGAATTCATTTAGCGATTAATATTAAACTGTTCAAATATTAACATTTGTATATAACCTTATCTAGTAGTATGACAGTTTAAATGAATTCATTGATCACAGAACTTTTCAGTAAAATCCAACTTCATATTTTCTTAAGTGGTATCTTTTAGCAATATTTATTTACATGCATTCTTTCTATCAATGATATATCACTTTAGCAGTTATGGAATTTAGTATTAGTCAAAATTCCAATATCATCCTTATTCAAGTTAGTTGATCCATAAAAAAGTCACTGGTTCATCAATAACATTTATTATTAACCATCCTACTCTGATTAGAGATTTTGACTTCAAGTTGATTACAATTGACCGTGCTACTAACTTCATACAGCTAAGAAGACAGATTCTCTACCGAATAGTGTTTCACTTCTGATGCTTCAACTCAGACCTAACTATAGTCACTTGATGGCTTGCCATGACATCACTTAACTTTAATTATAGTGGAGTATTCACACTGAAGTTCCACAGTATTCTTAAGTCGAGGGAATTATGTAACATTATTACCATGAGATTTCCTGTTTTAGCTAGTGTTATTAACTAACAGAAAACTCTCGGACGAGTCATTTGATAGCAATCCAATAACCACGAGTACATATCAACATTGGTGCCCCAGCAGCAATGAGCAAAACCTTCCCAACATTTGAAGAGCATCACGCACTTTGGTCCACACGGACGTATCCATCTTCTTTCTCAGGACATCTTAATAAGGATTGTTTAGAATAATATATGTTTTATATTGTGATAATTTTCTCACGATTACAACTCTCTGCATTTATTATTACATAACATATCATTTAAGGATTTTATATTTTAATATCCTTAAATTAATTACTTAATCAATTTATCACGATATAACAAGTATAAAATTGAAAACAAACACGTTTTTATTTTGAACGAAATTTATTATAGAGTTAATAATTTAGAATAAATTATTTAATTACCCCTAATACTATCAACAGTACACAATAAAAATATCAAATGTGTACTAGACCAAATTTAACTAAATTTACACAATAAAGTTGGTGATGTGCACTTAACCTGAACTAACATTTATAAACTATAAACTGGTAGATGTGTACATTATTAGAGCAGTCAAATACACACAATAAAAATGTCAAACGCGTCAATTAAAGTTGCATTCTTTTTGCACACAAAAGGGCCATGGGAAATGGGTAATTGAGAGGAGTATGAAAGGATAATCATTTACGAAAGACGAATGCGTTCTTGTGTTACAAAAGAAGCATTTGAAAGGAGTATTTTTAATTATTTTGTTATAAATAATTATTTTTGTTAATTGTTTTATTTTATTTTAATTATTTTAGATAATAGAGTTAAATGAATTTTTATTATTTATAAATTATCAAATGCTAGAAAAAAGGCAATAAAAAGGACAATTTTTATTAGGTATTAGTAGTTTGTAATACAAATACAATAATACATCTCTCTCCTAACATTTCCTACTAGATATATCATAGGTCGTCTAAGTTCCTCGGACTTATCCATCAGCAAATGGATAGCTCGGTAATTTGAATCCTTATTAGCCAAAATGTATGTGATTTCCTATTTGGAAAATGGTCATCCTCTTGTTGCAGAACCATACATTTACCAATGATCTATATAATCTCTGTATCATGCGAAGAATCCCCACTCGATTGACGTCTACTGGGAGCGGAAGTGAAAGCACTTGCGATATGGATGTGTAGAAACCTGAAGAGCATGAGTGCTAATCTCAGTAGTATCGCCTATGAGAAATTAAAAATACATCTAGATGTCGATTGGACATTCGTAAGTGGAGCCTTCGAAACTGAGAACTTGTAGGAGAGAGTTCTAATGCAGCCTTCAAATATTACATTCAACTCCCTGAATTTCAAAGGCGAATAAATTTTTAATTTCTTATACTTCTTAGCAGCTATGTCCCACCACTCGTCATCTCCTTAATGGTATCAATTTCCACATTCTAGAACTCGCCTTCAATCCATAACAACCAGTTTTGGGCATCCATTCACGCTTAAGGTTGTCAAACTTGTTTTCATCCGATTAGGATTGCAATTGACACCCATCTCTATATTAAAGGCTTTGGATATTTCATCGTACCAATAGCCAACATGATCTTTTCGAGATCCAATTTTGGTGAAGTAAATGTTGATAAAAGCCAATGTCCATTCCTCGGTTATGTCTATAATGAGGCAAATAGTAGAACCGGAAGGTTCACAGATTGACATTTTGGAAAAAAGACTCAAAAAATATCGAGAAAATTATAGGAGTTAGATAATAGTATGCGAAACGAAAATTATGGTGAAATTTACTTCAAAAAAATGACGTTGAAATGACAAAAAATGCTTGAATTTTTAGACTGTGGGAAAAGAAATGTGATTTGGTAAAGAAATTAAAGGAGGAGGAGGAAATATAGAGAAGGAATGGGTCCGTTGGGAAAGATGGTGGCATCTGACGCGTTTGACGCATCAGAAGCCAACTGTTTCATTCCAATGGTTCATCCTAACGAAGCAAGTGTAGGCCTGATGTTTATGCATCGGAAGTGACACCAACCATAACTGGCCATTTTTTGGCTGCGAACGGTACCTAAATATCTTTAACAAATAAATATGGAATACTCAACTTAGGGATAATCTATCAATATGTATTACCGATGGTAGCTACATTGATGGTAGACTTCTATCATAAAATCCATGATTTCTTATAACTACAGAATTGGACAGTCTTCTATCATAGATGTGTTTGTTAATGTTTATAGCTATGTGATTGCACAGATTCTACTACACATATCAGATTAATCCCGCTATCATATAAGCTATTAGATCTGAACTATGAAATCATCTTAAATGGAAAATTAATGAAAATGTAGGGTTTATTAATAATATTAACATTGAAGCGTCACTAAATTGTAATTACCATCTAAAGGGTTATTAATTGTTATTAAAAAGTGGAAATTTGGATCTGCACCTTATTTTCATACGTAAAAATCCTTCCAAAAAACTTATTTTAAATTATGCCCCTATTTTTATAGGTTTTATTCATATGTATGATCAAAACATTTTTTTTGAAAAATTGTTATACTTGTAGAGAAATCTGCAAATATTTATAAAAACTTCTGAAAATATTTGCAGAGTGTAAACTTAAAATATTTGCAAACTTATCTGGAAATATTTGCAGAGTTTTCCACGAATATCCTGAAACTTAAAAACAAGAGTTTTTTAACATATTTTTGTCCAATGGAGACTGTGTATTTTGAAACATAAAGAGGGCCTTTTTATAAATCTTCCCTGTTAAAAAAATAATTGTGATAAATCGCAAAATACATTAAATAAAATTTCCCTCAATTAGTTAAAGTAAGTTTGAAACCTTTAATAGCAAAATTCACCAAAATATATATTAACAGTTATTTAGGATTCACCCACTCATAATTTAAAATAAAATGGGTCATTAGATTAATTATATTCTAAAAGGTCACTAAAAGATCATTCACGGTTATTTTCCTCAAACATATAAAAATTGAGTTTATGAAAATTTCTTTATAGTTTATAATTTTTTCAACGTACATTAGTAAATATTATATTATCAATTAGTAAGGACTAATTTAAGATAATTTTAAGGGATAAAATTTATTATATAAAGTTCCCTTAATTAACAACTTAAATTCTTAGCTAAGAAAAATCTTAAAATCATTCTTAACCAATATTTATGGGTTCATAATTATATCATTAATGGAATCGTTAAGCGCAATCATATTGTAACGAACTGCCTTTTAGTACGTGTTAGGCAGACACATGTGCCAACTCAAACCGTACAGATGGGCAGATTGTTATTGGTGAATAAGAAAAACCAGAGAAAGAAAAAACAAAATACAATCTTGCAGCGGAATGACAAAATATAATAATCAAATAACTGTTGATGAAGCTGTTTATAAAACTTTGATTATACTTGTACAAAACAGATCAGAGTTACACATATCAGATAATAATAAATAATGCAGCGGAACATTATGAATACAGTGGAATAAATATAGTAAATAATAGTAGCATAAATCTTTGTCTTCGTCCTTCAGAAAGTAAGGTCTTTAAATCCTAAAATGCTCAGGCTGACCTGAGCGAATTGAAAAGACAAAACAATCGAGTCGGAACTAAAGATCTTATGTATGTTAAATTAATAGAAATAAATATGAGTGGAACGGCGTCAGAGATATTTACGGGTTTGACATCTCCTATCCAGTGTCTGACGTGAGTGCAGTAAGTTAAGGGATGTTCAGGATTCACATCTCCTAAGGATCCATTAAACTGTCTGCAGTGTAGTACAATACGCTATTATAATATGCCTACAGTAAAGTAAAAGTATTAAAATAGTGTTAAGGCGTTACCCATATCCCCCTTAACACATTTTTATACATTTCCATGGCCTATACAATACCGTAACTCCCCCCATAAACTGGAGGGCTATCAGAGGGTGCTCCATAGGTATGGTACAAAACAAACTCGCAAAAGGATAGGGCATGTGAACACGGCACACGAGGAAATTCCAGGGTAGATATACCATTTGCGTATCCGGACTGGTGGTAATGCATAGCAGCTACTACCACCCACCTCGAAACATACTCTCAATCAAAAATCAAAGGGTGGCCACTAAAACAATCACAAATCAGAATATTATATCGAAGAAGTGTGTCCGATCGGAGGAATGACCTCACTTGGCCTGGCGTGGCTCCTGATTTTAGTCACATCTAAGCTGACTCATGGGAGTAAGGGTCACGTCATACCTCATTCAGAAATCGTTCACCAAACCATCCTACTTCATTTCTAGAATCTCCGCCACGTATACAGTTGTTAAAGTGGTTTTCAGTATTGGCAGTGAGTATGACAATATCTGATCCTGGTCTCTTTAACAACCAATCGCTTGTTACACACCGGATGGTTCTTTTACATTTCCAAAATTATTTCATAATTGAATCAAAATATCATATTCAATTCAAAACATATCACTTTTGAAATCATTACTTACTTCTGAAATCGTATCCACCTTTAAAAATCATAGTTCGATAATTATATTTCCTTTCAAAGTCAAATTCACAATTTATATCGAAATATCATATTCCCAAAATTATACCACTTTCAAATGATATCGTTTCCAGAATCATAATTTCTTCCAAAAATCATATTTCCAAAACAGGTTAAGTCCTTGCTTCAAAATCATCATTTCAATATATTATAACATTCAAAATTCCAACTTAGGTTATAACATCTTTTGACCTTGTTCTCTTTTAAACCAACAAGTTGAATTCAAACAGTTCCACTTTACTTGGTCTGGAAATTTAAAAATGGTTTAAATAATTATAAATAGTTAAAATAGTTATAAATAGATTTAAAATAGATTAAATATAATTAAAATAGATTTAATAACTTTAAGATGGATTAATTAGATTTAATATAAGTTAAAATGGTTTAACTAGTTTTAAAAATAAATTGAATGGTTTAAAATAAGTTAAACTGGTTTAATATAATTAATATAGGTTAAAATAGTTTATAAATATGAAAATCCTAAAATTTTGAATCTTAAAAATAATATAATCTAAAACAGTTTTTATTTGAAAACATGAATTTGTAATTTATATCAATTTAAAACTATTTATTTCATTTCAACAACTTCACACCATTCCAATTTCTCAAACCCAATTTTAGGTTTAAATAATTTCAATTCTCAATAAATCATTTAATTCAATATCGCTTCCAAAAAATATTCAAAATATCACTTTAAATTATTCCAATTTCAATACATTTCAAAGTTATATTTTCCAACAACTCAAATAAAGCAATTCTAACAAATTTCACTTATATCTCAAATTCGATTTTAAAATTTCAATTTCATTTCTTAAAACCATTCCTTTAACCAATTCGCATTTAACATAAAACTTGATTTTTCAATAATAGTTCAATTTATATAAATCAACTTTTGATTTCAAAATATTAATCAGTTAGATTCAAAAATTTAAGGATTTAAAAACATTTAATTTAACCAATGCGATGTCCGTATGTAATTCTCTACCCTAGGTTTAAGTGATACGGATATTTATCACTTCAATCCGTAATTTAAAATTTTACGGTTATATATCATTTCAAACCGCAATCCTGAATTAATAATAAAATCCATAACGAACTTGCAGTTTATAACGATATAAAATAAAACATCCATTCAAGCAATATCAACAATCATCATCCAAAACAATCAATAAATATCAATATAGAACTAATAATCGATAATAGGTATTTAACTAGCAGTTTATATTCAACAAAAAATTAAATAACTATTTAATCCAAATAAATTCAAATTAACTGAGATAATGATTCAAAATATACCAAAAAGTCACAAATAAATTTCTAATCACATCATAAATTAATTTAACAAACATAAGAAATTTTAGAAGTTGTGAGTGGATTAAAACACTCACCTTTGAATTTAAATTGATTTTACACCCAATTTAAACCCAAAATTCAAACCGTCTCAGAATTCATCCAAATCAGCATAAAAATGTCCGAAATTTTAATACGATCCCAATAGAACAAACCCCGTGTGAATCGGACCTTGCATGCACAAGTTATTCGAGTTAGAAGATTGAACGATTTTAAATACATAAAAAGGCAATTTACCTGCCTTCCTCCCTACCACACGATTAGAACCCTAGAACGCATACCCAGTTCGAACAAACCCGTCGCCTACATCAACTTTGACCATCGATAACTCATGCCCCCGACCCTAAGGCGATTGGCGACCTCCTCCAGCGATCTCCCCACTCCCTACCACGCCTGCCAAGGTCGGCAATACCACCTCCGGTGAGCACAGTTGCCATGTGCCGCTGGCGTTTCAAAAACCCTAGTCGAGAAATTTCCGTCGATCAAGCTGTTAACATCCCCTACAAATCACATGGATCACATCCCCTCGACAATCTCCCCCCATCCAAACTATTTGTTCGACGATCCATCGACGTTCATCACAACGCGATGAACGGTCGAGGCTGAATCGACCAATTTCGACCACCTAGAAACCCAGATCAAAAAACGAATTGTAGAATTGACTTGCGCTCTTTGAGAGCTTCAAATCGATATATAATTCTATAGGTTTAGAGGAATTTGAATTTTGAAGTTGAATTTGAGATTTGAGAATTAGGTTTTATCTGCCATTGAAATGAGGAGGAGCTAATGGAATTGTACGTACAGAAATGAGGAAAAAGAAACGTTCTAGGGTTTATAACGATATATATATATATAGGCAGAACAAAATAGAAAGGAATGGGCTTGATTGGCTTGGAATGTTGAACGATACATGACCCGAAAAGCCCTTTTCGACTCCGGAATGAAAATGGATCAACCCGTATATCAAAATAGATGTTTTTGATGATTTCAAATTTAATGGAACAGGTTTCAAGTCCTAATTTCATCGCATGAAGAAGTTATGTTAAGATCAGCTTATTTCATATTGATTTCAATTAAATTGATTTCTAGGCGTTTCGAGCCCGTACGATCAAACGACAAGTCCAATCATTACGAAACTTGAAATCCTACAATAATTCACCATTATAGATCCGATGAAGCTAGTTTCATTGAAATTTGAGTCAGTGGCCAAAATGGCTATTTTCCTATTAATTAAATATATTAATACTAAATTAATTAATCACCTTATTATTCGATATTTAATAATTTACAATTTCTATCACCTTGGATTATTTAATGATCTATAGTCCTTTAAAACAAATTTCTAGATCAATTTACTATGGATTATTTCACAATTTACCTTGTTTAATTTCAGTTTCAAAATTCTGTAATTAAAATAAGAATTCTAAAATTTCCCTTATTTGATTCTCAATCTTGTTATAAATCAATTATTAACTTATCATCTTAAAGGTAATATTAACATTAGTTTATATCGTAATACATTAATACTTTCCCATTTCATCCTAATTCCAATTAAAATAGTAATTAGTTTCATTTACCTATAATAAATCCATTTGTTATACAATGAATTCCAATTAATTATAATTAATTCCAATAAATCGATTTGATTCAATTTTAGTCTTTTTATCAAGTCCATCATTACTCTATAACCACTTGTTTCACATTTCATTACATTAATATATTCCTATTTCCATCTTTTAATTGTATTAGTGACTATATTTTAAATTTTGTAATTTTTTCAATTACACACATTAATTAAGATTTTAATCTAATTAATTGTTTTATCTTAGTTCCATTCTTTTATTACATCAATTATTATTTTATGAATAAATCTACATTTCTATTTATTTTATTACATTCACACTTTCGGTTATTGCATTAGTTCTCATTAATATAACATTAAAATTCATTTAATTCTAAATAATTTCCTATTTTAATTTAGTAAACCAAATAAACAGGTAACTTGTAACTATCGTTACCAAAACTTTTAGTTACACTTATGAATTCATTATTCACAAACAAATGTTACAATTCTTATATAATTCAGATTTTATTCAATGTTCATTTATTTCACACTATTTCATTTATTAATTCAATGTTTACATTTGTCTTCTTATATCAATTTATATCCAAGTATAACATTTACATTTTTCATTCATTGGAATTTCATTCAAGTTATTAACAATTAACTTACATTTATTTTGTTACAATTCAATCTAGTTATTATTTCCATTAACAATTTACTAATTTTTATTTCCTTCGATAATAAATTACCAAAATCTTATTAAATTAACAAATTTAATTATCGAAAATTTACGAGTTGTTACACTCTTCCCTACTCAAAACTTTTCATCCCTAAAAAGGAAAAAGGAGGGGAAAGAAGGAATTAAGAAATCAATATATCATATTCAAAATATTAATTATGTAAACAGTAAATTTACAAAATAAACTAATTTAAACAAAATATACAAATTTATAAACATTTAAATCTTTTATTTTCAAGTCAACAAAAGTTTGGAAAACATTTAGAAAAAATTTCTGAGTCCAAAATTTACGAAAAATTTCGGCGGAGTCTCATTTTGTACGGAGAGGCTCGGGAGAAATTATAATATAGATAAAACAATATATTTTATAACTTTTCAAAATAATATATCCCAACAGCGGGAAACAATATAATAACGCTATAAAACCATAATCCGATAATGTACCTATTTGTCGGACAGTTAACGCTTATTTTATGAAACCGAAAGTAGGAGCAATTGCTTTCATAACCTGTATTTCACTTGTATAATCCAAAAAGAGTTAATAATTATATAAAATGAAATATTTAAAGTTGTTTCAACCACTAACAAACAAATCAATATAAACAACAATCACTTGCAACCAATATACAATCATCATATAAAATCAACACAAATCAATTATTTATCCATATCAACCAAAACAAATAGTTTGTTCGGTTAAGACACTTTTAATCACATAAAATGACAAATAACTACTAGCATATCATTTACTTAACAGTCTTAGATAAAAGTCAATAGATTATTTATACATCCAAACAATTATAAGTATCATTTCCCAAACAATCCATAAACCAAACAAACAACAGATCCTAACATTATATAGGTAATTTTTCACAAGATTTATTGTTCATTTTTTTCCTTTCATTCATTCAATGATTCCTTTCTTTAATCTTACATTTATTTTTACAAAATTTTATTCTCATTCATTCATTTAGTGTTTATTTCATTTATTCTCATTTATTACTTACAAAAAAATTCATTTTCATTTATTCGTATAATGTCAATTTCTTTTCATTGCATTATATTTATTCATTCATTACTTAATTTCATTTATTTATAGTATTCATGTTTAATTCAATTACTTAGCATATCAATTCGTTTACTTAATTTTCTGATTACTTACTTACAATACTTACTTTCTATCTCATTTTATTATAGTAACATTTCAATTATAACTTAAGTTTATAACAACTACAACATCAAATTCTTATTTATTAAAGAATTTCACTGAATGCTTTCATTACTTTGAGTTTTGCTTGTATAATATTCTATTACATTTTCCTATTAAACATTACAACTTTTAATATTTGGTAAGATATATATATATATATATATATATGCTTTAAGAATGCAATTGAAAGTTATACAAGTTTTCTCATTTCTTTTAATTAATTTAATGTTCAATAATCATATCCTTTGTTTTATAGGTTATAAATTCCAACTTTCTTGTAATATCATTTATAACCTAGCATTTAATCTCTTATTTCATTTAGATGTTCAATTGTTAATTAGTTAAACTCCATTTCATTAATTAAAATCTCTAATTCATAGAAATTTAAGAACTAAACGCCGGGTTCCTTTTAAAAATCATTTAAAATAATATATATATATATAACTATATATATATATATCAAATCATATTTAAGAATCAAAATCAAGATTATTTATCAAACAATCGTGTAGTTATTACTACAATAGTCTTTCCACTTTGAAACCCGAAAATGAATGTCGATAATGCATGCACTCATCACCGAAATTATTTTCCCGCGACAGAGAGGGGAGTACAGAAGTTATACCTTTCCAGAATTTCTTTAAAACAATTCTTTCAAATTATACTGAAATATTTATATCAGAAAATACTTCTAATAATATTATTATTATATTCCAAAATTATTCGAAATAAATTTTCAAAAATCCCGAAACTTAAGTTCTAAATTTTCCAATTTATGTTTATTTATTTCAAAATCTTATTTTCAACCAATATTTTAAATTTCACTACCCAACAAATAAATATATTACAGCCAAATATATCACTTATAAAATTACTATTTTGTATACAAAATATATAACAGGTAAAATTATTTCATTTATCTATATTTCAAAACAAATATTGTGTCGGTCTATCCTATAAAGTGTTTAGAAATCCCTATCGATGCCATAGTGTCCTATGCACCAACGGAATTTATAAATACAAAATGGAACAAATTAACACTATATAAAAACCTTTTTATAACATTAATAAATACGCTCTCTCATATATATACTCTCAGTGACTCATTCTAGGGTATTAAGCTAAGGTTTATCGCTAAACCAAAGCTCTGATACCAACTGTAACGGACCGCCTTTTTGTACGCGTTAAGCAGACACACGTGCCAACTCAAACCGTATAGAACGGCAGATTGTTATTGGGTGAATAAGAAAAGGTAGAGAGAGAAAAAACAAAATAAAATCTTGCAGCGGAATAACAAAATATAATAATCAAATAACAGTTCATAAAGCTGTTTACAAAACATTTGATTATACTTATACAAAAAAGATCAGAGTTACATACCAGAAAATAATAAATAATGCAGTAAAACATTATGAACGCAGTGGAATAAATATAGTAAATAATAGTAGCACAAATCTCCATCTTCGTCCTTCAGAAAATAAGGTCTTCAAATCATAAAATGCTCAGGCTAACCCGAGCGCATTGAAAAGACAAAACACTCGAGTCAGAACTAAAAGATCTTATGTAAGTTAAATCAATGGAAATAAATATGAGTGGAACGGCGTCAGAGATGTTTACGGGGTTTGACATCTCCTATCCAGTGTCTAACGTGAGTGCAATAACTTAAGGGATGTTCAGGATTCACATCTCCTAAGGATCCGTTAAACTATCTATTATGTAGTACAAAACGCTATTATAATGTGTCTACATTAAAGTAAAAGTATTAAAATAGCATTAAAGCTTTACCCATATCCCCCTTAACACATTTTTATATATTCCCATAGTCTATACAGTACCGTAACTCCTCTTGTAAACTGGAGGGCTACCAGAGGGCACTCCATAGGTATGGTACAAAACAAACTCATAAAAGGAACGCTAGGGCATGTGAACACGACACACGATGAAATGCCAGGGTAGATATACCATTTGCATATCCGGACTAGTGGTAACGCATAGTAGCTACTACCACCCACCTCGAAAGACACTCCCAATCAAAAATCGAAGGGTAGCCACCAAAACAATCACAAATAAGAATATAACATCGAAGAAGTGTGTCCGATCGGAGGAATGACCTCACTTAGCTCGACATGGCTCCTGATTTTACTCACATCTATGCTGACTCACGGGAGTCAGGATCATGTCATACCTCGTATAGAAATCGTTCACTAAAAAATCCTATTCATTTATGGAATCTTCACCACGTACACAGTTGTTAAGGTGCTTTTCAGTATTCGCAGAGAGTATGACAATATCCGATCCCGGTCTCTTTAACATCCAATCGCTTATTACACACCGAATGGTTCTTTACATTTCCAAAATCATTTCATAATTGATATCAAAATATCATATTCAATTCAAACCATGTCACTTTTGAAATCATTACTTACTTCCGAAATCATATTCACCTTTAAAAATTATAGTTCGATAATTATATTTCCTTTCAAAGTCAAATTCACAATTTATATCGAAATACCATATTCTCAAAAATATACCACTTTCAAATCATATCGTTTCCAGAATCATAATTTCTTCCAAAAATCATATTTCCAAAATAGGTTAAGTCGTTGCTTCAAAATCATCATTTCAGTATATTATAACAATCAAAATTCCAATTTAGGTTATAACATCATTTAACCTTATTCTCTTTTAAACCAATAAGTTGAATTCAAACAATTCCACTTCACTTGGTCTAGAAATTTAGAAATGGTTTAAATAATTATAAATAGTTAAAATAGTTATCAATATATTTAAAATAGATTAAATATAATTAAAATAGATTGAATAGCTTTAAGATAGATTATTTAGATTTAATATAAGTTAAAATGGTTTAATTGTTTAAAAATAAACTGAATGGTTTAAAATAGGTTAAATTGATTTAATACAGTTAACATAGGTTAAAATAGTTTATAAATATGAAAATCTTAAAATTTAGAATCTTAAAAATAATATAATTTAAAACAGTTTATATTTGAAAACATGAATTTGTAATTTATATCAATTTAAAACAATTAATTTCATTTCAACAACTTCAGACAATTCCAATTTCTTAAACCCAATTTCATATTTTAAAAATTCCATTTCTCAATAAATCATTTAATTCAATATCGCTTCCAAAACATGTTCAAAATATCACTTTAAATTATTCCAATTTCAATACATTTCAAAGTTCTATTTTCCAACAACTGAAATAACGCAATTATGACAAATTTCACATATATTTTAAATTCGATTTTAAAATTTCAATTTCATTTCTTAACACCATTCCTTTAAACCAATTCGTGTTTAACATAAAACTTGATTTTTCAATAATACTTCAATTTATATAAATCAACTTTTATTTCAAAATATCATTTAATTAGATTCAAAAATTTAATGATTTAAATTCATTTAATTTAACCAATCCAGTGTCCGTATTTAATTCTCTACCATAGGGTTAAGAGATACAGATATTTATCATTTCAACCCGCAACTTAAAATTTTACAATTTTATATCATTTCAAACCGCAATCCCGAATTAATAATAAAATCCAAAACGAACTTGAAGTTTATAACGATATAAAATAAAACATCCATTCAACCAATATTAACAATCATCATCCATCACAATCATTATCCAAAACAATCAATAAATATCAATATAAAACTGATAATCGATAACAGGTATTTAACTGGCAATTTACATTCAATAATAAATTAAATAACTATCTAATCCAAATAAATTCAATTAACTGAGATAATGATTTAAAATATACCAAATAGTCATAAATAAATTTCTAATTACATCATAAATTAATTTAACAAGCATAAGAAATTTTAGAAGTTGTGAGTGGGTTAAAGCATTCACCTTTGAATTAATTTGAGTTTAAATCCAGTTTGAACCCAAAATTCAAATAGTCTCAAAATTCATCGAAATTAGCTTCAAAATGTCCGGAATTTTAATATGATCCCAGCAGAACAAACCGCGCGTGAATCGGATCTCGTATGCATAAGTTATTCGAGTTAGAAGATTGAACGATTTTAAATAAATAAATAAAAAGAAACGCAATCTACCTACCACGTGTCTTCCTCCCTGCCATACGATTAGAACCCTAGAACGCGTACCTAGTTCGAACAAACCCGCCGTCTACATCAACTTTGACCATCGATAACTCACGCCCCACGACCCCTAGGCGATTGGCGACCTCCTCCAGCGACCTCCCCACTCCGTACCACGCCTGCCAAGGTCGGCAATGCCACCTCCGATGGCCACAGTCGTCGTGCGCACCAGCGTTTCGAAAACCCTAATCGAGAATTTGTCATCGATCAAGCCGTTAACACCCCCTATGAATCACATGGATCTCATACCCTCGACAATCTCCACCCATCTAAACCATTAGTTCGACGATCCGTCGATGTTCACCACAACGCGGTGAACGGCCGAGGCTAAATCGACCAATTCCGGCCACCTAGAAGCCCAGATCAAAAAATGAACGGTAGAATTGACTTGCGCTCTTTGAGAGCTTCAAATCGATAAATAATTCGATATGTTTAGAGGAGTTTGAATTTTGATTTGAATTTTGAAGTTGAATTTGAGATTTGAGAATTAGGTTTTGTCTACCATTTAAATGAGGAGGAGCTAATGGAATTATACGTACAGAAATGAGAAATGAGAAATAAGAAATGACCTAGGGTTTATAACGATATATATAGGCAGAACAAAATAGAAAGGAATGGGCTTGATTTGGTTGGAATGTTGAACGATACACGACCCGAAAAGCCCGTTTCGACTCCGGAACGAAAATGGGTCAACCCATATATCAAAATAGATGTTTATTATGACTTCAAATTCAATGGAACAGGTTTTAAGTCTAATTTCATCGTATAAAGAAGTTATGTTAAGATCAGCTTATTTCAAATTGATTTCAATTAAATTGATCTCTAGGCGTTTCGAGGCCGTACGATCAAACGACAAGTCCAATCGTTACGAAACTTGAAATCCTACAATAATTCACCGTTACGGATCCGATGAAGCTGGTTTCATCAAAATTCGAGTCAGTGGTCAAAATGGCTATTTTCCTATTAATTAAATATAATAATATTAAATTAATTAATCACCTTTTTGTTCAATATTTAATAATTTACAATTTCTACCACCCTGGATTATTAGTGATATATTGTCCTTTAAAACAAATTTCTAGATCAATTTACTGTGGAATATTTCACAATTTACCTTGTTTAATTTCAATTTCAAAATTCTGTATCTAAAATAAGAATTCTAAATTTTCCCTTATTTGATTCTCAATCTTGTTATAAAATCAATTCTTAACTTATCATCTTAAAGGTAATATTAGCATTAGTTTATATCCTAATACATTAATACTTTCCCATTTCATCCTAATTCCAGTTAGCATAGTATTTAATTTCATTTACCTATAATAAATCCATTTGTTATAGATTGAATTTCAATTAATTATAATTAATTCCAATAAATTGATTTGATTCAATTCCAGTATTTTTATTAAGTCCATCATTACTCTATAACCACTTGTTTCACATTTCATTACATTAATATTTTCTTATTTCCATCTTTTATTTGTATTAATGACTATATTTCAAAATTTGTAATTTTGTTAATTACACACATTAATTAAGATTTTAAATCTAACTAATTATTTTATCTAAGTTCAATTCTTTTATTACATCAATTATTATTTTACAAATATTATTTCGAATATTAATAAATTATATAAATTGTTTATTTAAGTTCAAACATCAGGAAATCCAAGGCAATATTGAAATGGACTGCAAAACGACAAACGTGAGTTAATCTCACTCATCTGAATTTAAATTTAAATTTAAATAGTCAAATTTGAACAATTGATTGATCGACGTAGAATAATGTTGACTCAAGGGGTACGGATTTGTGGGTCATTACATTTCTATTTGTTTTATTACATTCACACTTTCAGTTATTGTATTAATTCTCATTAATATAATATTAAAGTTCATTTACTTCTAACTAATTTCCTATTTTAATTTAGTAAATCAAATATACATGTAACTTATAACTATCGTTACCAAAACTTTTAGTTATACTTATGAATTCATTATTCACAAACAAATGTTATAATTCTTACATAATTCAGATTTTATTCAATGATCATTTATTTCATAATATTTCATTTATTAATTCAATGTTTACATTTTTCTTCTTATATCAATTTATATCCAAGTATAACATTTACATTTTTCATCCAATGGAATTTCATTCAAGTTATTAACAATTAACTTACATTCATTTTGTTACAATTCAATCTAGTTATTATTTCCATTAACAATTCACTAATTTTTATTTACTTCAACATTAAATTACCAAAATCTTTTTAAATTAGCAAATTTAATTATCGGAAATTTACTAGTCATTACACATATACTCAAAATGGTTATTATAACGACACTATAAGAAGTTGCTAAATTACATTACTATTAGATGATAACTTTTAATGTCTTCAATTAGGTAAACAAATTATATCATAATGTTCTAAATCTTATATCGATCATAGTGACCAAACCAAACCTCGAATAAATCACTTATGAGCAAGTAATGTGTTTTAAACTCTAGGGGTTAATTTGAAATTTTGAATTGAATAAAAATATTACCCATGAGCTTCCTTATAATTTCCATTACTTTAGGGTCTTTAATGCGTAGTCTACATCTCTTTACTTTCCTGCTCGATTTCTCCTCCTGAATGTGCCTTGCATCACTACTCTAGGTCGAATAACCATCGTCATTGAACTTAGCTGGCAAAACCAATCCAATCAAAAACCCACCATTATGCTTAGCCTTTTTTGCTTTTGGTAAACTCCATTTTGCATCATCTTCGGTTCATCGGCATCCAAGGCCATTACAAGAAGAGTTAGAACCTTTGATTGTCACTTTCTTCTCATCTCGAGATTCTGAGTAGATATGTCACACCCAACCTACACCCAAACTTTGGTTGCCAAAAATGTTGGTCAACTTTCACCAGCTTCATCTTTGACTGGCTTATACGACTAGCTCTGACCGATAAACACTCCAAGGCCATCAACATTATGATCTCCTTTCCAAGTCAAACATATTGATGCCCATTACTTAGTTTTTGTGATACTTGCCTAAGCTCGAAAAACTCATGGCCGACTTAGCTGCTCACCAAAATACGGCCAACTCAGATCGCTTGGGACTTTGTGTCCTCCTACTCTAGCTTTGCCTTGTCAAGAAGAGTTTAAAGATGTTCTTTCTACTATCTCCAGAGATGATCCACTTCATGCTTGTTGTGGTAACCACAGATGAACTCCATTATCTACTCACTTTCTCTTTATCATATTCTAGTTCTGTTCGCAGCATTGCAAAGCCCTAACCGTTCTTTACAACTTCATTTTAGGTTACGTAATTTTTTATGCTTCTTATATTAACACCCCGTTAATTTCTTAGCATCCCCAACTTTTAATATTAAAACTTTTATTCCAATTTACAGTATTGATTAATTATATTTTTTACTAATGAGTCTATTCCTTTACCTTTTTTCTGCTGAGTTGAAAATTTGAAAAAGATGACTGAAAATTTTACTAAGGAAAGTGATTATTACATGACAAACGCTAGGATTTTAAACCCACACTTCCAACAAGGTTTTAAAAACGATTATAGCAAAAACCTAATCATCTAACTGAACAAATTGAAGATGAATAAATTAGAGATTTACCATGTCATTGCCTTTGATGTCCCATCTTCCTCTCTCCAATATTGGTAAATTGGAAAGCTAGGGTTTTGAAAAAGTTATATAAAGTAGAGAACAAAAAAAAATTAAAAGTAAAAAAAATATAAAGACTACTTTTGGAATATAGTGGTGGTGAGAAAAGAGAATACTGAAGTGGAAATGTGACAACCCGTAAATCCGTACCCTTTGAATCAACAATAAACCACACATGTTCGACCCAAAAAGCACAGAATGATGGAAATTCAGGGGAAATATAAGAAGAGAAGAGAAGATAGAGAGAAGAAAATACAAAATAGAACAATACAGAATCTCACATCGCAGCTGAAACATATAATATCATATAAATGATCTTTACAAAACAGAAACTGTATATATATACATCAATCAGAGTTCAACAATCAAACAATAGTTATTAGCTTGGACAGTTACAATAACCTGTCCTCACAAAAGCTGAACTAAGCATAGGGGATAATCAAAACAAATACGTGTATACGAAAATGAAGATCCTCGACTCTCCTGCTGAAGCTCTAAAA
This sequence comes from Allium cepa, assembly GCA_030765085.1. Classification (NCBI taxonomy): domain Eukaryota; kingdom Viridiplantae; phylum Streptophyta; class Magnoliopsida; order Asparagales; family Amaryllidaceae; genus Allium; species Allium cepa. The sequence continues at coordinate 736,485,171 of CM060928.1, read as the reverse complement.
GCACCAAATCTGAACCTGTAAATATACTCGGTCTGACCTGAGCATTGAAAGGGAAGAACGCCCAGATCTGTCTGGTAAACCAGCGTGAGAAGCACACTCAACTGAATTTACTAAATTACCAAACATTTCCTTTATCAAAACAAAAGTATCTCGTAAGACACGCTCATGCATAAACACGGACATGTTTTTACCTTACGATAACTAAAACATTTTATATCTAATCCTATTATATTATACTAATGTCTAGTATACAAATAATATTAACCATAGCCGAAATTGTTACATTGATTAAATTCCAGCATATAGCCCAAAATGGATAATACAATCAAAATGGCAGGCACGTAGTGGAGTTTGGATTTCCATACAAATGACCAGGTGAAGGGACTACCTTCCGATAGGTACACCTCTAGATGGATGTCCCGAGGCACAAAACATCTGCCCTCTACCAACACAAGACCGGCCCACCTCTATAACTAGATGATACCGAATATGTCATCCCCCGGTTGTTGCCAACCTATACCGAGGGCCTTCTAAGCATACAAACCACAATAATCAGATACACGACGTCATAGCGTGTAAAGATATATCTAGAAGAGGATGGTCATACCCTACTTGGGAGCGACCCACTTAGCTTTACTGCATCTAACCATGTTTTGGTCATTTCCGGTTGATGAGGCCTGAGGTAACGATTACCTTTCACAAATCAAATATCATATCATTTTGAATGCCACATGGCCATTTCCGTTGACAACTAATTGCCTTCCATAAAAATACAACGCTTGAGCTCATACATCTCAAGGAGGGTGTTAAGCGAAGAGAAGTTGCCTTCTCCACCACCACTGATGTACATTTGTAAAAACCAATGTACGTAATCTTTAGAAATGCAATGTTAGACAAACATCCATACAAGTTGTCCAGGAACAGGACAAACCGAAGGTACTTTCCTACCACATCTTGTCGGGAAATCCCTAGGATTAGTAGGGAATAGTTCTTGCATTCGATATTTCATAATGAAGAAACCACTGCTACTATATTGGGATTTTAACCCCAAACGATCAACAAGCAGTCCCACACTATGAAAATCCTGAATATCAATATCATCACAATCTGCAAAAATCAAATGCATATACGTTGGTCCAAAGTGGTTTTCGGGTAAATCGACACTGGTCTCTTCGCACCAACAACACAAAAGCATTTCTCAACCTCACATAGAAACTAAGTCTCGTAGACTTATCACGTCTCCAACTTTCAACTTGCTATCCTTCGGGCCAAGAAGGAAGCTCGATAGATTGGAGTAATACTCCGCACTATACGAATCAACATCCTCAACACAAATGAAAATCAAGTCTATACAAAATGCTACGTACTAAGTGTACGACTAAATAGTTCCCACATCAAATCAAGGAACTAAAAATGGTCAAATTCGATAGTCGGTTATTCGACTATCAAATCAAACAAACAAATTTAGCGCCATAAGGAATCACTAGGCCCTTTTAATTAATCTTTTATTGATTAAATGATTTGCCATATATCCACTTCAAATTATCTTTAAAAAGATATAATCTCAAAACATTTCAACATTGAAAAACATTTCCATATACTTATTTAATAATAAGTAATTTACAATCTCTTTTTTTCAACACTTGAAAAATATTACATATACTTAAATCACGATTAAGTATATATTTTATTCTGTAAGAAAAACATCCTCTTAAATACATTTATTTGGGTTAAAACGAATGTCGCGTAAAACATCGCTACGACAACCCAAAAACACTAGTATAGGGATTCGAAAATAAGATAGATATATAAATTCCAAATACTATACAAAATATTTCCTTTCAAAAATCATGGACTATAACAATAGTGTTATAGTCCATCATTTCCTTATTTCTCGAAACGTCTATTTCAATCATGAATGTTGCAATCTATGTATTTGATAGTTAACACATTTTAAAAACATCTTCAAACCATTTAATTCCATTTAAAAATATCACTTCCCACATTCATTTACATTTGAAAGATTACTTTCCAAAACATATCCATTTTATTTAATATACCATTCACTGTCCAAAATCGTGAATATAGTTCATTTACCAAATCCAAACTTCTACACATTTAATTAAAAGATTATCCACTGTCCAAAATCATGGATATAATTCTCTAACCAAAATTAATACTATTGCACATTAAATTTAAAAGGATAATTCACTGTCAAAAATCGTGAATACAATCCCTTTAATAAACTTCTATATTTAACTTATCAAAATCAATTGATTTCAGATTTATAAAACAATGTTTATAAATTCCATTTATATATTATAGAAACTTCTATATATAAATTCCCTTTATTTACCAATTCCATGTGTATCTCATCTATGTGCCAAAATCCAATTTATAAGTTAATTACTTATAAATCATTTATTTGCAAATTCATTCTTTTATAACTTCACCAATTAATAAATCTATAAATCTTATTTACTTATAAAATCCGTTCATAACTCCATATTAACACTTCGAAAACTCTTTTATAATTCCAATATTTTTGATTTATAAAATATCCATTTTATAAATCTTATATCTAAACCATTTGTAATAACTTTAAAAATCTCAATTTAAACTAGTCACAAAATAGTTGACTCCATATTTCAAAAATCACATTCTGATTTTATTTCACAAAAATCATAATTTTTATAAATAAAATTATAACTTTTATTCATTTAAAATAAATTCCTTCACTTAACCATTTAAAATTTAACAAAATGTATAATTTCAAAATCACTTGACAATCCTTTTAAATTTTGAAATCATCACTTTAATATTTTTAAATTACCAAAACTAGGCCCAATGCTGCAACAGCACTAAATAAATAAATCATATCATAACATCATATATCACAATATTTGTAAATAAACCATTACTGGTGAGGAATCCAGTTGGATCCCTCTAACCTATCACCTGCAACAAATATACATATTAGAAAATATGTACAATGTCCGCTTCAAGGCAGACACACGTATGATGGGTCATCCGCTCATACACGGGAACGTGTAGGGTCTCATATGCTCCAATATGCAGGAATATATCCAAATAGCAATCAATATACAGATAATATATCATATATCGTCCAAACAATCATCAATCTTCATAAAAAAAATTATTCTCGCTTATATAAAAATATTAGTGAGTCGGAAAGAGTGAGTTGTACTCACTTTGGTTCCAATAGCAGTTGCTGTGTTTTATTGCGAATAAAATTAAAGGATCGTTTAATTTTATCCAAAATTTACACCTGCTCCAATCAACTCTAAACCAGCTCTAAAATGTAGTGCTCGTCAATATGGATCCAATGCAATTTTTTTGGTCAAAAACGGACCTCGTAAGAAGAAGTTATAGTATTTTAAAATTTGTGCGAATTAATATATATAAATTTCTATTTCTATTTTTATTTTCAAACCCCAAATCAATTATGGGCCATTCGATTTTGCTGCTTCTCATCTTGGCCGATCGAGATGTTCTTCTGCTTCTTCGTTCATAACCGATCAAAACGACCCATAGCCACTAATATTGCTTCAATTTTCGCGACCTCCTCGAGCAACTTGAAGACGATTGGCGGCCAGGGTTTCGAATCCCAACGCGAGCACTACCTTCGGCCAAAGCCGTGCTTGACTCGGTTGCATGATGGCCGAGAAAAATGTGTACAAGGGTCGAATGAACCGGGCTTATAGCTGACGATTGGCTTCAATAAAGACGATCTTCACCGTTGGATTTATAGTTCTCGACGAGCTCTACAATTCTCATGTTGAAAGTTACTTGAATAGATTTATGGATTGGAAGATTTTGGAGGAGAAATGAAATGAAATTCTAGCCATTCGAGAACATAATGGGGGCTTGCCCTAGATCATTAGGTTTTGTGTAAATAAAAGAAAGTTGGGCCTTATATAGAAAATTCCCGCGACACTATTCACCCGAAATTTTTCCTAACTCCAATCGAAGCATGCCGCCTAGTGTTCATAATGCTTTACCCTTATTCCAAACACAATGGAATATATATCGGGTTCCAATTCGATCGTATTGGAAAGATAGGTTTTCGAATCGAATTATTTAAATTTAAAATTCACTTAAAAGGATTTCTACGCGTTTTAGTTTGCCCCGACTAAACCGTAAGTCCGATTGACACGAAATTTGAAATCTTATAATAATATAATATATCGGATGCAAAGAAACTGTTTTCGTCGAAATCCGAGACAGTATGAAAAATGACTATTTTTACACTAATTAAATATTAAAATATTCGATTCTACAAATTAACTTTTAATTCAATTTTAAAAGTTCTCTAACATCATTCTAATTCAAATAGAATTTATATCAACTTTATAAATCATTTTCATTCACATTAAATTCAATTTCCAATTATTTCAGCAATTTCAAACTTTAAATTAACAATTTAATTATCCAAATAAATCACTATATTTCAAATATAAATTATTCAGCTAATAAAATTACTTGGGAATATTTAAAATTAATTAAATATTCCAATTTCAAATGACTGAAATTCTAGGTCGTTACATTCTCCCCTACTTAAAAGAATTTCGTTCTCGAAATTACGAAGTAAGAAAAAGTCACAAAATCCATTAATTTTTCAAAATAATTGATTCAAAGTAGATTTACCTAAATCACTTAAGTGTTTAACTTTCCCAAAATCCATTAGTTAAACTTCTTACAAAAACTTCACTATGTTTTCAAGTTATACTTAGCTGTCTTTTCAAAACCAACTCATCTCGTTTCAACTTTTAACTCCAAATCAAAAAAAATGTTATCAAAAATTTGTTTTCCAAAATCTCAAAAAAATTTAACGCCTTAAATTTTCAAAATTTTCACTAGCGCTTCCTTTGCGTGGTCCGATCGCTGTAGGATCACTAGATATATGTATCACAAATATACATCTCATCTTCGAGGATGAGGCATCTCGTTGAGAAAAAAATATAAAAGTATGATATGTAATTCGAGATATGTACCTTATATATTATTAGCGAGCATATACGGCCAATATAGCGCGAAAGAGAGCTCCAAATGCGAAGCATACGCCATCCGCGCCTACTAAATACTCAACAAACAATGAGAAACATGTATATAGAAAGTAATATCAATATACAAGATATACTAATACAATAACTATATATGCCAATGTAGCAATTGTAATAAAAAACAACAAATCCAACAATCAAACAACTATCATCCAACTAACATCCAATAAACAATATCTATCCAATCAATTCATAACCAAATCAATATACATTCATTTCTTATTGATATTCATTGAATTGACTTCTAATTTATTCACATTTGATTTATTTACATTGGATTTTACTAACATTCATTTATTCATATTCAATTAGTTTATATTCACTAATTTATATTCAAGATAGTTCACTTCCACATTAAATCAAATTCAATTTTATTTAGTTTTCGGTTTCATTGATTCAATTTCATATGAATTTCTATATAATCAACTAACAACCAATGTATAACCAACATATCCAAATTTATTTACTTTACTTTACATTCCATTTGGTTTAACACATTTAATTTCAATTGGTTTAATATCTAATTGATTTTCATTCAATTATTTGATTTCCAATTTCGTTAGCTTTTAATGAATTAACGCTTACATTCATTATTCCATCTCAGTTCATTTACATTCGATCAATTAACATTCAATTCATTCATTAACTCAATTGCTAATTCATTTTACATTTCAAGTTGAATTTCAATTTATAACTCAAGTTCATATTCATCACTTTATTTTATTAATTCAATTTGTTTATCAAAATCAACTTCATACCACATTACTTAAGTTGTATTTTGTTTCAACTTTATTTACATTTACTTTCACCACACAACTTAAGTCCACTACTAATTTATTTGAAATTCTATTTTGTTTAACTTTTACTTAAGTTAAATTCATATCACTATTCAATTTCAGATTTTGTTTAGCAAATTGTTTAACCCTTTTAACAATTGGTTTAATTCAAATTTTCTCATTTTATAAGTTATACAACTTAATTATTCAAATTTCCAAATTCATATTATATAATCACCTACCTCTTAAGTTTAACTTCCATTTCAATAACTTATCTAATCTGGTTCTTAACTTTCCTGTAGTTAAATTTCAAATCATATATTTTATTATGCCAACTCAAATTTATTTAACTTTACTAAAATTAAATTTTCTTTCATATTATAAGTCCAAACTTATTTTACTTATATTAATTAATTTCAACATGGATTTTAAATTAAAATTTATTTATCACAACAAAACTTCAATTTTAATTTACTATTGGTAGCAAATCCATTATATAGAAAATCGAAAATGATACTGATGATGCTGCAGTCATCACTCTTATTATTTTCCAGCAATAGTAGTGAATTCAGCGCTTTATATTCTTTTTTAAAAAATCCTTTTATTCATAAATCACATTTATAAATCTTTTTACTTATATAATTTCACTATTTTATTTCACTTATATAAGATTCATTACAAATTTATTTATCTTAATTAGATTTATAACAATATAATCTCGTTAACTTTGAAAAATAAGTGTCAAAATCAACGGGATTCAAAATTTCAAATTCTTAGTCTAAATACATTTTTATTTACAACTTATTTATTATAAATATACTCATTTAGTTTCAATTCTTATATATAACAATTGTAAATCATATTAATTATAATTCCATATTTTATAATTCATTTGCTTATACAGTTTATTCTTTTACAATTGTTGTTTTTATTTAGATTATTCGAACATCTTTTATTAACTTATATATATTTTTACATTTTCAACAACCAAACAATTCATTTATATACAATTTAATAATTCTGAAAAATTATTTCCTTTACATATAAAATATAATAGTGGTAAAATTATTTCATTTACCCAATTAAAAATAATACTACGTCGACTTGCTTCGTTTAAGTGTTTGAAAGTCCCTATCGATAATATGGCATCCCACATACCGATCAGAATTCACAAACAACTCAACGAATAAGTAAAACAATATAAAACATTTTACATTACTAACAAATACGCACTCATATATATAATACACTCAAACTCAATCTACGGTGCTACTGTCCCTATCTATACTGAGTACATATCAAAGCTTAGGAATGTACAAAATCTAAGCTCTGATACCATGTAAGACGACCCACAAATCCATACCTTTGAATCGATAATAAACCACACATGTTCGACCTAAAATCAAAGACTGATGGAAAGACAAGAGAAAGGAAAGAAGAGAGAAGAAGAGAAGGGAAGAAAGAGTGAAGAAAAGAAAAAACAGAACAATACAGAATCTCACATCGCAGCGGAAAACATATAATATCATATCAATGATCTTTACAAAACAGAAACTGTATATACATACATCAGTCAGAGTTCAACAATCAAACAATAGTTATCAGCTTGGACAGTTATAATAACCTGTCCTCACAAATGCTGATAATATACAACAACTAAGCACAGGGGATAATCAAAACAGATACGTGTATATGAAAATGAAGATCCTCAACTCTCCTACTGAAGCTCCAAAAGCACCAAATCTGAACATGTAAATATACTCGGTCTGAACCGAGCATTGAAAGGGAAGAACGCTCGGATCAGTCTGGTAAACCAGCGTGAGAAACACACTCAACTGAATTTATTACATTACCGAACTTTTCCTTTGTCAAAATAAAAGTATCTCGTAAAACAAGCTCACACATAAACACGGACATGTTTTTACCTTACGATAACTAAAACATTTATATCCAATCCTCTTATATTAAACTAGTTTCTAGTATACAAATAATATTAATCATAACTGAAATTGTTACATTGATTAAATTCCAACATATAGCCCAAAATGGGTAATACAATCAAAATGGTAGGCACATAGTGGAGTTTGGATTTCCATACAAATGACCAGGTGAAAGGACAACCTTCCGATGGGTACACCTCTAGATGGATGTCCCGACGCACAGAACATCTGTTCTCTACCAACACAAGACCGACCCACCTCTATAACCAGATGGTACCGCATCTGCCATCCTCCGATTGTTACCGACCTATACCGAGGTCCCTCTAAGCATACAAACCACAATAATCAGATACATGACATCATAGCATGCAAAGATATATCTAGAGGAGGATGATTATACCCTACTTGGGAGCGACCCATTTAACCCTGCTGCATCAAACCATGTTTTGGTCATTTCCAATTGATGAGGCCTGAGGTAACGATTACCTTTCACAAATCACATATCACATCATTTGGATGCCACATGGCCAATTCTGTTGACTACTAATTGTCTTCCATAAAAATACAACCCTTGAGCTCATACGTCTCAAGGAGGGTGTTAAGCTAAGAGAAGTTTCTATCTCTGCCACCACTGATGTACATTTGTAAAAATCAATGTATGTAATCTTTAGAAATGCAATGTCAAACAAACATCCATACAAGTTGTCCAGGAACAGGAGAAACCGAAGGTATTTTCCTACCACATCCTGTCGGGAAATCCCTAGGATTAGTAGCGATAGTTCTTGCATTGGATAATTCATAATGAAGAGACCTCTGCTACTATATGTATATTGGGATTTTAACCCTAAATTATCAACAAGCAATCCCCCACTATGAAATCCTAAATATCAATATAATCACAATCTACACAAATTGAATGCATATTCGTTGGTCCGAAGTGGTTTTCGGATAAACCGATCTCGGTCTCTTCGCACCAATAATGCAAAAGCGTTTCTCAACCTTACACAAACACTAAGTCTCATAGGCTTATCACATCTCCAACTTTCAACTTGCTATCCTTCGGTCAAGAAGGAAGCTCGATAGATTGGAGTAATACTCCACACTATACGAATCAACATCCTCAACACAAACGATAATCAAGCCTACACAGAAGGCTACGTACAAAGTGTATGACTAAATAATTCCCACAACAAGTCGAGGAACTAAAAATAGCCAAATTTGGTAGTCGGTTATTTAACTATCAAAGCAAACAAACAAATATTTAGCACCATAATCAATCACTAGTCCCTTTTAATTAATCTTTTATTAACTAAATCATTTGCCAAATATCCACTTCAAATTATCTTTAAAAAGATATAATCTCAAAACATTTCAACATTGGAAAACATTTCCATATACTTATTTAATAATAAGTAATTCACAGTCTTTTTTCTTCAACACTTGGAAAATATTACATATACTTAAATCATGATTAAGTATATATTTTATTCTATAAGAAAAACATCCTCTTAAACACATTTATTTGGGTCAAAACGGATGTTGCGTAAAACATCGTTATGACAACCCAAAAACACTGTATAGGGACTCGAAACTAAGACAGTTATACAAATTCCAAATACTATACAAAATATTTCCTTTCGAAAATCATTTACTATAACAACAGTGTTATAGTCCTTCATTTCCTTATTACTCGAAACGTCGATTTCAACAATGAATGTTGAAATCTGTTTATTCGATAGTTAACACATTTTAAAAACATCTTCAAACCATTTACTCCATTTAAAAATATCACTTTCCAAAACATATCCATTTTATTTAATATATCATTCACTGTCCAGAATCATGAATATAGTTTATTTACCAAATTCAAACTTCTATATATTTAATTAAAAGATTATCTACTGTCCAATATCGTGGATATAATTTTCTAACCAAAATTAATACTATTGCACATTAAATTTAAAAGGATAATTGACTGTCAAAAATCACGAATATAATCCCTTTAATAAACTTCTATATTTTATTTATCAAAATCAATTGATTTCAGATTTATAAAACAATGTCCATAAATTCCATTTATATATTATAGAAACTTCTAAATATAAATTCCCTTTATTTACCAATTCCATATGTATCTCATTTCTATGCCAAAATCGAATTTATAAGTTAATTACTTATAAATCATTTATTTGCAAATTCATTCTTTTATAACTTCACTAATTAATAAATCTATAAATCTTATTTACTTATAGACTCCATTATAACTCCATTTTAACACTTGCAAAACTCGTTATAATTCCAATATTTTTGATTTATAAAATACCCATTTTATAAGTCTTATATCTAAACCATTTATAATAACTTCAAAAATCTCAATTTAAACTATTCACAAAATAGTTAACTCCATATTTCAAAAATCACATTCTGATTTTATTTCACAAAAATCATAATTTTTTTAACATAAAAATTATAACTTTTATTTATTTAAAATAAATTCCTTTACTTAACCAATCAAAATTTAACAAAAAGTATAATTTCAAAATCACTTGAAAATCCTTTTAAATTTGGAAATCATCACTTTAATATTTTTAAATTACAAAAAATAAGCCCAATGCTGCAATAGCACTAAATATATCAATCACATCATCCAAAACATCATATATCACATTATAACAGCATATATCACAATATCTGTAAATAAACCAATACTGGTGAGGAATCCAGTTGGATCCCTCCAACCTGTCACATGCAACAAATATATATATATTAGAAAATATGTACAATGTCTGCATCAAGGCAGACGTGCGTACGAAAGGTCATCCGCTCATACACAGGAACGTATAGGGTCTCATTTGATCCAATAGACAGGAATATATCCAAATACCAATCAATATATAGATAATATATCATATATCATCCAAACAATCATCAATCATCATAAAATAAATTTATTCTCACTTATATAAAAATATCAGTGTATAGGAAAGAGTGAGTTGTACTCACTTTGGTTCCAATAGCAGTTGAAGTGTTTTATTCCGAATAAAATTAAACGAGCGTTTAATTTTACACAAAATTTACATTAGCTTAAACCAACTCCAAACCAGCTTTAAAATGTAGTGATCGTCAATAAGGACCCAACGCAATTTGTTTCTGTTGGATTATAGGTTTTGATTGCTGACATGAAACAACAATTCACGAATCCATGACTACGACAACTTCCGAACTCAACGACTCAAATTATGGTTCGTATAGTTATATATTTTAACAAGAGTCGTCAAATGTGTATATAGGGTCTAGTTTAATACTTTGTTAAAAATCTTTCCTCAAGATTCATCATTCACATTCAAATAAACTTGCATGCATATTTTAATCAAAATCAAGTTTTCAAAAAATGCATAGAGCGGGGCTCGAACCAAGGTCACTAGTTTAGAAGGTAAGTGTTCTAACCAAATGAGCTATGGTAGTTTTTGTTTAACAATAGAATTCAGTCGACTGAATACATTCAGTCAGTCGACTGAATCTGTGCACTTTCAAATGCACATGCACGATTTAAATTCAATCGGCTGAATATTCTAAGGCAGTCGACTGACCACTGTATAACTGCCATATTTTCTAAATAGACAATTCGCTTCGTGAATAACCTTCTCCTACGTGAAGAGTTGCAGCCATTGTTGTTCGTAGAGATCTCTTCACCAGCAGTTGCAACTTCTTAACTACCATATATATATATATATATATATATATATATATATATATATATATAGATAGATATATATATATATATATGCAAGAATTTCAAGATCAAATTACTTCTCTTACTTGCTTATACTTGAATCATATTTTTTGAATTAACTACTCTCTTGAATTCATACATTCATTGCTTGAAATCACAATTCTATATTTCCAAAAGCAATTTAAAACTTGCTAATCTACATATACACATAACTACATGCATCATACTTGAGAAAAAGATTATAGGAAGGGTGTACTACAAGTGACAAATCTGTGTTATTCAGAATACACAAAGTCAAGTTAAAATCTAGTTTGAAAGAAAGTGATATTCGGTTAATCAGGTGGTCAAAGTCCTGTTCGGTTGCTCAGGCGCTCAAAGTCATGTTCTGTTGCTCAAGCAGCCAAAGTTATGTTCTGTTGCTCAGGCAGTCAAAGTCCTATTCTGTTGCTCAACCGGTCAAGTTCTGTTTTGTTGCTTAGGTGGTAGACATCCTGTTCGGTTGCTCAGGCTGTGATAACCCGAATTTTTGGGCATATGTTAATTGGAAATTAGTAGGATTAAATTTATTAAAATGCTTGTTTGTAAATTAAACAAATGAAATTCTGAGATATATCCGAATATGTATATATAAGAATCTGAATTATAATAATGCTGGGTTTTAAATATTTGGATAGATATGTATTTGATAATCTCCTTTATAATCATTTAAAATTGGTAAAAAAATTTGTTTTCGAAACAATAATAATAACGTGTTATATATATATATAAATGGATTTTAAATTGAATTATTATTTATAAATTGAATTTTTGTTTATTTAAAATGTATATATATATGAGTTGATCTTAAATTAAAAATATATACATATACATACATACATATATATATATATAAAGTTAAAATAAAATTTACAAAGTATATAGACATATTGTACATTTAATTTGATCAAAGCATAAGTTATTTATAAATAAATGTTTACATGAATTCATATTTGTATATTTATATAAAATCTAAAAGCTTAAATTTATAAAAAGATAAATACATTATATACATGTAAATATTACATAAATACATAGATATGGCTTAAATAAATTATGGCTTAAATAAATTAATAAAAGACAAGTATAACACTTGTAAGTATATTAAAGTGGGTTAAAGACATTTGTAAAGATAAATGCATATGGGTAAGCTAATTAACACATAAGTGGACGAATGGCAATATCTCTTTTATAATTAAAATTTAAAATTTTTAAAATATGAAAGAAGAGATCTGGTATTTTCTTTCATCAGCTCAAATCTATCTTTTCTTCATTTCAACTAAAAATGAATACAAATCAAAGATCAAAGAAGAAAATGAAATATGGAAATCTGAAACAAGAAATCAAAGGCAAATACAACATCAATCTCAAGATTTTCAAATGTAATCTAAAGACCAGAGAAATAAATCAACAAGCAACAATTTGAAGATCAACACCAGATTAAAATTCAACAATAGCAAGAGAAATTCAAGAAGTTCAAAATCAGGCAAGTCTGGAACAAGCCTGGAAATCAAGAACAGGTTCTCTGTTCTCTGCTATAATCTGGTGAGTAAACATAAATTAAAAAAAACAGTATTACATCTTGATTTCACTCTGATATATGAATGTAAATCATGGTTGCTAGCCTGAAATGCTTGGATTTAAATGAATGCATGTATGTGTGTAAGTGATGAATGCCTGTGAAGATATGATAAAGTCTATGTTATGATATTTACAGGTTTTGTTTCTTTTAAAATTCAGTACATCATTATTTAGTCACTGATAGCTCTGGATTTGTAAATAAAAAGTGTTTGAAATTATACAATATCTCTATTAAAAATGATGCCAGGAAATTTAAAAATAACGGTGAAATTGTAATTTGGATCAAAATTTTATCAATTCAATTCTAAGATTAGGTTGCATGGTCGAATTCATGATGGAAAATCATGTATTTTAATAGGTATATCTCGGTTTATAGTTTGGGAGTTGATGGGTATTCTCGAGTTGATCATTTGGGACGTTGTAACAACCCTGTATTTCGTGTCGATTTATAATCGACATTAAACGATTAATATTTTCGCTTATTGCCAATTTAAGTTTTAAATTTGAATTAAAATTCTTTTATAAATTTTTAAAAGGGTTTTTGGGCTTTGAATTCTCGGCCCACATTTTCATTTGTTTATGGGCCGTGATTATTTTCAAACCCATTCCTCTCTCTCGTTTCATTTTTTTTTAAACCCGTTCCCCTTTTTATTTATTTTTCAATTAAAAAACCCTAGTACCAAATAAAAGAAAATTAATGGCGGCCCGCCCCTTTCCTTTGTTCGTTCTTGGCTTCGCTCGTCTCGTGATTGCCTTTGCTTCAAACAAGGTGAGTAATTTATACTCACATCTTTAATTCGAACTCAGTATTATGCCCGCGTTCGATTCTCTGTTGATACTTTAGTTTTGAAATCCGACTTAGTTGAATTTCTGGAAATTGTTGTCTTCGGCCATTCAATTCTTGTTTCGATGTTGATGTTTTATCCTACTCTGTTAATTTGGTATATTGTGTGGCCTCGGCTTCGATGTTTTGACTCGTTTGTTGTCCTCGGTCTCAACTGGAATGTTTTGATGACCTTCGATTTTCGTTTTGTTACCATTTAATTTGTCGTTTAATTGTTCGGTCGTTTGAGTATGATCGAATGCCGTGATTTCTCATTTCTGATTTCATGGTCACGGGTTGAAATTGATTTTTTGTGAAAGTGTTTTGGGTTTGTTGGCTTGATACTCTGCTATCACCATCACTGTTAGTTTGAGAGCTTCTTGGATGACCATGGTTTTGAATAGTTATTGATATCTGTAACTTTGGTACAGTTTGATTTGAACTGCAAATGATTTTGAGCAATTATGTTGGCATCGGTATTAACGTGAATTTTTGTTTCTGCTTCAATTCCTTTATCACCTGCCTTCGGCTTGTGATAGTGTTGGTTTCAGCTTTGGCTATTTTAAACTTGAATTTTTGTTACTTGCTTACTTCGGCCTTGGCCTTAGATTTCATGCGCTTATGGTTGTTTGCAGCATGCATGTTGCCATATTTGTGCAGTAATGAGTCTGATTCATATGTTTAAAATTGTTGTCACACTCATTCGTGTACATGGTAGTCTTGGTCGACCATTTTGATTCACTGGTCTTTGGCTCGTGAACTTTCTGGTTGTCTAAGTGACTTCAGCATTGCTTTGTCTTTGATATTTTCCCTTTCCATGAGTGATAAGTTGCTGCCATGAACATGAGTGGGTGTGTTTGTTTCAGTAGTCTGGTTGGTCTTGAGACTGTTGCATGCATTGTTCATGTCATTCCTTTGAACATTTTGCACATGGCGTGATATATGTCGGAGTACATATTCTGTTGTCACTGTTGCAGTTTTGCCCGTTTGGTTTGTGAGTCATTGTTGCACTTATACTTGTTTCATGTAGCATTTGGGTTTCACTGACCATCATGTGAATGCTGGCATCTTTGTATGGTCAGGTCCATATTGCATTTGCACTTGGGTACACATTTGAAATTGATACATTGCATTATTCATTTGCAGTAAACATTCTCTATTACTCTGATTATGATGCAGTGTTCATATATGGTTATTTAAATCCATTTCATTGTTGGGGCTGTGACACTTGTTGTTGCTGCACTTACTCTACCACCATTCATTTCGAGTATGTGATGTCCTGTCCAGTTTCACAGTTGCATAACTGTTGTATATTTTGGAGTTCGGTCTTGTGTTTGAAATGCTGGTGCAGAGCCTTGCTTATTTCTTGCCAGTACATTCATGTGTACATCACTTGTTGTTGTTACATACGTTTGGTTCACAACTCTGTGCAGTGTATTCTTCATGTGTATATTTTTGGAGCTTGCACTGTTTGTTTTACAGTTGCATGATTATATGCATTTCTTTGGACTGTTAATCCTCGGGTTGTAATTTTTGATTCATTTTGTTTGCAGTAGTGTTGAGTCACGATTGTCGTGACTTGACCTCTGTAGCCTCGTTTTGCTGATTTACATTTGGTGTTGTGATGATTTTATTCACTGTTGTGGCGAGGCAGTACACGCGTGCGTGTACTGCAGCCTTACAGGTTTAACATTTTAAAGTGGCATGGCAGTGCACGCAAGCGTGAACTGCAGCCACACGGTATCCATTGGGTACATCATGACTGATGTGGCAAGGCAGTGCACGCAAGCGTGAACTGCAGCCACACGGTATTGAGTTTTTGGGTACGACATCTCTATAGTGGCAGGGCAGTGCACGCAGGCGTGAACTGCAGCCACACGGTATGGCGTGTATGATATTCTATTTGTTTTGACTTATGGATCTTTTTGCGTATTCCATATTCCGTAGTGGCGAGGCAGTGCACGCGTGCGTGTACTGCAGCCCTATTGGAATTAATATTTTGATTGATATTTCAATGGTTTGAACTGTTTTGTTTATTTCAATTTAATATTCTGAATTGCATTCTGATTTGGGTTAATTACTGTCGTCTATTCATTATTTAATTATTATTGCTTCTGTGCACTAATAACTGAGTTTGAATTAGACTGACCCGAGTATTATTTTCTTTTGAATCTAATATTCGGGTCAGACCGAGTATTTCAGGTTGTAGATATTCTGCTTTGGGTTGCTGCTAGAGCTGTGAAGTTCTTTTCATATCTTTTGGAGTAGTCATCGTCATTTGTAGTAGTCTGTAAAATTGTATAGGAAGATATGTATTCATGTATATTATATACGTTAATGTACTTGTATATGTAACTTCCTTAGTCGACTGTTGTAGTTGTATCATATGTACCGTGTCATATGTATTGTATCAAATGTATTGTAACTGACATCAGTTATTGTATATATGAGACTTTCTGTTTGATTTCTGTTCCGCATTATATTATCTGTGTGATATTTTATATTTACTGTTCTAAACTATTACGAACCATCGTAGTTCGTTTTATACTGGAATTGGGGTATGTCGATGGGAGAAAATAAATCAGAGATGAAAAATGAAAGAATATATATTTATATACCACTCCCATTGAGATAACCAATACTAGTATAAGGCCTAACTATTGATGGTCGCTCCTCAACAGCCTTATTCTCCGCGCTAGTTGACAGCACTACATCGTAGTGTTCTTGGCTAGCGTGGGTATAGAGGTGGGGCGTCACAGACGTTTTGGTCGATTTCTGGCGATCGATGTGGTGGACGGCGTCAAGTTTGTGGTCGAAGGAGGCTGGTAGGTGGATGGTCCCAGGAAAAATGTTGATGGATTTTTCTGGTGATCTTGGTGGCCTATCGAAGGGAAGGTAGGGTTTAACACCCTGAACACCCTGAGTTGGACGTGGATGTTCTAAGGGGATTCGCCATAACTAGACGCGACCAGAGTCGATCGCGTGGTGTTCGGGAGATGTTGGGAGATGTGGCGGAGCTATGGGGAAGGTGGCGGAGCTTCTCGAGGCAGGGATGGTCTGAGGCGGTCGAATTCTGATGGTGTAAGTTTCAGGCTGTGTGAGTTTAGAGTCTAATTCGATTCTCATTCGAATCGAGTGAGATGGGTGATCGAGTTGGGTTTTGAGGACTGCGGGTGAAATGTCGAGATCGACATTGATGGTCGGAGTGACGTTGATCATTGGTGGAGGTGCACATGTGCACGACGTGTCAGTGATGATAGACGAGGTGAGTTGCTCGGGTTTTATTTCAAGAATACTCGAGTTTTTCTCGAATCTAGGGAGAGCGTGAGTTGGTCCAGTGTTTTGATCGGGGAACTCGAAATGGTTTGCTCGAGTTTTTGGTGTTGAATGGGTTTGAGGATTGAACAGGAATGTTCAAGTTTTAAAATAAAGAAGACTGATTTTGTAAATAATTCAAGTTTTTAAAAACAAAGATAAACCAGTTTTATGTTATAACAAAATAAATTGTTTTCAAAGAATAAATATTTTAACAATTTTTATATATTTAATAGATAAGTTTTTAAAAGATAGAAAAGTAGTTTTTCAAAATGATTTTTGTATTAAAATTTATTTAATAACTTTGGAAAGTTTTAAAGATTTTGAAAGTTAAAGTGGATGTTAATATTGTTTTAATTATAATTGATTTCTAAAATGTTTTATTTTAAAAGTTTAATGATAAGAATTTAACAAATCAATTATAATAAGGAGTTTATCTTTAAGTAATTAGGAGATTTTGATTAATTAAATATTTTAATATGTGAAATTAATAAGAATAATTTAACTATTTAAGAGTAGTTAATAATTTAGTTAAGATAAATGAATTTCTTAATTGAGATCTTTTAAGTATAAGTAATTAAGAAAATTATTTAAATTAATTTTAAATGATTAGTTAATAATTAACTAAGTAATTAATTAGTGATCAATTAAAGATAACCACTTATGAATTAAGTAAGAGTAATTACTTAACGAAATAATTAAAGGGATTAATTACTCAGTGTAATTAATTAAGTTAATGTGGTAAATTTTAGTTAATTAATTAAGTTTAATTAATTAAAGGAGATTACTTGATGAATAGTAATTAAAGAAAAATTACTTTGTGGAAGTAATTAAGTGTTAATTACTCAGTGTAATTAAAGGATTAATTAGTGTAATTAATCGAGGAGTTGGTTTAATTAATGAAGTAATTAAGGATAGTAAATTTCTGAGTGGAATTATGTTTTATTAATTAATAACTAGGTTGTATTAATTAATACTTAAAGGATGATTAGTCTATAATGAAAGATTAATCAAGGGTAATTAAGGATTGATCAAGGGTAATTAAGGATTTATTAAGTGGTAATTATGGATAATTAAAGGATGTAATTAATTAATGTTAAGTATTGGTAATCTAAGTGATTTAAAGTTAGTTATTAATTTAATTAGAGATGAATTAAATTAATTGGAAAGTAATCAATCTTGTTTATGAATGATTGAATAATGTTAATGCCTTAAATTAGTTGATATCTTTGGTATGAAATGATTTGTTATATAATATGTTTTGTTCGAACTGTGATAATGTGGTTATCTATCAATGATGAATTGCTTTGTAAAAGTGACATCCTGTATTTAAAAAGATGAATTGGATTTAATTGAATAACTTGGGTTAAGATGACATGAGATTCGAAGAGACCGGAGCCAGGTATCAGTAAATACCTGGAACCACTTCGATATGTAATGTACAAAATTCTTTATATTGGATATAAGGTATTAAATAGGCTGGAATGGAATGAATTATGTAATATGGATTTTTTTTAACTTGAAATGTTGAGTGATAAATGAATGGAATGAATTGTGTAATATGGATTTTTAACTTGAAAATGTCGAGTGATAAATGTCGACTAAGAGAACTCATAAAAGGGTACAAGTTACCTTGATATTCTCTTATATTATGGTTTGGTATTTCATATTTTGTGGGTTTACTCACGCTGGTTTCCAGCCTAACTCGGGTGTTACTTTGATGTAATGCCCGGGTCAGATCGAGTATTACAGATTTCCAAGAATGGACTTTCTGGAGCTTAGAAGGCGAGCTGGATGGTAGGGACTTATGGAGTGTTTCCGCTATGTTATATTGTTATGGACAAGTTGTTTTAACTGTTCGGTGTTTAAATGTTGTAAACTCTGATGTATTTAAATGTAATTAATTGATATAGTTTTCCTTTGTAAACTGTTATTTTATGTGATATTATATTTTGATCCGCTGTGAATGTGAGAATCTGTGTTTCTATCCTTTTTCTTCTTCTATCTCTTTTCTTTCTTTCCTAACTATCCGGAATTTTGGAAATTTTACCAATTTAAATAATTATACCAGAAAGATTATCAAACCAATACATATTCAGATATATACTTCCATTACCAGAATTATTTATTTAACTCATAAATCGGTATTTCCACTAATTAAATTCAGTTAATTTATCAATTACAGATATTCTAAAATCCGGGTTATCACATTCCTTCCCTCTTTGAATCTTTTCGTCCTCGAAAAGGAACGAAGCCAGAATTTATTAATATACTTAATATCAGTTAAATTTTCTCTTTGAATATTTTTAAAACACTTTAAAAATCTGTATAATATTGCTAAAATAGTTTTTATAAAAATATCATTTTGTAACTCGATGTTTCAACAAGTCCGTCCTTGTTCTCACAGAAAGTCGGTCATACTTTGATCAGGCGTAGGACTGAAAATCTATAAGTACTTAGCAGACCCATTTTCAACACCAGTGAAAATACTTGGAAATTTTTTTATTGAAAATATAAAAAACTTTTTTGAAAATAGAGGAAACATCTTTTGATGAGAATGCTCTGAAAATCATCACCCTCATCCATGGTCGCAGTTACATCTTGGGTTGCGTTGCCATCGCAGCAAAAGTCCATGTAACTGTAGGCACTCTGCGCCCCTCGATTTTCGCTGCCAAAATGAAACTTCTCCACTACCGCATAGGTCGCAGTCTACCGATGTAAAATCAAACGCGGACTGTTGGCTCTCAACAGCACACACGACTTTCGCTATGTTACCATAGGTCACAGTCTACGTTTGATTTTATATCAGTAGACTACGACCAATGGTAACATAGCGAAAGTCGTGTGTGCTGCTGAGAGCCAACGGTCTGCGTTTGATTTTACATCGATAGACTGCGACCTATGTGGGAGTGGAGAAGTTTCATTTTTGGCAGCGAAAATCGAGGGGCGCGGAGTGCCTACAGTTACATGGACTTTTGTTGCGATGGCAATGTAACCCAGGATGTAGCTGCGACCATGGATGGGGGTGATGATTTCCAGAGCATTCTCACCAAAAGATGTTTTCTCTATAAAAATGTTTTCTATATTTTCAATATAAAAAAATTCCAAGTATTTTCACTGGTGTTGAAAATGGGTCTGCTAAGTACTTATAGATTTTCAGTCCTACGCCTGATCAAAGTATGACCGAATTTCTATGAGAACAAGGACAAACTTGTTGAAACATCGAGTTACAAAATGATATTTTTATAAAAACTATTTTAGCAATATTATATAGATTTTTAAAGTGTTTTAAAAATATTCAAAGAGAAAATTTAACTGATATTAAGTATATTAATAAATTCTGGCTTCGTTCCTTTTCGAGGACGAAAAGATTCAAAGGGGTAGGAATGTGATAACCCGGATTTTAGAATATCTGTAATTGATAAATTAACCGAATTTAGTTAGTGGAAATACTGATTTATGAGTTAAATAAATAATTATGGTAACGGAAGTATATACCTGAATATGTATTGGTTTGATAATCTTTCTAGTATACTTATTTAAATTGGCAAAATTGATATTCATAAAATATTATTTAATGTATTTGAATGAAAGGGTCTTATTTCAAACAAGAGTTGTTTGGAAATTTAAAGAAATTTGTTTTGAATTAAAAACCAAAGGTGGTTTAAAATTTAAGGATAACTTGGTGTGTAAAGGAAATAAATATGTATAAATGAGGAATATACATAATATCAAAGATGATTTGAAATAAACTCTATGGGAGGAGTTTTGCGTTTCCTTGGAATGTGATGTGAAAAATCCTAAGTAATATAAATTTTGAACTTATAAATGGGAGGATTATTAATGTGAAGTTAAATAAGTTTGAATGGAAAACCTGATTTGGAAATTCAAGATGAAAATCGAGATTTAACTTGGGAAGTTAAATTATTGATTCGAATGGGGAGTTTGTGTGATTTCAAAATGGGTTTGAGATCTGGAAATTGGAAATGGATGGATGTTTAAAATAATTTGGATGATATAATCCTATTGTTATTAATAGTCTTTAAGCTAAAATTGGATTTTTTTAAATAAATGAAGAAATGGGTGTGGTAATATATCCGTTATTAAGATAAAATGGAATCATTTTGGACTTAAGATTTGAAAGTTTAAGATAAAAATTCAAAGGTTTGGTTTCACAATTGAAATCTGATGATAAATTGAATTTCAAAGATTTAATTATTTAAAAAGGATTTGAACTATTATTTGAACTTTGAAGTAAGTTAAAAATGGAATTTTAATTCAGAATTAAATGGTTTAAAGATACAAGTTGATTTGATTTAAAGTATTAAATCAACATTTTAAAAAAAATTAACTCGAATTTATATAATTCGGGATGGTTTAAATTTGGAATTTGAATTGGATTAGTTCAAATTGAATTTGATTTGATTTATTGAAATTGTGAATGAAGATGGATAAGTTTAAAAATTCAAATGGAAAATTTGAATTGGATTAATTTAAAATGAAATTGAAGTTGAATGAGTTAAAATTCAAAAGGGAAATGGGATTAATTCAAACCGGAATTGATATGAATTGAAATTGGTTCAATTTGAAATTTATTTGAATTAGTTGAAATTGTGATTAAAGTTGAATAAGTAAATTCAAATGGAATTTGATATGAATTTAGGAAAGAAATTGAGGATTAATTCAACTTGAATTGGGGTTCAAACAATTTCAATGGAAATTGAAGTTATTTAAATTGGAATTGAGTCAATTTAAATGGAAGTGGAAATTTAAATTGAATTGATGGGAATGGAGATTGGGAATTGAACAGTTTGGCTCTGAACTATTTTTCCAAATAAAATATTTTAATATAAACTGTTTTAAATCTATTTTCTTATCTATTTACTATATAACTTTCTTTTTAAAACCCATACTATCTTATACTTATTTTGCAACTACTTTTGGTACTGTTTTACAACTGTTTTATAAACTAATTACTTTTTTCAACTACTTTATAACTAATTTCACAACTATTTTGCAATTATTTCTATAACTATTTGACTATTTTCTAACTATTTTACAATTACTTAACTATTTTGCAGCTATTTTACAAACTAATAATTATTTATCAGCTACTTATCTATTTTTTAAAACTCTTCAAGCTATTTTCAAAATTTAAGTTGGTCAGAGTGCAAACAGTTTATGATTAAATACCCAATTGAGATAAGAATAGAGGTGATAATCCAAATGAGATTGAAACAAATGTGAGTAAGTGGATAGAAATTAAAGTGAATGTGAACAGAAAGGAGAATTGATTTGGCTAATAATCAATTAAGATAGATACGTAGGATGTACGTATATTATTCTATTCGCATAGTGATTTGATCCAGATTCGAGCATAGAATTTCGAGAAACTTATATCGATCCGAGTTGGGATTTTTCACTCGATTTTCGATGGCGAACCTGGATATGGTTGTTGATTGGTTCTGGGTATTCTCTATCATAGTTATGGCTATGCAAGGAGAATGACGGTTTCTGATCAAGAAACCAGATCTGGTTCCGCACTAGGAAGTCGGGTGGACGGTACTAGTTCGGAAGTGAAATTGTGTGATCGAGTGAGCGGTCAGATTGATATAGCGTACGAATGATATGTATACATAGTACGGGTTTGAATGAAACTGTTACTGGGAATTTATGGATAATACTTGTGAATGGTTTTTGAAATGAAAGGTATATTTTGTGAAATATGTGATGAAGTAAAATGGAAATTGGATATTTCTATAATAGAAATTTACTTTATGGAAGTAAGTGATATGATAAGTGATTTTGTAAAGAGTAATCAAATTGGAATATTTGATTTGGCATAAACAAAGTAATATATCTTTGTTATATAAGATAAATCTCCCTTTGTGAATCTATAGCCCGAAGAAAAGGGTTTTGAAAATATTTAAAGTATAAAAGGGGTTTTATACAAGTTTGAAATGATCCAAAGATTTTTCAAGGTTATATATATATATAAAGGATCTTATGAGGATGATTTTGAGAAAGGTTTTTGGAACCTTTGGATTTGGAAAGGCTTTTTGATTTTTGGGTAAAATCAATATTGGAATTTGGAAAGCCTAGTTTGAGAATTATCGATTTTGGGATAATCAATTTTGAGAAAGGAGATCTATATGAGATTTATACTAGGTGTATGATTTGGAAGATACTATATGTGTATAGTATAAAGTGTTTTGAAAATGTCTCTGGAGAAAAAGGCGCTTCCTTAGAATGAACTTCTCAGGAGTACCATAGGTTGATACTACCTTGAACCCTAAGGGGGGATTCCAAAGTTGATCCTATAAGGAGTCCAGAAAAAACTAGTTCATAAGGATTTTGTGTACTGTGTAGCGAAAGTCGAGGGCGCTGACGCCTACCGAGGCATTTGGGTTATGCTGTGACGACAGTGTAATTCGATGTCACTGCGATCTACTGCAGACCATAGCGAAAGTCGTATGTGTTGCTGAGAGCCAACAGTCTACATTTGATTTTATATCAGTAGACTGCGACCTATGGTAACACAGCGAAAGTCGTGTGTGCTGCTGAGAGCCAACAGTCTACGTTTGATTTTATATCGGTAGACTGCGACCTATGGTAACATAGCGAAAGTCGTGTGTGCTGCTAGAGCCAACAGTCTGCGTTTGATTTTACATCGGTAGAATGCGACCTATGTGGGAGTGGAGAAGTTTCATTTTTGGCAGCGAAAATCGAGGGCGCTGATGCCTACATTTACATGGACATTTGCTGCGATGGCAACTTAATCCAGAAATGTAACCGCGATCTGTTGTGGTGGCGTAATCGAGGGGCGCGGAGTGCCTACAGTTACATGGACTTTTGCTGCGATGGCAAAGTAACCGAGGATGTAACTGCGACCATGGATAGGAGTGATGATTTTCAGAGCATTCTCACCAAAGATGTTTCCTCTATTTTCAAAAATGTTTTCTGTATTTTCAATAAAATTATTTTCCAAGTATTTTCACTGGGTGTTGAAATGGGTTTACCAAGTACTTGTAGATTTTCAGTCCTACACCTAACCAACGTATAACCGAATTTCTATGGGAACGAGGATGAACCTATTGAAACATCGAGTTATAAATGATATTTTTATAAAACTATTTTGGAAATATTATATAGATTTTAAAATTTTTAAAAACTGATTTAACTAATATTAAGTATTTTAATAAATTCTGCTTTCATTCCTTTTCGAGGACGAAAAGATTCAAAGGGGGAAGAATGTGATAACCCGAATTTTTGAGCATCTATTAATTGGAAATTAACAGGATTAAATTTATTAAAATATTTATTTGTAAATTAAACAAATGGAATTCTGAGATATATCTGAATATGTATATATAAGAATCTGAATTATAATAATGCTGGGTTTTAAACATTTGGATAGATATGTATTTGATAATCTCTTTTATAATCATTTAAAATTGGTAAAAAAATTTGTTTTCAAAACAATAATAATAATGTGTTATTTTTATATATATAAATGGATTTTAAATAGAATTATTATTTATAAATTAAATTTATGTTTGTTTAAAATGTGTATATATATATGAGTTGATTTTAAATTAAATAAATATATATATATATATATATATATATATATATATATATAAATTTAAAGTAAAATTTACAAAGTATATAAACATATGATACATTTAATTTGATCAAAGCATAAGTTATTTATAAATAAATGTTTACATGAATTCATATTTGTATATTTATATGAAATCTAAAGCTTAAATTTATAAAAAGACAAATACATTATATACATGTAAATATTACATAAATTCATAGATATGGCTTAAATAAATTAATAAAAGACAAGTATAACACTTGTAAGTATATTAAAGTGGGTTAAAGACATTTGTAAAGATAAATGCATATGTGTAAGCTAATTAACACATAAGTGGACAAATGGCAATATCTCTTTGATAATTAAAATTTAAATTTTTTAAAATATGAAAGAAGAGATCTGGTATTTTCTTTCATCAGCTCAAATCTATCTTTTCTTCATTTCAACTAAAAATGAATACAAATCAAAGTTCAAAGAAGAAAATGAAATCTGGAAATCTGAAACAAGAAATCAAAGGCAAATACAACATCAATCTCAAGCTTTTCAAATGTAATCTGAAGACCAGAGAAATAAATCAACAAGCAACAATTTGAAAATCAAAACCAGATTAAAATTCAACGATGGCAAGAGAAATTCAAGAAGTTCAAAATCAGGCAAGTCTGGAACAAGCCTGGAAATCAAGAACAGGTTCTCTGTTCTCTGCTATAATCTGGTGAGTAAACAAAAATTAAAAAAACAGTTTTACATCTTGATTTCACTCTGATATATGAATGTAAATCATGGTTGCTAGCCTGAAATGCTTGGATTTAAATGAATACATGTATGTGTATAAGTGATGAATGCCTGTGAAGATATGATAAAGTCTCTATTATGGTATTCACAGGTTTTGTTTCTTTTAAAATTCAATACATCATTATTTAGTCACTGTTAGCTCCGGATTTGTAAATAAAAAGTGTTTGAAATTATATAATATCTCTATTAAAAATGATGCCAGGAATTTATATTGAATATTTGTCTAGAAATTTAAAAATAACAGTGAAATTGTAATTTGGGTCAAAATTTTATCAATTCAATTCCAAGATTAGATTGCATGGTCAAATTTGTGATGGAAAATCATGAATTTTAATGGATATATCTCAGTTTATAGTTTGGGAATTGATGGGTATTCTCAAGTTGATCATTTGGGATGTTTTGGTCCATTTCTAGCGATCGACGTGGTGGATGGCGTCGAGTTTGTGGTCGAAGGAGGCTGGTAGGTGGATGGACCCAGGAAAAATGTTGATGGATTTTTCTGGTGATCGTGGTGGCCTATCGAAGGGAAGGTAGGGTTTAACACCCTAAGATGGACGTGGATGTTCTAAGGGGATTCGCTACAACTAGACGCGACCGGAGTCGATCACGTGGTGTTCGGGAGATGTTGGGAGATGTGGCAGAGCTATGGTGAAGGTGGTGGAGCTTCTCGAGGCAAGGATGGCTGAAGGCGGTCGAATTCCGATGGTGTAAGTTTCAGGCTGTGTGAGTTTAGAGTCAAATTCGATTCTCATTTGAATCGAGTGAGATGGGCGATCGAGTTGGGTTTTGAGGATTGCGGGCGAAGCATCGAAGTCGACGTTGATGGCCGGAGTGACGTTGATCGTTGGTGGAGGTGCACACATGCACGGCGTGTCAGTGATGATGGACGAGGTGAGTTGCTTGGGTTTTATTTCAGGAATACTCGAGTTTTTCTCGAATCAGGGGAGAGCGTGAGTTGGTCCAGTGTTTTGATCGAGGAACTCGAAGTGGTTTGCTCGAGTTTTTGGTGTTGAACGGGTTTGAGGATTGAACAGGAATGTTTAAGTTTTCAAACAAAGAAGATTGATTTTGTAAATATTTCAAGTTTTTAAAAACAAAGATAAACCAGTTTTATGTTATAAAAAAATAAATTGTTTTCAAAGAATAAATATTTTAACAAGTTTTATATATTTAATAGATAAGTTTTTAAAAGATAGAAAAGTAGATTTTCAAAATGACTTTTGTATTAAAATTTATTTAATAATTTTGGAAAGTTTTAAAGATTTTGAAAGTTAAAGTGGATGTTTATTGTTTTAATTATAATTGATTTCTGAAATGTTTTATTTTAAAATTTTAATGATAAGAATTTAATTAATCAATTATAATAAGGAGTTTATCTTTAAGCAATTAGGAGATTTTGATTAATTAAAGATTTTAATATGTGAAATTAACAAGAATAATTTAACTATTTAAGAGCAGTTAATAATTTAGTTAAGATAAATGAATTTTTTAATTGAGATCTTTTAAGTATAAGTAATTAAGAAAATTATTTAAATTAAATTTAAATGATTAGTTAATAATTAACTAAGTAATTAATTAGTGAATGATTAAAGATAACCACTTATGAATTAAGTAAGAGTAATTACTTAATGAAATAATTAAAGGGATTAATTACTCAGCGTAATTAATTAAGTTAATGTGGTAAATTTTAGTTAATTAATTAACTTTAATTAATTAAAGAAAATTACTTGATGAATAGTAATTAAAGAAAAATTACTCAATGGAAGTAATTAAGTGTTAATTACTCAGTGTAATTAAAGGATTAATTAATGTAACTAATCAAGGAGTCGATTTAATTAATGAAGTAATGAGGATAGTAAATTTCTGAGTGGAATTATGTTTTATAATTAATAACTAGGTTTTATTAATTAATACTTAAAGGATGATTAATCTATAATGAAAGATTAATCAAGGGTAATTAAGGATTTATCAAGGGTAATTAAGGATTTATTAATTGGTAATTATGGATAATTAAAGGATGTAATTAATTAATGTTAAGTATTGGTAATCTAAGTGATTAAAGTTAGTATTAATTTAATTTGAAATGAATTAAATTAATTGGAAAGTAATCAATCTTGTTTATGAATTATCGAATGATGTTAATGCCTTGAATTGGTTGATATCTTTGATATGAAATGATTTGCTATATAATATGTTTGGTTTGAACTGTGATAATGTGGTTATCTATCAATGATGAATTGCTGTGCAAAAGTGACATCCTGTATTTAAAAAGATGAATTGGATTTAATTGAATAAATTAGGTTAAGATGACATGAGATTCGAAGAGACCGGAGCCGGGTATCAGTAAATACCCAAAACCACTTCGATTTGTAATCTACAAAATTCTTTATATTTGATATGTGGTATTAAACTGGCTAGAATGAAATGAATTGTGTAATATGGATTTTTTTAACTTGAAATTTTGAGTGATAAATGAATGGAATGAATTGCGTAATATGGATTTTTAACTTGAAAATGTTGAGTGATAAATGTTGACTAAGAGAACTCGTAAAAGGGTACGAGTTATCTTGATATTCTCTTGTGTTATGGTTTGGTATTTCATATTTTGTGGGTTTACTCATGCTGGTTTCCAGCCTGATCCGGGTGTTACTTTGATGTAATGCTCGGGTCAGACCGAGTATTACAGATTTCCAGGAAAGGACCTTCTGGAGCTCAGGAGGCGAGCTGGATGGCAGGGACGTATGGAGTGTTACCGCTATGTTATATTGTTATGGACAAGTTATGTTTAACTGTTCAGTTTTTAAATGTTGTAGCTCTGATGTATTTAAATGTAATTGACTGATACAGTTTTCCTTTGTAAACTATTATTTTATGTGATATTATATTTTGATTCGCTGCGAATGTGAGAATCTGTGTTTCTATCATGTTTCTTCTTCTATCTCTTTTCTTTCTTTCCTAACTATCCGGAATTTTCGGGATCGAAAATTCCAGATCATTACACAGGCGATGTAAACCTATTCCTCCGGGTTAAGTGAGGGTTTCTAGTTTTAATTCCAGAAGGAGTTTGGGACTGGACGTAGAACGAAAGTTCGAAACAGTATAAAAATTCCTGGTGTCATTTTACTTTACCACTGTTATTATTTTCCTCACTAGTTATTTTTATACTCATATTCGGCATCAGTAGATAACTTAGTTTACATCGCATTGCCACTACATTTACATTATTTACAACTGTTGGTCATTTCGATCCTACATAATGACTTTCTATTTCGTCAAAAACGGACCTCGTATGAAGAAGTTATAGTACTTTAAAGTTTGTACGAATTAATATATATAAATTTCTATTTCTATTTCTATATTCAAACCCCAAATCAATTATGGGTCGTTCGATTTTACTGCTTCTCATCTCGGCTGATCGAGATGTTCTTCTCCTTCTTTGTTCACAACTGATCAAAACAACCCATAGCCGCCAATATTGCTTGAATTTTCACGACCTCCTCCTGCAACTTGAAGAAGATCGGCGACCAGGGTTTCGAAGCCCAACGTGAGCACTACCTTTGGCCAGAGCCGTGTTTTGACTCGGTCGCATGATGGCTGAGAAAAACGTGTACAAGAGTCGAATAAACGCGGGCATCTAGACAATGATTGGCTTCGTTAAGGATGATCTCCACCGTTGGATTTATAGTTCTCGACGAGCTCTACAATTCTTGTGTTGGAAGTTTCTCGAATAAATTTATGGATTGGAAGATTTTGGAGGAGAAATGAAATTTTGGCCATTCAAGAACATGATGGCGGCTTGCCCTAGATCATTAGGGTTTTGTGAAAATAAAAGAAAGTTGGGCCTTATATAGAAAATTCTCGCGACACTATTCACCTGAAATTTTTCCAAACTCCAATCGAAGCATGCCGCCTGGCATTTATAATGTTTTACCTCTATTCCGAACACAATGGAATATATATCGGGAGACAATTCGATCGTATTTGGAAGATAGGTTTTCGAATCGAATTATTTAAATTTAAAATTCACTTAAACAGATTTCTACACATTTTAGCTTGCCCCGATTAAACCGTAAGTCCGATTGACACGAAATTTGTAAATCTTACAATAATATAATATTACAAATCCAATGAAACTGGTTTCGTCGAAATCCAAGACTATATGAAAAATCATTATTTTTACACGTTAATTAAAAAATTAAAATATTCAATTTCTACAAATTAACTTTTAATTCAATTTTAAAAGTTCTCTAACATTATTCTAATTCAAATAGAATTTATATCAACTTTATAAATCATTTTCATTCACATAAATTCAATTTCTAATTATTTCAGCAATTTCAAATATTAAATTAACAATTTAATTATCCAATTAAATCACTATATTTCAAATATAAGTTATTCAGCTAATAAAATTAACTTGTGAATATTTAAAATCATTTAAATATTCCAATTTCAAATGACTGAAATTGGAGATCATTACAGAAAATCTTTTATAAAAGTTTCAGGGTGGAGAAAGTAAATTCAGAGGTGTAAATAGATGAAGCCTTTTATTGTTATTTGATAATGCAAAGAAGAATTATATTTTAGTAGAGTATGAGTTTAGCTTTCTCTTTTATAGAAAGAAAGATAAGAGAATATGTTTTGAATACGCGAGAGTTTTTCCTGGTTGTGGATATGAAAGATATGTTAAAAAAAGATTGAATGGAATATTGATCTTTATTTTTTACTTTAGTCTTTCTCAGAATTTTTTTTAATATAAGCATCTCAGGAATTTTAGTCCGCGGGCTTGGTCGGGTGGTGGGGCGATACGCCACCCTCATGGGAGGTTTGACGTTCGATTCCTACCTCCTGCACCATGCCAACCGAAAGGTCTGGCTAGCCTAGAATAGCTGTTGTGGCGGGCCAGCCGTCTATTCCCTACGTTTACTATTCAGGAATCATAATGTCGGTAGTGATTGAACAGGATTTCCTGGTTTAAAAAAAAAATTGTAAAAATAGGGTTTTTTTTAAATTTCTGCATTTGTTCTTGCACATTTATGGTTGCACAAAGCATAAACTTTTACAAATGTAGCAGTGGTGTAGCTGGTAAGTGCAAAGAGATAAAGTATTATTAATTTTAGTCTAAGGTCATGGGTCTAATCCCCACTTTGAATATTATTATTTGTTGTTAACTTGATTCAACTCTTCGTTCTCAATTTCTATTAAATAACTTTTATATTATACTTTTAATCACTTATAAATATATTTCTTATAATAATAAATTTATTTCATAAAAGCATTATTATATTTTATCGAACTAGATAAATATTCTAACAAATATTTTTCATTTGTCGATCTTTTTTTAAAATAACTTTTGCAATATGATTTTTATAACTTACTAACTATATCTTTTGTAATAATTAATTCGTTTCATAAGAGTGTCATTATATTTTATCGAACTAGAGAAATATTTCAACAAATATTCTTTATTATTTTAAAATTTTGATGCAACATGTATGAATGATGTTATTATCAATAAACTTAATTTTATTTTATTATAGAATTTAATAATAAAATTAAATGTGAAATTGATATAATTTTTTTATCATCGTGATTATGAAAAATAAGAAAAATGTTCTTTACTTTTGTAATAATGATGATAAAATAATATAAAACACTCATCATAATCATCTGAATGAAATTTAGCATAAAAGGGAGTTAAGAAATTAGCATGTCTTGCTTACAAATGCGAATCATGTTCAAATTATACTTAGAACAATACTAGGTGGATAAATTTAAGTATTAAATACTCTTCCCTAGCTTGTAGGTATTATACTCGCGAAATTAACATTAACATTTCTAAGAGTGAGTTAACTTAAACTTTTATCTCATTTGCTAGACTATAAGGTACTTGGGCACGTTATCTCATACAAAAATGTTATGTAATGACCCAGAATTTCGAACACTTCGTATTTAAACATCTAATTGTTTAAATTGAACCTTGGAAATGTTATAAAAATGATTTTATAACCCTTTTAACCTCCTTTAAAGTAGTAAAAATAATGGTAAACTTGCTTTTGAAAATTGTCTACAAAAAATATTTCGAAGAAATATTGATAATGTGACTGATTTTTTATATTAGTAAACAGCCTTTTACTTGATATAAGTTGTTCGAACTTGTTGTGCTTGTATAACTAATCAATGTTACATTAATTAGAAAATAAAAATAATTTGGCTAATAAAAGCTTCTAAAAGGTTTTAGAAGATATTTATGATGGAGGGGTGGTTTGGTAATTGACCAAGAAAGGAGAAGATGTTTTTTTTCAATGGTGAGGAATAAAGCAAAGCACATGGGGGAGCATGAAGGGAGTGTTTTGCTGGCCAAAAGGAGGGGGTAAGGAGAGTATTTTCCCCTTGTTAAAGTTTACAAACAATCTCTTTGGTTTCATAATATTATTTCCTAAGTTTTGAAAAAAAAGACCAAGTATTATCACCTCTTTTATCCACTTCAATCCTCATTTTCCTAAGCAAATCAACTCCAATCCTCTTCAAACTTTAATTAAGATCTTAGATTACCTTAGGAAGCATGAAAAACAAGTCAAATGATGAAGAAATAGAGTACAAGGTCAAAATCCATCATGATCCATGAGCAAAAGAGGAAGAGGGGAGTGGCATTGATTTTTTTTTTCAAATGGTACTTTATATACAACAAATCATTAGGACAACGTATCCCATGTCAATAAACGTTCGAAAGCAAGTTTCGAACTTATGAACTCTTGCACCAAAGCCGAATCAATTAACCACTTGGAAAATGGTGCTTGTCGAGTGGCATTGAACTTACAAAGGCTAAATGTGGAAGCTTTGGATGTTTGGTGATAGTAGGAAGTTGTTCTAGTGTTCTAGTTCTTGTGCCTTATGTTTAGCATGTGTTTAGGTGAGTTCACTCACCATTGAACAAGGATATATTGTGTGTGTATGTATGTGCTTGAATATAAAGCTAAACTAAAGTATGAACCGATTAAAGTTATAACCTTGGACCCCCTTGCTTTTGAAAGCAATCGATAACTTTATATTGTTATCATCACTTGTATGATCTTCTATAAAATGTGGTGTGGCCTTAAAATTGTGTATAAATGGTTGGTTGGCTTGTGCGTTGAATCTATGTGAATATGAAAATGTTTGTATAACGATAGTCGCTATAAATAGACTTTGAAATCCCCCTTTAAACTTATTTAAATGGGTTATATGTTAATATATTGTGACGTAACATATTTTGGTTGTAATCTACACAAATTTTGGTGTACGAGACAGTAAATAAAAGGTTTGGAAAATTATAGAACTTATGAAACAAAGTTGTGAAAGTTAAGAGCGAAAATATTTTTATGGATGCATTGAAATCATATTTCGTTCGATGATTTTTAAATTACTTTTGGACGATGTCCTTAGCTGTTTCTTTGCTGTTTTAATAAGTAAAATATATGCAATTCTTATTAGAAAAATATCAAGGTTTATCAATATATATATATATATATATATATATATATATATATATATATAAAATTGGTTGAACGAAGTGGCAAAAGTTATAGCGAAAATGGTCGCTATATGAACACTTTGAAAATACTTTATTTTCTGGAATTTTTATAATTAATTTGAAAGATATCGTTAGGGGTTTCTTTCATGCTTGTTTAAGTAGTCTAAGTATAAGCCTCTTAGAACAAAATTTTAATCTTTCCAAGACCAAAATTATAAGCCTCTCAAAAAAAAATGTATTTCAACTATACACCTCCTTTGAAATTAATTGTAAAAATATGGTTTTTTTTTTTAGATTCTACTTTTGTTCCTGCGCTTTTATGAATCGCGTAAGGTATGAAACTAGAATTGTAGTAGTGGTGTAGTTGGTAAGTGCAAAGAGAAAGTAGCATTAATTTTAGTCTAAGGTCATGGGTCCAATCCTCACTTTGAATATTATTATTTGTTATTAACTTGGTTTAACTTTTCATTATCAGTTTTTTAAAAATATCTTTTGTATTATACTTTTAATCACTTACTAACTATATTTTTCGTAATAATAAATTTATTTCATAAAAGCATTATTATTATATTTTTCGTAATGAGAAATATTCCAAAAAATATTTTTCATTTGTCAATCATTTTTTAAAATAATTTTTATAATATGCTTTTTGTAAGTTACTAACGATAATCTTTGTAATAATGAATTTGTTTCATAAGAATGTTATTATATTTTATTGAACTAGAGAAATATTCCAATAAATATTCTTTATTATTTTAAAATTTTGATGCAACGTGTATGAATCATGTTGTTATTAATAAACATAATTTTCTTTTATCACGAAAGTTAATAATAAAATGCGAAATTGATATAATTTTCTCGGTTGCTACTTATATTTTACCATCATGATTATGAAAAATAGGATAAATGTTATTTACTTTTGTAATCATGTCGATAAAGTAATCCGAAACACTCATCAAAATCCTTTTTTTTTAAAACCCAGGAGAACCGGGCGGGTCGGTAAACTCCTGAGGAGGGTATAGTAAAGTCATCCGCTGATCCAAGCCTCCATACCTCCGGGTAAATTTATATAGGATAGGGAAGCGCATGGTAAGAATCGAACCTGTGTCTTTTTATCAGAACCCAAGCCTCCTTTCCACTGCGCCGCACCCGCAGACCACTCATCAAAATCATCCGAATGAAATTTAGCACAAAAGGGAATTTAAGGAATTAACATATCTCACTTATAAATGCGATCATGTTAAATTATACCCGGAACAATACTATGTGGACAAATTTAAGTACTAAATACAAGGATACTTTTCCCTAGCTTATAAGTTTTACACTCACGAAATTAACATTGGCATTTCTAAGAATGAGTTAACTTGAACTCTATCTCGTGCGCTAGACTATAAGGTACTTGGGCACGTGAATCAAATAAAACTAATCCTACAATGAGTTTCGTATATCAGTGTTATCAATTTTCTTAGAGACAACAAATTCTTTGGTGTAATGTAACATTATTCGATCAGTGAGGTTATTTTGTGTTAAAAGAACATTTTTCTTGTTTTTCATAATCATGGTGATAAAATATATTTAGTATTTGAGAAAAATTATATAAATTTTACATCATATTATTAACTTTTGTAATAAAAGAAAAATAAGTTTGCTGATTGTAATATTATTCATACATATTGCATCAAAATTTCAAGACAATAAAGAATATTTGTTGGAATATTTCTCTAGTTTGATAAAATATAACAACACTGTTATAAAACAAATTTATTATCACAACAAAAATGTAGCAAGTAAGTTGCAAAAAGCATATTACAACAGTTATTAAAAAAAGATTGATAAATGAAAAATATTTGTTGCAATATTTCTCTAGTTTTATAAAACATAATAACACATTTATGAAATAAATTTACTATTGCAAAAACATATAGTTAGTAAGTGAATAAAAGTATACTACAAAAGTTATTTAAAAAAATCGATAATGAAAAGATAAATCAAGTTAACAGCAAATAAGAATGGTCAAAGTGGGGATTGAACCCATGACCTTAGACTAAAATTAACAATAATTTTTTTTTTTCATTTATAACCTATACAACTACTTTAATTATATGAGTTGTATACCTTGCACAATTATAAATGTGCATGAACAAATGCAGAATTTTAAAAAGAGGCATATTTTTACAATTAGTTTCAAAATAGGCCCATAGTTGAAATATGTTTTTTTGAGTGGCATGAACAAATTCAGAATCCAATTTATATTAATTATATTTTTTACCATCCAAATTCATACTTAATAATAATTAAATATCTAATAATACAGAATTAGCAACAAACTTCCAAGTCAAGCCACAACATATCTAAAACATCGCACTAATCAAACAATCATCATCACATATCAATAAATATTAATTTTCATCTATAAGTATGCATTTAATATTTTTAAACTTTAACTAATTAAAATAAATAAACCATACCCACACGCTTTTGCAGACAACCTCAGTACTCAACAAATCAAGTGCCAAATCATTCGAAGTTTCACCATGAGTCCATCGAAAGAAACTGCGCATAAATCAACGTTTGTATGCGAAAGATATGAAGTTTAGAAATTGTATAGTTCAATTTGCAATTAACTAAAAAATAAGGGATTTAATAAAAATTTACTCTTTGTTCCCCGGTTCAGTCCAACCACCATCAGTAAACTTTGGCTACCCAGTTCGATCGCCACAGGTCACAATCCTCCATGTCGCCACCAACAACGGAAAGTACGTCGCCTCCACTGTCAAATCCCACTAGAGACGCCTTCTATCACCTCGCTAATCGCTAGAAATCGACCCCCAAATTCACACCTTTATTGGCTTTTTTCCTTTGATTATCGGAGCTTAGTGATCCGTTCATCAAATTGAAGGTAGATCTGAGTTCGTACGGTCGAGCTCTACCAAATTGCTTATCAATTTCACCAATCATTATTCCAACAAAAAAACTCAAATCTATCTCGGGTTTCACCGCTCAAAAGCTTTGACCGTGATTTACCGTTGCATTGCACTTTTATGGCAAATGGACACTTGCCACTGATTCGCCTCGTCAAGAGCTTTGAAACGATATATAACTCGATGAGTGTCAGACATTCTGAATTTTAAAATAATTTGTAATTAACGAAAATCATTTAACATTAAAATGAGATTAGAGAAGTATCAGGATTAAGGAAGATAGATGGATGTGACGGCCCTATCTAAGCATCATTTGTATATGCGACGAGGCAGTTTAGTTATGTTAGCCGTTTGGCTCAAAAGTAGTCGTGTATTCTATTTAAACACTATAAAATCTCTATTTCATAAACCGTAACTTCAAATCCTTCAAAATATATATCAAACCGGTCAACTTGGAAAGGCCTTTGCAACGGTTATAATGACGGCACCCAATTCGTATTTTAATTAAAAACTCATTGTTAATTAAGTTAATTTAACAATGTCAAATTTTCGTGTCATTATATCCTTTTCAATACCCCTTTTCTAAACCCCTTTCTCATACCATTTTCCTAATACAAAAGCACAATCCACTTTCCACACACTAAGTATCCTTTTTTCCGTCTAGCGAAAGGGGTATTCTAAAAGGGGAATGATTTTTTGTACTACGAAAGGAGCACTATGAAAGGGAATGTTTGTTATTTTTTATAGTTTGTGTTTATTTTTTATTTTTTAGACATTGTAGAATATTTTTTATAGTTAATGATTAACTATAATATAATACAGCAAACACTAAATTTACAAAAACGATATATTGCAATTTTAAAAATAATACTAATATGCAACTAGTGTGTGTGTGTGAAGAACCAACGATGGATACAACCAGCACACAAATTATCCACTAGGAAATTAAGTAAGTGCCTAATGTACGTAGCACAACCATATTACAAACAAGTGCATAATCCAACTCTTGATGGGTAAGAATATATGAAAGTTCCTTACTCTTATAAATGTCATCAGGTTCCTCTAACTCCATACTCCGACCAACGATCTGGTGGAACTCATTGTCGTGTACTGAATGAGCGGGCATCGATTTGGATCGTCGATGATGAACGATGAAGTATTTTCAGTAGTTCGTCTCTGCGGTACGGTGCAGGGGTTAGTAATGCCCAGTTTCGTCTCCAAACCATTGAGAGTGTCAACGTATAACTGAATGTTGAAATGGACTAGAGGGGATGGAGGAATGCTGTATTTGCATTGTGGCATCCCAATAGAACAACCATACATCGCCTTCATCTCTCGGAACTTTGAAGGAGATAGCAGCCTGATTTTATTTGCCGTGTTTGGTTGCGGTATTCCACCATTCTTCGTCTCAATCAATTGTGTTTGTATCTACGTTTTACACTCCGCCTTCAATTTACAGCAGTTTGTTTCAAGAAGATCATATGCGCTTAAGATTGTCCCACTGTTCTTTATTTGAGATATGTTAAGTTTAATGCCTTCTTGGACGTTAAAAGCAAGTGTGACGTGACTGTTCTAAAGACCAGCATTTCTAGCTTGTTTGTCGATCATCTCCATGCACAAGCCAATGAAATTTATTGTGCATTTTTCAGTCCACTCGGTAATGACTCTGAAGATGGCAGAATCGAAGTAAGCAGTATACATGCTGGCAAGTAAAGAATAAAAATTAGAAAAATTCAAACGAATTAATAAAAATGCATGTGGAATAAAAAATTGAAATAAACGCGATTAAACGAGAAAAAAACTCATCCAATGCGGGAAAATGCTCGGAATTGATGGAGAGATGGCGGTGGAAAAGAGCAGGAGCAGTGGTTTTATAGAAGATATGGTGGTTGGACAGTGAATCATCACTTCAGACGCGCCCGACATCTCTACCTTCTGGCTCAAACAGCACAAATTGGTCCGTTGGCCAGCCATAAGGCAACCGCGTCCAACACGCCGTAGCTGGCAAAAAAATTAGTGCTAACGCACCCTAACCAACCCCTTTCCCCCTTCAACCTTCCGGAAGCAGGGCTCGGACAAACATAAATCAATGCATAATTACGTAATCACCCTTCATTTCCAATCCCTCACTCGTTTCAACCTCCATTAAAAGTTTCTCTCTCAGATGCCTCAATTCCAATGACGACCCCTGCTCGTTATTCTACTGCTATTCGTGACTCATGCAGTCAATTCTCAGATCCATGCTTTCGCTCTTGCCCATGTCTTTCCGATCCTGGTAATATTATTATCCAGCCTGTTATTTATCACTCGATTTCTTATATAAACATGACTTGATTTGATTTGGTATCTATAATTTTGTTGAAGGAAAGAGATCGTCTTTGTGTCTCAAAGTTGCACTGATTCTACTCCACCTCATCTTCGCTGGTGCTGTATTCCTCTTCGATTCTGATTTGATACGTACAACTCAACACCAGCCTTGGTACTTTGCTTTAAATTTGTTTAATTAGGTTTCTTTTTCCCTTCTCTAAAATTTTGTGCATTTGAGGAAAGACACAAGTTAAACCTGTAAAATTGTTCAAGTACACATGTGTAGGAGCTCAATAAAGTGAAATTGTGTCAATAACATGCTTGATTTGGTACTTCAAGTTGAGGGAAATGGTACATACTTGCTTTCCAGGAACAAGTTTATGAGGGGCTTTTTGGCTCAGGTCTGTGTTTTTTAAGTAAAACATTAGCCTTACATCTCTCACATAAAAATAATGTAAACCAAATCCCTCCTTTTATGTGTATAAATTGTTGTTCAAAACGATGTAACATCAATGCTATATATTTTTTCTATGTAACATCAATGCTATATATTTTTTCTCAGTCATTACCGAGTCTAATACTTTTGACTGTTTTATGGTTGTCAAATTTTGAATTGAATGTATTACCAAACTGTTGTCTTTATGTTTATAAAAATACCATTAGCTTGTAGCACAATTGTTTGTCATGCATAGTAATTATGTGCAATTATTTACCATGCAGAATAATCATTGTTCAATATTTACAGTTGAAAGACAATACGTGCAATACAAATACTTACACTGCCAACTTTTGTCGTTGTGCAACAACACACAATAAGGGCTTTTTTTTTGTCTGTTACACTGCGATTACGTAGAATATACTTGCACTATGAAGCATATGAGTGTTATTGCACAACAACACCTATATTTCCACTTAATATTTTATAGTGCAAATATTTTCACGATAACCTTTTGCTTTGTACAATTAAACTTAGTGAACTTTGACCGTACTACGACGATCCTTGTTTTGACATTTCGGATGGCGATGAAGGATATCATCAGAAGCGACTTTGGGTGTGAAGTCAATTGATGGTGATCCTATGGCATAGCACCTTTGGCAATTGGAATTAGCGATTCTGATAAAAAAATGAATGGATTTGGTTATCTTGAAATGATGATAGGAGGAGCTCAAATAATGTAACGTTTTCTTATATCCATACAGTCAAGGGATTTTATCTTCCAAAAGCATAGAGAATGACGCCTTAACTGATGGATCCTCCGTATCAAATACCATGGACCAACATTGATTTTGCTTCCAACGCACGATGTCAATGTCGGCACAAAGTATAGACATGTGAATTTGTCCATAATTCAGACCAATTTAAAACATAACCATCAAGCTTCCTTATGTACGAATAAAGAAAGCAAAAAATATAATATCATATATACATCAGGTGAAGTAATACATGGTTTGTACCACAACATCTGTATGGATAAACTATCATGCATACATAACATATCATGCCACAAGCAAAAGGCTGCAAATAGAAATACCCCTTTGCACTCCAAGACCAGCTGTGCGTGTACAACTAAAACCTGCAATCTCAGCCTTCCCATGAGGACACCCTTTAGTCAATGCCTTCCTGTGTGTGGATTCTGATAAGAAATTAACTGGTGGTGGTTGGAGTGGCTGTAGATGACCATGGAGACAGATATTGACAGTCAAAAGTTGACCAACGCCAGGGTTGTAGACAATGTTGATTACATGGACTTGGAAAAAAAATGGGGGAATGTTTTGAGTAGTTTTGGAAAGGGGAATGCATGCTAACTTTCCATCAAGTTTATTTTGATAATAAATATAAAATTGATCCAAAAATCCTGAAAGACAGAATCAACTAATAAAGTAGCTCAAAAGTCAAACAGAAAATGGTTTTCACACTTAGATGTAATTGCAGCTTAGAATTCCGAACTGCCTAATGCCTAGGAGTGTGTAGTGCTTATATTCTGAATTTTATATAATTTGCAGCTGTAGGTTTGCAAAAATTTATGGTAGTTCATAGTTTAAGCAGCTTAGTCACTAATTCATTCAGATTGTGTTTCACTTTCATATTTTAACTTTTCCTGCCCATTTTTCAATATTACAAATTTAAACTTGTGTGCTAGCATCATATTATTTGTGAAAGTGATGTAGAGGCTGGTCAGTGATATAGTTTAACCATGGTAAAAGGGTTGTATTTCTACATATTTTTTTTCCTAGTTCAAAATAGCTCTAATTCTTTCTCATATCTATGTCTAGTTTATTATTTCATTTATTGCCATTCCAGCCATTATTTCCATGGTTATTGCTAATTACTCACTTCAATGATAGGTACACGATACTGTACGTGGTTTTATTTGTCCTTACTTTAGCTCAATATTTGATCACATCAGGTTCATCTCCAGGGTAAGACTACCTTTCTTAACTTTCTACATATATAAGCATTATCTTGATAATGAAATATAAAAACAATATCCTGTGTTATCAGTTATGTGATTGATGCTATGAGGGCTCAGAGTGGAATGCATTGTACTATTATAAATGTTAATAAAGCTTCAATGTAAGCCTGTTTCTTTTACATAACATCTACCCAACCTTGGCTTAGATTTTTATTTTATTTTATTTTATTTTATTATATATGTATGTATGTATGTATGTATGTATGTATGTATGTAGAGATATTGACCCACCTAACTTGTTTATTTTCTTAATGATCAAGCAAAGACAATCTACTTCAAGAAATGAAAGATCAAACCCTACTACCAACAGCAACCTTTTAGGAAGAAATAATCGTACAAATTCATCATCGTGGCTAAAGCTGGTGATGGACCTGTATCCTCCTGGATCCACAAGCAGGTATTTGCTCCTGACCTTTACATACGAAAAGGCTGCAATTTCCAGTAACTAGTTTATGATCAATTTGTTTATTTTGCAATCAAGTTACCCTTGAATATTATAATTGTTGGAATCAGTTGGCTAATGAGTTTGTTTTCAAATGTAAATCATGCTTGCGGATACAAGATCAGCTGTGAATGCAGCAGAGAATTGATAATTTATATGCCAATGATCAGAAAGTCCAAGTTTTGTTTTTGTTAGGTCAGACAAGAAGTATTAACCTGGATCTTATTATATCAAGCTGCGTGATAAAAAAAAAATCATAATTATGGCGATTGTAATATTCTTGACTGCCTTTTTTTTTAATGAGATCTAGAGTTCTCCGAAAATGTTTTTTTCCCTCTCTGCTGCGACACTGATCTAACACCAGGTCTTTGCATAGATGCTTGCAATACATATTCCTTAAACATTTAGGATACTTATACAATTCATTGGTAAATAGAAACATATTACTCAACCCGTTTATTCTATATACAATTGGACAGAATTTTGTCTCAGGTGAGCAATAATTAAGATGGTCGCTAACGTCCGTGGACAGAATTTTGTGATGATACGCTCTGTTGTCAAGTGATATGCATTCGGTAAAACAATCACTATAACCATGTCTTTTCAGTGTTTAACTTATTTCTCTTTTCCGTTTTTTCTCCACAGGAACTGGACCTGCACATATTGTAATATTATCCAGGTAAAATTCCTCGCTGATGCTTCTGTCATATAACCTGAAATGGATGGGCAGGATTATTTGAGAGTTACTACTAACGCACGCACACACACACATGTATGCATGCACGTGCGCACACACATGTATGAACTGGGCCCTGTAAAACTTATATACTTATGGAAAGTGCCTGGCTTTTATCTCCTGGTAGACCACCGCTTAATCGGTTTATTTGTTGAACTTGCAACTTGGGGTTATCATGATTTCACTTTCTGGAATGCGCTTGGCGAATGCTTAAAAATGTTCAACAACTTTCTGGTTTTCCTTTTTCCCGGTGTTTTTCATTTTTCTTTCGTTTCTAAAATCTGTACAAAATTTATGCACGGTGTACTTTATTTGTTTGTAGCGGAGTACTTTTACCCTTGTCGGTTTGTAAAAGTCAAGGACTGATTGTGCAACAAGTCAGGGAATCACATGCTATTGACTTTTCTAATTTACTCAATTTCATGAATAACCAAGTTTATGGTTTTTTTCTTCCTATTTTTCTGCAGCCGCCACGATCAAAACATTGTCATGATTGTAATAAATGTGTCCTTCAGTTTGATCACCACTGTGTTTGGCTGGGAACTTGCATTGGGAAAGGGAACCACTGTCGCTTTTGGTGAGTTAGTTCACAGTTTATTAAGGAACTGTTTATTTACAGCTTGAATGATAGTGTTAAATTCAGGATGTATCATTTCCTTCTGTTCTTGCATCGATTGACTGGCAACAACTTTAGATTTTTTATGAAAAAGTGAAGTTTTGATTAGCTTATCTTCCGGTATGATAGTATTCATGTGTGCAATATGTAAATTTATATGCAGATGTGCATACGTAATCCAACACCAAAGCAAGAAAGATAATTCATACAGTATCATGCAATTATCATCCCTGCAATCCATCTTGGTCAACTTTGAAGTTCAAACCTTGTTAGTCCAAATTAGATATGCACCCCTTAGCATTTTCTGAATATGCTACTTAAATTTTGTGTGATTGTCTACTCATCATAGTGGTATTATGGAATAATCTATCATATCAGTCGATTATTTTATATATGCAGATCGTACTTTTGAATCAATTAAATAAACCCTTGTTTACTAGTTGATTGGCAGTCCCTCCATTTTCATCTACTCACGTCTTGAAGGATAATATTATGTTACATTTCATTTTCCATTTTACTTTTCGTATGCCACCATGTTTGACATGCCATACTTGCGAACTTCTCTTATCGACCATAGGCCCTTACTACTTGCAAATTTACTGAAAAACTAGTGCATATATAGTCTGTAAAAACAAAGTGCAGTGCAAGTACATTGATTGCACCCATAATATTTTTGTGGGTTGCGTTATGGTTCATTTGATATCATAAGAAGACTTTTTTTTTCACGTTTAAATACCAAATTGACCTTGCTACTGGAACTAATTAATTATTTACAATCATTAATGGCTGTTAACTGTGAAACCTAACATAGGGCACATTAATGATAGTAGGGTTTAAAATATGAAATAAGTAATTCGTACCCCATTTTGGATCCCAACTGCAAGTAAATTTGAACAAATCGGTTACAAATCCATAACCAATTTTGGACGTCTGTTCAACATGCACATGCTTCCTACAAATTCTAGATGCTTGTTCAACAAGCGCCTAGATGTTGAAATGGGCGAATTTCCAGCTTCAGCATCTATTCAACAGGCACTTAGAAGCTGAGAGCCTGTTCAACAACCAGTGCCTAGAAACTAGGAGCATGTTGAAAACACGTTCAATTCAAATTCTACTGGGAAAATATAAGGTTTCAATTTGTAATATTTCAAATTCGTAAATCTGTATTCTAAGGCTGTTGGAGATGCTCTAACAAGCAAATGAAAATGGCACTTTATTGTCATTTAGTTGGCTTTTAATGTTAGAGAAAAATAAGTTGGTTTTGTGATCTCCTTATTGGAACTTGCATTTTGCACCTATTTCCTCGTTTTTTTCCCCTGGAATTCAAAGCCTTATGGAACTTATGGAACTTCTGCTACTTTGGAAATATATATGATATGATATGTAAAAATTACAAAAAAAGAAAATGCCAGAAGAAAGACATTATTGTAGATATATGGGGTCATCCAAACAATGTTTATTTTTCTCTAACAATCTCTACCTTCAATTTTTGAACCGTAATTGACAAATATGTTTATTTTCTTCTGAAAATATTTGTGCATCTTAGTGTCATTCATCACTAATG
The DNA here is from genome assembly GCA_030765085.1 of Allium cepa. Taxonomy (NCBI): domain Eukaryota; kingdom Viridiplantae; phylum Streptophyta; class Magnoliopsida; order Asparagales; family Amaryllidaceae; genus Allium; species Allium cepa. The sequence continues at coordinate 736,440,915 of CM060928.1, read as the reverse complement.
TTTAACTGCTACTTGCAGGTGGTACATTTTTGAAGAAACTCTTTTGTGCATTTGGACTGGAATTTTATATGTCACATTCTTGAGGTCAAAAGTGGAAAAAGAATGGTATGTCATAAATTATCTATGTTCTTTAGGTACACTTAAATTATGTATACTTATATTCTGATTTATTGTTTATTTGAAATATTATTTGTAGGTGGTCAATTTTCATTATCGTAATATTATTAACCGCATTGGCATTTTGCTTGGTCTTCCTACTATTGCTGCTTTTGTTCCATAGGTAAACAATACGTCCAATCTCTTTGTGCGTGAAATTATGTCAATGTTGTCTTTGCTCAAAGAATGGTTTATGGGATTAATGTATTAGCTATTATGGTTAAGAAAGAGAAAGGTAAATGAAATCAGGCTAATTATTTGAAGGAACGTGGATTATTGGGTAAAATACATCTAGAAGTAATGCTTCAGGCGGACAAGGCTTGTGTTATATTCAATGTGAAAATGTCATCAATCAATTTTTTCACTCATGTTATAATACAATTTGGTTCTTAGAACGTTTTCACTGCATATTTTAACTGATGCTGATTGTTCAATGAAGCTATCTCATACTGACAAATCAAACCACGTACGAGCTTGTTAGAAGGCGAAGAATATTGTATTTAAGGTAATTTTAAACGTTTACATAATGCTTCTTATGTGTATATAAATATCTGAATAACCAAAAGATTTATTTATTTGGTTCTTTAGGGGGATTCCTGAAAGAGTTCGACCATTCAGCAAAGGGATATGCAAAAACATTTACAATTTTTGCTGTTCTAAAGAAAGTATATATACTCTGGAAGCAGTTCCTACAATGGAGGAGCTAGAAGCCAAAGCAAGACCATACACATGCATTGACATTATTTCATGCCGGTGTTGCTGAAAATGATAGAACTATTATTGTAATTGTTTTCATTTCCATCTTTCCCAACTTTTGAATTAATTTGTAAAACGATGTATTTATCGTGAGAATTGTAAATCATCCCTTCTCTATGTTATTTTTTGTTTACAAGTATGGATGGATGTAAAAGCAACTTATGTATTCGATACTTGTTTGTACCACTTTTTAAAGATCTTGCACACACATATATAATATTAGATACTTGTTTAAATGTAAATGTTTATGTTATAGCCAGGTAATCTATATGTTTGAGAATGCAATGCTTTGGCTGGATTGAAGAGTAAAAGTACAATGTTTGGTTGGATTGAGGAGGAAATGTACCCGAATACTTTGAAATAGCCTTCTTAGTAACGTAGAAAGTAAATAAAAATTTGATTCTAATATCATCATCAGTAAGCATTTCTCATCCAAACTATCTTACGCATTTCTCATCCAAACTATCTAACGTGAAGGGAGGGAAAAAAAAATCCTCTTTGGTTGAAGGATAATAAAATTGGATAAATGGAATGCATTTCAGGGGAAAAATTAGAAAAAAGAAATGGGTTGAAGATGACCAAAGAAGAAATTATGTTTGTTTATATTTTTTACGTCGCTCTATTTTCAAAATTGTTCCTTGTTTTTTCCTTTTATTTGTGCTACATGGCTAGTGTTTAGGGGATGCCTAAGACATTCAGTTCTGAATTGAGGAGGAAAGCCCAATAATTAAATGTTCATTTAATGGGTATCTATTTTTTAACGTTCATTAAATGAGTGTTTATGACTAAACGTCAATTAATGAGCATCCAATTTCAATTCAGTATTCTAAATTGAAAATGAAGATTCAGCTGAAAAGCCCCGTTAAGATTTAACATTGAATTAGTTTTGTTGGAGTTGCTCTTAACCCCCTTTTAAAACTAGTCGTGGGTATCAAAATCAAGCACCGCTGCTCTACAAAATCATCTTAAGCACTCTTTAAATACGTCATCCTAAAGAGGACATTAATATTTTGAACAAAACAAAATAAACCAATATCCATGTCATTCTATATTGGTGAAGATTTAGATTAAAGTTGAAAAGACGATATTGAGATGAGTTTCTCTCCATGATCTTAATCTCCAACACTATTTCGATTTCTTTTAAAGTTAATATAGAGAATCATGATTTAAGGTTTGAAAATGAAGAGAAAAACAAACTTAAGAGGATAAATGTGGGAAAAAGAAAGATAATTATCAAAATGGTAAATTAGTAATTTTTCTTTGTTTTCAAGAGGAGGAGAATTCTCCTATTAACAAATTTTTGTACTTAAAACACGTGTTTTCCCATTCTTTTTGTCCATTATCCAAATTAATTTCAACATTTAGCAATTTCCCTTAAATTGGTCATGCATGTACTTAAATAAATAAGTTACTTCATTGCTCAATTGCCCAGGCGATGGCTTTACCACCAAAACACTTTATTAAAGAAAAGATAAAAGTAAAATATACGCATCAATCATGAGCAAACTTAAAATAACTTTGCAAATCAAACACTTGAAGGTAAAAAGAAAAGAGAAAATAAAATAAAACATGGCCGTGATCGTAGCATTCAAACTTGATGCTCGCCCTGTAACTGCACCACCTTCAACCAAGAGGCCCGTTTTGAAACAAGTCCCCACCGTCTACTCACATTCTTCCTTTCCATAAACAGCTTCCTCCCTCGTTCCGAGCTACTCACCAAGTAATGTGAGTTCGGAATGTGGGACAATCAGCCATCGTGAACTTATCCCCTGCCAAATATTCACTTACTTCCAGCCTCCTATCATACACATCCAGCATTTTGGATAGCTTTTCTTCATCTCTGTTGATCAAATCTTCATCGCATTTTTTGCCCCATGGTAATGCAAATGCCTAGTTGTACACTAGAGTCGAGCTCAATGGTTCGAAGCTTTTACGTTCTAACTGCATCCATTGCTCTATTATTGCTCTTTCTAGGGTGCCTGTGCCTAGAAGCCCTTTTATGCCCAAGCTTTTACGTCTCTCTACTATGTATCTACATATCTCTCCCGAATCTGATGATATACGATATTGTTAACACCAGTAATAATGAACTGTATGGACTATGGATTCTCGTATTAGACAAGTTAAATCGTGTTATTGTTACCCGTTAGTATGTTCTTTTTGTCTGTAAAGGTTACATGGCCTGTGAGATCCTGTGAAAGAAAAATGAGACATTTGAAGTTTAATATCAGAATCTAAAGAGTTTATCTGTAGACGAAGAAAATCGCGGACTCTGCGTTTGCCTTTGTATGTATCGATCCGAATAAGTTGGAAATCCACATCTTTCTCGAACAAACAAGTTAGTACTTTAGCAACATCAGTTGCTGTTGGAACTCCAAACACTTTCATGTTTGCTGTATAGTAACTCTAATGAGGTATGAAAACTCAAAGATGATGAATCGAAATATCTTGAGCGTTATAAAAGAAAGAAGCACACAAACAAAGCAAAAGAACAAAGATAAAGAGATGAGATTTACAATTACTTTAAGATATGTATTCCTAGGAATAATCAAGCTTGGAGCCTTTTAAGTTGATACATGTTGCTTTTTGTTCGAAAAGCAAAGTGCTTTAGTTTGTTCTGTAAAATAGCAAACTCAGTTTGTTTGGGCTAAAGCAAATAAAGCAGACAAGACGTAGAGTGAAGTCTGGACTTTGCAATTAAATTTGACTTCAGTAAAAGTAATAGAAACAACAAACAATGGTAATACATGAAAAATTAAATCTTATTTACCATTTTTAATGAATTGAACCTACAAAGATAGAATTAACTAGGTGTAAATTAAGCATACACCTTTATATTTACACTTATTCCACTTCCCTCTTCCCCCAAAGTAAGTTTCATGAAACGTCCGATGATTATTTTCAACGAAAATTTGTCATAAAATATTTTACGGTGCATTTTATCAACAAACATTTCGATAAAAAATTACAAGTTTACGTAAGATAATCTTTCTACTGTTTTGTGAAACTTTAAGACGATGTGAAAGTAGGAATTGGCCAAACTTCCCATTAACTAACTAATGATTCTATTTTGACTTCTTTTCCAAATACAGACATGCTGCGTCATTAAATTAATCATAACCAACGCATTTTAGTGCATTTTTTGATAATAGGTTAATGCATTTATTACCATAACAACCACATTTAATGCATTTATGATAAAAATAAATGCAATTGCTAGTTATGTGGTCCAAAATATAAATTAATGTCATGTTAAAATTTATTTCAATAATAAAACAAATATGAACACTTTAAAAGAGTATACTTTGTTTCTAAGAAATTAGAATTTTTGAGATAACCAAAATACCTTATATATATTCAAATTACTTAATTAAAAGTTGATTAATGTAAAATAACCATTGAACTGGATTTATATTATTTGCACAAATGGTTTTTATATATATATACACATGTATGTATGTATGTATGTATATGTATATGTATGGCTCAAGATAGGTGAAACGTGCATGAGAGAGATGTTGGCATTATCAAGATTTTTTGAGGAATGGTTTCCTCTCCTATGAGGTCAACACCAAAATATATGAATATTCTAACGAGATACACACCCTGAAAGAGTGTGTTCTCATGCCTAGAGATATTCTTAGGAAAGAGTTCATCCAAAATGACTTGTGCCTAATTTATGTTGTAATGACCATAAATTGTAAAATGTGCTTTGAAAACCTTTTGATTCGGGTTATTATAATTTTCCGTCCTTGGAGTTATACTTTGTTGCAAAATGACACTCATAATTCTTCTTTAGGACGTAAATTCTTATTTATAAACTCAAAATCATCATCACTTTCAAAATATCATGAATAAACTTCATGATTTTGATTTTCAATTTTAAAAGACGAAAGGCATTCCACTTGATTTGCATATGAGAATGTGACCTAAAAGTTCACAATTCAAAACAATTTAAGTGCCTTTGACACTACTCCATACTTCACCTTCATTTTCTTCATAAAACTTTCCTTTCAAATTAGCATAAAATATTTTCACTAAGTTTGGAAAACATACAAAATTATTTTGGGAAACATTAATTAAACAAAGAATTCCATTTTGATCACAAAGATCATAAAAAGGAAAATCATTGAATTTGACAAATCTTTCGGGAGAGACTTTTCCAAAAGAAACATTTCCATATAGGCTTCAATGACTTCTTTTTCATTGAAAAGATAGCCTTTAGTTTTCTTAGAAAGCCTTATAGTTTTGGAAGTGCTGCTTCAGGAAGCCATCGATGAATTCTTCGAAGAGATAAGAGAGATAATGGATTTTTGAATTTTTGAAATGAGAATGAAATGAATGGATGCAGATAGAATAATTAAATAGAGAATCAATAAACATGTGAGAAATATTTTGAAAAAATTATTTTAAAACAAGGAATTTGAAAAACAATTTAAAACAAAATTAGAGAAGGAGGGAAAGTGCTATCAAGGTTTAACATAAATTCTACGACACTATAACTTATCTAGAATATCTTAAAATCTTGAACTCTTCAATACCCATGAGTCTTTATTCTCCAACTCTTGAAACTCTATATCAGCATCTTGAATCTACTCTTGATACTATACATGCTACTTAATTAGCACCTATCTAATATCTTGCACAGTATATTATATATAACTTGATAAAACATTAGTATTTATATTTGATATAATGTCTATAGCTGTTATCATCAAAACCAATACCTAAGGTACTAACACTTAATAGACTCGAATTTCAACTAAATTGAAACCCAAGTCCAATAGAGCACAGATCATTGGTGTTGGTACATAAGTATATCAAAGAGCTATCTACATAAACTCACAACGGAATAGAGAAATATACTAGAATACATATACTAACCAAGGCTACTACATTGGAATCAATATTATTCCCATGCATGAATAACAAGACTTCTTTATCCACCATTCTCGTCCTGCACCAATAGCTTTTCCCTCTTGATCCATCCTATGAGTTATAATGAGGAGGGGTTAGAACAATAATTTGGTCACTAGTAAATTATATACTTTATCCATAACACTAATTTATGTCGATTGATTTCTACGTAAGTTTTATGTCTACTATTCACGGCTTATCAGTTTAATTCCATCTATGAATATGATATGTCCAACCTTCTCCGAGATATAACTATATATATGCATGTGTGTGTGTTGCAACCTCTAAAAAGAAAACCTCACCCACTTGATACTTCTTAAATAGGGAAGATGCAGACCCAAATATCATTTAATACCTCAATTTCGAAGCGGATCCTCCGTAACATAATCGCTAATCCACCGGCCCTTAGCTACAAAGGCCGATGACCCTAGATACGACTTTAAGTTTAATTAACCATATTACTTATATATCTCAAAAATTGTCTAAGGGTTAATTAGCACAACTCAGACAAACAAACAATTAATAAAACTTTGAGGTCTTTGCGTATCCTATACAGATTCTGCACTAGTAGGAAGCAAAATCCTTCAGCGCAAAACCCAAGTCTTTTCTAACGACCACTTGAGACATTGGTAGTCCAAGCCTATATGCCAGCCCTACTTGTAAATACCATTTTATCAACAACACTGACATAGCCCACTGACCCACATAGCCAAAATCGTATTTAGACTTACCTAACATAAATCAAGGTAAATGCCCATCCTAGTTACTTAAATACCCCTTATTAGAAATTAAGCAAACCTTGTTTTCCTATTAGGTCCCGTCATAAGTTATTTAAGTCTTCTTACATAGGGAGGAGGCAGACCCAGAGGCCATTTAATACCTTCCATCCCGTAGAAAACCCATTGACATCCTTAAAGGTACCGAGCCCTTTAATACTTAAAATCTGAGGCGGACCATCAGTAAAACCTATACACGAATGTATATTCCTTCCCCACGAGTCATATAGTTGGAGATGTCTCACATCAGTGGTATATATACAGAACTTTTGGTAGCCTTAAGTGAAGGGCAAACTTCTATTGTGTAACTCTATTGACCTTGCATCCCAACCCATACTAAGCCATACCATTTGTCCCAAACCTAAATATTGGGCTAAGCCCACTAATTTACGCTTGTCCTATACGTACTATTTATGCTATATAATTTTTTACTGTGAAAATTATATTGCCTCCTAAGTTTATTTAATAGTATCCCCTAATTATTCACTGCGAACCTATTTCTATCTTATACGCTTATTACTATATATTTTGTATTTCCCACTTACATCCCATAAATGTCAGTTATCCATAATAAATGGTCATTATTGTTTAAATTGGACAATCATTAATGACATTTAATTATGCATTCCAAATTCAATTTATTAATGCATATTTCATTTTTCCATAAATGTCATATTGGATTCTACAGTCAATCTCATTCAATGCATTTATGTCCCATTTAATTTCTTTAACTCCCTATTAACTACATATTTATTCCCATGCTAATTTTGCAATCATTATTCGTAATTTTGGAATTAATACCATTTTTCAATGCAACCTCCTAATCTTATGTTTTACTATGCTATTAATATCTAATTGTCCTAATTATGACTAATACGAAAACTGTCATATATGTATTTATTACACTTTATTCATTGACCTATGTATATTTGTGTTTTTAAATCGATAGGCATTGTTATACACGCATGTGTGTATCTAACTCATTTATTAACTCCTACATCTAGGAGTTTCAGAATATACACTATATGTATATTCTGTAAAGAACATTCATTTTCGCATTTAAATATATTAGAATTATCCTTTCCAAAAAAGATTACCTTCATACTTTTCATAAATTATCTAAAAGTGAAATTTATGCCATGTTTGAAATTACAAAGAATAGCAAACACGGATGAGAACATCCGTACTTCACACGTATTTTTCCTTTTTGGAATGTTCCTTATTATTTCAAACGAAATACTTTTTATACATAGTTGTGAAATTTAGATAATTTATGGAAACTACATGAAAATAGATATAACTAAATTATACCCACAACGCTTCCAATAAATTAAAATATAACAATTCACATTTCAAGCCAAAATAGGGCAATCCAAATTCATACTAACAATTTACAACCCAATTATCATAAATATGGAATGAATTCTACGGTCTTATCAACATTCTACTTTAACAATTTAGGGACCACTTTCCAAATTTCCAGATTATGATATATATACCATTTCATTCCAATTACCCACTTATATAATATGTAGGCGAGATTTCAATTGAATACGTTCATTTTAAGCGTACAACTCAATGGATCTTACATATGCATAATAATTAAATAAAATTTAATGATATAAATTTCAGTATTATATATAAATCATATAATTTCTCACCCACCTTTCAAGCTTTCTTACAAAATTCGAATTCATTGCTTTAATTGACTTCTTTTTTTTCCAATCCAAAATATGTATAAGAAGATATATATATATATATATATATATATACACACACACATATATATATATATATATACATACCCTTCGGACTTACAAATCTGAGTGAAGATTTGAATTAAGTGGAATATAGATTTATAATTATAAAATTTACCTTTTTTCGCTGTATCGATTCTCTCATTCTCTTTTATTCTCTATCCTTCTTTGATTATATATATAAGTAATATTTTATAATTAATAGAAAGAGTGGAGAAGGAAATATGGTAGAGTCCGCTGCTTTGATTAAAAAATATATGATGAAAAGTGAGGTCTGGGCCTATATTTATAGATGCTCAAATCAACCATATCCGTTAGATTTAAATTAATTAAATCTAGACTGTTAGGGTGAGGTTCAGCCCTTACCGCTACTGTTCCAACTGGCTGACCACTCTGTCCAAGGATGTCGATCGCTAGCGGTCGACCGCCTTGGAAGGGGTGTAACAACTCTGTTTTCGAAGACGTGATATCAGATAAATTTAATTATAGTAAAAGAATTTGAATTCGATTTCTGGTAATTGGTATCTTAGAAATAAGGTTAAAATCTAATTAATGATAGATTTTGTTTCAACAAGTTGAATTAATTAATAAAATAATTTTCAGAAGTTATATTAAACATTAAGTGTTATTATTGAATATAAAATAATTTAAGGTGTAAATAATTATATATATATATATATATATATATATTTGAAATAAATGAAAAGAAGTTTTAATTCATATTTAGTTAAATCAATAAATCGATGAAGGTATATAAATTTATTTTATATCAATACAATGAATAAATGAAAATAAATTCATTTGTGTTAATCTATTTAATAATTAAATAGGATGAACTAATACTGAGTAGAACTTTGTACTTATCAAATTTTATTTTTGATACAACGAAGTGTAAATCGGTTTAAATTAGAATGGAATTTATTTTCAAATTAATAATTTGGGTTTTATAAAGAGGAGAAAGAAAAATTAATTATTATTAACTAGTGAAACCCTAGCCCATTTAAACTATTTACTCCTTTATCTAACCCAAATGACTTAACCTATTTCCTTCAATCCTAAAACCGCTTACCTCTTTTCCCATTCTATATTTCCTAGAAGCCCTAATTCGATCAAAAAGAAAAGAAAACAAAAAAAAATTAAATCGCGGCCGAAGCCAGCACGCAAGCAGGCACGACACGCGAGCAAGCACAAGAGACAATGCCTCGTTGACGACAACATGGTGCCAGAGATTTTGAACAACGATGAAGCACCTGGAAGGTTGCTGTTGCGCATGCGTGAGGTCAAACTTCGACCTAGGTTGCTAACTGCGATGTGAAGAAGCTCGCGACGATGTGTAGGAGATCGCGACGCCAGGCTTTAGGGGATTGACGCCTGACTACGCTCGCGAGGGGGATTTATTCAGAAGGGGTTGACGGCAACAAGAAGCAGCAAGGGTTGATATATTGGACGTTGCAAGTGGAAATCGAGACAAGCTTTGTTCGAAAGTAGCGGGCTTGTTGTTGTGCTATAGTTTTAGGCAGTGAATCAATTGGGATTTAGGTGCTTGTCAAGGCCAATAAGGAGGCTACAATCGACAATCGGTGAAGATGAGTTATATTCCTCAACTCACACTACTACGTCTATATAATTATATTAGGGGTCGGCTATTTGAATAGAAAATTGAAAACAAAATGATGACACAAAAGATTCGGACCGTTGGATTTTTTTGTCTTTATGAAAAGGGTGGAATTCAGAGGGCAATCTAATGGTGGAGATTATTTGTGTCACTGATTGTGTCTTCATTTTGTGTTCAAAAAGACTTTCCCATTATTTTATATCTCTATTGTATGCTTCACTTAGCTTAGAAATCATTTATGAACTGCATAAATTTTTATTAATGATTGGATGAAATTATTGAAATAAATTGCATGCTATAGTTTTATTTAGTTTGTGTGTTTGAAATATTGGATGTGAATCGAGGATTGATTAAGAAATAACATGTATGTTGAGAACCATCAAAACACATTTGATTGTTGTAGTTATATTATATGATGGTTGTGTATTATTTGAGTGATCAGAGTTGTCAGAAAGCAACTCGGATTACTAAATAATTCCATATTATGGAATTATATTTTTAAAGCGATGTTGGCTCAAAAAGTTGCATATTTGATGGATCATAGTCTGAATTGTGTAAATGTTTTAAAAGAACTTCAAAAACGAGATTTTATCTATTTTAAATCCTTATTGGAATTTAGTTTATAAAATATAGTTAAATTATATTATATTCTTAACTTATTTCTTAACTCAAAATTTCTATTCAAAGTTTTATTTTAAATGAGAAATGTTTATTTATAAAACCTTTTAAAATTTACCGTTATAAGTATATTAAAATTTTGGAAATATTTTCAAAGAAAAAAATAAATATAGTATTATTTTATAAAAGTTGTTACGAAAGTAATAATTTCAGTTTCAACTAATTTAGTTATAAAAGTGGTTTAAATTATTTTAAAAGATTTCGAAAGCTTTTGTAAACAAGTAACTCTTCTTAAAAAGAGTTTATGGATTTCAAAATGAGAAGTTTGAAAGTAAATATATGTAAATTAATTCAGAAATTAATTCCTATATGGTAAATTCTTATTATTTGCTTTCAAACTATAAACCCTTACTAGCTTTAATTGTGTTTAACCGTTGGCTAATTATATACCGATTTGGTATTTATTTGATGACTTTTGGAAACATTGATTTCAAGAAATTAATGCTTTCACTTGTGTTTCTGTTGAATTTCATGATTTTCTATGAAAAAAAGAATTTTAATAAATGATTGAATTGTTGGGTGGTATGGACACTTTGTACAATTCTTTCGATTATTATTATAATTTGTTAAATAGAGTTTGATTGAAAATTACTAATATTTAGTAAATACTTGAATTTACTTTCTGGTATGGGATAGTTGGTTAAATTCTTGTGATTACTAGAGTGACAGTAATTAACACTTAGAGTTGGATTACCTTAAGGTGTTCAGATTTCAGACCGATAGATACCCGAGAGAAGATAACTCATTTTTCGTCGATCTGAGAATCAATACATTTCTAGATTTGGGTAGGTAGACCTATTTCTTGGGGTTTGGTCTATTCTGGTGTGACACAACTATCCTTTTTGTTGTTTGGATAAGTGTTATATTGCAGCCCTATCGGTTTGTTGTTAGGTAAGTTCACATAGTTTTTTCATAACACGGCTACCTATTTATTTTGTTAGGAGTTAGGGTTTTTTATCTGGTAGTCTATTTCTTTTCGCTAGGCTATTGCGCTATGTGGCAGGGTTTATTTATTTTACTTAGGCCTTGTGTCGCACTGTATCACACTGATAGTTGACTATCATTATTATTTCATTAGTGATGATTATTTCATCTGAGATTTTGTGATATATATTTAGTATCTTTCTGGCTCTAGCGAATTTTGAATTGTTATCACCTTATTTTGAAAGAATAGTCCATTAGAGACTTGATATGAATTTATGAAATGATGATTTTGATCAATATGCCTTATTTTGCTTATTTGGTTTTTAGGCATATTTTGAAATGATTTATTTTAGAGTTAAGTCATTTATAGGTTTAGAAAGTAGTGAATTTAATTAATAAGCCTTATTATGATTTTTGTTCGGCATATTTAATATTGCTTATTATTTGTAAGTCATAGAGTAATGATATTAGCATCTCACCTTTTATTTAGATATAGTCTGACCCGTTTATTATTTTAATACTCGGGTCAGATCGAGACTTTACAGGTATATGGACCCTTGACCTTTGGATTTTGGGGCTAGCATTGAAATATGCTATTTTGATAATTTTAGTTTACTTCGTACTTGTATATTTTGACAGTTAGAAGTTTATGTCATTTTTATTATATGGTAGTGACTTTGTACCTGATACAAGATTTTGGATATGATGTATATAAATTTATGTGAGTCTAGTAGTGATATTTTGTAGACTCACATTTTATTATGTATATGATGATGTTTATTATTCCGCTGTGATCTGTGACTTTAATTCTGATTTATCTATATTATATACTGTTCTGAATATTTTCAATTGGTATGTTTATTACTTTGTACTAATATTAAACACGTCAAATTTTCAGTTCAGATCCTCAAAAAGATAAATAGGACGTGCCAGTGTTAGTATAAACATATATTCACATTCGATCGCCCTTAACTAGCCGTATTCAAAGGATTAGCAGACAACATTACTTATAATGTTTTTGGCTAAACTGAGCATAGCATTGGGGTCATTACAGCTTGGTATCAGAGTTGGATTCAGAACATTACAGAATATAATTTGAGTCAAGATCTAAAGTTAGATGACCTAGAGTCCCATCCTTTGGGTGTGTAATAATTAATGATTTAATTAACTATTAGGGATAGGAATATAAAATGATTAGTGGACAATCATTTCTATCATATTTTGATTTATTTTAATATATATATATATATATATATATATATATATATATATATATATATTATTAGAATGATATTTGGTTGATTGTGTTTTTGAATTGTGAATATTAGAAACATTACAACATTAAGTATAATCGGATGAACGATGAAATACGATTAGAATATTTGTTATGCGTTTACTTAATTATGTGAATTATAATTATTGTATATAGAGATGATATTAATTAATAAACAACTTATAATTGAAAATTTCAAAGATAAATAATTCCTAACAAGCAAGTAATTAGTTTTTATAAAAGGGTTGGAAAATTAATTTTATTAATTAGATAATGATTTATTTGTGTTAGCTTATCCGAAAGATGGCTTAAGAATTCCGACGATGCGTCTGATCAGCGTTATTGATAGGAATTCCTAAATATTAATTGAGTTATTTTGACATGATAAATTTTAAGTGAAAATTTAAATAGTGTATTATAGATTAAATTCTCTATAGAGTAAGTGACATGTATAACTTGAGATGTGAAAAAATAATACATTCAGTGTACATTGAGTTAAAGTTTTATTGTGCTTACAAATTTTTAGAACTCAAGGTTAATAATGTAATTAGATATATGCATTGAGAATTTGGGTTAATTTATATTAATTAATCATTAAATTTTGTTTGAACCTAAAGTGAACATTTCTACTTTATATCGACTATTATAACTCTGCATCGAGTATATCTATTTTGAAATAACTTATACATCTATATAATGGATTTAAACAATATGTTAATCATAATAAAATTTGAAATTCATGTTAATTACAAGTGAAATTGTTATATAAAGTGAGTTCATCTCACACTATCTCTTTAAATAGATGTATATATTTTAAATGGTGATTCAAGTTATGAATGTTGAAAATAGATTGTGACAGTAGCGTAGCCAAAATTGGAACCAGTGAGTTCACAATTTCAACAAAGTTTGGATGTTCAAGATGGCATCCATCGATTTATTTTACCTGCTGTTCAATTTGGATATATCGATTAAACGGATAATTAATGACCTTGATTTAATTTCTGGTTTAAAGTGTTATTAAATAATATGTTATTGGAGTGAATACATGTATCTTACAAACGTAAGTGTATTAACATGCGCTGTAAGATACTTAATAATGTATCTCGGGAAGAAAAAATACAGCGAAGCGCCTAGTCGAATAATTATTGGGTTGAATGATTCGATAACCCATATGATGCAAAACTTTTGTGTAAACCAAACAATATGTGTCTATGAGATGAGAAATAGAACGAAATATGTGGTTGAAAAACTATTTGAATCATGCTTTGATACTTCAAACGTAGCAAAGACACAAGTGCTTACAAATTCACATTTGTTTTGGCCAATACATCAATAATAATATGTTAAGAAAAAAAAGAATAAAAAAAAAACTAAGTTGGTCAAGTGATCAGGTCATGATACATGCAGCTCCGCCCAGACCCGGCCCTAGGGCAAGTCAAGCAAGACAAGTCGCCTAAAGCAATGGATCCGGCAAGGGCAACTGGTGTTGGTGGTGGTTGTTTAGCATTTAATGAAGATAAAAATATTATGTATAAGATTGTTATTAATTGAGTGTGTGGTGGAGTGGTAATTGCATTGTTTGCTTGACATGGCAACTCAGGCTCAAATCCTAACAAATGCAATTTTTTTTATATTATCTAAAATCTGGCCAGGGCAACAAAATTACTTGGGCCGGCCCTAGCTCCGCCATTGAATTCTGATGTCGTTTACAACAGTATACAACAAAAAAAAGTATACGAAGTTAGTTTATCTTATCATTTGACGTAGAAGTTGGCGCTATTTTGTTGTCCATTCAATTCTTTACAGATTTTGTAAATGGATGAATAAGCACCAGAACATATTAAGCACAGTATACAATTAAGTGAAACTAGATTAACATATGTATTACAAAATGTGATTGTTTATTTATTTATTTATATTTTAAAGATTATGCCGTGACACACTTGTTTTTGCTAGCCAACGTGGTTAATTTTGTTGAACTTGTAGCTTAGCCATTGGTGTCATTCTTTGTTTACTTATAAGAATTAATATGAAAATGATTTTGCTGAAAGAAAAATGCTCCTGGTTTCATGATACATGCATATCTTTGTACATGCGGGTTTTTCTTGTTTTCAAGTGTTAAAGTTACTTATGATACATGAACAAGTATGTATGTGTGTGTATATTAGTAGTATAATTCACAAGCTATTACTGTTATCTGTTTTGAAACAAGAACATCAGCTCATTTGGATTTAGAAGTATATGCAAGTATACTTCTCTACAATTGATTGTCTGAATATATATAGTTTTAATCCCTCTTTTATAGTGTAAAGGAAAATATATTACACTCTTGGTTTCGATATAAAGTCTTCACTAATTTGATAACTAATATATTCACATTGCTACATGGTCAGGTTTTGGCAATAAAAAGTTTACATGAGTTTCCAAATTTGCATGCTTTATTCATAACCTGACATTTCTCTTTGCTTTCCTCGTTTTGTTTCATTCATTTTTTTTGAAAGGTAAAAGGGCTCGGCCCAAGTTTAATAAAAAATCAAGTAGATAACACCTCTACCCGAAAGCAACATTACAAACTCACAAACCCTAAATAGGGTTGCCGACATAAACTACTTTACATAAATATTACGAGCCATACTCGAAAATGGCGGAAGGCGGTTCAGAAGGCCAAAGCCCTCTCATCTCCTTTCTTCACGCCACTCATTTCACCACGTTTCCAATAAGATAAGCTCTCATTCAATTCTTCTCTCATACCCCTACGTCTTCCATCATTGCTCGAGTAGTTGAATCTATTGGATAAAAAAGCAGGATTGTTAGATCTGGCGTCACTACAATCTAGATCCGACGCTTCCTTCTTCAGATGGCAGTTGCCAGCCATGGCAGCTTTAAAGTTCAAATTATTAGCTTTTGGAGCTTGTTTGGAGTGAGATTCACTTCTATCAGCAGTATACGAGCTCCTACTCACAGTATTAGCCACAAAAACCCGTTGATTGTAGGAGCTAGACTCACGAGTCAGATTGTTAGAAAGCTTGTCAATCTGGAAGCTTCTTGGTCGCGATAAATACTCTTCTAAGTGCTTGCTTCCCGCTTTAGAAATCCAGTCATCGGAAAGGGAAGCGAACTTGGTTTGGTTTTTTTTAATATTTTCTTAGATTTTTGAAGAATGATCTTGCTATCAGTGCTAATAGTTAACCAAATCTGCTCTTTATTTCTGCTGCCTTTGTTATGCACACACATATTTCTTTCTTTCCACAAATTATACACTGTAGTAGTTACGAGAATATAAGCATAGTCTGTTTCCTTGGACTTAGATCTGAATTTGTTGTTAATAACTTTGGTAACATGCATCAAGTCCATTTGACTTTGTCCTCAATACCCAGAGTAGCTCTAATTTGATTCCAAATAAAGTAAGAATAACTGCACTCAAAAAATAGGTGATTAGCATTTTAATTACACATACTACACAAGGAACAGAGTGAATTCAAATTGTTGCCCCATTTATTAAGTCTATCCCAAGTTGGCATTCTGTTTTTGATTCAAAATATGTACAAAATGCCATCTTGGGACAATTCACTATGTTCTGTATGCATTGATACCAATCTTCCATTTGGAATTTATTTCTAATAAAATTCCAAGTTGATTTAAACGAAAACTTCCCTATGTTTCTTGCTTTCCATTCCTATTAGTCATAATCTGCATAAGGATCAAGTTGACTTTTGCATATTTCATCTTTATGTTGGCTAGTAATAGGGTGTAATTGTGGTTGACACTGATTATTTATAATAATATCAAATAGTTCAACATTTGATCCACCACATATAACCAAACTGTTCCAACCAACCTTATTTATAAAAGTCTTATTTTTAAACCATGGGTCAAACCATAAACTAGTTCTTCACCATGTTTAATTTTCTTTCAAGTAATGTTTTGCCTAACTTTCTGCAATTTAATATTTGCTTCCAAGTATTAGATTGATTACTGTTATGCACACAAGTACAAAAAAAATTTATATTTCAAATACTTAGACCTCATCCATCTAGCCCACAAAGAGTCTGAATTAACAAATCTCCAAAATAATTTTAAGTGGTAAGTAACACTAAGGTCTTTAATACTTCTAATGCCAAAACCCTCTTTTTTTCCCAGCTAATTTTATGATATTTACCTCTCCATAAGAAATCAGCACATCTACTTTCCAACTTTTTAACGGAAGCAGCTGAGATATGAAAAGTTTGTAGCCAGTATAAAATAATAGCATAAATCACAGTCTTAATCAGTTCAAGTCTTTTGCAATAGAAAGTAACTTACAAGATCAAGTCTCCATTCTTTCTTGGATTTTTTCAATAAGAACAGAACAATCTATATCTTTAATCTGATTAATAGAAAGAGGCAATCCCAAATATTTAATTGGAAGAAATCCTTCAGCTATTTGTAAAACATCTAAAACCTCTTTTTTATACTAAATAGATTTATTAAAATAAGCTTTGCATTTATTAACATTAAGCTGTAGCCCTGCATAGGATTTTATGTTCTCAAAAATCTTCTTTATAGTATCTAAATTAGTTTTATTAGCTTTAATAAATACCATGAGATCATCAGCATAAATCAAATGATTAATACAGGACCGAATCCTATTTATAAGGTGAATATTACCTTTAATAGCCTCTATATCCATAAGCATGAAATATTCCATAAACATAGCAAACAAATAGGGTGGTAAGGGATCACCCTGTCTTATACCCTTATTACTCTTACTAAATCCTTCTGCCTTACCTTGAATCAGAATAGAAAACGTAGGAGTACTAACACATTCAAACACCAAATCAGAAAATTTTGTAGGAAATCCCATGCATTTCATGATATGATGAATAAAATGTCTATTTACCTTATCATATGCTTTTTATAAGTCAATTTTTGATGCATACATTATCTCCCTGTTTTGTATTGAATTTTCTGACCATCTTATGTGCTAAAAGAGAATTTTTCATACATAAGTATACCAGGTACAAATGCGCTCTAATTTTCAGAAATAAGAAGAGGCAAAAACACTTTGATTCTATTACTAAGGACATTAGCAATAATTTTGTAAATAAATTCGTAGCCAGAAATAGGTCTAAAATCACCAATATTAGTGGGATTTTTATTTTTAGGGATAAGGGTAATAAATGTATGATTTAAACTTTTGAGAATTTTCCCTTTGTCCATGAATTCTTTAATAACTTCAAAAATCTGCTCTTTAATATTATCCCAACTATTTCTAATTTTTTTTGGATTGAACCCATCAGGGCCAGGACTTTTATTATTTCCAGCATTAAAAACAATGAATTTTATCTCATCTAAACTAACAGGGGCAAGAAAAATTTCAGATGCATTTTGTTTCAAAATATTTTTACATATAATATGAGGAAATATTTTTTCAGTATTGGCAGAAAAATAAAGCTCCTCATAGAAGTTGATAGCTTCTTTAGTAACTGTATGATATGCATTTGATAAATTACCCTCTTTATCTATAATGTTACCAGTATTATTTAAGTGCTTTCTATTACTCATTTTAGCATAAAAAAATTTGGTGCGGTCATCACCTAAATTAAGTCAATCAACTTTTGCCTTTTGTCTAGCATTAACAGATTCTTTATATATTTCACTAGAAAGCTCTTTTTGATTTTAAAATAATCATTGATAATACTGATATCATCGGGTTTATTATCAGATATATGCTGTAAAAAATGTCCTTCTTCTCTTAAGCTAATAATCTTATTTTTATTCAAACAATTATTTTTGTTCCAGCTTTTAAGCTTGTTTTTAGTGTATTTCAAAAACATACAAAACCGATACAGTTTAGTACCTTCACAAGAAACTTTTAGACTGTTTTCCATTAAGACTTTATAATCTTCTTCAAACACCTAGCTATTTCTAAATCTAAAAGGAGCTATTTTATTATTAAATTCACCATTAACAAAAAGCTTAACCAATAAAGGAGTGTGATCACTTAAATTTTGTTCTAAAGTGGAACAGATACAATTAGGAAATTTGAAATTCTTTGTTATACAAAATCCTGTCTAACTTGCAGTGAATATTTTTAGCTATTCCAGATTTCCATGTAAATTTGTTCCCACTAACAATTGGTTCAATGAGACCAAAGTCTAATAGAAATTTATTAACCCTATCCAACTTACTTTTTGGGATTTTAATTCCTCTAAATTTTTCATTGACATTGAAAAAAGGTATTAAAATCCCCTAAAACAATCCAATGAAAATCATATATGAAATTTAGAGGCTTAAGCTTTTGTCCTAAATCATTTCTTTCTTTTTCAAAGTTACTACCATAGACATTAATAACCTGCAAAGAAAAACCCCCAATATTTTTAACACTGCAATCTATAAATTGACTTTCTTTGTTTATATTCATATTAGTCCAGATATTAGAATCCCGAATAACAATGATTTTACCTTTACAACCACAATCATTGTGGTCTATAGCTTTCCAATTACTGGACATCTTGATGCAAAACCTTTCAAAATTCTCATCATTCAATTTATTTTCAATTAAAGCAATAATAGAAGGTTTGTAAACATTAACCATATAAAGAATATCAGATTGTTTAACAGGGGGTGTTCATCCCTCCAACATTCCAAGCAAATAAAGTCATATATATCTAATAATTAAAATAAGAAATTTAAATGATACCTGATACTATAGTACCTTTACCTCTCCTTTTATTATCAACGCCCTTAGCTTTCAATCTAGTAGACATTTGGTCCCATTGTGGATTGATCGAAATGTATTTTTGCTTGAAAGCTTTCTTCTCTTTGCTACCCTTTAACTTACCAGATGCTTTTGATTTTGCAATATGTAATTCTGATATGTCAAACTCTTCATTATTATCAACCCTCTCAGATTCATCTTCTTCCATTTGTGCAGATTCTGGGACATTAATCAGAGAAATATCAAAAGAAGCTGTGTGAGCCATGATAGATTCAATACATTCAGTCACTACAGCCTACTTTAGAGGAGGATAACACTTGCGAGGCAATGTTGAGTGAATGCAATTATTCCTCTCAACATCTGCAGCAAGCTCAAAAGAGGATCCCTTCTCTATATCAGTTTCTCGATTCTGGCTCTTATTCTGATGAAGATTATTGACTATTCTTGTAACATTATATTTTGTAATTAAACATGGCTCTGCAATAGGAGGGGTTTCAGAGTCAAAGACCTTTTTATTTTTACCCTTCTCTATATTAATCAGAACTAGATCATTTGAATTTTTTTCCATAATCTTTGACCCGATGAACTTCCATAGCAATGATCTAATCATTTTGGTCAGTGAGCTCTTTTGTATTATTTTCTTGATCGAAAATGATATCTTCTTGATTGATTCGATCATTACCCTCTTGGGTTCTTAATTGGTTTTTTGTGTCTTTACTGATAATCAGTTCTTGAGTCCCTTCAGATCTATTTTCCTGAACATCAACTCCATCTTTAACACTATTTTTGGGAGTCCACATCCGTTTCAGGTTGCATTGCTCTCGAATGTGGCCAAAACATTTACAGATGCTACTCTTAAGTGGAACTCATTCATATTCAACTTTTTGTGTCATGATTTCACCATTATAAAGATTGAGACTAATTTCATCTGGAAGTTCATCAGTCGCAGAAACTTCTACTAGAAGCCGAGCGTAATTCAATTTCGTCTTCATGGTAGTAGCTGCGTCCTTTTTAATGGGTTTTCCAATAATACTCGCCATAATACTGAAAGCCTCACGATCCCATAGTTTGAGGTTTACACTGGGTAGTTTAACACATATCAGCATAGTTGACAGTAAATCTCTGTCCAACTTTAGTGACTCGGTCCACCTTCTCATGATGAGCTTGCCATTGAAAAAATAAGGACCATTCAGAATAATTGAATTACAATGTTGAGAATCATTGAATTTGACAAGAAAAAACCCATTTTCTCTAGAAAAGATTTCAAACTCACCAATCGGTTTCCAAACTCTTTTTATGTATTCTTTAAAAAAACAGGAAATATAGTTTTCTGCCTACCACATAAACCAGAATAGAGTTATTCCAACTCTCTATGGATCTTTTACAGTCAGCCTCCTTAACCACACAATATTTCTTGTTGTTGATTTGTATAGGAGAAATGGTTTCAAGACTACATTCTTCATCTCTTGGTTCCTTTGATTGCTCTGATACAATATCAGCCCACGATTTGTGACCTAGTTTTTTATTCAGACAGAACTTGATCGGCTTACGGGTTTGCATCTGTTTGGTCTTATCCTGATTGGAGATGGTCGTCAGACCCTCCTTCTTTTTTAGATCACCATTACTATAAGACCGAACTTGATCATTTCTTGGCTGGTGTCTTCTTTGCGATCTTGGCTGAACCAATTGGAAGCCCTCGTTATTTATGACGACACCGTTCGGCTTCGTGATATGAGATTCAGGTGGTCTATCCTGAGGAGAAAGACGAGAAAGAGGAAGATTAGACTGATTTTGATGAGGAGATATGGTTTCCCCTATGGCAAAAGAAAACTCTAGATTTCTTTTTGCAAAGAGAATTCTAGATTAATGTGGCTCATATTTTGTTTCATTCATAAATGCATGTCTTGTTAGTTTTTGTTCCTTGCTAGCTAACGAAAAACATCCCCGTCCCTTCTCATTTTTGTATCTTGTTTCCTTGAAAAAAAGGCACCAAGCAAGCTTTTTTGCTTTAATTTATTTGTTCCAGGCATGTTTGCCTTTTAATTTATACATTTTTCTTTTTCACTTTCATGAAGACTGACATCTTTAAAGTATCTTTGCATTGAATAAAAATTATATCCAAAGCATTTTCTTTGATTGCAATTCGCCCATGTCAGTTCACGTTTAAGTGTCCTATTGCATGCTCTTACCATTTCATTTTATCCCTGTCATTTTATAATTTGAAAGTTGCCATAGTTTGTTCATTACATACAAAATAGTTAAAAAATATGCAATTAAAAAAAGAATCATAGTTCATCTTCGTGGAAACAAAACCAACAAATAATGTGGCTTAATTTTAATTGAAAACTTAGGTTTTCAGATTTTTGAACATTTTAGGAACATATGGTAGTGATTATAGTTTTATTGAAATTTGCCGCTTCTATCTCTTGATTATGTACATTCATTATTGTTAGAGGCCCTTTATAGTGAATGAGATATTATCCTACATCGTCAAAAATAAATTAATATTCACGCTCATATACTACTTTCCTCAAACCCATATTGGCCCTTAGAGTCAAACAATTTTATGCGAGTGGGAGGACCTATACGGCCATGAACTAACACACGCGCACCGAACAGAGCCGGGTTGGGCGTAGGTGCGGGCGCAATAAGGCTGAACCGTGTTATTTTGCTGCACAAAAATGAACAAACCGTTGCAACTAATTGAATGGATGCCACTTTTTTCAAATAGAATTAGGCGTTGCGAGTTCGAAAAGTGTTGCAAACGATGAGACGCGACCTTAACGTTGTGAATTGCTGTTGTAGATTTAAACAGACATAAAACGAAGAGATGCGACTTTTACCAACGGATATAGACGTTGAAGAATTCGCCTATAAAAGGAGCAGGAAACCTGATCATTTTCTAACTCTGTTTTTTCCTCTTCTTCCTCTTCGTTTTCGAAACCTCTGAAATCCAAGCGGTCCTGAGTATCACACAGAAGATCATACACACCATAATCTCGAGCAGATCACGTCTATTGTATCTTAGAAGACTTTGAATGTCTTAAGGAAATCGTTATGGCAATCCTCAGATGAAATTTTCTTCTTCTTCTGGTTAGATTTCTTGTTTATATATATATATATATATATATAAACATCATTCTTTTTTTTCCATTTTGAAGTTATACCATTTCTACGTAAGAATACAACGATTATTTATCGCTATAGTTTAACACATCACTTTGTTGTTGTTATTGCTATCGTTTGTTGTTGAAATTCATTACAACAGTAGTTATTGTTCAAAATTACTGATATACAATTCCAAATAGTGGAAATCTGATTTGTAAACTTGTGTGAGGAGTTTATAAGTGATTCATCTCTGTTTTTGTATACTGATCATATAATATCTTAAGACTTTCCTGTTTTCACTAAACAAAGATGGCAACAGTTGAACTATCAGCAAAAACTGCTACCCATAACATGCCCGATCCATTTAGAGGAGGCGGTGATGATTTCTTGACATTGTAGAATCAAATGTTGTTTGTCTCACCATGTTAGGGCTGTAAAAGTGCATTGAGGAGGATAAACCAAAGCCCAAAGACGGGTAGACTAGAGAAAAAGACACAGATGTTTTTCTCAAAATTGACTCATGGAAGCATTCAGACTTCCTATGCTGAAACTGCATTCTGAATTGTTTGGATAAAGTATTGTATAAAGTATATCAGCTACACAAGACAGCAAAATCTCTATGAACTGTACTTGCAATTAAATGCAAGATGCAGAATCTCAGTTTGAAGAAGTTCATAGTAGATAAATTTATGGAATACAAAATGGTGGATTCCAAATCCCTAACTAGTCAAGTACAGGAACTCCAACTTATAATTCATGAACTTGAATGGAAGGACATGAAGTTGGAGAGTCGTTCCTTGTTGAAGCGATAACAGGAAAATCACCACCATCCTAGAGAGCCTACCGCAACTCTCTGAAACATAAGAAAAAAGAAATTTCATTAGAAGATCTCATTGTCAGATTAAAAATTGAGGCATATAATCGTGGAATAACACGACATAAAGGTGAACAGACATTTGTTACAGAAGGTTCAAGAAAGAAAGAACACTTCAACAACAGAAAGAAAAACTTCTCTAAAAATAGAAAGGCACCAGATAATGTATCCAAAGACAAGCAAACCAAGAAGTTCAAAGGCGAATTGGGTCTAAGGAAAGACTGGGCACACTACTAAATATTGCAGGCACAAGAAGGCGAATGACAAGTTGGTTGCAAATATAGTGGAAGATTTGAGTTCAAACTAAGGAGATGAACTTTTCAGGAGTTGTTTTAGAATGCAACTTAGCACAGAACCATACACAATGGTAGGTAGACACAGGCGCTACTCGTCATGTCTGTTTTGGGATATCTATGTTCTCCATTTACAAGAAGTACAATCAGGAAGAAAAACTCTATATGGGCAATTATGCAGTTTCCATGATCGAAGGTAACGGCACCGTCGTCCTCAAATTTACATCCAACAACACTGTGACACTTAATGAAGTTCTTCATGTTTCATATATTTGCAAGAATCTTATCTCTAGACATGTGCTCGCAAAGAAAGGATTTCGAATGGTCTTCGAGTCAGATAAAGTAGTTCTGTCTAAGGTAGGAATTTATATAGGAAGGGGTTATTTATGCGATGGCCTATTTAAGGCAAATGTAGCTGTAGTCGGCAGTAAAACTATGTATTCTGATTGTGCTATTAATAAAAATGAACTTTCTTATTTTATTGGGCATGAAATTTTATTATGGCATGATAGATTAGGACATATAAATTTTTGAAAAGTGAAAAAATTAGCAAATTTTGGGATTAATCCCTAAATTCTAAGTAAATAAAAACTACAAATGTGAGACATGTGTAGAAGTAAAATTGGTTAAAAAACCATTTCATACTGTAGATAGAAGTACTGAACCACTAGGTTTAGTTCATACCAATTTATGTGATTTTAAATCATTACCTATAAGAGGTGGTAAAAAAATACTTTATCACTTTTATTGCCAACTATACATGATAATGTTATGTATATCTTTTGAATAGTAAAGATGAAGCAATTACATCATTTATAAAATATAAGGCTGAAGTAGAAAATCAGTTAAATAAAAAGATCAAGACATGGAGATCTAATCGAGGTGGAGAATATGAATCACCATTTGAACAATTCTGTGCATATAATGGTATAATTCATCAAACAACAGCTCCGTATTCACCATATAAAATGGTATTGCCGAGAGAAAGAATAGAACATTAAAAGATATGATAAATGCAATGCAATTGACCTTTGGTCTACTGACGAACTTGTGGGGGAAAGCCTTTAATATGTCTAATCACATATTATACAAGGTTCCTCACAATAAAACAGGAACAATTCCATATGAGTTATGGAAGGACACATACCAAGTTTCAAATACCTCAAAGTGTGGGGGTGCATGACAAAAGTTCCAGTTCCGCCTCCCAAGAAAGTCAAACTTGGACCAAAAACCATAGACTGTTACTATCTATGACCGACCCAAAATAGTAGTGCCTACAAATTTTTTATATAGCTGATATTGATATAAACACAATCATAGAGTCAAGAGATGCCTCATTCTTTGAAGATGTGTTTCCGCACAAAAGGAATGAAGGAAATTATGTCCCTAAAAGAACAAAAGAAGAATCAACAAGCCACATGAAGATGAAACTCATCGTGAAATTGAGGAAGTTGAACCAAGAAGAAGCGTAAGGGCTGGACATTTGGTTCAGAATTTCTAACATACATGTTAGAACACGAACCTTAAACGTACATGGAAGCAATGTCATCTTCTAAATCTTCATGTTGGAAAGAAGCAATCAAAAGTGAATTGATTCAATTGTAAGTAATAAAACTTGGAAAATAGTTGATCTTCCACCTGAAATAAAAATAATTGGTTGTAAATGGATCTTCAAAAAGAAGATGAAACCAGATGGATCTATTGACAAATATAAAGCAAGATTGGTAGCCAAATAATATCGTCAAGAAGGTATGTACTTCTTTGATACTTATTCACCAGTTACACAAATAACCTCTATAAGAATGTTAATTGTTGCATCCATATATAATCTAGAGATTCATCAAATAGATGTAAAGACAACATTCTTAAGTGAAAACCTTGATGAGGAGATTTACATGGAGCAACCTAAGGATTATATTTCCAAAGGAAATGAAAACAAAGCATGTTGATTAGTAAAATCATTATACGGACTAAACCAAGCTCCAAAACTAAAACAAGCTCCAGAATAACGACACGCAAAATTTGATAGTGTCATGATGAAAAATGGTTTTCGTTTAAGTGAATGTGATAAATGTGTTTATTATAAACAAGTTGGACAATCATACGTGATGATTTGTTATGTAGACGATATGCTAATGTTTGGTCCAAATAGCAAGCTAATAGAGACTATAAAGAAAATGTTAATCAACAGTTTCGATATGAAAGATTTAGGAGTTGCAGGTATTATTTTGGGAATCAGAATAAAAAAAGCCTAATGGAATTGAACTATCTCAGTCACACTATGTGAAAAAAGTGATTCAAAAATTCAAAATTTATGGAATTAAAGGAGTAAGAACATCTTTTAATCCATCGAAAGTACTGCATAAAAACACTAATGAGAGTATAATGCAACTGGAATACCCCCATGCAATAGGATGTCTAATGTACCTCATGAATTGCACAAGACCAGATATAGCTTATGCAGTAAGTCGACTGAGCAGGTATACAACAACCCAGTGAAGGGACACTGAAAAGCACTATTAAGAGTGTTGGGATATTTAAAGAGTACCACGAACTTTTCTTTACATTATGGAAAATATCATACCATCTTAGAAGGATATAGTGATGCAAACTAGATTTCTGATTCAGAGGAATCTAAATCAACTAGTGGTTATGTCTTCACCTTAGTAGGATCGGCAATGTCAAGGAATCTACTAAACAAACATGCATAGCTCGATCCACTATGGAATCAGAGTTCGGCGTTTTAGATAAAGCAGACGAAGAAGCAGAATGGCTTCGTCATTTTTTAGAAGATATTCCATTTTGGTCTAAACCTGTACCGGTCATATGCATATACTATGCTAATAAATCAGCGTTAAGCAGAGCGCAAAACTTTATGTATAATGGAAAGTCGCGACATATTCATCGATGCCATAACATAGTTAGGCAGTTCCTCTCAAATGGAACTATTTCCATTGATTATGTGAGAACTACTAATAACCTTGCGGATCCATTTACTAAAGGTTTATCAAGAGAGAAAATAGAATGCACATCGAGGGGAATGGGTTTAAAAGCCTAAACCAATAAGAATTATGTTATATGGAAACCTATCCTAGCGACTGGAGATCTCACAGACTAGGATCAATAGGCAAACCGATTCTGAGTAACTCAAGAAGTAATGCATTTGTTTGGACTTAGTCCTACTCCATTCCTTTGGTGCACAATAGAATGCATGCCTATAGAAGTATTAAAAGGTTAAAGCTATGCTTTTTAATGATGACCGTATCTTGAAAATAACTAGTGGGGTATATGTAAGATACTGTTAATGGTTACGATCACCTATGTTAGTGTGAGCTGGGTCAGCTCTAAGAGAATATTAAAGGCTTAAATTCTCTAAAACACTCGCTGAACCAAATTTGTTCAGGACCAAAATGAACACAAGATGTGAGGGAAAACAATGCTTTGTAAAGTTTATTTTTTGATTATGCACAAACGGCTGACGATTCAAGATGAAATAATTCACTGATTAGCCAAGTATATCTGATAACATTAACTAGGAAAAGTTCAAAGTGAAATATCTAATCATCCTTGATATAGCATTATTTCCGTATGAACTATTTGATATTACACTTTGTGTAAGGGAGATATATACCATCATTCATGTGGGGGATTGTTAGAAGCCCTTTATAGTGAATGAGATATTGTCCCACATGGTCAAAAATAAGTCAATATTCATGCTTATATACCTCAAACCCATATTGGCCCTTAGGGTCGGGTAATTTTGTGCGAGGAGGAGGACCTATATAGTCATGAACTAACACGCGTGCGCCGCCTGCCCGTCCGGGCCGTGCTAGGCCCGAGCGTGGGTGCGAGTGTAATATGGCTGGACCATGTTATTTTTGCTACATGAAAGTGAACAGACCATTGTAACTAATTGAATGGATGCCACTTTTTTCAAACATAAATAGGCATTGCGAATTCGAAAAGTGTTACAAACGAAGAGACGCGACCTTACCATTGTGAATTGCTGTTGCAGATTTGAACATACATGAAATGAAGAGACACGGCTTTTCCCAACGGATACAGCCATTGCAGAATTCGCCTATAAAAGGAGCAGGAAACCTGATCATTTTCTAACTCTATTTTTTCTCTTCATCCTCTTCATTTCCAAAACCTCTAAAATCCAAGCAGTCCTGCTTATCAGACAGAAGATCAAGCACACCACAATTTCGAGCAGATCACGTCTGTTGTTTCTTTGGAGACATTAAATAAAGTCTTAAGGAAATTGTTACGGCAAGCATCAGACGAAATTTTCTTCTTCATCTGGTTAGATTTCTTGTTTATTTATATATACACACATCATTCTATAATTTTCCGTTTCAAAGTTGTACTGTTTCTACGAAGTACTATAATGATTGTTTATCGCTATAGTTTAACACGGCACTTTGTTGTTGTTATTTCTATAGTTTGTTGTTGTAAATTCATCACAGCAATAGTTATTGTTTAAAATTACTAATATAAAATTCCAAAGTAGTGGAAATCTGATTTGTAAACTTGTGTGAGGAGTTTATAAGTTATTCATCTCTGTTTTTGTATACTGATCGTATAACAATTATAACTACCGACCTTGTATGGCCTATGTTGCAAGTCATACAATTCACTTATCATAGAAAATCTATTTTATTCACAACATATAAAAACGAAAAATAATCTGTACTAATAAAATGATATAAAATGGGAATATTAAACAATTATTTAGGGTTTAATTCCCTATATTTTCGATTTGAATAGTTTTCTTTGAATATTTCAAATTTCTTTCTTTTTACATTCAATTCCTGATCAAACGACTCTATGATGCTTGACTCTATTTCATCTTAAACCTTGCCTAGACTGAAACCTAAGTTGTTTGTGCACTAAGTATGTGCAGTTATCCACTTGTGACCGTGTATCTGGTTCTTATTTATACTTTATTACCTTAAGTGTCACGACCCTGACTCGACCTTCGAAAACCGGCACCGAAGACGACACTCGTATTCAAATGTCGCAGATCCAAACGTTGGATCTGGTTCGCCGGAGCTTATAACACATTAATATAACAACACAGCGGAAGAAAAAGAAATGAATATCATATACAACTCTAAATGAATACAATATCCAATAATATACAACAATGATATCAAAATGATACAAGAATAACAGAGACAATAAACAACAGCGGAAACAGATAGCAAAAG
Organism: Allium cepa; assembly: GCA_030765085.1. NCBI lineage: Eukaryota > Viridiplantae > Streptophyta > Magnoliopsida > Asparagales > Amaryllidaceae > Allium > Allium cepa. The sequence goes on along the minus strand of CM060928.1, from coordinate 736,411,875 downwards.
AGATAACTCCAATATCGAACTGCAACAGTATCCCATCTCCAGATGCAAAGGTTCAAAACTCCAAAGATCTCCAATCCAATAAGCGAGAACCAGCATCAAGTTGTACCAAGCTAAGCAAGGTCAGTCGTCCCAACCAAATACTTCAATATCCAAAATCTCCAAAGAATACCAAAGAGAAAGCTGAAAGCTACAGAATCGATTCTATATCTACTATCTGAAAAACCCAACTCTAGACCGCTCGTGTGGAAAATTATGGGCACCCAGAGTTTAGGAAAGGAATAATCAACTCCGGGTCAGTCATGGGACTGGTGTGAGCAAACAAAAACAGTTTTTATCTTTAAAAACAAACAAAAGAAATTAAAATTTGAAATCCGCAATGCTTTTAAGAAAATGAAACTACCATAAGACCTCCCACCACACACACAATGCAAACGCAGATTTGGAGGAGATTTCTTCTTATGATAGTCAAAAATGCTTGATACACGAAATCCTTTGATATTATTACTATAAGTGCATAATGGAAAACATTTCGAAAGTATAATATTAATCTTAGCCAGCATAAACATTTCGTACTATGCCTACTATAGCTACCATCCAAACAGTGGGGCGCCACCATAAGTAGATGGCAGGTTATACAACTAAAACCGTACAAGGAGCGTATTGCTTTGTTTGTATTTCCAACAAATGTTCAAGCAAAGGAACTTCCCAAATAAAATGGAACGCCTCTGGAGGGACGCCCCCGCGAACCTAACCAGATCTCTGCTAGACAAGGCCGGGTTACCTTTGTAACTAGGTAACTACTGACACGAGCATGCCATCCCCCGGTCGTTTGCGACTTTTATCCGAGGTACCTCTCAACCAACAACCACAAAGCAATAAGTTTGCAGCAACCACGAAGTTAAGTATCTGGGCTCCATACTATGATACCACTCATAATCCAGAAGGAAATGGACATACCCTCAGAGGGCGCTACCCTCAAATAACCTTGCTGCTACGATTCCTGTTTCGACCATAACCGGGTTGTGAGGTTCGACGAAGTCTCGTCCACAAAGCTATGCTTTTCAAAAAAGACATGCTTCGATCAACAAATGATCAGCAGCACTTCGTATGCCACATTACCAAATTGTGAATGTTTCACTGGTAACCGTCAACTACATAACCTCTGAGCTCGTACGTCTCAAAGAAGGGTGTTAAGCTAAGATAATAAATCTCCGCCACCAAACAGAAATGTATTTGATAGAAACCGGTTTTACATCTCAAAGTGTAATGTTAGACACACATCCATACGAGTCTATTCCGGGTTCAAACAGAACCGAAGGCACTTCGTCTAATAAAGGAACCCTTGCAAATTCGGGCATCCATAATCCCGATCGGACTTCCCATCACTTAGGGAATCTCTATACCGTAGCTACTCGGTGCAAAGACAATCGATAGGTTATCCTAACGTTCTCGAAGACACCCGGTCTTCAACACCAGTCTTCAAATGCAATCCATAACGTCGTATCACTATTCGGAATGGGTTATATGACACAAAGGTCCTCTCCCGGCTAAACCGAATAGTGAGCGCAATATTTAAAAACATATGGATATGGGATCACAGTAAAGTCACAACTTATAACCCAAACTTTCTTTTAAATGGTTAAACAAATTACCATTTTAAATCCTTAACCAAAAAGATTTATTTCACAAAGTTTCACCCAGTTTCACAAAGATCAATTCATAGATTCCAAAATGATTCCATTTCAATTGGATTAAATCTTTAAATTAAAGATTTATAGCTTTCAGAACACGTTTCCAAATATTTATTCATAATTTGGAAAACTATTATCCATTTTAGTCTTGGAAACCTTTTAACACAATATGGACATTCATTTTCTTATGTGAAAGCCTTTGTTATTTGAAAAACAACAGTTTTCGTTTCGAAAAATCCAATTTCATTTATACAAGTTAAAATCTTGGGTTAAATTTAAATTCCCAAAACGACACTTTTAAAATGGTTTAAAACCCATATAGACCTATTTACAAGTTGAATAACCTTTTTAACCCTAGTTTCCAAATCATAGAATTCAATTACAAATATTGAATTCAAATTTAAATCAAAATATTTAAATTTCAAAACTCAAACAAGTTATTCAAAATAATTTTTTTTTAAATTCATTTTCAAAAGCTTTCAATTCTAATTCCAAAACTATTTTGGATTCAAAAATTTAATCTTTAAAACTATTTCAAAATCTGTGACTTAACCCGTTTCCACATGCAATCCATATTTGTGTGTGTATAAGTGTGGTCCAGGGTTTTCACATAATAAAACTGCCACATCATCAATCAGCACGGATTCAAATACAACAATATATTTAATAAGCGGTATAAACTATAAAGCTTATATTTGACAAGCGGTACGAACCAATCATAACGCTTATCTTCCATTCACAGATCATAGATATATATCACAGATAATAGAATACAGTAAACATAGCTCAAATCAAAACAGAACATATCAGGGCATCAAACGATTTCAATCATCCAATAGAATCCAAACACTCATAAGAAGGAGTAGTCAATTATCTGATTAACTTAAATCAGATTTAATTACCTATGAATTGCTAACCCTGGTTAATTAATATTAATAAATTACAATCATTTTGACCAATTACTCTTCTAATCATTTATTAATTTACTATTAATAATAAATTAATTAGCCCTTAAATTTTAATTCATCAACCTTTAATTATTAAATAATTAACCTTTAATTATTTAATCCACCGTTTAATTTATTATCTTTAATTAATTAGTTAACCCTTAATTAATTATCCTTTATTAATTTCACTAAGTAATTAGCTTTTATTTAATTACACCAAGTAATTATCTTTTACTTAATTAGTCAAAGTAATTATCCTCATTTACTTTCATCAATAAATTTATTTTTAAATTAATTATTCTTTATTAATCTTAAATTAATTGCACTCAGTAATTAACCCTTAATTGTTAATTTATTAACTCTTAATTACTTTTACTAATAAATTGCATCTTAATTAATTGTAATAACAAGATCATCAATTATTTAATTAAACAAGAGATAAATTAATTACTTTTCTTATCCTTCAGAACTCGTTTAATAAATTATCACATTATTTATTTAAAGGTTAGGATTTAGTTAAATATCATTTTATCTTAGTTACTTTTTTAATTACATTACTTAAATAACTTTATAACATGCAATAACCAATTTAAATAAATTAGTGTTTAATTACTTTGAAACATCTTACTTAATTCTTTGATTAATTCAAACTTTTAAAAACATCATTTGAAACATGGGTCTTAAAAAAAGTTTAAAATTGAATTTGTCCAAGGTCAAAACTGCTTCTTTTAAAAAATCTAGTTACTTTAATAACCTTAAGCTTGAGAAATGCTTTTGTTTTTAACTTTAAAAAAACTGATTTAATTACATTTCTTACATAATCTGGGTATAAACTGCAAATGCTCGCGACCTGCTTCAGGAATCACATGCATAAAACCCGAGTGAACCTGTGTTGCTTCCCCTGTTCAAATTTCATTCCTTTAAAACTTTGTTCTGTTAAAAATTTAAAACAGTTACATTCATTCGCGCACGCAATCTAACCTACCCCGAGTCAACCTTCCATTTCCACGAGAGTAAACCCTCATTTCTACGTGCCTGAACTCGATAATCTTCTTCTTCCCCAAATTCAAACTCCCTGATACACACATACACACGTATTCACGTGCACAACTCGAAGAAACAACTCCGATCACCTATGACACCACCAACACGTCACTGGCGACTCACCCATAGGATACGATCACCCAGGTTGATAAACTCTGACCAACTTTCAAAATCGAACAATTGAACCCATAAACGAGAAGAACTGGTCAACAGAAACGCCTCGTCCCACCACCCTAGACCATCTGCAACCTCGCCGTCGCATTCATACACTCACCAGATCCTCCTTCTCCTTTCCCCCCCGGACTGATCGAAGATTGATCACTCTCGGCTGCGCAATTTGTTTTTGAACGTCGACAATCAGAACCGTGCCCTAAACCCTATTTTTCCGAACCCAAGATTATTTGATTATCAAAAAAAATTTATACCTTTTTTCTATCGATCAACAACACCCCATCTATCTTCAGGCTCAAACCCGAAACCCAATTTTGCCTTGATCATCGGGAAACTATGAATTTTCGTTTTCTGTTCATCTTATAATATCTTGCAAATTATTCTATTAAAAATCTTGAAATTTTCATCAATATTCCTGGATTTGCAATACGAATTCACTCATAAAATCAAAACTTAAAATTTAATCAATTGAATTTTAACAAAAATTTAGAATCCACTGTGTTTTGATATTTTCCAGAAAGAACAACATATTGCTTAGCTTTTAAGCTGTTACTAAACCAAATGCATGTTCAATGTTACTTTATTTTAGTTATACTTATAATTTCAAAAAGAGGATAGAGAGGAAGATCTTGAAATCTTAACATGGTTTCCTCTGTATATATATTGTTTTTCTTCAGAGAACTTAAATTGTTTTTGCTCTAATTTATTTTTAAAACTTAAAACAGGTTCAAACAAACAAAATTTATTTGAATCCTACAATCTGACAAGTATCAGGGGCAAAATTTTTGAATTTTCGAACAAGTTTGTTCTTAGGCATGCAGAACTATATACACACATATATTCACAAATCCATACACATGCAAGTGATTTTCCAACCTACTTTATCATGTTTTTCAAGCAACAAATTTAAACTCAGAGTTGAAAGGGTTTACTTACAAGCATCAAAGGAATAAATCAAAGGTTGAAATGTTTGCTCACCCGAAAGGGGTTGAGGCAGAGACAATCTTTTGCCTGTACTTTTTTTTATTTTCCTTAATCTTTTTGAAGCTTTTATCTGCAAAGTTTATTAATACAGAACTTCAATTGCTCCTTGTTGTATTCATCCACTTAATCCATTAATAACAAATTTGATTCTTACTTACAGTTCGAATTTCTTGTTATATATAACAGAGGAACTTCCCTGCATTTGAAAACAGAAACAAATTTGCCTTGCACTTGATTTGTTTTCCTTCATTCCTCTTTTTTTATTTCCAGAGAACTTGTTTCTTCCAGGTTTTCAAATTGAATGTAGTTTTGAGTTTTGATTTCCTTTTTGATCTGCAGTTTTCTGAGATTGTTCCACGATTTTGGTTTTGTGTTTCTAGGTTTTGATGTACATGCTTGTTTTGAATATTTACAAAGAAAATGAGATGAGGCCTGTTTTTGTTTTACTAAAACTAAATCTAAAGGAAATTTTCCATTTATTAATCAATGTAACACTTGTTATCACTTATTTTACAAATGTCTTAATATAATTCAAAATAGTTACACTTGTTATAATAGAAACTTTTTATGTTTAAATCCTTAAGTTAAATAATTTTATAAATTTTGTTTTCAAACCTTTGTGTTAATAAATTTACACTTTTGTATCTTATACTTTTATAACATATCATATATTTATGTTTATATCTATGCAATTTCTATAAATTGTACTTATACAACTTATTAAAGAAAAAAAATGATTTGAAAGTAAATTATATTTCAAACTATTATACCTTTAAATAAGTATTTATCCATATTCATAAATAAATAAATATGTAAACATATATATTAGGTTTTTTTTAAAATAGGTTTTAGAAATTTACCATATTAAATTCAAATATACTTTCAAAATACATATTACATATGTATGTTATATATTTGAAAACAAATCTCTATTAATTTTAAAAGATAGAGTTTTTCTTTCAAACCCAATTTTATTTAAAATATTTATTTTTAATGTAAATAAAAAGCTTTTACTTAATGTATGATTTCTTATCTAAATATATATATATATATATGAATTTCTTTTTATTAAAAATGTAATAAAACTAATTATATATAAATAAAAGCTCATCCAAATATTTTTAAAATGTCTATCTTTTAAAATTTAAAATTAAATTCAAATTCAAATTAAATTTGAAAGTCTAATTTAAAGTCAACTTAAATACACATATATAATCAACACACATATGCATATTGTAGGATTTAACCTTTAAACAATTATTTGCAAATCATTTGTATTTAATTCAAAATATAATTTTTTAAAATTATATGTATATTAAAATTAGAAAACAAATTCTTATCAATTTAAAAATATAATTTTAAATCTAATTTATTTTTTAGCACATTTATATTTGAATTTTAAATCCAAGTTTCAATTTATTCTCAATATTTATTTTGAATCTCAAATCCATATTTTATTTTTAGAAATCAATAAATATACATATATAATAAATAAACAAATATCTTGTTAAAACTAGCTACACTTGTTAACATATAAACAAACAACCGAACATTTCATTCTATTTTGGAAAACTCAAATAAATGCACAGTTTAATTCAAAAATTAAATTTATTTGTCAAATTTGTTCTGGCTAAAATCAGGAATGTTACAGATTCCCTCCCTTAGAAAATTTCATCCTCGAAATTTGTAAGGGAGACAACAAAGAATGGATTCACAAAGATAGAGAAACAATTTTCAAATCAAACTGGGTATCTATTCTGCATTTGGCTTACAAAATCAAAATATCACTAATAATTATGAGAACAAACTCATTCAATACAAGACATTCGGGTCACCAGAACTACGAAATATACAGGGAATCGGTTAGTTCGAAGGGATAAATAACCATTCGTAAAACATATCTGGACCCAACAGAATAAACAGATATATGGATACAATCCCAAAATTTTTAGTTTAAACAACCAAAATATACCTATCAACCCTAACAACCAAAACAACAATTCATCCAAACAAACAATTCTGACCAATTTGGAGTTTATGTCCCGTGCAAATATATCAAAGCTTCTTCCTGGAGCTGCCAGGAATCATCAAAGAATTGAAAAGACGAATCAAAGGAGATAAAGAAAATTGTTTCCGCTATTACAGGGTATCGACCATTTATAGTTGTACTTCCCTGTCCCCTATCTCGTCCTCTTCTTACACTCATACTCACTATCAGTGGATAGTAAGAGAATTTACTGAGGCATTCGAACGGATATCTTAAGGATTACTCATTCTAGGGTATATTTCACCTTATCTCTAATGATTTACTTAATGTGTTATACTCCTGAGCTAAAGTTTTAACCCTCAGCTCTGCAACCAAATGTCATAGTCTTGGGTCTTCGACCGTCTGACAGCGGCCACTCTCGACCAGTAGGCTTTTCAACCATCCCAGCCCCGCCGTAGCTCACAATGGTACCCTGCCCCTTGCTTTTACGGCCAGCCTTTCGATTGTCACGGCTTCCGCCTAACTAACCCCGTAAAGAGGACGTACGGAGGTAAGAGTCTCCTGCTCGCCACCTCACGAAAAGCGAGAACCCCCCATCACGTTTCACCTAGATGAGCAAGGTCAGTCATGGGACTGGTGTGAGCAAAGAAAAATAGTTTTTATCTTCAAAAATGAACAAAAGAATTTAAATTTTGAAATCCGCAATGCTTTTAAGAAAATGAAACAACCATAAGACCTCCCACCACACACATAATGCAAACACAGACTTGGAGGAGATTTCTTCTTATGATAGTCAAAAATGCTTGGTACGTGAAATCCTTTGATATTATTACTATAAGTGCATAGTGGAAAACATTTCGAAAGTATAATATTAATCTTAGCCAGCATAGACATTTCGTACTATGCCTACTATAGCTACCATCCAAACAGTGGGGCGCCACCGTAAGTAGATGGCAGGTTATACAACTAAAACCGTACAAGGAGCGTATTGTTTTATTTGGATTTCCAACAAATGGTCAGGCAAAGGAACTTCCCAAATAAAATGGAACGCCTCTGGAGGGACGCCCCCGAGAACCTAACCAGATCTCTGCTAGACAAGGCTGGGTTACCTTTGTAACTAGGTAACTACTGACACGAGCATGCCATCCCCCGGTCGTTTGCGACCTTTTTCCCAGGGACCTCTCAACCAACAACTACAAAGTAATAAGTTTGCAGCAACCATGAAGTTAAGTATCTGGGCTCCATACCATGATACCACTCATAATCCAGAATGAAATGGACATACCCTCAGAGGGCGCTACCCTCAAATAACCTTGCTGCTATGATTCCTCTTTCAACCATAACCGGGTTGTGAGGTTCGACGAAGTCTCGTCCACAAAGATACGCTTTTCACAAAAGCCATGCTTCGATCAACAAATGATCAGCAGCACTTCGTATGCCACATTACCAAATTGGGAATGTATCACTGGTAACCATTAACTACATAACCTCTGAGCTCGTACGTCTCAGAGAAGGGTGTTAAGCTAAGAGAATAAATCTCCGCCACCAAACAGAAATGTATTTGAAAGAAACCTGTTTTACATCTCAAAGTGTAATGTCAGACACACATCCATACAAGTCTGTTCCGTGTTCGAACAGAACCGAAGGCACTTCGTCTAATAAAGGAAGAAGCCCTTGCAAATCCGGGCATCCACAATCCCGATCAGACTTCCCATCACTTAAGGAATCTCTATACCGTAGCTACTCGGTTCAGAGACAATCGATAGGTTATCCTAACATTCTCGAAGACACCCGGTCTTCAACACTGGTCTTCAAATGCAATCCATAACGTCATATCACTAATCGGAATGGGTTATATGACACAAAGGTCCTCTCCCGGCTAAACCGAATAGTGAGCGCAATATTTAAAAACATATGGATATGGGATTACAGTTAAGCCCCAACTTATAACCCAAACTTTATTTTAAATGGTTAAACAAATTACCATTTTAAATCCTTAAACAAAAAGATTTATTTCACGAAGTACTTATCTGTATATATATATATATATATATATATATATATATATATATATATATATATATATATATATATATATATATAAAGGATCTTATGAGGATTTTGGAAAAAGGTTTTGGGAACCTTTGGATTTGGAAAGGCTTTTGATTTTTGCGTAAAATCAATATTGGAATTTGGAAAGCCTAGTTTGAGAATTATCGATTTTGGGATAATCGATTTTGAGAAAGGTGGTTTATATGAGATTCATACTAGGTGTATGATTTAGAAGATACTATATGTGTATAGTATAAAGTGTTTTGAAATGGATCTGGAGAAAAGGCGCTTCCTTGGGATAAGAGAGTACCATAGGTTGGTACTGCCTTGAGCCTCTAAGGGGGAGTTTCTAAAGTTGATCCTGTGAGGAGTCCGGACAAACTAGTTCTTGAGGATTATTGGGTAGCGAAAGTTGAGGGCGCTGATACCTTTAGAGGCATTTGAGTTGTGCTTTGACGACAGTGTAACTCGATGTCGCTGCGATCTACTGTGTGGACCATAGCGGAAATCGTGTGGAGGTGAGTGTCAACGGTCTATGCTTGATTTTGCCGGGAAGGCAACGTAACGTCGGTAGACTGCGATCTATGGTCAAGTGGAGTAGAGAAGTTTCATTCTTTTGGCAGCAAAATTCGAGGGCACCGAGGCCTACAGTTATATGGGTTTTTGTTGTGATAGCAACGTAACCCTAGTTGTAGCTACGTTCTGTAGCGGGTTCCATGGTGTAATCGAGGGGCGCAGAGGCCTACAATTATCTATGGATTTTGTCGGGATGGCAACGTAACCATCGGGTTAACTGCGACCATGGATGGGGGTGATGATTTCCAGAGCATTCTCACCAAAGATATTTCCTCTACTTTCAAATTTTTTTTCTATATTTTCAATAAAATTATTTTCTAAAGTATTTTCACTGGATGTTGAAAACGGGTCTGCTAAGTACTTATAGATTTTCAGTCGTACGCCTGATCAACGTATGACCAAATTTCTGTAAGAATAAGGACGGACTGGTTGAAACATCAAGTTATAAAAGTATTTTTATAAAAACTATTTTAGTAATATTATATAGATTTTTAAAGTATTTTGAAATTTGAATGGGAATTCAAATTGTGTAAATTTGACTGAATTAAGTAAATTGAATTTAACTTAGAAGAAGTTAAATAAGTTTGAATGGACAACCTGGCTTTGATACCAAATGTAACGACCCAAAATTTCCGATCTCGAAAATTCCAGGTAGTTAGAAGAAGAAGAAGAAAGAGATAGAAGAAACAGAAGAACAGAAACACCAACATATCACATTCACAGCGGATAAAATATAATAACAAACAATAACAGTTATACAAAGGAAAACTGTATGTAACGCCCCGAAAATTTTCGACTTTCGAAAATTCGACATCGACACTCACTTTATCGACTGTCGAGAAATCGAAGGCCAAAAACCGGAATGTTATGGGTTTTAAAAAGAATTAAGAAAAAGAAAGAAGAGAGAAGAGAAGATAGAAAATTTTGATAGGGAAAAGAAAATAGGAAATTTGAAAATAGAAGATAGAAGCATTTTAAAAATAGAACGGGACAGAAGAAAACAACAGAACAACAACAGAATCTCACAATTCGCAGCGGAACAACATATAATAATAAATGAATAATCTTTAAACAAAGAACTATATCAGTTATTACATTTTATCATATTTCATTACATCATATCATCAGAGTGTACAACAACATACAACATCAAACTGTGCAGCGGAAAAAGAAATACTATATAAACTAGTAATACGCCATGCCATCCAGCTTGCCTCCAGCAACTCCAGAATATCCAGAATATCCTGACAAACCTAACTCTTAACTGCCCGTGTGGAAATTGGTGGGCACCCAGAGTTTAGGAAGGAAAACAATAAACTCCGAGTCAGTCATGTGACTGGTGTGAGAACTCAAAACAGTTTATTTATCTTTAAAATCAAAATAGAGGAATATTTTTAATCAATTCGCAATGCTTTTAAAAATGAGACTACCATAAGGCCTCCCGCACACACACACATGCAAACGCAGAATCGGAGGAGATTTCTCCTTATGATAGTCAAAGATGCTTGATACGCATTTAAAATAACATTTGATATTATTATTAGTGCATAGTGTATAACAAATTCATTTCGAAAGTAGAATATAAATCTTAGCCAACATACGACCATTATCGTATGCCTACTATAGCTACTATCCAAACAGTGGTGACCACCATAAGTGAATAGCAGGTTCTACAACTAATACCGTACAAGTTTCGTATTGGGAATTGGATTTCCAACAAATGGTCAGGCCAAGGAACTTCCCATTGCCACTGAGAATGCCTCTGGATGGACATCCCCGAGAACCAAACCGGATCTCTACCAACACAAGGCCGGGTTACTCCTAACTGAGTAACAACTGACCGAATATGCCATCCCCCGGTCCTTTGGGACCTTTTCAACCGAGCGCTCGTAATCAATTCACACAATCATAAAGTGTTTTCAACATGAGTAAGTATCTGGGCTCCATACCATGATACCACCCTTTTCCAGAAGGAAATGGACACATCCTAAAGGGTGCTACCCCTCATAACCTTGTTGCTTCTTTCCTGTTTTGACCATTTCCGGGATGTGAGGCTCGACGAATTCACGTCCACAAAAACATACTTTATACAAAAGCCATGCTTTGGGTCAACAAATGATCAACACAATGATCACTAAGATAGACGATCAAATAAATGATCCTATCACAAATAATCAACACAATGATCATTTCAGCAACACTCAGCATGTCACATTACCAAATTGGGAATATATCGCTGATAACTTCAACTATATAACCTTTGAGCACATACGTCTCAAAGAAGGGTGTTAAGCAAAGAATAAATTCTCCGCCACCAACAGAAATATATTTGAAAGAAATCGGCTTTATATCTCAACTTGTAATGTCAGGCATACAATCCATACAAGTCTGTTCCGGGCTCGAACAAAACCGAAGGCACTTACAAAGAAGTCCTTGCAATCCGGATATTCACAATCCTGATCGGATTTCCCATCACTTAGGGAGTCTCTATACCGTTGCAACTCAGTGCAGAGACAATCGACAGGTCATCCTATCGCTTTCGCAAATATCCGGTCTTCAACACCGATCTTCAAATGCGATTCATAACGACGTATCACATATTCGGAGTGGGTTATACGACCCCATGGTCCTTTCCCGGTTAACCCGAATAGTGAGCGCTTATTCAAAAATAAGTGTGCATTCAAATTCAATCAAATTCACATCAAATACCCATTCAAAGGGAAATACTGATAGTCGGTTATTGAACTATCAATTGATATGCACACATCACCAGATTCCAAATAATTTTCCAAATTATTTATTTTCCAAAATATCTTTACAAGATATATAATTTCAACACTTCAAAAATAAATCAATATTTATTTTTAACAAGTTTCACTTTTCACTTATAAATTCCAAAATGAATTTATATTTCAAAATATCCATGCATATTGGAAAACATTTCCATACTTATTTATTCATAAGTAATTCACAAATCTTTTTATCTTCAACCTTTGAAAATATTCAATATACTTAAATCGAATTAAGTATATAATTCATTCTTTAAGGAAATCATTCACTTAACATATTTATTTGGGCCAAAACGAATGTTGCGTAAAACATCGTTATGACAACCCAAAATCACTAGCATAGGGATTCGAATTTAAAATAGCTATATAAATCCCAATACTTTACAAAGCATTTCCTTTCGGAAATCATTTACTATAACAACAGTGTTATAGTCCACCATTTCCTTTTATTTCTCGAAAACGTCTATTTCAACAATAAATGTTGAAATCTATGGTTTCGAATCTCAACACCTTTTAAAACATCACTAGATTGTTTTAATTCTATTTAAAACATTCACATTCAAACCATTTTCTTTAACGTGTTATTCACTATTTAAAAACGTGAATATACTTCTTTAACAAATTCCATCCTTTTATTCATTTTAATTCAAAGGATTATTCACTGTCTAAAACGTGAATATAACTCCATTTATAAGTTATAACAATTAACTTATCAAAATAAGTCGTTTGCGAATTCATAAAACAACGTTTATAAATTCCATTTCTATTTATTTATAAAAACTTCTTTTTATAAATTCCTTTATTAACCTATTCGATTTATAATCTTAATTATAAACCAAAAGTCCAAATTTTAAGTCAAACACTTATAATTTATTTATTTGCAAAAATCGTTCCTTTGAACTTTACAAATTTTATAAACCTATTGTTTATAAAATTCCATTTATAACTTCACCGTTATATAATTCTATAAATTTCATTCATTTAGGAAATTCATTTTCACTACATTCAAACACTTATAAAAACTCGTTTTAAAATGTCAATATTTCGATTTATAAATATCCGTTTATAAATCTCTTAATATAAATCAATTAATATTATTCTTTAAAACATCTTTTAATTTCCTTTATAATTTCATCATTTCGATTTATAAAATAATCAAATTTTATAAATCCTATATTTAAACTTTTATCATATATTCAAAAATCCAATCTAAATTATTTTATAAAATCATTAGTTCATATTTCTCAAAAATCGACTTTTAATCGTATTTCTAAAAATCAGCTTTTTAACTATATTTCACAAAAACCATAATTTTTATAACTTTAAAAATTATAACGTTTATTTATTTATAATGGATCAATTCCAAAAATATAGTATATTTTCAAAATCACTTTTAAAATCATTTTAAAATCCCAAAATCTGGGTCCAATGATGCTACACACCAAATAGTCAATCACGACTACAACGATATCATATATCGATATGATAATCAATCAAATATCAAAATATCTGAAATAAAATAAACACTGTTGAGGAATCCAGTTGGATCCCTCCAACCTGTTTCCTGCATCCAAAAACATTAGCACAATACCAATTTCGCTCCAGTACGAAATTATCGCGGTATATGTTCTTAATAAATATTATCCGCTTAATAACGGCGTAATAGGGTCTCATCCGCTAATCAAAAAATGCGGGAAATCAACAACTGCAATATATACATATGCCAATATATATATATTGATATTATATATAACACCAATTTCACTGTTTATGAAATATTCGCGGTATATGTTTTTATTAAATAACATCCGCTTACTAACGGCGCATAATGTCTATTTTAACAATCAATAATTTACAGTCATCATTCAAACATGCGTTCAAATATTTTAAATCTAACTATTTAAAATAAAATCGAAATCTATTCGATTGAGTGAGAAGTTCTCACCTTGGTTTTAAATTCCGTTTTAGCTTTTATTTCGAATAAAATTAAACGCGCGTTTAATTTTACCCGAAATTCTCACTAACTCCAAAGGACTCCAAACCAACTCCATCGCGTAGTGCTCGTCCATACGATTCCAACGCAACTGAGTTTGCATTTTTTCGACCTCGTATGAAAAAGTTATTGATTTTACAAGATTGCACACGATTTTTATATTAACAATTACAACATAAATATATATTTATAAACCCACATCAAACATTAGCCATAGGATCCCACACCACTCCATCTGCACCGCACACCCCCTTCTCCTTCATCACTACGCACGGCTACAGGAACACGAATGCACACTTGAACCCATGAACGTAGATTAGGGTTACAAATTTCAACACCAATACTCGACGAAAACACGATCGGGGACCTGCGTTTTGAAGCTCTCTGCCTCCCCCATGTTCGGCCACAAGGCCACTGAGCTCGGCCTGCCCTGCTGCCTAGAATCTCGTGCGAAAACTGATGGGAACGGCCACCATTTGCTCCGCCATCGTTGCTCCATTCCCGATCATATCCGTATGGAATTAAAGCCCTCGCCTTGCTCTTCAATCTTCGTGTTGAACACCTCGCGTGAATGTGAATGGATTTGGAGAGATTGATGAATGAAGATGGAGCATTTCTGGCCCTTCATTGTGAAGGTGGCGGCTGGCAAATATGAATTAGGGTTTTGCATTTTCTTTTTATTTTAGATTTTAACTCCTATTTATAGAAAAAGCTAGCGTAAACACTATTCATCCCGGGAATTCCGAACTCCGATTTAGACGCCGTAACCAGCGTACCTAGGGTTTATCCCGCGTTCCGGACACAATGGAACAGGTTTCGGAAGCTAATTCGGAAGTATGTGCGAGTTATGGCTGAAAACGTTCGATTTAAATTAAACCGATTTAAACCGATTTCTAGGCGTTTTAATTTGTACCGGACAAACGGTAAATCCAAACGACTTGAAATTTGAAACCTTACAATAATATCACATTACAGATCCGATGAAACTGGTTTCGTCGAAATCCGAGACTTTTTGAAAAATGGCTATTTTGACTCGCCAAATTTAAATTAAAAATAATTCGATGCGTTTCGAGCTGCCACGATCAAACGATAACTCCGATTGACACGAAAATTGAAATCTGGTAATAACTAACTATTACGGATCCAATGAAACTGGTTTCGTTCAATTCTGGGACTGTTCAAAAATTGGCTATTTTACAGTCGATTATTAAATATTAAAATATTCAATTTTCACAAATTAACTTTTAATTCGATTTTAAAAGTTCTAAAATATTTCTATAACTCCAGTATGATTAAATAAAATTTTACAAATTATTTTCAATCATTTTTAACTCTATTTTCAATTATTTCCATAATTTAACGTATTAAATTATCGATTTAATTATCCAATTAAATCCAAAAATTCAAATAAAAATTTATTTGACTTATAAATTCACTTATAAATATTTAAAATTAATTAAATATTCAAATTTTAATTAAATAAAATTCTGGGTCGTTACAATCTTTCCCCCTTAAAAGAATTTCGTCCTCGAAATTACAAGTAAGAAAAGTTACAGTATCTATTAATTTTCCAAAATTCTTAATTAAATTCCTTACAATACTTTACTAAGTTTTCGAATCATACTTAGTTATCTTTTCAAAAACAATCTATATCATTTAACTTTCAATTCCAAAATCAAAGTTATAGTTTCCAAAATTTTCTAAATTTTCTCAAAATTTTCTAACGCCTTAAATTTCCGGAAAAATTCGCCATGTCTCCTTTGCGCGGCTCGATCCGAAAAAAAAAATGACAGTATATATATCACAAATATACATCTCATCAAGTAATGAGGCATCCCGAAGGGAAAAAAGTGTAAAAGTACGATATTTAATCCGAGATATGTACCTTATATTTTATTAGCAAGCATATACGGCTAATATAGCGCAAAAGCGAGCTCCAAATGCGAAGCAAACGCGATCCGCACCTACTAAACACTCAACAAACAACATGAGAACATGCATATATGCAAATAATCTCAATATACAACATATAGCAACATAACTATACATGTCACATAGAAAATGCAACAATAGCAATATATATTCAACCATCAACCAACTACATTCATAACCAATAATATTCATTCATATTCTCATTCATATATAATGAATTGGTTTTCAATTTAAATCACATTTGATTTATTTACATTGGATTTTATCAACATTCATTCTCAATTTAATTAGTTTACATTCACTAATTAAATCCAATTCACTTTCAATTCTATTCAAATTTATTTACTTCTAATTTGAATTCAATTACATAGCTTTTAATTTCACTCATTCAATTAATGAATTTATATATAATCATATAACAATCATATAACAACCAAAGTATATTAATTTCAACCAAATTCCTTTGCTTATATTCATACATTCAATTCGGTTTAAATTTTAATTGATTTTCATTCACTTATTCAACTTCCAATAACATTAGATTTCAATGAATTAACATTTATATTCATTATTTCATATCAACTTAAATTACATTCAATTGTTTAAACATTCAAGCCATTCATTCAATTCAATTACAAAGTTGAATTCTATTACATAACTCAAGTTCATATACATTTAATCCACTTGATTATTTACTTCGATACCAAAATCAACTTAATTCAATATCTCTTAAGTTATATTCCATTTAACTTTAAATTCACTTCTTATATATATAAGTTTATTCACAATTGTAATTCACATTAATTATAATTCTATTCTTATAATTCATTTGCTTATGCAATTACTCTTTTATTTAGATTATTCAAACAACCTAACAATCAACTTACATACAATTTAATAATTTTGAAAAATTATTTCTTTATATATAAAATATAATCAAGGCAAAAATTATTTCATTTACCCAATTAAAACAATACTGTGCCGAATTGTTCTATTCAAGTGTTTAGAAACCCCTTCGGCATAGTCTTGCGGACCACGCTGACGAAAGTTCATATACCACTCAATAAACCAATCATCACAATATAAAACAATTTCATATTCACTAACAAATACGCGCTCATAGCTATTATTACTCTCAAACTCATTCTAGAGTACTACTGACTCTATCTCTAATGAATTATACCCAACAGAACCATGGTTGTCGCTTAACCATCAGCTCTGATACCAAATGTAACGCCCCGAAAATTTTCGACTTTCGAAAATTCGACATCGACACTCACTTTATCGACTGTCGAGAAATCGAAGGCCAAAAACCGGAATGTTATGGGTTTTAAAAAGAATTAAGAAAAAGAAAGAAGAGAGAAGAGAAGATAGAAAATTTTGATAGGGAAAAGAAAATAGGAAATTTGAAAATAGAAGATAGAAGCATTTTAAAAATAGAACGGGACAGAAGAAAACAACAGAACAACAACAGAATCTCACAATTCGCAGCGGAACAACATATAATAATAAATGAATAATCTTTAAACAAAGAACTATATCAGTTATTACATTTTATCATATTTCATTACATCATATCATCAGAGTGTACAACAACATACAACATCAAACTGTGCAGCGGAAAAAGAAATACTATATAAACTAGTAATACGCCATGCCATCCAGCTTGCCTCCAGCAACTCCAGAATATCCAGAATATCCTGACAAACCTAACTCTTAACTGCCCGTGTGGAAATTGGTGGGCACCCAGAGTTTAGGAAGGAAAACAATAAACTCCGAGTCAGTCATGTGACTGGTGTGAGAACTCAAAACAGTTTATTTATCTTTAAAATCAAAATAGAGGAATATTTTTAATCAATTCGCAATGCTTTTAAAAATGAGACTACCATAAGGCCTCCCGCACACACACACATGCAAACGCAGAATCGGAGGAGATTTCTCCTTATGATAGTCAAAGATGCTTGATACGCATTTAAAATAACATTTGATATTATTATTAGTGCATAGTGTATAACAAATTCATTTCGAAAGTAGAATATAAATCTTAGCCAACATACGACCATTATCGTATGCCTACTATAGCTACTATCCAAACAGTGGTGACCACCATAAGTGAATAGCAGGTTCTACAACTAATACCGTACAAGTTTCGTATTGGGAATTGGATTTCCAACAAATGGTCAGGCCAAGGAACTTCCCATTGCCACTGAGAATGCCTCTGGATGGACATCCCCGAGAACCAAACCGGATCTCTACCAACACAAGGCCGGGTTACTCCTAACTGAGTAACAACTGACCGAATATGCCATCCCCCGGTCCTTTGGGACCTTTTCAACCGAGCGCTCGTAATCAATTCACACAATCATAAAGTGTTTTCAACATGAGTAAGTATCTGGGCTCCATACCATGATACCACCCTTTTCCAGAAGGAAATGGACACATCCTAAAGGGTGCTACCCCTCATAACCTTGCTGCTTCTTTCCTGTTTTGACCATTTCCGGGATGTGAGGCTCGACGAATTCACGTCCACAAAAACATACTTTATACAAAAGCCATGCTTTGGGTCAACAAATGATCAACAAAATGATCACTAAGATAGACGATCAAATAAATGATCCTATCACAAATAATCAACACAATGATCATTTCAGCAACACTCAGCATGTCACATTACCAAATTGGGAATATATCGCTGATAACTTCAACTATATAACCTTTGAGCACATACGTCTCAAAGAAGGGTGTTAAGCAAAGAATAAATTCTCCGCCACCAACAGAAATATATTTGAAAGAAATCGGCTTTATATCTCAACTTGTAATGTCAGGCATACAATCCATACAAGTCTGTTCCGGGCTCGAACAAAACCGAAGGCACTTACAAAGAAGTCCTTGCAATCCGGATATTCACAATCCTGATCGGATTTCCCATCACTTAGGGAGTCTCTATACCGTTGCAACTCAGTGCAGAGACAATCGACAGGTCATCCTATCGCTTTCGCAAATATCCGGTCTTCAACACCGATCTTCAAATGCGATTCATAACGACGTATCACATATTCGGAGTGGGTTATACGACCCCATGGTCCTTTCCCGGTTAACCCGAATAGTGAGCGCTTATTCAAAAATAAGTGTGCATTCAAATTCAATCAAATTCACATCAAATACCCATTCAAAGGGAAATACTGATAGTCGGTTATTGAACTATCAATTGATATGCACACATCACCAGATTCCAAATAATTTTCCAAATTATTTATTTTCCAAAATATCTTTACAAGATATATAATTTCAACACTTCAAAAATAAATCAATATTTATTTTTAACAAGTTTCACTTTTCACTTATAAATTCCAAAATGAATTTATATTTCAAAATATCCATGCATATTGGAAAACATTTCCATACTTATTTATTCATAAGTAATTCACAAATCTTTTTATCTTCTGAAAATATTCAATATACTTAAATCGAATTAAGTATATAATTCATTCTTTAAGGAAATCATTCACTTAACATATTTATTTGGGCCAAAACGAATGTTGCGTAAAACATCGTTATGACAACCCAAAATCACTAGCATAGGGATTCGAATTTAAAATAGCTATATAAATCCCAATACTTTACAAAGCATTTCCTTTCGGAAATCATTTACTATAACAACAGTGTTATAGTCCACCATTTCCTTTTATTTCTCGAAAACGTCTATTTCAACAATAAATGTTGAAATCTATGGTTTCGAATCTCAACACCTTTTAAAACATCACTAGATTGTTTTAATTCTATTTAAAACATTCACATTCAAACCATTTTCTTTAACGTGTTATTCACTATTTAAAAACGTGAATATACTTCTTTAACAAATTCCATCCTTTTATTCATTTTAATTCAAAGGATTATTCACTGTCTAAAACGTGAATATAACTCCATTTATAAGTTATAACAATTAACTTATCAAAATAAGTCGTTTGCGAATTCATAAAACAACGTTTATAAATTCCATTTCTATTTATTTATAAAAACTTCTTTTTATAAATTCCTTTATTAACCTATTCGATTTATAATCTTAATTATAAACCAAAAGTCCAAATTTTAAGTCAAACACTTATAATTTATTTATTTGCAAAAATCGTTCCTTTGAACTTTACAAATTTTATAAACCTATTGTTTATAAAATTCCATTTATAACTTCACCGTTATATAATTCTATAAATTTCATTCATTTAGGAAATTCATTTTCACTACATTCAAACACTTATAAAAACTCGTTTTAAAATGTCAATATTTCGATTTATAAATATCCGTTTATAAATCTCTTAATATAAATCAATTAATATTATTCTTTAAAACATCTTTTAATTTCCTTTATAATTTCATCATTTCGATTTATAAAATAATCAAATTTTATAAATCCTATATTTAAACTTTTATCATATATTCAAAAATCCAATCTAAATTATTTTATAAAATCATTAGTTCACATTTCTCAAAAATCGACTTTTAATCGTATTTCTAAAAATCAGCTTTTTAACTATATTTCACAAAAACCATAATTTTTATAACTTTAAAAATTATAACGTTTATTTATTTATAATGGATCAATTCCAAAAATATAGTATATTTTCAAAATCACTTTTAAAATCATTTTAAAATCCCAAAATCTGGGTCCAATGATGCTACACACCAAATAGTCAATCACGACTACAACGATATCATATATCGATATGATAATCAATCAAATATCAAAATATCTGAAATAAAATAAACACTGTTGAGGAATCCAGTTGGATCCCTCCAACCTGTTTCCTGCATCCAAAAACATTAGCACAATACCAATTTCGCTCCAGTACGAAATTATCGCGGTATATGTTCTTAATAAATATTATCCGCTTAATAACGGCGTAATAGGGTCTCATCCGCTAAACAAAAAATGCGGGAAATCAACAACTGCAATATATACATATGCCAATATATATATATATTGATATTATATATAACACCAATTTCACTGTTTATGAAATATTCGCGGTATATGTTTTTATTAAATAACATCCGCTTACTAACGGCGCATAATGTCTATTTTAACAATCAATAATTTACAGTCATCATTCAAACATGCGTTCAAATATTTTAAATCTAACTATTTAAAATAAAATCGAAATCTATTCGATTGAGTGAGAAGTTCTCACCTTGGTTTTAAATTCCGTTTTAGCTTTTATTTCGAATAAAATTAAACGCGCGTTTAATTTTACCCGAAATTCTCACTAACTCCAAATGACTCCAAACCAACTCCATCGCGTAGTGCTCGTCCATACGATTCCAACGCAACTGAGTTTGCATTTTTTCGACCTCGTATGAAAAAGTTATTGATTTTACAAGATTGCACACGATTTTTATATTAACAATTACAACATAAATATATATTTATAAACCCACATCAAACATTAGCCATAGGATCCCACACCACTCCATCTGCACCGCACACCCCCTTCTCCTTCATCACTACGCACGGCTACAGGAACACGAATGCACACTTGAACCCATGAACGTAGATTAGGGTTACAAATTTCAACACCAATACTCGACGAAAACACGATCGGGGACCTGCGTTTTGAAGCTCTCTGCCTCCCCCATGTTCGGCCACAAGGCCACTGAGCTCGGCCTGCCCTGCTGCCTAGAATCTCGTGCGAAAACTGATGGGAACGGCCACCATTTGCTCCGCCATCGTTGCTCCATTCCCGATCATATCCGTATGGAATTAAAGCCCTCGCCTTGCTCTTCAATCTTCGTGTTGAACACCTCGCGTGAATGTGAATGGATTTGGAGAGATTGATGAATGAAGATGGAGCATTTCTGGCCCTTCATTGTGAAGGTGGCGGCTGGCAAATATGAATTAGGGTTTTGCATTTTCTTTTTATTTTAGATTTTAACTCCTATTTATAGAAAAAGCTAGCGTAAACACTATTCATCCCGGGAATTCCGAACTCCGATTTAGACGCCGTAACCAGCATACCTAGGGTTTATCCCGCGTTCCGGACACAATGGAACAGGTTTCGGAAGCTAATTCGGAAGTATGTGCGAGTTGTGGCTGAAAACGTTCGATTTAAATTAAACCGATTTAAACCGATTTCTAGGCGTTTTAATTTGTACCGGACAAACGGTAAATCCAAACGACTTGAAATTTGAAACCTTACAATAATATCACATTACGGATCCGATGAAACTGGTTTCGTCGAAATCCGAGACTTTTTGAAAAATGGCTATTTTGACTCGCCAAATTTAAATTAAAAATAATTCGATGCGTTTCGAGCTGCCACGATCAAACGATAACTCCGATTGACACGAAAATTGAAATCCGGTAATAACTAACTATTACGGATCCAATGAAACTGGTTTCGTTCAATTCTGAGACTGTTCAAAAATTGGCTATTTTACAGTCGATTATTAAATATTAAAATATTCAATTTTCACAAATTAACTTTTAATTCGATTTTAAAAGTTCTAAAATATTTCTATAACTCCAGTATGATTAAATAAAATTTTACAAATTATTTTCAATCATTTTTAACTCTATTTTCAATTATTTCCATAATTTAACGTATTAAATTATCGATTTAATTATCCAATTAAATCCAAAAATTCAAATAAAAATTTATTTGACTTATAAATTCACTTATAAATATTTAAAATTAATTAAATATTCAAATTTTAATTAAATAAAATTCTGGGTCGTTACACTGTACTTGTCGAATTTTCACTTTAACATATCAGATTACAACATTTACACAACATTGGACAGTTTATAATAATATGTCCTAGATATACAACTATATAATACAACAGAAACACTCCAAACGTTCCTGCCATGCAGCTCACCTCCTGAGCTCCAGAACGTCCTAACCTGAAAATTTGTAATACTCGGTCTGACCTGAGCATTACATCAAAGTAACACCCGGGTCAGGCTAGAAACCATCATGAGTAAAACCCATCTAACATGGAATACAAAAGCATACAACTTATATAAACCCGGGGTAACTTATATCAATTTACAACTTCACAAGTTGTTATGGACATCACCTATTTCACACATCAATTTCTAAGTGTCAAAAACTTAGATTAAATGGTCCAATTCACTTAAATCATTCCAAACCTGGCTATTGCTTCCACATATCAATCTACAAAGAATCGAAGTGGTTTCGGGTATTTACTAATACACGACTCCGGTCTCTTCGAATTCAATACTATCTTATCCCAAATTATTCAAATGAAACACAATTCAAACTTCAAATACAGGGTGTCACCTATACATTTTAATTCATCATCGATAGATAACCACTTTATCTCAGTTTAAACCCAACATATCATATCACATAACATCACAAATCACATATCCGAGATATCAACCAATCTAAGGCATGCAATAATATTATTCAATCATTCATAAGCAAGATAAATTAGTCATACCATTTCTACTTAATTTAAACAAATTAAATTAACTATTTCAATCACCCTTAATCCTGCTTATTTAAAATTAATTAATTACAAATAAATTAATTAATCATCCTTTAATTGTACATTTACTTAATCATCCTTAATTAATTATTTTCAATTACATAAAGTAATTATCCTTTAATTAATTACACAAATTAATTATCCTCAAACAATTTAATTCATTAATCAATCCTGATTAATCACATTAATAATTAACTTCCCTTAACTACTTATATCCATTAAATCGACTCCTTGATTAATTACATTAATTAATCTTTTAATTACATTGAGTAATTATCTCTTAATTACTTTCCCTAAGAAATTATCCTTTAATTACGTCCCAATAAGTAATTTCCTTTAATTTAATTACATCCAGTAATTATTCATTCATTACTTCACTAAGTAATTACACCTCATTAATTACATTAAGTAATCATACTTAATCCAACATAAAATGATTATCTTTAATGAATTAAACCTAATTAATTAATTAAAATTAACTATATTAACTTAATTAATTACACTGAGTAATTAATTTCCTTTAATTAATTCATTAATTAACTATAATTAATTACATTAATTCTTAAATTAATTACACTAAGTAATTAATCCTTAATTATTTCCACTAAATAATTATCCTTTTTATTAACTACACAAAGTAATTAATCTCAAAAATAATTCCATTCGTTAATTAATTACATCCCAGCAATTACCGATCAATTTCTTCACTAAGTAATTACACTTTATTAATTACATTCAGTAATTATACTTAACAAATCAACGAGTGAATAGCTTAAATTAATTAAACTAATTAATTAACTTAAAGTAATCACATCAATTTAATTAATTACATTCAATCATTAATCCCTTTAATTACTTACATTCAGTAATTATGCTTTAAGTAATTAATCGTCTTCTAATTAGTTCCATCTAGTAATTATCCCATAATTACTAAAATTAAATTAATTAACCCTAAGTTACTGTCATTTATTAATTATCTTTTGCTAAACACATTCGTTTACTTACCTTAAATTATCACATTAAATAATTAACTATTCTTAATTTCATTAAATAAGTATATTCAATTTGTAAAATCTTCAATAATTAAGATAAACTTCCTACTTAAATTAATTACTTATTTCATCAACAAATTTATTTGAATTCAAAGCTTTAGAATAAATTTAGTCAAAACACCTTTTAATTAAAGTTTTTCATAAACTATATTTTGAAATCTGTTTGATAAAGTTCTGGAAACTTGTTCATTTTATTTTCTTTGAAAGAAACTGGATACAAATTTCATTTGTTTAAAAACAAGGCAACCCGAGCTACCCAACAACATCTCGAGTCAATACCCAATACACTCTCATCACCATTCCACATGAAACTCGAAGTCGATGTCACACAAACCACCATTTCCCACGAAGCTTTTACCCAACGAACATCAGGTACAACGGACATCTATGCACGTGTACACCGTGGTCCAACTTCTCCAATCAACGCTCAGGTCATCAACAGGTCAGCGACACTAACCCAAATCAACTCGACGTCCAGAATGATCAATCGTACCGGAAATCAAAATTTAGCAAATTGGAAACCCTAAAGTCTAAACCCATCGATGATATCTCCCCTTGGCTACCACGTTCGTCCACCAGAACGCTTGCCGATCCTCTCACAGAAATGCCACGTTGTCACGCAACGATCTAAAATACTCCGGTTGAACTCGATGCATAGTTGGCGGTGTAGTTGTCAAATGAACGTCACGACCAAAACAAGGGCAAAAACCCTACCACTAGGTCTGCCGCCGCCACGGTGAATGAATATTCACCCAATATTTTTGCCAAGTCCGACATCTCCTCCGGTACCTCCAACCGTAATCCATACCCCCCAGATCACCTTGATTGTCAGAAAAAGACGAAAATACAATCCATGGTCATCTCTTGATTCCTTACGATTTACTACCCTAAAAATTATGATTCTACTTCCTTAATTCATCGTTTACCATGACGAATTCAAATATATAACCCAATCTAAAAATTTTGAATATTAGTTTTCGACTAATTCCAGCTTATTGCTGAATTTTTCTTAATTTTAGATTAATTACTAAATTAAAATCCTTTCCACT